>OX638098.1:9770140-10970140 GCA_951804965.1 Horisme vitalbata | reverse complement strand
CAGTTGCCATATGTTGTGGGCGGGCGGCGCTCTACGTAGCGTGTTTTATAAACTTAAGCGTTTTATTTGACCGTTTTGAAATGGGGTTGTAAATTTCTATTTTATTTCACGTCGCTAATTAGGTACTTAGACTTGTAACGTCAAAATTTGGATTAGTCAGTGAATGCCTACAATATTTAGTTTGGTTACGTCTACTCTTGTAAATAACTGAATTTTTCTTCTTCCATATAAAATCCTAACTAGCATTATATATTATATATCATTTGAGTATTTCAGATACTTAACTGATCATCATTAAAGTTAGCATACACGCTGTCAGGGTATAGAAAAGGACATGGGACTAGTACCATTCATTCAGATAAAAAGTGTTTCCAAGGGATGAAAAATTACTTTCGATGGATATATAAAATGTACATTACCGCTACCAAAGCCGCAGGCAAATGCTAGTAAACTTATGAAAAGAAAACTAATCAAAGGATAATGCCTCTACTTAGATATCCCTAAGATAGATGCTGCTACGGATGCACTACTTAATCCTTTCGCCAATCATGCTGATTACAGCAATATCTCGACTAAATAGCATCAAGGGCATTATCCCTTGATGAGTTTCCTTTTCATAAGTGTACTTTGTTCACAGCTTTGATAAGGTTAATGTAGATTTTGTCAATCAATCTATAAGTAGGTAATTTTTCCAGTGGATGCACTTTTATGCTAATTCATCACTTTAAAGTCGCTCAGTGAGTTGAGGAATGAACTATCCTCGGAGTTTCTCTGAAGGATATGATCCGCGTCGTGACTGTCCAACTGAAAATAAAGTTTTTGACATAGCTAAGAGAATAAGCAAGCTGAAGTAGAAGAGGGATGGCCATATCTGTTATAGAACTGATAACCGTTGGGGTAAACGAGTTCTTGAGTGGAGACCGCGGCTCAGCTCCTAAACCTTGTGTAGGATACTTTCTGACCAGGTGGGGTGACGATCTGTGAAAGGCTGCTGGTAGAAGCTGGATGAGTCGAGGTCAGGATAGGGCGCAAACGTGCTCATTAGGGGAATCCAAATTCCAACAGTAGACTGTTATAGGCTAATGATAATGGATATACTAATAGCATCGAGAAATCACTAACAGTTACTAAGCCACTTTTTAAAACTTTTATTGGAGGATTTATAGGGAACCTTAGAGTGGCTGCCATTGCATAATCCAAAAATAACAGGTAGGTATCTAGGTACTTCTACCAATGTGGTAAACGCATAGATCGATAGAAAAAAAAGGTTGATTGTTAGTTGTATGTAAATATTTTTTTTTTACTTTATAGTAATATGCAATTATTTTTTACTTTTGCAGTTTTTGTTTTAAAAGTCGGTTTATTTTTTACAAATTATTTTTTGCTTCCGAATTTTATGTGAATCTGACTGTAAGGCCATTACTAAAATATAAATAAAATTCTCATTCCCTATATTCTCACCCTTAGGATTGGTACTTTTTATAAATTTATATGGATGGACAAACTTAGTAGGTATATCCTCAACAACGGAAAAATAATTTTCCAAATCGGTTCATAAAGGTAACAAACATAAAAAAAACATACAACCGAATTGAGAATCTCCTCCTTTTTTGAAGTCGGTTAAAATATATATAAATATATTGCAGTCACTTAGAATCAAACTTTTCGAATTTCGTTTTGTTATGTTATGTGGCAAAAATAGTGCGCCTACCCACAAACACTCACTGCGAACTTCCACGTCTCTCTGGCAGTGCATAGACCCCGTTATAAGGAGAAAATTAAGTTTAAATTAAAAACAAAATATTTGAAACCTGCTGAGAAATTAAGCTGTACCCCTGTTACAACTAGCTCCCCTATTTATTGCTCATTATTTTTATTTTTTACCTCTGTAACGATAATTTATTATTTGTCTTGAACGCTAGGTAGGTAATTTACTACCTAATTAGTATTTTCGTGGCTATGAACAAAGTTATACAGTTCAGTAATAATAAGTAGTGAGCTATAATGAGTGATATAAGTAATTTTTGAGATGTCATAATTAAGTAAAATTTTAATGAATATAGAGGGCTAGACGGGGCGCGGAGCAAGAGCGTCGGGTTCACTCATCCCGATGAAGGCTCTCTAAATGAGTCGAAACACCGTCAGTGCCTACCTAAGCATGTAATGAGAACATTCTAATTTTTCAAGATGAATGAAAATCTAGTAATAATTATTTTAGTATATCAATCATATAGTTCCCATAATACAAGCTTTGCTTAGTTTGGGGCTATATGATACTGTGTGATAACGTCCAGCATTATTTATTTTATTTTTTTGCAGGGTAGAAAAATTTATTATCATGTTTTAAGAGTTTGTAGTAATGAATGAAATATTAATTTCAAAATAAAGTTTCAATTTCGATTAATGAAATATTAATTTTAAAATAAAGTTTATATTTCTTTCTTTTCTTACACCTATCGTATAGTTGTCACAGTATTATCATAAAAATACAAATGTTGGGAATTCCATACTAATATTTTTGCTTCGAAACTAAGCATAAAAGGTTGCGTCTGCATCTGGGTGGAGCTAGTGGCCCCGCCCCCACTCGAAGCGCATTCATTGGGCGTTGGTCGCGCGATTGTCCGCCACGGTCGCAGACGAGCGCGACAAAATACTGCTAATGAACTTTTGATACGTTCCATGATCTCAGAATGGTCGGACAAAAATATCCACTTGATTTGATAAACAAGCTCTTACATTATCTATCGTTGAGAAAACTTCGTAATAGTAGAGCTCGTTGTGAAGGGTTTGTCCGGAAAATTACTAGAATAATGCCTATTTCTGCCCCGAGTTGATGATCTATGATGCACCAACTCCTTGGTACAAGGTATAATGGCTACCACATCATTAAGTGGACCAAGTGCTTGTTCCCTTTTCATTATAAAAAAAATGTCAATAACTGATGTATCATATAGGTAGCCGTTTCTTTTTTTCAAATGTTTACTGCACTTACAGTGGTAACCAACACGTGCAGCGAACCATTTTAATACATGTAAAATATTTACACAATCTTATTATAATATCTTCAACCAGTAGGTATTCTGTACTTGAAAATAACGATATAATTATTATATTTTTAGTTACATTTTGAGTCACCAATGAAGAAAATATGTTACAATAATTTGGCTAAGTCACCAGACACTAATACTACTTAGGTAACTCTAACTCTAGAACTTAATTCGAACCGTTTTTTGAGAAAACTCATTTAAACAGACTCAAAAAATGTTACCTACAACGAATTACTGAGTTGAACCCGACTCAATCGAGTTGAAAAAGGGAGCGGTGCTATCTGAATGTGAACAGAGCCTTTGTTCTTCAGGTAACGCCAGATCATGTGTCACATACGGCTTGGGTGGTCCGAAATAGATAACACAAACAGTTTGAGCACATTATGATGGAAATATGCCACGTCTGTGCAACCGCCGCGTATTGTCACTCCGGCCACAGCAAATGTTGCGTATCCGAAATACTTCGTCAACATCCCACCAGGTAATACAGAACTCTATGGGCGAACACTTTCTTCGAAATGTCGCAGTAGAGGGCTGAGAATAAGGCTCTTGCTATGCTGGGAGTTATGTAGGTGAGCAGTTGAGCACGCTGTGTTGAATCCTGATTCCTTATGCTGTGGGTGACTCGACACACCATTGTATTTTCTTCATTGTTCATATCGTAGGTGCTATTAAAGCTAACACATCTTTTAACTTCTTAACTTATAAGAAAATGTTCTGCATAAAATTTAAAGAAATGTTATTTTATTTGATACGAGACGGTCTCTGTGGCGCTGTGGTCGAAAGTCCGCCTGAGACGCAGGCGGTTGCGGGTCCGATGCCCGCTGCGGGACAAATGTTTGCATGTTCTGTAGATGTTTGTCTCGGGTCTGGGTGTTTTCTATGTATGATAAGTATGTGTTTACAAATATATATATATAAATATAAATATATAAATATATATATATATATATATGTAGTAGAATAGGTCTTCATGGCCGCAGTGATATGAAAGCCACGCAATCAATCAATATGTGTAGTATATTAATCATGTGGTTCCCATAATACAAGCTCTGCTTAGTTTGGGGCTACATGATGCTGTGTGATTACGTCCCGCATTATTATTATTATTATTTATCTTATCCCTAAGAGATAAATAATATTATGAAAATAGACTATGTTTTCTTCGCTAAGAAAATTTTCGTATCTACCTACAGCAGGACAGATGAGTGCTGCCATGCTGGATAGATTGAAATAATCATCACACTTGGCAAGTGGATTGGTGATTGCAGTATTCAGATAAGACTAATTAAAAAAAACTTAGTGCTAACTAGCCTCTGAGCTTTCCAGGTGACAGAAACAACATTTAAAGTTACACGGTAAATGTAGGCAGGACCACTACTAACCTGTTTCTAGTACCTAGGTACTGGTTACTGATAAAACTTAACGAACTATAATTGAGACAGTTCTACTACTTATCTCTAAGTGACTGCATAGTCTAGTCTAGTCATCAAGCGCAAGATATGACTATGTATTGAGATATAATGTACAGGCTGGGTCATTTGACTTATTCCTTTGAGTCTTTGGGTCATTTACTACATAGATAGTTGAAGATCTTTCCGAGTTTTGGCATCGTTGAGATTTAACTTAAATTTTTGACTTTTTAACCGAGTTCAGGTTCTCAATTCGTCGGAACCTTTTTATTTCGACCTTTTTTATGTACGGTCACCGATCTCGAACTCCGATAATTGTGGACCGATTTTCAAAATTCTTGTTTGTTTAATAGAGTATACTTCACAGGTGATCCCATATAAATATTATTCCTATTATTCAGAAAACTCAAAAAACCAAATCCTTACTTGTAATTTTCGCCCTATGATCACCAATATTTCCATCAATTGTGAACCGATTTTCAAAATTCTTTAGATCAAGAAGTAACGAGTGATTTACTTGAAGTCAGTTAAATTTTTTTTAAAGTCCTACTTGTTCTTGTTTTTATTCCATTGGTGGGCTGGTAGGTTTTTTCAAAGCTTTCGCTATTACTTGTTAATCAGTACCTGAAAATTTTCAGAATACTGAATTTATGTTCAATTTATTTCAAAACTGTCTATATACATTCTAATAAAATCGAATCTCCAAAGCTAAACTCGCAAGAAAATTTTAAATTACATACAAGTAAGCACTGTCACGTGAATTTATGGTTATTTGAGTGGATTCAAGTTCAGATTCAGATTTCAGAAATAGCCCTAGATAGGATGGTATTTATAAAAACATTAAGTTCAGAAGGTAAGGAACTGGTAATTCGTTCACTTAATGGTACAGCGAAGTAAGTGTGGTGAGTTGTCGCGCAGGCCATGTCCGTCGGTGCGATAAAGGCGGCGAGGCTGGCCACATAAATAAATATATTCATTAGGTGACACCCACGCCGTATCTCGCCCCTAAATCCTCGCCGCGGCCTCTGTCTGAAGAGGCTGTAACAACACACAGCTCGATAAAAGAAAAATAAAATAAATGGCCCTTGGCTATGTGTAAACGCTGCATAATGCTATCTTTGGACAGATTGTGATAATGGTTATTTTAAAAAGAGATAATTTGGATCGAGTCATTATATAAATTACCTACAAATAAGTAGAATTTATTGGCTAGCTATTCTAGTTTACATAAATTAGTTACAATCGTAATAAACCAAAACACATACCTATAATCTTATCTCTTTCTCTTCAAAGTAAATTATAAATTAAACATCACTATTTCACGCCAGAACGGCTACACAAATTTGGATGAAAATTGGAATAGATTATGACCTGGATTTACAGTTATGCTACTTCTTATCCGGTTACCAGACGAATAAAGTGGTGGGGCGAAAGCTAGTGTTACATATATAATGGGAAGAAAAGTTTTTTTATATTTATTGTTAGGTACCGTTCGGAAGGTAAAAACTAAACGCAACATGATTGCATTGTATGAAACTTGAAATTTTCTTACTGATATAGAAAACAAAACATCAACAAATATTTTTACGCATACTGAGATATCAAGACGTCGAGAATCCCACGATGTAGGTACAGACCCAAGATACCATCGAAATAAAAATAAAACACCAAGAACCTGAAAGTAAAACAAGGATGCAATTATACTGGAAAATGCGTATTAGTTTGCAAATAAAATACTGCTAAAAGCTAGAAAGTTAAGTTGATTGGTGCGTACTTACGTACTCGAGCATTTCTGTACTTTTAATTACTAAATTAAGTTGTTGGTACTCTCTCTCTTACTACTGTAGTGTCAATCAGAGTCCTTAAGAACTTACCTTTGTACCCTACTATCTGTACGGCTACTTACTTACACCAACAATAACAACACCTCTCCTATAAAAAGGGGGATATGCCTATAATTCCCATATTGGGCACGCGGGTTAGGGATCGCATGGCACAGCTTCTCGCACCGCAGACGCTGCTACCCGCCCACGGCCAGGGGATTTAACCATGCCAGTATTAAGCTGCTTTATGCCGCAATCATCCGGCCGCCAGAGCCCCGTTTATTAGTTAGCAGGGTGCACCACGTGCAGGTGAGGTTGGCTTGGGTTCTGGAGATGATCCCCTTCCCTGGACCCCTACCTACCGCTTACACGTCTACTTACTTATGGTAACAATACTTATTGAGTAGATACCTATATTTGTAACTAACTATCCTATCCTAATAGTAGATAAATATACTAACTCACTTTTAAGACTAGGACAGATCCTAGTCTTCTATCTTCTATAAAAATGAAACCCGTTTTCCTTGGTCACGGCATCACGCGTGAATGGCTGGACCGATTTTACTAATTCTTTTTTTGTTGTATTTGTTATTATTAGGAGAAGGTTCTTACGGAAAAAAATATTAAGAAAATATTGACAAAATAAAGTAGTGCATCATTGCTACGCTAAGGCGGTACGAAGTTCGCCGGGTCAGCTAGTCTTAAATAATAAGTAAGGATAATTGCAGTTTGTTACGCTTTCACGCATTAGCTACGTATTCTACCGATCATAATGAAATTTCACATTAAAGTTGTCAGGGGTATAGAAAAAGACAGAGAATTCTCTTTCATCAATTAAGAAATACATCTTACTAAGGTAGAGAAAAATAACTTTTAACACGAGTAAACCCGCGGGCTAAAGATAGTAAGAACTTAAATAATTTTACTAGCTGACCCTCGTCCAATGGGATAAAAGCGGATAGGGAATTTCAGTCCAAATCAGCTTTTATCCCATTTCACTAAACTTGTCTTATTACTAAGGTAGATTGGTTAAATTGCAAAATGATTAAAACAATATAAATCAGAAAAAACACTAGAAAATTATATTAAATAAAAATGACTCAACTGTCGTTCAAGATGAAAAAAAATGGTTTCAAAAGTATTAATATTAATTCCATGATTGAAAATTGACATGATTGACATAGACTTTTGTCTAAGTTTAAATTGCGGCTATTGAAGCTCATGTGACAAATAATTTAGATAAATACATTAGATAATATAGAGCTTGTTTAGTTTGAAATTAAGATATTTACGCTATGAGTGCTAAAAACACAACTACGCTGCACTGGCTAGTTTCACGCCATACGCGAGGCCCGCAATCAATGTGTTAAACAATCTTAAAATTGCTAATCCTTATACAATCATTTGACATTTTTCATTTTACAGGTTAATAGTAGAGTAGACAGAACAGATATTTTGGTTTTTTTTTGCTTGTAAGCTTGTAGGCTTGTATTAGGTACTTCAATTATGAAACAAACTAATAAAACATCCTTAATAATACTAAATAATAAAAATATTTCATTCCGTTCTCGTTTTTTCGTTTAAAAATCTATACCTAAGTCCAGAATAATTTTTAGGTTCTGTGAAATTATCTTACAAAAATTTAAGGTTTTGATAAAAAAAACAGTATGAAAATTATTCTTAGATTACCTAAACCTATACGTATTTAATAAGTATTGTAAAATCTTTTGAACTATAAAAAACTTATGCTTATGCTATAAATTATATTTAATGCACGCGAGGTACCAAAATAATGAGCAAAAATGGTATTCCTGGTTTAGAACTACGTAATAATCTGGAAAATTTCAGCTGATCTGTTTCAGTTTTAGCGTGAAGAAGTTTCAAACATACCTACAATTTCTTTAGAAGTGAAAATTCATGTTTGTTACTCCTTCGTTGTTTGTTAATCTTTCGTATTAGTGGGATATAGGTATCATCTGTTAATTTATTGCGTCGTAACGCATAGTACGAGATGTTTATAAAATGTGAATTCAAACTTATTTAAGTAAAAATATTATACTTTAACACGGTAAAACTGTTCACAGTTTAATATAGGTATATCCTTGTTTAAATAAATAAATAAATCCTACTAGTTTGTTACTATTTCACCCTATAACTACTGAAAGAATTTGGATGAAACTTGGAGTAGGTATATATAGTTTATAACCCGGATTAACACATAGGCTACTTTTTATCTGAGTACCAACTGGGCAAAGTCGCGGGCGGAAGCTTACACTGGTATCATCTTAGGAGCATAATACTTAGGTACGTAAAAGTCAGGTAACTCCATCAATAAGAAACAGTGTAATTGATCCCACTTATGGTTAAACGCCTTCCAAAATTAAAAAATATTTTTTATTTGAAAAACCTACTAAAGCAAGACTCAACAACAGTATTTGACTATTGATAAAATACAAAACTAATAACTGTTTATTAAATACTAGACTATTACACCGGCGGTATTTATAATAAATAATGGAACTGTACAAGAAATTTATAATACTTCATAGATGAGACGAACAATTTCAAAAAATTTACTCTATTTTAAGGATTTTACTACATACTTAATAAATGACCACTATTCTCACTAGGTACTGGCATTCTCCCACAGAGCCATGACCATGAAATCCTTCAGTTTACAAGTATTAGATAAAATATAATTAGGATTTAAAGAACCTACTATTTTTTTATTACAAAGATAGCAAGCCTATACCTAGTACTGACCAGCAAGTCAAACGGATGCGCTCATTAATGTATTAAAGAATCAAGTTTTAATCGAAAAGGTATTTTTTTAAATGACTATCTCTATTAAAAGATAGCAAAGTCCATTGGTTCAAAAGAGAAAGCTATATATTTACACCTCTGCTTCAAAGAAATGGTAAAAGATCACCTGTGTTCACTACTGTAATTCTACCACCGCTGTCGGTAGTGCACCTGTCCCTTTCGAACGGTTCATGCTTAGGCCGACCCGAACGAGTGCGAGTAGGAGTAGCTTCATTCACGATTCCAATCAAATGGTGTTAAGTCAAGCAAACTTGCTGAGGAAAATGGGTCTTTATGTATTTAGGCGAAAGGGCTCAACATCAAAACGTAGAGCCTTAACTGGTTTTAAAACGAATTGAGAACGGGATAGAAGGTTGCACTGAATCGAGCGTCGCCGTAATTTTAACACGTTCAGAAATCGAATTAAGCCTGTTAGAGTGAGAGGTCTAAAGGCTCTACACGGTGGAGCTAGTTTTTTATTATTATTTGGCGGTAGAGATTTTTTCTAAGGCGTGCAAATGGGAGTAGGCGCGCGAGTGGGCGCGCCGCTGCGGCAAGCGCGCTCTTCAGTGTTCTGGCTGAGCTTCGAGCGAGCGCGTGCGGGACGAGTGCTGTCCGTCATATAGGTACCTCATACCTGTCACATAAACATTTTAACGTGAACTTAGTGGACTGTTATTGCCGTGTAAGCTGGCTCGACAATGTTGATATCGGCGGGCAGCGGCCCCACGCCTGAGTTCTCCCCTGCCTCGTGCTGCGCACCCTGGAAGATGGAGCCGGCGCCTCCAGCGCCCGCTGCCATCACACAGCCTCTAAACATTTCTAACGGTAAGTCTTAGCTTATGTTATTTAAATAAAGCATCTAAAACTATGGTTACAACCCCAAGTTTCACAATGAATTAGCCGCGTACAAATTTTCCTTGCAAAAGATTTCAACGCGTACGCAATTAAATATTTTGTTAAAAAATGAACATATTGTATGTATGCTATTTTATTAAAATCCAATATTGGAATCCAATTGGAAACCAATTTAAGCAAAGATATAAAATAACGAAGTATACCTAAATGAAAAATAGAGTTAGAATCCTAATAAAAATATTTGTAAGTAATAATAATTGTTTTCTAAACATTAAACATTTTGTTTCATCAATAAAATATATTTTTTTTTATAAAAGATGAAGAAGATGTAATCATAATCAAGATAATTAGTTCAATAAATATTAGTGCAGTTATTATATTAGTTGAATTATCGGTGTGTCACTCACATGGATCCAACTTGTATTTTTATCGATTTTGCTAATTTTAAACTATCAATTTGTTTACCCAAACAAACAATTATGAAGAATAATTATTTATAATGGGCTTTTTCACGTGGCACCTGTAGTAGATGTATTTAATCCTTAGGGGTGGGTAGTTTCGTATAAGATGATTGTGGTACCGTCAGACAGAGAAAATAAACAGTGTTCATACAGCAAGCTGTGTTTTACTACATGGTGGCAGCGGTGTATTCAATTTAATTAAAAATATTGTGTTTTCGGGACTTTTTGGAGAAGAAATAATTAAGTGAAGACACATTTACGTGTGGGGAAAGATGGAACACGCTCGACCTCCATCGGAATTGCAAATAGAAGGCAGTCCAGCCGCACGCGCAGATGCGTGGAAAAAATGGTGGAAACAATTCGAAGTATTTTTGAAGGCGTCCGGCGTTAACAAGGAGCCGAAAGAAGTACAAGCGAGCTTGCTGGTGAACCTCATTGGAGCGGAAGGTTACGAGATATTTTCAACATTTACATATACCAAAGAGCAGTCGGCCGATGATCTGGAGTGTTTGAAAAACAAATTTGACGAACATTTTGGAACTAAATGCAATGTGGCCATGTTCAGATTTAAATTTTTTACTCGTAACCAAAACGAAGGAGAATCTATAAGCCAATTCGTCACGGCACTGAAAGTGTTAAGTCAAAATTGCGAGTTTGAACATCTAGTCGATGGTTTAATAAGAGATCGCATAGTATGCGGAGTTAGTAATCACGTTGTGCGAGATCGATTGTTACGAACGGACGAATTGACTCTGGCAAAAGCGGTTCAGATTTGCGAAGCAGACGAGATGTCAAGAACTGAGGGTCGGCAAATAGAGGAAGCAAATAAAACGAGCGGCCAAGTGGATGCAGTGCTGGGGCAGCGTGCGCGCGCGCCGTGGTGGAGGCAGCAGCAGCGCAGCGGCGCCGGCACCGGCGTCAACGGCCGCGGAGTGCCGCCGCGCCGCGCGCTCGGCGCTGGGCGGCCGGCAGCGGAGCGCCCGCGCCACGCCGCGCGCTCTCAGTGCTTACGTTGTGGAGGCGCGACGTGTGAGGAGCGCGGATGGTGTCCAGCTAGTGAGGCTACATGTTTTTTGTGTAAAAATCGTGGTCATTTTGCGAGAAAGTGTACCAATAAAGTTGTAGGTGAGAAAGTGCATGATATCTATTTGAGTCAGTTGTCAGAGGAGTCAGAGGACGAAGACGTCCTGTTTGTGAACGTTTTGAAGACAAAGGTGGGACATTTGGACACACAGTGGATAGAAACTTTATGCATAAATGGTAAGCGAGTTGATTTTAAATTAGATTGTGGCGCGGATTTAAATATTGTAACAAAATTAGATTTTTTCCGTTTGGGGTATACAGACAGCGATTTAAAACCTTATAACTCTAAAGTGTATTCATATACTAGAAATGAATTACCAGTTATAGGCGAAGTGTTTTTGACAATCATAAATAGAAATGATCAGTATGTGCTGAAGTTTGCGGTTGTTGATATGAATGTTCAAAATATTCTCGGTAGGCAAGACTGTGTAAAATTAGGATTCATAAAAAGAGTGGAGGCAATTAGCTACGGGTTACAAGAATATACAGATCTATTTAAGGGCGTAGGTGAGCTACCGGGGGTGCATAGAATTGTCATAGATAAATCAATACAACCAGTTATTTGCCCCGCACGAAAAGTACCTATTGGTTTACGAGATAAGTTACGGTTAGAGCTTGATAGAATGGAAAACTTAGGAATTGTGCGTAAAGTGAATCATCCAACTGAATGGGTAAATCCAATAGTAATAGCTGCTAAAAAGAATGGTGATATCCGAGTATGTTTAGACGCACGAGTTTTGAATCAAGCGGTGAGGCGAGCGCATTTCTCATTACCGACAGTGGGCGAGATAGCCGTTAAGCTGCGGGGAGCGCGGTTCTTTAGCGTGTTAGACGCGCGTTGTGGTTTCTGGATGATGAAATTAGATGATGCTAGCGCCGATCTATGTACCTTTAGCACGCCGTTTTGTAGGTATCAATTTTTACGTCTGCCTTATGGGGTAAATTGTGCGCCGGAGATGTTCCATGCGAAGGTGAGACAGCTTTTGGAAGATTTAGAAGGTACTGATTCGTTTATTGATGATATTGTCTGCTGGGGTTCATCTAAGGAAGAGCATGATAGAAGGTTACAACTGCTCTTAATGCGTGCTAGAGAAGTAGGGATCAGGTTCAATAGAGATAAATGTAAGTTTGGGGTTAGGGAGATAACTTACCTGGGACATGTGTTTGATGAGAGAGGAATGAGGCCAGATGATAAAAAAGTTAATGCCATTATCAACATGCCAGCACCAAAAGATAAAAAATCACTTGAACGATTTTTGGGTATGGTTAATTATTTATCGAAATTTATACCTAACTATTCAGAGTCGGTGGCTGTCTTAAGGGGTCTTTTAAGAAAAAGTTCCGAGTGGATCTGGGATAGAGAACATACGCATGCAATAGACATGCTCAAGAAAAAACTTTCCTCTGGCCCGGTACTAGCGTTGTATTCTAATAGTCTACCTATAACGTTATCGGTTGATGCAAGTGCGAGTGCACTAGGGGCAGTGTTGTTACAGGCAGGGCGGCCGGTTGAGTTTGCTTCGTTAACACTTACAGACACGCAGTGTCGTTATGCACAAATAGAGAAGGAGCTATTAGCTATTGTGTTTTCGTGTGAGCGGTTCCATCAGTATATCTTTGGGAGAACTGATGTCACAGTGCAGTCTGATCATAAACCGTTAGAATCAATTTTCAAAAAACCTTTAGCGACAGTGCCCGCGCGACTGCAAAGAATGTTGCTTAGGATTCAAAATTATGATATAAAAGTAATATACACTCCAGGAAAGTTTATGTATATTGCGGATACTTTATCACGTGCGGCATTGCCCGAGTTGATGCATGAACGACTAAACGAAGAAATTGAAGCTCAGACGTGTTTTATGATACAACAGATACCCTTCAGTGACGAAAAGCTTGTGTTAGTCCGGGAGCACACGGCTCAAGATGAAGAGGCACAATCATTAATCAGGTTGATAATGGAGGGCTGGCCTAGATGTAAATACGAGGTCGAGGAAAACATTCGCGGGTATTGGTCTTATCGAGAAAATATGCAATACGTAGAAGGAATAATTTTTAAAGAAAGTTCAGTTTTCATACCTAAATCACTACGAAGCGAGATGTTAATACGTATTCATGAAGGTCACTTGGGAATAGATAAATGTAAGCGTCGTGCGCGAGGTGTTTTGTTCTGGCCAGGAATGTCACGTGATGTGGAGCGAACAGTGCAGAGCTGCATTACTTGTGCGGTACACGCGAGTGCGCTACCGCGCGAGCCCATGCTGCCACACCACATTCCAGATATTCCTTGGGCAAAAGTAGGTTCGGACATTTTTGAATACAGAAAAAAATACTATTTAATTCTTGTCGACTACTTTTCTAATTTTGTTGAAGTTAATGAATTGAGTTCAATAACAAGCAAATCAGTAATTAAAGCGATGAAGGAACAATTTGCAAGATATGGTATACCTAGTGAACTAGTTTCAGATAATGGGCCGGCGTATGCTTCAAAAGAGTTTAAACAATTTGTAAAGAATTGGGATATAAGACACGTTACGTCATCGCCAATGTACGCCCAATCCAACGGAAAAAGTGAACGATCAGTCAGAACAATTAAAATGCTGCTAAAAAAATGCGTTGATTCCGGTCAGGACTATTATGTTAGTTTACTTAATTTCCGTTCGACGCCGAGAGACAATGTAGACTCACCGGCAGAGATATTAATGGGAAGAAAGCTAAATACGCGCTTACCTGTTCATAAACGTTTATTGGAAGAAAGGGTCGATAGGAAGAAGAATCACGAGGCAATTTTGATGCAACAAAATAAACAAAAGTGGAAATATGATAGGTCATCTAGAAACCTCCCTATATTAAATGAAAATGAAAATGTAATAGTAGCGGATGGTAGTCAGCGAAAGAATATGAAGGTTATCCAAAGATCTGCTGAACCTAGGTCATACATTTTACAGGATGAGGTAGGTCGTAGGTACCGCCGAAATCGTAGGCATATCCGTAGACTAGGTAGCGAGAGTGGCACCGCTTTGCAGGCCGCCGTCGGCGCCGCCGTAAGTAGTACTAACGTACCTAGTTATACAGCGGAAAGTTTTCAAAGCCTAAAAGAAAATTTGTCTTCTTATGTTTCTGGCGGAATGTCAGAAACAGTAACGCAGAAAAATTCAATGTCTGGAGAACAAGCTCAATCAGATAGGCAATCTAAACATACTTCGGAACGTGACTTAAAATGTACTAAAACAGGCCCACCTGTAACCAGAAGTAAGGCAAAATTGGCTGATTCACAGCATGCAGATAAATTTGGATGGAAATTAAATATAGATTAAAAATAAAAATAAATAAAAAAATGTAAAAAAAAAAAAAAAAAAAAAAGTCTTAGTACTTATGTGTAAGCTTGAACAGGTCTTTATAAAAGGGAATAGTGTAGTTGTGTTAGTGGGTAAGTAATTAGGTAATAACACTTCATTATACTTAGGCCATATGAACTAAGATAAGTAGGTAGATATACCTGTTGTTAACAACATTACACATATAAGATGCACCTATATAACTATGTAAAAATGTAGGTATCTACTTCAATATGAAAATTGTTATTGAATATTAAGTTACCTATCTAAGCTAAAATATTAAGGGGAAAGATGTAGTAGATGTATTTAATCCTTAGGGGTGGGTAGTTTCGTATAAGATGATTGTGGTACCGTCAGACAGAGAAAATAAACAGTGTTCATACAGCAAGCTGTGTTTTACTACAGCACCCAGATAAAAAGTAACTTATGTGTTAATCCAGGTCACAAACTACGTATATTACAAGTTTCATCCAATTCCGTTCTGTCGTTACGGAGTAGAGTGGAGAACATCCTCATATACACATTTTCACATTCATTAATAAGAGTGATATTAAAAAATTGTGAAGATGTATGTTTGTTCCTTCTTCACGTCAAAACTACGAAACGAATTAAACTGTTTTTTTACACATTACGTAGTTTTATGTCAGGAAATATATTAATCCTACTTTAGCGAGCAAAGCCGCGGGATTAATATGAAATATTTTCAAGATGCCATGCCTCATGCCATCATTTACCTACACTGAGGTAGGATGTCTACAAAGCTTGTAAAACTACCACCACCGATGTATTTGTATATATTTGAGTTGGCCACTAGTTCATTTGACGAAGGAAGAAGGAAGAATAAAGAAAAAATATAAATATTTAACTAATACTATCACAAAAAACAAAAAACTAAACACCGTGTCCGCGCATCAGCGGCGGCCGTCGGCATCGGTCGGAAGGCTCCGGGAAATTTTTTGTGCAATGGAAGAAAAAAAAAACTGTATTAATTTATTTAACAGTATTGTAGTGTTAGCAATTGTCTAATGTTAAATTTATCTCGGGAGTCCCTTTTGCCTCATAAAATTGTTCGAAAATTTTAATCCTTAACAAGCTTCTCTTAAATTTAGTTTGACAGAATATTATGATCTCATATAATATTAGTAAAATTGAGATTCATAAACACAGGTCTCAAAACAACTTAACCTTCTGATGATGATGATGAATTATAATTGAATCAGCCAGAACCGCTTCTCAGATCGAAAATTATCGGTTAGGTTTGATTTGAACATTACTTACATACAGGCCGAGGCGAGCGAGCGCAGCGAGTGTGCCTTGGCAGCAGTTGCGCCAAAGCGCCCAAAATAAAATAAAAGTAACAAAAACTATGCACAACACATAACAACATCATCATCATCATTCACCTGCTCTTATGCCACTCTAGGTATGGTGGACATTAGCCTTAATACAAAAAATATATTATAAAAAGCATTAGATATATCAATATTAGTTTTTAATCAGACTGATAGAATATTCTACTGTAAAATAAATAAAGAAAGGTTGTAAAAAATATGTGAGATGAAAATGTTTGTTGCTCCTTTTCGCCAAAACTTCTAAACGGATTGAACTAAAATGTGCATATATACCTAGTTCTAGACCAGGAAGTACATATCGCATAGAACAGAACATATCATTATGATGATGATAGTATCTTTGTACACAACTTTGTAACGGTTGAACGGATTTAAATGAAACTAAGAATATCACTTTTAACACTTAGACTACTTTTTATCCCGATTACGATTGACGCAAGCGAAATTTAATTAGAAACCTTTTTATAAACTAATTAGCCTCTTACATTTTGCCAAAGATTACAAATTATTTTAGTATCTATTTTAATTAGTACGGTTTTTTTATATTATTGTACGTTAATATTCGGAGAATTTAAGTAACATGAAGATGAACGTTAAATTATTACATTTCATAAGACAAAATAAACCTTTTATTTTTATCTTTATCATGCTTCAAAAATTATATATAATATCATCCGGGAATATTTGATTTGATTTACCTATCTTCTAGATGGTAATTTAGACAGCTTTCAATCATCCGTTAGATTGATTGCAGCTTGTAAAAATATTACTAAAGTATGGCGATACTTTAATTTAAAAAATAGATTCTTCAAAGTTATCATAAGTGTAACTTTTAAGATCCAGCATAGCTAATTCAGTAAAAAAGAGATATATTGTTCTGTCTGTTTCCCAAATAAAATAAAATAAAATAAAATAAAATAAAATAAAATAAAATAAAATAAAATAAAATAAAATAAAATAAAATAAAATAAAATAAAATAAAATAAAATAAAATAAAATAAAATAAAATAAAATAAAATAAAATAAAATAAAATAAAATAAAATAAAATAAAATAAAATAAAATAAAATAAAATAAAATAAAATAAAATAAAATAAAATAAAATAAAATAAAATAAAATAAAATAAAATAAAATAAAATAAAATAAAATAAAATAAAATAAAATAATAAAGTAACCGAGAGCGGTTTACAGAAAGAAGCATGGCTTTTTTAGGTTTTTCATGATAAGTGATCAGGAAAGTGGAAAGGTATGGAGTTGACGTCATTTGTCATCAGACGGCAGCTGCTGCGATGAGTGAGCAAAATCCACCCATACACGACATAGTTTGCATTGTATCGGCGATCGAACTAATTAATCGGTAGATCGGCCGATAGATTGCCGGTAGCGTTTCCGGTGAAGGTTGCTCAATATTCACCCAGCGGCTTACAAATATACCTACAGCATTTGTCTGCATAGAGGTAGAAAGCAGGTTCTTCATTACCGTCTTTATAAGTTAATTTCTGCCATATAGAAATCATAACAATTATAATGCAATGAACTTAATTTCATTCAATTTACGGTCAAATGTTCATAGAGGGCAACTTCTTTTATTTTATAGTTATTTTTTTTTGTTCTTATTAAATAAACTATAAGTTTATATCTCTACGACGGCCTCTGTGGCACAGTGGGCAAACATCCGCCTGAGACGCAGAAGGTTGCGGGCTCGATTCCCGTCGCGGGACAAATGTTTGCATGTTCTGCAGATATTTGTCTCGGATCTGGGTGTTTCTATGTATGATATGTATGTATTTACAAAAAAACTTTTAATATGTAGTATATCAATAATGTGGTTCCCATAATACAAGCTCTGCTTAGTTTGGGGCTGCATGATGCTGTGTGATAACAACCAGCATTATTTATTTATTTATATTGAATTCATGCATGAATTCAATGTTATGACGAAAGAAAGTGTATGGAATACATTTTATAACATTTTTCTATATATTACTTACAAAAAAAAGAGGGTAGCTTCCCTCTGTACCTACATTTTGTCTTTATTTAGCCACTAGCCTCCATTAGAAGGGAAATTGTTGAATACAGTATTGGTGTTGCAGCATAAATGAACGCTTCTTCCCAAAACTAGAAAGGTAACATTTTGTACCCACGTGATGAAATTAGTTTTCATAATTTATTTAACACTTTGAGTAATGAAAACACTATTGTGAAGGTGCCGCATCGTGCATGGCGCATAGAGTCATGTGCTAGGCCCGCACTCATCGTGCTTGTGTATAAAAGCTGTGGTCTTGCATCTGAGGCAGTTCTTTTCATCTGCTTCGCTACAAAGCAGCTTCTTTTACTTTCCCTCGACTTGCCACCAATTTTCTCCTTACTAAGTATCTTGAATTATGAGAATGAAAATCTACTACATGACCATTTACCGGTAGCCGCTGGAACCGGTATTTAGGCGGTAACCTGCTTCTCACAATGTTTTTACAGCGAGTGTTTGAAACGATTTGATTGACGATAGCAAATAATTGGACAAACATAGCTGACCAACTAACTAGGTAGATTACAGATGTTTAGAACATTATGTGATTTAAGCTGGTTCATTTTAAAGTAAATTTTTTCTTTCAAGATAATAAATACGATAGAAATAACTACTGAATTAGTAATTTGAAGGATTGCCCACCAAATACGGTAAGTTCTCTAAATAAAATATGAACAAAATATTTTATGCTATTTCTATTGTCATTTTATCATTAAGGTATGAAAAATCAATATCACATGTAGGTTCACAGATATTGGTGTGTTTGTGTAAATCTGTTTGATCCTATGATCCCATTCAACTCTGTATCGGCTGAACGGATTTAGATGAAACTTGGAATATACCTACATAGTTAAAGATCAAAGCTTTTTCTTGGTTCTTGGTTTTCTTGGTTGACCAAGGCTATTATTTTTATAAAGACGGAAGGTAGTTAAGTGATGTTATAAATGATAATTATTATTTTTGTATCTACTGATATCTATAATACGAAAAATAATCGTATTTCTTAAAGTATAAACATGATACGTCGAATTATTATTTAAACACCTACGAGTAGGTGTAATTTGCCTAGGTTGACTGGCATAAAATGCATTAAGTAATCCTTTTGTAAAATTATTTTGTTTTTATTTGTAAGCATTTAGCTATAAACATAATAGTATTTCATAGTGGGATAAGGTTACCGTTATCAAATAGAAGCTTCCGCCCGCAGCTTCGCTCGCGTGGTACCCGAATAAAAATTTGTTATTTCACATTAGAAGTCTGGAAGTAGGATTTGTCATAGCAATATATATATTATGAATTTATTCTTTTATATACTATTCTAGGATTGCTAAATAAATTGCTATTTATATAGCAAGAACTACAGCTTGACCTCTCCAAAGTACTTAGCAAAGGTCTGTCAGTGGTATTTGACGGATGAGATACGGACGGCGCAAGCGCAGTTGCGCGTGGTTCAGTTAGTACATTTATAAATAGGTATATATTAAGAATCATTTTGTATATACTTTTACAGTAGCAAGAGTTCTAGCTCTATGTGACAAGATAGCTAGAGAGTATCGACAAGTCCACACCACTGCGGTGCGACGATGCATCGCAAAAATCCACGACGTCGCACAAGGCATCGTATAAATTTGCCGTAGACAGAAGTATTGACAGAAGTACTATGCGTATTCCATGAAAATTCTGCGTTGCATCAATGCGTCACATTGCGTTGCGGTGCGACGTCGGTTGCGATGCAGCATTTGACGAGTAGCCACCGCGTCCCGTCGGCCTTGCATAAGCATTGAACACAAATTTTTGTTTTGAAATTTGTATCTCAGGTAACTTTCAATTGTTTGACAATAATTCACTACAGTTGCAAGCGCTTTTGGTTATAGAATAAATACATGATTTCATTCAGACAGATATACATAATATAATTCACTTTTTTCCCAATATCCAATATATTTAATACTATCTTCCACTCGCGACTTCGTTTGTGTGGTACCCGGACAAAAAGTCTATGTGTTAATCAAGGTCACAAACTCAATTCCAAGTTTCATCCAAATCATTTCAGCCATCATGGAGTGGGAACAAACATACGTAATACACACAAACTTTTCTCATTAAGAATATTATTGTGATAGGATTTATTTTATTATTTATTTTGATGGGATTTTCCAACTGCATCATCTTTGAAACGATTAATGTTTTCTTAGTTGCTTTTATTTATAAGCAGAAGTTTAAAACAGTCCCCATTGTTCAATATCTTTTAAAAAAAATTAATTTCTTGAAAACAACCGTTTAATTATATAAAATGCCCAGATTGGCTGTTCAATCGATCTGAAAAACGGCCTTATCTGAAGCCTGAATGAATTTTCCCATTCGAGGCATACCGACACTTGAACAGACACTGTGTAACAGATAATGTTATTCTCTCAAACGTTTACATCATCTGAAGTTTGATCAGGTGGACAAATAAATCTAATTAACATTTAAATGGTGATCACGCATAATAATCAGGTGACTTTATAAGCTGCGACCATGCCCCTTAATTAGTATACAATAGCGACAATATATTAATGAGCCATAAAGTCGGTTAGCACATTCTTAAGCAAGTATTATTGTACATACAAGCTTGATACACTTGTTCACACCTTGGCTAGGTGACGCATCGTCTTTAGATTTTAATCACACTAATGTTATAAGACTATCCGACATAGAACTAAAGTTGTCGATGTCGATATAGCTAAGAGGATTTGCAAGCTGAAGTGGCAGACGGCTGGCCATAATTGCCAAGGAACCGATAACCGTTGGGGAAAACGAGTTCTTGAGTGGAGACCATGGCTTGGCAAACGTAGTGTAGGACACCCTCTGACCTGGTGGATTGTCGATTTGCAAATAGAAATGTTGCTGGTAGAATCTGGATGTGTCGAGCTCAGGAGCGCAATGACACTCATAAGGGGAGGCCTATGTCCAGCAGTGGATTGCTATAGGCAGATGATGAATGTTATAAAACAGCCAAAAGTATCAACGAGTTCATACTGCAATAGCTCAATCTAGAATGATCCAAATTTCTATTGGCCTACACCGAATACTCAAATAATTTTAACATATTGCACGCAAAAATCCCAGTGACATGAAAAAAATGTATATGTGTAGTATATCAATCATGTGGTTCCCAAAATACAAGCTCTGCTTAGTTTGGGGCTACATGATGCTGTGTGATTACGTCCCGCATTATTTATTATTATTTATTAAAAGGATAATTATAACAGGTAAAATAGAAAACAAAGGGCCGAGATAGAGGAGCTCGAAGCGCTGGTCTGACCAGGAGTCGGAATAGCTGAAAATCCAGTTAACGTCACATTCTAGCCGAAGACAGAAGCAGGCAGAAGGAAGAAAATTAAGAATAATGCCTGGCACGGAATTAAATCACGATCCTCTACTTTGTGGGAATTTTATTTTTTCTTATAAAACAAGATTACTTAAATAATGTAAAGTTAACGGCCAATTACAGGTCTCTCTTGATAGATTATTACTATATTCCTACAAGTTTTGACAATATTGTAATAGCCACTTACATAAAGTTATACAAGCGAGGAAAAAAATAAAATTATACATCTATATTTATACTATTATAGAATATTATTGAAGTGCTATGTGTGTGTGTGTGTGTGTGTGTGTGTGTGTGTGTTTTATCCTGTTCCCCCCGGTCTCTTTAGAGTCTCGTTATCACAGGTATAACCCACACGGTGTGAAGAGTAAGGTTGTGTCATGGTGTATTTGTGAATGTGTGATGTGTATACCTATCTGCATGTTATAATGAAATAATGTCTACTATAGATTTTTTTTATTTAGGTTTGCTACAGTTGAAAATGTCAACACTCGAAAAGCCTATTTTCAATATAATCAAATTAGGTATAGTTAGGAATGATTAAAACGAGAGAATTTTTTTCGGTCATTACCGATGGAGTAGGAAAATTACAGAGTGGTGGCCTAGGGATGGCTTTCGGAGTGTTGGAAGTCCGGCTGCAAGATGGGCAGACGACATTGTCAAAGTCGCGGGCCGTACGTGGGTTAGACTAGCGCAGGATCGTGGTAGATGGCACAAGTTAAGGGAGGCCTATACCCAGCAGTGGGTAAAATCGGGCTATGGATGATGATGAAAACGAGAGGAAAGAGATAGAATAATGTCGCCGTCGATGACGGTTTTTCAACAGGACAAATATGAGTCTAATTAGTGAAAGAAAACTTCTTATCGTGAGTAAATATGCAGATTGCAGATTTGGCCAAATACTGCAGAGATAGGAAATGCTGGATAAGCTTACTTCGTCATAGTCGTATCTTATAGCTTTATGTTGATACATTGAGTAAAAGCCATTTACATCATCTAGATAAGTGTAAAGGTCAATACATTCTAATGATCACTATCAGACCTTTTTACTACTCCTAAATACTTCCAGTACCTACTTTATTCAAATCCTCGCGCCCTCCTTCATCGTGTTCACTTAGCATCGCGCCTCTTATTTTTTTATACTACTTGAAGATGGAACAAGCACATGGCCCACCTGATGTCTTGTCACTGCAGCCTCTTTTCCTCGCGCCTCTACCTTTGTCACTATTGTCAACTATTCTGATAATACCTGACATTGAATCGTTGTCAGCTTGTATGAAAACGACAAGAAAACGACTATTCAATTATGTCAAATATAATAGGCAAGTGTTTCAAGTCACATGTATACATAATTAGTAAAGGTTTATTTCAAATAAAATGCAGTGCTTTATTTGAAGTAAAATTCAGAATCTAATTTAACATACATTAGTCCTGTGCATTTCAAATGATTTCAAACGCTGTACCCTAACTTATTTGTTATTTATCGTAGTCAGCTTGTATGAAAACGACTATTCAATTCTGTCAAATATAAAAGGCAAGTGTTTCAGGTCACATGTATATTTTATTAGTAAAGCTTTATTTGAAGTAAAATGCAGAGCTTTATTTGAAATAAAATGTAGAGCTTTATTTGAAGTAAAATTCAGAATCTAACTTAAGATACATTAGTCCTGCGCATTTCAAATGATTTCAAACGCTGTACCCTAACTTATTTGTTATTTATCATAGAACAGGGACGATAATAACACATCAATTTTGGGACATCACATTTAGATCTGCTAAAACTATTTTACGCGTACACTTCTGACTTAAGAAAAGGCCGCTAAGTGCCGCCTGCATTTACTGGCTACATGGCACCTTGCAGCATTTTGCTGGCAGGCCCAACATTTATTTATTTCGAAACAATTATTACACCTTAACAGCGTAGCCAAAGCGATGTAATAAATATACATGTAACATAGATATCCTTATAATAGGTAAATTTAAATGTACTAGGGAGAGTATGACGTACCGGTACGTATCCTAGGTAGCTAGTAAGTATTACTATTATTCTATATTTTCCAAAACTACTTGTGCCATGTTTATGAGTTTCAGCAGATTGTGATAAAAAATATCTTCTCATCTCTCAAAAATATCTTATTTTCTATGAGAGAACATTAAGTAACCGAACGGCGCGTGACAAAGGGATTAGTTCTGGAGCTGGGTAGGCTGAACGTGGCGGGGCGGCGTCGCGCGCCCGCGTAGTCGTCAGGCACGCGCAGCTGCAGCACTGTCAGCAGCTCGGGCTGGTGCACGAGCCCGCGCAGTACTTGCACCATGTACTTGACCAGCGCCACGTCCCTCCTGATCGGCAGTCTACAGTACCCGACCATGCCCAGTACGAATAAGTTCGCGTACATTAACGGGTAGAACGGATATACTCCGTATTCTTTCAGGTAAAAAAAAGTGTGAATTTACTTTGGATCTTCTCAACCATAAGCTTGTATTTAGTTTCATGGTGATTCCATATGATCCATATGATATGATGGCGTTCGAACTTAAAGACGTAAAAATTAACAATGAAACAAATTAGTACTCTTAAAGCACAAGCCCTGCTAACTGTATACTTATATGAAGTTCTGTGAAAAATTTCCGGCATTATTTATTTATTTATAATCTAGCAACGCGCCCCGGCTTTGCACGGGTGCAAATTATACAAAAAACCTTCCTCTTAAATCACTCTATCTATTAAAAACGACTTCAAAATCCGTTGCACAGTTTTAAAGATCGAAACATACAAAGGGACAGACAGCGGGATGCGATTTTATTTTATACTATGTAGTTGATGATCTTGGGTTACCCATTACCTATATGGTTATGAAAAAAAAGAATATTAGAATCACAGATCTATCATAATCCAAAAGCTCCTGATGAGGGTAACCAATGAAAAAGCAGCGACCAAATTTTTTTGCGAATAGAAAGTTGTACGTCTATAGATAATTTTCTTTTAAAAAGATCCCTGTATAATTTAAAAACTTTCTTTTTTGTGAAGTCAGTTAAAAACTAACAGTGCGGTAGGCTTGCTTTTGTTTTATATTTAAAGCTCATTTCCGTTGTTGGAGCCACCGAGCGGTCCCTCTATTAAATCTTCGCGAATCAACGCACTGAATATGCAACGGAGTAGGCATAATAAGAATTCGTATCGGTAAAAAGTTTGCGAAGAGACCCCGATATTCCGATTTCTTTGACAATAATTGCTAGTGATAAAATTCTCAGCGGGATTCGTGTATACATTTTTATTAGGGTTTTAGTACCAGAAGTTCATTGAACAACTTCCAATTAAATATGGTGAAGTGTTTGACGGTTCATTCAATTAGGTACCTAGATACCCACGTATCATGTATGGTAAGTATATATAAATATCACTATCTTGTAGAATCACGCTGCAAAAACGTAAAATCTAATCCACAATTACACATTCACATTATAATACAATGCTGGACACCATAAAGCATCATCGTGTAGCCCCAAATTAAGTAGAGCTTGTATTATAATATAGTAATAATAACAATAAGTCATTTTTTTCAGGCATATATACCCATACACACATTTAATTTAAAATGAGACAATAAAAATAAAACAAAATTACATAAAATATGTAAAAATACAATTAAAAAAATACTACACTACTTACCTATATAACTACTTTTTTTCTTAAATATATAGGTACATAGAAAAAATAAAATAAACATTTGTCTCGCGGCGGGAGTTTAACCTGCAACCTTCTGTTTCTCAGGCAGGCCTTCGCCTACTTCGCCTTAGCTAGTCAACTGTACATACTGTTTTTATACAGCAATCATATTGGTAAAACTGTACCATGCGCGAGTACAGGGGTCAAAGCTGTGATTTAAACTGATTCAATTACACACATCGTTAATCGCAAAACAATTCAATCTAAAACTGATATTATATTCACCTGAAAACGATTCGAAGAACGCTTGTGTTCATATCTTTAGTCGTGGCAATCATAAGGTTGTGGCCACGATGACAGCGGGGAGCAATGCGTCTTCTATGTACCAAACAACTCCAGCCTATTCAGTCCAATGCTGGACCTACGGTATTAGAAGGTGTACATATGCCCATAATCTCCACGCTGGGCATACGGGTTGGGGATCGTACTACACAGGTTCTCGTACCACCGAGGCTGTTGCATGTTTATGGCAAGGTGCTTTAGCTGTGTCGGTGGTATGCTGCACTATGCTGCACTTAGTCAGCTGCCAGACCAATTAATGTATCCTAGTTAGAAACGATCCACGTTTCTGATCAGGGAACGTTCAAACTTAAAGTGATCAACTAATCTATAAAAGAAACAGAATCGAGGGAGAAGGCAACTTGACATTCTTTGGATTGGTCGTAATACTTAAAAGTTGATCAACTGATCAATTAAATAAGCAGAGAACCGAAGAAGAAAGGAATTTGAATGAATGGCAATCGATACAGTTCCTATGTTGCATTGGATTTAACACGAAAGTTGGTAATTTTCCGCCGCGTGATGACAATAATTGAGGCTAGCCTCACGGGCAGAATCATATTTTTTGCATAAAATTGCTTTACACGAACCTGCTCAGTGTTGCGTCCAGTATGTAAACTCTTTGCGCAGGTGAACCTTGCTATTTATTTGTTCAATTTAGTCAATACTAAATATGACTTTACATTTCTAATGTTACCTAAAATGGAAATTTGATGGCTATCAATAATAATTATTATCACTTAAAATCAAAGACTGCAATTCAACCGGTTCAGTATTTTATAATGAACCATCGATGAAATTCAGTTAGACAAATCCCAACTGCATGTATTAATACATAAATAATTGAAAGTTTAGCCGCGTTCATCAGAGCAAGATAAGCAACATTACAATTTGCATTAGTGATGAGGCTAATTAAATAAAACAAACTGTCTAGTTAAGATCGTTAACCATTAACAAATAGATAAAATGAAGCTATAAAAGCTTAAAAAACTGACGGGTCATAAATAAGCGGGCTGACCATGCGCCGGAGTCAACGCCAGTCAATACATTCTAATCAGTGATTTATTGCCACTAATCCTCAGCTCAGCACAAATAAGCTATCTTGTCGACTTAATGTTGTATCAGCTCAGGCGTGAAACTCCCGCGCACCACTAAGTGGTCCTTCCAGTTTCCATTCGAAATATTTTAATAAGGCCTCACTGCTCAACTCACGAACCCTAATAAAAACACACACTCACGTACTCACAAATATGAACGTTCTCCTTTAAAACCTCTTTACGGCTGACTCCAATTTATTTATAATAGTAGAAGTGTAAGAATCTACATTTTTGCTCTAAACGGTGTTAATTTATTGACCGTGGGCAGATAATATCACTTTTTTTCTCCCATTATTAAAACGATTACACGAGAAATTATACGTTGAAGTCCAGTCTTGAGTGCTCGCTGGAATAACCCCACTCTCTCGAATATCGATCTTATCTGTACTTAGAATAAAACTCATTTTTCATTTGTAAGAACCTGGAGCTTCAATAACACTTTCGTTGACGAAATCGCCTTATTGACTCGCTAATAAAAAGTGTAAAGTTATGGACAAGTTATGCCACTTGCATTAATTCTGATGCTTAACCTGATAAACAAATTATGGTATATTAAGTTAATAGCTTAATTTATAATTGAATGTGTTACGATGTGTTCATAAGAAAGCATTGTTACGATCGTTCTTTTGCATATTTGGCCGATGTTTACGACAAATTGCGTGAATAAAATTGGTATTTTTACCAATGTAAGTATTGAGATATGCTGGGGAACGTTTTAATTTTTTTTATGAAGTTGACGGCCCCAGTTTACCAACAATAAATTTTTATATTTTTATCCTATCTGTAATAAAAAAAAAATATCAGATTGAAAGTCTTTTTATCGTTGGTAGTTTTGAGAATAACCAAAATAATATGATTAATTTTATCTTTTTATTTAGCGGTGTGCGATTATGCGTTCGATCATAGGAATGTCTCATTGGTAATTACTAATTTTGCCATAACACTACTTATAACGTAATTACTAATTATAGGATCGCATATATTTTTTTGATTATAAAAATTAATAAATAATTTCAAACAGTGCGTCCTCCCCTTCATGATACACGGAGCCGAAACGTGGATACTCACAGTACGGCTAGTCCACCAATTTAAAGTCACTCAGCAAGCTATGGAACGAGCTATGCTCGGAGTTTATCTGAAGGATAGAATCCGTAACGACTATATACGACATTGATCTAAAGTTGTCGACATAGCTCAGAGAATTAGCAAGCTGAAGTGGCAGTGGGTTGGCCATATCTGCCGAAGAACAAGCTGAAGTGGCAGTGGGTTGGCCATATCTACCGAAGAACCGATAAGCTTTGGGGTAAACGAGTTCTTGGGTGGAGACTGCGGCTCTGCAAACGTAGTGTAGGACGCCCTCCAGCCAGGTGGAGTGAAAATCTGCGAAAGGCTGCTGGTAGAAGCTGGATGCATCTAGCTCAGGACAGGGCGCAATAACGCTCATAAGGGGAGGCCTATGTCCAGCAGTGGACTGCTAGGCTAATGATGATGATGATGATCATATATTTTATCGACTATCTTACTCAACTCACTGTCTACATAGTTATGTCTAGTCTAGATTTGTGTCTGCTATCTGTTTTTATTTTTACCGAAACAACGCACATTGCAAGCTAGACCAATCAACAGCTTGCATTTTGTTGAGCCGACAAAGTTTGTTGATGAAAAAAATGTTATCTTTGGACGGGACTGTAGGTACGTATTTCTATCTTAGTTTCACCTATTAATATTTTTTTCTATTTGTAATTCTGAAATCAGCCAATTTCTGGTCAAAAGTAAATAAAAAAACGTGTATAACTTAAATTGCTAAAACGGGGGTGTACAGGGTACCAACCTCCATCCCACCCAGGGTTGGAACCCAAGCCAACCTCACCTGCACGTGGTGCACCATTGCTAAATAACGAACGGAGCTCTGGCGGTCGGCTGATTGCGGCTTAGGACAGCCTACAACGACACAGCTAAATCCCCTGGTCTCCGACGGGCAGCAGCTCGGTGGTGCGAGAGACTGTGCCCTGTGATCCCCAACCCGCATGCCCAGCGTGGGGATTATGGGTATATCCCCCTTTATTAGGGCTGGCCTATGTCCAGCCGTGGACTGATATAGGCTGGTGTGGTGGTGCGGTGATAGCATAACTAAAATATACGACAAACTTATCCTTTTATGGGTTTTTTCCTGCACTAGCTTTATAATTTTGATATATCAGTCTGTCATTAGAAAAAATGTAATGGCACACTTTGAATTTTTCAGCAAAATTCACACGCACTCATTACTTTGCCGGCTGAGGCTTATAATAAAGTCGACTCAATAATGCTTTGCCGCAACTTGGTGACTATAACGACTAGGGATGCAACAACACAATCGATCGGAATGAACAAAATATTTTTTTTTCTTTCCCATTTATTTTAATGAAAAGTGTCGCGAAACGGTAACGCTAAAAGTGGGCATATATGGCATTTAATTCATAATGGTGCAAAAGATTTTCTTTCTTTATCCGTATGAGCTAGTGGTCAACTCTGTTGTTGGAGTTTTAAGGCCGCCCGAATTCCTCCGACATGACCTAACGATTGAAAAAGCCAGGACCAACATCTTAACTTACCTTTGAAGCGCGGAAACGTTCAGACCTAAGTGCCAGTAAGCGGTCACCCACGGCGTGATCGGCTAACTCGGTTGTAAACAGAAATGTGATTGACAACGATCCTGTTTTAACAAACTGTGACAGTTTGTCAATTGACGTTCATTGAATCTCGACGGCTGAAATGTCGAAGTTTGAAAAAACAGGATCGGTGTCAATAATTTCTGTTTGCAACAGAGTTAGCCGATCACCCCGCCAGCCAAGTAATGATTAGGTGGAGTGTTATTTAACCAAGATGATCTACTAAAACCACCGAAGCCACCACGAGCGCTTCATCATTTTTCATCATGTGTCTACACTATGTTTTAAAAAGAAATGATTTGATTTATTATATGTTTGTTTGTTTGTAATGGGAATTAGTTCCCATTACAAACAAACAAACACTGCTCAGAAACTACTTAACCGATTTATTAAATCCTTTCCCCTACAGAAAGCTACATTATCAGTGGTAAACATAGGTTGTCTTATTTAAAAAAAAATGGAGATCCTTATTATAATTGAAATCATGTAACCCCTGCAGGGTATCAAAAATTGAGAACATATCCTAAAAGTAATTATTTGGCGTCCATGAAATTGTCAGTTAACGTTATTAGAACGCGTAATCTTACATTAATTTATTGGTAGGTCCCTGCCTACTTTTTATTTCATACATAGGAAGCACCTACGAGTATTTAGGGTTCCGCGTGAAAAAAGTATGCAAGTACACGCAAAACGTAGTTGTGGGTGGTTCAGATGGTTTTATAATAAAATATAATATAGTAAAATATAAAGGTCGGACTTCCCTATCAATGAGTACACACGCTGACCACTGAGCAGCCTGGCCTAGTCACTACGGCTAATCTGCGCCTGCGGTGACAAGGATTCACGGCATGTTTGCCCGCAAGCGATGTCATTATGAAATAGTTAAGGAATAATGCAACTTGATAGCACTGATTACTGTATCATTTGTTGCCTTCAATGGCCTTATAGACTGTGAGGGTAGAATTCAACAATACTGCAATACAGAGCTGATTTCATGGAAATCTTTTGAGGAGCTTAGAGATTCCATATAACAGGTACCTGGTCATTAAAAGGTACACAACTTGATATTATTTATTCTAAATATACGAAATAAACGATTATCTTCCACTCGCGGCTTTGCTCACCTGGTACCCTGATAAAAAAGGTAACCTATGTGTTATTTCCGGTCACAAATATATGTAATAATAATAAAGTATGTAATAATAATAATCCATGTATATTTCAGGTTTCATTCATCAGTAATTACGGAGTTGAGGGGCAACAAACATACTCACACTTACATAAACTTTTGCATTTGTCTTAATAAAATTAGTGTGCTAATAATGGCCTAGCATAATTATGGAGTAAATATGCAGATACTTCATTATATTAATTTTTTCACTATCTAACCGAAAAGGATTTAAATGGTTTTTTTTTTGATTCCAGTACCAGTGTCACCATCATCATCGGGCGCCGGCGGTGGGTCTGGAACTCCTCTTTACCCGGGCGCAGCTTCGCACCCCCTCTCCTCGCTGTTGTCCCAGCAGCGACTGCTCGAGCTGTCCCGCTTCGGTCTACGCCACTACGACATTGCCCACCACGTGCTGTCACAGCAAGGTGCTGTAACCAAGTTATTGGGTAAGCAGTACTTACAAAAGTCTTGTAAGTAATGTGGGGGGTTCCGAAGAGTATTTTCTTCATACTTTTACATATTCGCGTCTACAAAAGTCCACTTTTTTTAATTGCACTCTATAGTCACATGCAGCATTGAATTCACAATAGGATTCTCTTGCATTCCGGGTATCAAGAACTATCAGTAAGTACACACAATTTTAACCATAACATCCATCGATACAAGTATCTGGAGATGGTTAAAACATTTGCTCCTCAGCTGGAATCAAATGGGGTGTAAGTGGTTCCAACCATTATCTTTGGAACCCAAACCAACATCAGCGGCCCGTGTTCCACCCTGCTCACTAATAGTATGTGATAAATGAAGTGCTGGCGACGGTTGATTGCGGTATAGCGCAGCCTAACTCTGACACAGCTAAATTCCTTGACTACCGACGGGCAGTAGCGTTGGCACGGCGCGGTGCGAGAAGCTATGCACTGCAGCTTCCAACCCGTTTGCCTAGCGAGGGGGCTATAAGCATGCCTTCCTTCTTAGTAAAGGAGGCCTATGTCCAGCAGTGGACTGAACACCTGTTGTTTTTATTGGGAATAAAACCCGCATCCTTTTGCGTCTTACCCGACTCGAGGTCGTTAAACTGCAAATAATTGTAGGACTTTCTTTCTCTATTTGGGTGGTTTTGGCATAACCAGATGGATTGCAACGTGTTTTGTCGTGGTGTGGTAACAAGTAAACATTTGGATACTGATCCCCTTGAGCTACCTTACAATGGAAGGAACCAATTTTTGCCAAAACCCAACACGGCCATCACATCTAGATCTTAAAGTTGATATTCCATTTAAGAGGACTAAGCGCTTCCGAATATATTTTATCATATACGCAATGCTAAAATTTGGAATAAGCAACCAGCTACTGTTCCTTAACCACACAAGCATCGAGGTCAAAAGTTTGCCCAGAACAACTATAATCAAAATCTCCATTATCTTTTCACAAAACTTTACATCGTCAGTTTGCTGCGGGAATCAAAATATTCCCCACAACGGTTCGCTTGTCTGGAATGCCGCTGAAAATACTGATAGTTTTGTCCAATACTGCGGGTCATCATCGGGCTAAGTGTAATTCGAGCTTCGTTTCCACAATCTTTATTGCTCCGAAGTAAATAAAAGTAGTAAAATAAAGTGAAAAGCAACGAAGGTTCATAATTGATATAAAATACGTACGTATGCCTACTGGGCACTCACGCTGTAATTAGTGTACGCTGTATTACACTTGTATTATTTATAGAGAGTCGGACACTCTTGTGTTGTATTGATTTATAAAGGTATTCTTAAGAACTGCCCAGGGGCGGCCAGGGCCTTCAACTAAGTTATTTGCGTTAATTACTTTACTGTTCCTCTATAATAATCTATACATAAAGAATAATAAAATAAGCTATTTATAAAATATCAATTTCAAAAAAAATCAACAATTTTTTAAATAATAAGTTCCCCTCGTCCAATAGCTTTTGAAGACAGTAAAATTTGAGACCTATCGTCATCAGCATAGCATAGCAGTCCACTCCTGGACGTGGGCCTCCCCCAATAAGCCATTGCGTCGTTCTTCGGCTTGATGTATCCAGCTTATACCAGCATCCTGTCGCAAATCGTATCTCCACTGACCTGAAGGCGTCTTACACTAATTCTGGCAAAACATGCTCTTCACTCAAGAATTCGTTTGTCCCCCACTAATTGCATTAGACTGTGTCACTCAAGCAGACCTAACATTCGCAATCCGCCATATTAAGCCTCATTCTGCCACCGGACCGGTTGGGATTCCGCCTTTTATTTTGAAAGATTGTAGGGCCGTCATCAACCAACCAGGTTAACTTTGTTTACTACGCTGTAATGGAAATGGATCGAAATAAGCAAGTAGACACAGCTTATTTTGATTTTAAAAAAGCTTTTGATTGCGTCCAAAACAACATTTTATTATAAAAATTGTCATCTATGGGTTTCGCCTCTCAGTTTCTGCAGTCTACTTTTCTGATCGCTTACAGTATGTGCAAATCTCTGGGTACCAATCTAACCCATATCCGACTTGTTCTGGTGTTAGCCAAGGCAGCGCACTGGGGCCTACTCAGTTTTTCATTTTGATAAATGACCTGCCGAAGGTCGTCAGATCAGCTAAATGGCTCATGTTTGCCAATGACCTAAAGCTGTTCTTGGGTATCGGTAGCGCGAGTGACTGTGAAGCGTTGCAGAGAGATTGATAATGTGGTGCAATGGGGAGAACTTAATCAGCTCAAATTTAACAATTCAAAGTGAAAAACCATAACTTTCAGTAGGTCACGTGCCTCTCTACATCACGATTATCACATATCGGGTGCCATCCTCAAGCGCGTCACGCAAATTCGAGACCTAGGGCTGACTTTAGATGTAGAATTAACATTTAATCCACAAATTATGGATATATGCAATTAAGCTCTTTAGGTTTAAATGCCATTTAAATAAAGGTTAGAAATGCCATTATAACCCTGTACTATGCTTTCGTAAGGAGTAAATTAGAGTATAGTTTTCTGGTATGGGATCCCCATGAATAAAAATATAGAATTATGGTGGAACGAGTCCAGAGGAAATTTGCCCGTTATCTTTATAAAAAAATGTATGGATACTATCCATATTTATATCCTTCATTGTTCGTCGCTGGAATGGTAGGTATTAACACTCTGGAGTTGAGGCGCAAATGTGCATTGTTGCTGCACTATTACTTGCAACTCAATGATAAGATAGAAAATCGGAGCGTGCTGGCTCGTTGCTCGCTGCATGCGCCAGACCGACGGCTGCGCGGCCCGTACCTATTCGCGGCTCCAGTGCGAACGTTAACTGCTTGCTATGCACCCACAACTCAGTCTCTTAATTTGCTCAACTCTTGGCGTTCCCAGTCGCCAGAAATTGATATCTTTGTTTCCGCCTGAGCCGAAGGTTGCGGGTTCGATTCCCGCTGCGGGACAAATGTTTGGATGTTCTGCAGATATTTGTCGCGGGTCTGGGTTTTTTCTATGTATGATATGTATGTATTTACAAAAAAAAAGTATTCGTGTAGTATATCAATCATGTTGTTCCCATAATACAAGCTCTGCTTAGTTTGGGGCTACATGATACTGTGTGATAGTGTCCAGCATTATTTATTTATTTATTTTTATTTCAAAAACGAATGAAATTCGTAGTTCGCTTAAGAGATTTTTTATATAATAAGATTGTGTAAATATTTTACATGTATTCAAATGGTTAACTGCACGTGTTGGTTACCACTGTAAGTGCAGTAAACAATTGAAAATGAATAAAATAAAATAAATAAAATAAAATGGTTGTAAGTTCTTCGGCAGGCAGCTGACTGCCAATTTAGGTTGCTAATATTCTGAGCTAGGTAAATCGATGAGTTTTTTGTCTATTGAATAGTCTCGTTGCGTAACTTGTTCTTCAGAGGAACTCGTCCCATAGGACGTTGAATTGGTTATATTAAGGTCTCTATGCTGTAGTTAGTAGATAAATTCTAAAAATATATAAATAAGTTAATAACTACTCACTCTACAAGAGAAGTCACTACAAGTACATTGTACTTGGTTTTATGAATAGTTTCGCTTTTTCGTACCATGATATAGATGGACCGATTCAGTTTCAGTTGACGCCATTGAAATAAATAACTAGAAATCTATTATATCGATAGTTGCCGCTATCTCAAATAATATGGAAACAACACCTTGTACTATAACTCCGAGAAAAATCTGATAAAAATTCTTCAAGAAAACGAAACTGATAAACTTATGAGTAACCGCTAAATTCACAAAAATAATTATAACCTCGTCAAACGTTATTCGGGTAGTTCCGGTATCGTACAACACCCTTTATAATTTACTGTTAAAGTTTATAGTTATTATTATACTTTATTATTGGCTGGGCTATTTTTCAAGTTTTTGTCACTCACTGTCACTTGAACATCCACAATTCACTGCATTTTGGTCTATTCTAGTTGTAAAAATATTTAATTGCGACAATTCATTTGATTATTCCGAAGTCTTAAGCCTATTATTACCGTTGCAGAATGATATCGACGCTTCAATTGACAACTAGGCAATTTGTCGAAAACACGGACTGTGTTTAACTCCGATCTAATAACACGGGCAGAGCGAAAATCTCAATCGCTATTAATCAACGATATGCATCGGCAGAGGCTGCCGACGAAAGCTGCTATTGACGAAAGCTTAGATCCTAATCGATTCATAAAACTTGCTGCGTGTTAATTATAAGCCACCGGGGTGCAGACCAATGCGCCCGTACTGTGCCTGAGGCAAGCGCTCCTTACTACTGATTGGCGATGTGAGACTATCTTCTCATCAGATACACTTCATAACCACAATCGTTTATTCAACTGCTTCCCTTACAATTATCACGGCTGCATCTTCAATCGAATGCGTCGATACAAATAAATGATCGCTCCGAGCGCTGTGGGACATTGAAACACAGCCTATAAAACGTCGAAAGGACAAACCAGTCCTAGTTGTACCTCTGAGAATGTGCAACCTCGATGTACTTGTAATTAAGTGTAATCAATTAAACCAACAAACAATGCGGCTGGAGTCAATGATTGTCCCCTAATAACCGGGTTTGTTTCAACCGAAGCGTGAATTAGCTATGACTCTGCAAACACTTGGATGTTTTCATTTTATTTGCTAAATTTGATCTGTGTGAAACCAGCAATTAGGACTCGCAAGGCACTTTGTTTTTGCGCAGGACTCGTGAACGGACGATTTCGAATGCACTCAAGCGATGACATTAATACCCGGTATTACTTTACGCAGTATGAACTTAGGAGTTCTTTTCCAAAAGAGCGCACAAAAATATGATTTTACGCCTTTCCGGTTTCAAATAACATGCAATTTTTGAGCATCCAGTAGTTATGAAAACATTTGATGGAGCTTTTACATCAGTCACTGTAGTCAAAGTAGATAACAGAATTCAGACAAGATTAAAGTAGACCAGGTGCTAGTGAGTAAAAAGGACTTCTTAGATAAAATAAATAACTTATTCAGCACAGACAATTATAGAACAGTAAACATACAATGAGTAGGTAGGTAGGTAGATACATAATTTTGGCAGTTAAAAGAATATTGTAATAAGCTGGTAATTATTATACAGGTTATATTCCGTACATTATACGTTGTATAGACCGATGATGATGATGATGATTGTGGTATGTGTTTTCTGTACCATCGTAGCTCCCAAATGGATGAACCGATTTTGATTTTTTTGAAAAGTAGGTATTCTTCGCTTTTAAAACCTTGACCTGATGTTGCAGCATTATCTAGTATGGTATCTGTAGGATTTTCGATAACTTTTTCGAATCCTTATTAAGTCCTATCATTATCATCATATATCCGTCCACTGCTGGACTCAACCCTCCCCTAATGAGAAGGGGGAGTACACCTATAATCCCCACGCTGGGTATGTGGGTTGGGGATCGCAGGCCACAGCTTCTCGCCCCTCTGAAAGAATTAAGTAGGTATAAATCACTTTACATCGATTTTAAATATTATATTTCTCTTGCTGTAGAATATTTCAAAATAGCTTTATATCCACTGTATCAATCATTCAACCGTTTAAAGTTGTACCAATCAATTTTTGCTCAGAGTAGTTTCATAACGTCACATGTCAGTTCCCACGGAAGCCCTGCCGTCAACCGCCTGGGGCTGTCATGTCTGACCACTTACGTATTTAACATACACTACGTAGACTTAGCTTAAAACTTATTACCTAGCCTAAACAATTTTCTAACTTGACGGCATGGAAATGGGCACGCATAAATAACATTCCATGGTCGAGTTCGAGTATTAAATTGTCGGTTGAACGCAATTTTAGCCGAGTGACGAATAAATTACGTAGCTTTTGACCTCTTGAAGTTTAACTGCACAAACAGTTTAAATATTAGAAGATATGATAGAGTTGTACGATGTTCTTTTATAACAAAACCTGTGGCGCAGTGGGCGAAGGGTCACGTGAGACGTAGAAGTGTGCGGTTTCGATTCCCAACAGGGACAGATGTTTTATGATCTGAAAATATTTGGCTCGGGTGTGAGTGTTTTATATTTATAAATGAGTTCAGGACAGGGCGCAATGGCGCTCATTTGAGGAGGTCTATGTCCAGCAGTGGACTGATATTGGCTGATGATTTTTTTTTCTGTTCCTTTGATGTAAGATTTATTTATTTATTTATTTTAAGTCATCAACATGGTATACACTTCAAAAAAAAAATAGTTCACAGATTTAAGTACAAACATGCTGAATGTTAATACATGACAGACTAGATCTGTTTAGTTCTGTTTAGTTTGGGGCTAGATGATGTTGTGTGAGAATGTTCAGTATTATTAATTTATATATGAAATTTTATCAAATGCAGTCAGTTAAAGTAAACAAATTAACCGAAATCATGGACTGAGTAATTTTATATTAGACCAACAATTTTCTATTTCTTTGTTAGGAAATTAAGTGGTAGCTAATGATACCTACTCAAGATTGTCCACGGATCGCTGCGGGTAATGAAGCCGTATTTAGGCTTTGCTCCTATAATCAAAATTGAATTATCCGGGCTGACATTCTTGCTTCACAAACTTTTTCTTTTTATGCTCCAATTCTTTCTGATTCAATATTTTAATGGATTTAGTGAGTCATGTTTTTTTGTGCAAGTTTCTATGGCGAGTAATTTTTTCATATTTGAGCGCTTTTTCTTTCAGATGTATGAAAGTAGCTTGTTATTTCGACTCTACTATATTGCATGAAATACCATGCTTAACCAATTATGACCAAAATGAATCGGTTTCTTCTAGGTAGGCGTGCTCCATCTTAGACCTCATCTTCACCTATTTGAGGTGTGATAGTAGTCAAGCATTTGATTTTTTTTTTATTAAGAAAACTCCTATCTTATTCATATCTTATGCCTTATATTTTAAGGGATTTTTTAATAAAAAATACCAAGCATTTGACCACATTTCATATATGAGTATATATATATTATAATTGTAAACTATAGGTACCTAAAGGTTTGCTGTTAGAAAACTCTTTCAGGCTTTCAGGCTCGCCTTTTAACATTCCATTTACGTTAATTTATTTTTGTATTGTATTTATGTGTCCAATAAAGCATTAAAGAATAATTATCATGAAATTCCGTATTAACGTTAGAAGGGGTACAGAAAAGGATATAGGGTACCTCTAATCTAAAATAAAGTTACCGAGAGAAAAATAACTAACGCGAGCGAAACTGCTTGTGGAAGCTTAGTAATGCATAAAAACGTATCCCATCTCTATTATTACCATATAATTTGTATTTTCAGAGTATACCGCGTCCCGTTCATATAGTTCTAATCTTCCACGTTTAATTTATATGCAGTTCTTATCATCTTGTTACTTCTCAGAAGGTCATCTAATCTTACACCTACGAGTTCTTTAAATTAACTTTTCTTGTGACATCTCACTTATTTTGTGAGCCGTTTCTATTTTATTTGGTAATCTTCTTTATTAGTATTTTATCCAGTTTCATACATAATTGAAGCAATAAATTTAATAAATATTATATTAATTCATTTATTTATGTACATGGTGTCATATGATTCATTCAAATCAAGTTGACAATTAAACTTACTTTTATGTTTAGTCATAATTGAATTTTTTTTTTATGTTAATCATAACACGTATATTATAACACGGAGCGCACGTTAGTCATCAGAGCAATTTTTTCCTCAGTACACACCATAAGGGTAAAATTTCAGGAAATTTTCTTAGTACACTATGAAATGAACTTACCCTACAAATTAAATCTCTAGGACTCTGTTTAGGCTGTGCATGTTCATCAGGAAGATTCTTGTAATAATTAGAAAAGAGATTTGTTGTCAGAAAACTATACCCTATTGTTGTTTTATTAAAACAGCGCGTAATATATTTGCAACACAATAGAACCATTATTTTTCAGAAATACGGTACTTCAAATCTCTTTTATGGGAATACCTAGCCACATAGTAAATAAAACGAATGTAAAGTGAATATGTACTGAAGGCTTGCCTAACGGTGAGGCCATAGTACTACGATACGACGACGGTCCACAGCGCGTTGTAGAAATTTCATCGTCGTTTTTGCGATCATCATCATCACCGTAAAAATTCTACTATGTTTTTTGTATTTATAACTGTGAGAAAATGAACTGACCCTTTTTGTAAAAATGACAAACTCTCCTGTCAAAATGACGAGTATGGTAGCGGTCCATAGTATTTATTTTAGAGATGGGAACAAAGACTCTACCAGATAGATATTAGGTATGTGACTTAAAATTAGGAGGAAATGTCCAGCCGATGGATTCAGCCATCATAAGCCTAAGTTGGAGCTTTTTTTTTACCGAATTTGCTCACATAAATAAAAACATAAACAGTCCAAATAACTAATTACGACAGGCGTATAATATGAAATTAACATCATCACATCGGCTTTTTCCCTTATAGATAAGTATTTTATGGTATTTTAAGATATTCCTCAGAATACAAATCTATTGAGTATACCATTTAGGGGTAGTCAGGTTAGCCGTCATTAAAGTCCTAACATTACATTCGGCACATGCTTGTCTATGTCATAATACAAAACGACCATTCACAATTACAAGTTAGATACAATAATGTCTAAAAACCTAACAGATGATTTTTACTTCAATACTTATATTGATTATTATTACTGTCTTTTAGAAAATGCTTGAAAGTATATTGTGCACAATATCGTTTTGATCCTACTTACTTAGTTTCATAACAAATTGCTTCTGAAGAAGCAAGCGCGAACTAATTTACGTTTCACTGAAAAAAGTCGATCAATCACCGTATCAGGGCATCGTTAACAGACATTGCATTATGTTCAATATACCAGCCCATCCAGCCCACTTCACTAAAGATTCTGATCTATTAAGAGCATGACTCCGCAACTATTTTAACTTCTAAACGCCTCATGAAAAGCTATTTTAAATGCGCCTAATACAAATTTAATTAACTGGATTCAAGTTCTGTGAGGTTTGAAAGGATCTTTGTACGTGTAATGACTTAAAGCTTCCTTAAATGCTTTGGGAAAATTTATTAACTCGCGGTTCTGTGCATTGTGGCCGTGAGTGACCCTCACATCCTCGTCGTATTCATATGATTGATCGATTGGAAGCCAGTTTATAAAATAAACAACAAAATTAGCACTCTACACATTTAAAAAATATAGGATATCTAACGACTTACATTACACATGTTGCCATCAAAGGCAATATGTATAGTCTAAGGCCTGCTTATCTATACACGTTGAGTTGTGATATACTGACGGCCAAAAGCATTATGATTTTTCGAATTTTGTACTTTTTTATTGAAGAAGTTTGTACTTTTTCATTGTTAACTTTAACTCAAACTTGTTGTTTCAAACCAAAAAGTAAGTAAACGTTGATGGTGAAAAGTTTTGAACACGTATTTTTAAGTGAGGTTCTCCAAAGTTGTGCCCAACCATGGTCCAAATCACCCACTTTGAATAACATACGAATTCAAACTCACCGTATAGACACCTATTACTTTCATGTAACTAGTTTTTTCGCAATTGCTACACGCACCGCGCTAAAACACGACTAGACAACGCCAGGAGCACGCGCTTACGTTTCACGCAAATAACATTGATTTGCCAACAATTTCAGCAGTGCCTTGGTACCTTACACGGTCCGCCTCTGCCTAGGCAACGGCTGTAATTGGCTCCGGTCATGCGATTACGTTTCTACTCGATTTAATTATCGCAAAATGATCAGTGTGCCGGCCTACTGCAATTTAGCTATCACTCACAGTCTCGGTTATTGGCGTTCTGTCGGACAACATGGATTTTCAATAGCTGCAACCAAATTGCAGTGAAAGGCTCAGATTGTAGCTAATGTGAACCTATTAAGTAAATAATTTGTGCAGATATTAAACATTTTTTTTAACAATGGAATAGGACAAAATGATATTTAATAATTGATAGCATGCAATAGCATATATCTCAGGGTCCCAGTAGAAGATAAATCGAATTTATTGTGATAATAACCTAAAGCATCTTGTCGCGTTTCGTGTTAACTCTAGTGTTTTTATATGTATGCACCTTATTCGGCAGTGAGCTTTAGTTTTATCAAGACATAAAGACTCTTATGAATTTATTGTGAATGGCGTTGACAAAAATGTGAATATAAATAATGTGATGAATAATACAGCGTGGTATCGGTATGGAGGAGAGCGGGCTCGGGCTCGATGCGGCGTAAAAACGCAGTGCGATCGCCCGCCGCCCGCCGGAATGCGGCTCCTGCGTTTTTACGTAATTGTCTTGGAGCACGCATTCATCCATTATCTAACTTAGCCACTATGGGATTCATAACTTTTTACCTAGGACTTGGCTTTGTTCATATTCCATAACTGAAAGTTCTGTATAATTTTCATCGATATTTTTGTTTCAAAATGTTTTTTGCAACATGCCATGTTGGGTAACTTGAAACTTAAAACTCAGATTGTTTTCGAGGACAGTCGGCTACACAAATGCTTTTACGTATAATTAGAGCAATCAAATGGTAACGACATAAATGGAAAGCTGAATTGCGACACGGCACCGTACTACCCTATTATACTTACTTCATATTTTCTGCGATTAATGGCCATAAAACACAAAATGATTGAAAATAAATTAAAAATTCACGTCTCGCACAAAAGTTTCATTTAGCGGACGTCAATGATTCTATAATTATTATTACTAATTTGAAGCTTTCATTGTTATTCTTACCGCCGTGCTCGATTATCAATTTTTTTGTACAAAAGCACGTCCACCTTCCTTTTAAGTATAAAAACACCCGATGCGAGGTGCAGTTTCAAATAATATTTTGACTTCTACTTCTTTGGACTTAAGAACTAGATGGGTACAAGGTTTAAGATTGTAATCGGGGAATTGATTCACGACGGGCGAGTTGCGTTTACTCACGTTTAGCACTCAATGAAATTGCATCAATCGGTATCGTGTCGCTATTGCGGCCATTTTTATTTGAACCTATAATTTGATTTTATGTTTTCTTTTGTTTCCTTCACCGACCTGCAGGTGACAGTTTACTCAATCTGTTTTTTGTCTCTTGATACAACGTTGATGGACCGATGTGAATTGAACCAAAGGACTTTTTTCCATGAATAATTTAAACTATTAACTTGGCCCATTTTCACTTAGAAGAGTATGAGAGCCTATTGCACTATGTTCAAGTAACGTCAAAGTAAGCCATTTGCTGGTCAAAGTGACAAATCTCTTAGAACTTGTCACTTAAACCGACAATTATCTTACTTGAGATGATGGTGAAAGAGGCCCTGAGAGGAGTTAATCAAAAATTTCAACGTCCGTTTCATTTATTACATACTGAAATATCTTAGTATAAGGTTAATAAGGAGCAATGTTAGGAATCTATATTGTGTTAAGCTGTAGTCTGAATGAATGTATATCATTTGATCAGATCTATTTTTAGAACATCAATCTTATTTTGAATTACATCTTTCTACATGTAGATACAATATCGCGTGATCTAACAGAATTTTCAATCCCATAGGTACGCTTCGGCCGCCCGGTCTAATTGGCGGAAGCAAGCCCAAAGTCGCCACGCCAGCAGTCGTGTCTAAAATTGAGCAGTACAAGAGAGAGAACCCTACGATATTTGCGTGGGAGATCCGAGAACGGCTCATATCCGAAGGTAAGCAAATACAAATTGTTGGTATTTTCCGAAATAAAGTAAGAACAATCACAAATAACGTGAAAGCCTGCAGCGGTCACGACTAGGTGTAGCTGAAGCGACTAGTCATTCGCCGTGCTAACGTGATGGGCACGTGTGGGACTGTACCTAAGAGGGATAAACGGAGGTGAACTTGGTAAATTACTCTCCAGATTATTGTCTCAGTCATTATTCAGGAAAAAGAGAAAGTATTTATATTTATCAAAATTAAGTTTTACTTAGTGATGGCAACATTAAAATTGTATTAATAAGTGAATAAATAAAATATGAATCAATATCAAGAAGAAATTACCTATAGTAAATACCTACGCTACGCTATTGCGCAGTTTGTAAGTTAACTAGTGTGTTTGATTTTGTCCACAACAAAAATAGTCATCCTAACTCAACACGAAAGTTGACCACCAAAGCAAAAAATAAGAATAGACACAATAAAATAATAATAATATTATTATGTAGGCGTATTATTATAAAACGTCGGTGAGCGCAGCGCGTAATACCGGTACACGACTCACGTTACATAGCAAGGGCATAGTATACGAAAGCTAAGTAACGCAAAGCCGCCTTGACGGTACAAAATTGAAAAAACAATAATCATATTTTTTTATTATGTTCACAAATTGAGATATACTCTAAAACTTACTAAATTTTATAGGAAATCTCAAAACATCAATATCGGCGTAGTTTCTAAAAGCAGTGAACTAAAAACTGTATGCATATTTTATTGAAACAATTACAAAAAAAATGTACAACGACACAAGTAAACAATTACTAAAGTTGATTATGAAAAATTAATTGAAATCAAGAGCGACTCCTATTTGGAGACGCTAGATTCCTTGATTTTTTTTTAACACTGCAGAGTTTAAGCGTATTACCTACTCATAACTTTAAATTAACACTGTCAGATTTATTTAAATAAAAATGGCATAATATTAAGATAGTATACTGCTGTTCTGCGTTGTACTATTGCAAGGGTTGCGTGCGCGCACACGATACCTACTCGCTCCTGCCCGATCATCGAATTATAGAAGAGTTGAGCTATTAAAATAATTGATGACAAATTATCCATTTATCTAACTATGCAGAGTCATACGGCAATCCAATGTATATTATATACGAGATTTTTACACGTCTGTAGAGATATAGGCTAAAGAAATATTATCTGATTAAGTTTCAAAAGCTTGTAGCATATTTATACTTCATCATCATCATCGTTTAGCTGTTGGGTATGGGCCTACTCTTTATCACGCAACTGCTTCCGATCTTTGGGAAACCTAATATACAGACAACACAGAGTTCACAATGTCGATCGACCATTGAGCCTCTTGGCCGACTATACATATATATATATATATATACTGCTCTTGTCCATTTTCTATAGATCCTTCTTGTCAAGTGACCTATCCAATTTCCATATTTACATATTTATGACCTAGCTGAAAAATGTTTCAATGAATGTTTCAAGATATCTATGCAATTTTGTAACCTCGATAGCATCACCGTCGGTAAAGCTTTCCTATACTAAAAAATATGGGTAGTGAGTCTTCTGTAAAAAGATTTATAGTTAATAATAACTATAAAGTTTACAACGACTCAAAAAGCCTAGACAAACACCATAACATACGAAACACGGAAGCACTCAGATTTCAATGCTCTTAAACGACCACCTTTACAAATAGTAACCGGGCAGATGTTGATTTGCAAACCGAAGAAAACTAAGCACCGAGGGCTTCAAAGTCAACCAATCAAGTTAATATTATATAATTACCTTTATACAAGTATACTTACCTACAATTGTACTAGCTCCCTCACATAGGTAGATAGGAAAATCTTGTACTCACTGTCCATAAACATAGAGGACAAAACAGACAATAACAATCATGTCGTATGTCTTATTTTATATGACATAGTCTTGGATCCTACTAATATTTTGAAAACGAAAGTTTAAGATATATGATAATAGCCTAAATGTTTAAACGGATTAACACGATGACTGCGGTCCGTACACATGACGCTCTGCACCATGCACGAGGAGCACAGCTCGCGCCCTAGAGCAAGTGTTTTTAGCGCTCAAATTGTACACTAGGCTGAATTTTTGCAAATGTATTTCTAGACCAGGACTAACATATAGACTACTTATTATCCGATACCACGCTAAACAGGGCGGATAAGCTACTGTATAAATAAACTTAAGAAAGGAGAATGCAGGGAACCCGTACCAATTGCGTCAAAACCGAACGTATCCCTTAGAATTTATTATATTTTATAAAAGACATTAGCATTTTCTTTAGTTTTACACACCGACGGAATTAATAATCAAGTAGTTAGACTGCAACAACCAATGATATAAACGCTACTATAGCAACAAAAATTGATGTAGTGTTACTATGGCAATAACCCTCATTTTTAATTATTTTGACAGTAGAATCGACTAAAAACTTATTGGAGATTTTTTTGACGCACCCACTTTAGTCTTGGTAACGAGCGCCATACATCAGACGGCATTCTCCTTTTTATAACTTAATAAAATGTCTTACCACTCGGGTGGAAACTATTGTATAAATAAAGCTAAGGAGTTTATATACTTACTTAAAAGTCTTACCACAAAGTTGTCAAGTATATTCTTATCCAATTACAGGATTAGTCGGTTAGATTAATGAACTTTAGGTAATCAAGTCAAGTACTTTTGGGAGGTCAATAGGTCAAACCTTTCAAGTGCAACCCCGAAAATAGTCTAATAGGTTTGTAATGGATGTCGGCTTATGCGCAATGGATACTGTAATATGAGAATATGTTTAGAATTAAGGGGTGTAAGGGGCTCCAACCTCCATCTTTGGAACCCAAGCCAACCTCACCTGCGCGTGGAGAACCCAGCTAACTAACAAATTGGGCTTTGGTGGCCTTACACCGACACAGCTAAATACTCTAGCAGCCGACGGGCAGGAGTGTCGGCGGAGTGGGGTTGTTGTTGTTTTTATATAGAATTTAGGCTGTACACAAAACCAAAAAAGGTATCTTCCTGACGGTACTACAGTACTACAGTTGTAGCTGTAGTCAGCTCCACCTATATTTATTTGCTTTTAATTTTTAAACGAAATTATTTTCAGTTAGTAATATTATAGCATTGTATTTCAAATCTGAAAAGTTTGATAATAACATTTTCAACATTCAACTAAAACATTTTTATTGATCTGAAGTAGATTAATGAACTAATAAAAATAATGAATTTTGAATGCGAATAGCACAAAACCGTGGTGGATGTCACGAACTTCGGGAGGCAGGCTCTCCAAGCAGCAGGATATCCAAGAAGGATATATATCCAGGAGGATCTAGCAGTTGATGAAGTCAGGCTTTGTATGATTATGTTGAATGATTTTTCTTTTATTAGCTACACACAATTGTTACGACAATCCACAACTGTTATGATTATGTAAGTTTACATTTAATCAGCAAATGCCTAGAAGATAGAGTATTAGAACTCCCCAGAAAAAAATAAAGTAAAAAGTTATACAATCTTAAATATTGACTTTACAAAAAAAAAATATTCCAGACAGCAATGGGCGTCTTTTGTTCAGAGGCCAACGAGCCAATTGCTATAATTGCTCCAGCGACACCTCTTGTGCTCATGCGTGACGTTAAATGCTACCATCTCAGCTCAAAAACGACTTAAATACACTTACCAAGCACAATTTGTCTTCATTTGTAAACGTCTCGACACAAAGTACAAAGTCCTTTCGCTAATTGGAGGCTGGTAAAGTGTTATTTTAAAGGACACAGGCGATGCCGTTGGCTTCTCGTTTCTAGCGAGTTGCACTGTGCAGGGTGCGTGCGATCGCCTGTGAAACAGGTTTCGCTTACAAGACCACTTCTGGTTTACGATATCACTGTGGACCGGATTAGAAGACGATAACATTCTTGATGAGAAGCACTGTGCTAAACTGGGTGGTTAAATGTGTTCACAGTCGTTAAGTTACCTGGAAGCACTATTTACCTCCAGATCTGTTCCAGGAAACGTCTAGTGCCGATTTGATTCCGACTTTACTCTTAATAATTAGATTATATAAACAAAAACCTACATAAAATTATATGTTACTTACATATAGAGGTGAATGTTTGTGAAGATGTGAAATGTTTATTTTACTTTCACGTCGAAACTACTTAGCCAATTGAGCTGAAATTTTGCAAAAACATAGCAGTTCTAGTTCTAGTAGGGGTTTACTTAAATAGGCTATCTTTTTATACGGAAGCTAGCTTAGCATTTAAACTTAATTGTTTATTTCTATTTTAGAATGATTATAACTTAAAATAAGTATTGTAATTATTAAAACTCATAGATAACTAGTTCGTGGTGGTATGTAATATAAAATATATTTTTTTTTCAATGTAATTTGAAAGCTTGCGTTTTTATTCTTATCACATGAAGTCCACTGGCATTATCATTATTTGTTGAAATGTGTTTAAAATAATTACTTGTGCGCAGTGCGCGCTGATGATTCGTCGTTGTTCGCAAAAATTGCACGCGATCCCACGACGACGACGGTTGCACTGCGTAAATGCTCACATATTTGTAGCATAATTCTGGGGCATTTAAATAAATTCCCTCTTATTTTGCTCGAAAAGTTCACTATTTACAGTTATGATTTGGGGTTTCAAAAATTTGGTAGTAGCACGAAGTATGTACAGATGGAAAAAAAACATTAAATTGCTATTAAAACTATACTTTTTATTGGCCAAAGTTGATAAAGATAAAAAAAACATTTATTTGAGTCGAAAAATATACCAAAAAAACGGTAAGTCCTTAAATCTAATAAAAGAAATAGAGAACAAAAAAGGGTAGCCATATTGCATAATTGTAATGTTCCTGAACCTATTCAGATCACATTTAAAATTAATTTAAGACTAAATCGGATCTCTTTCTACGGCCGAAATATTCTTCAATCTTGATCGAACATGCGTTCATTCATTGCAATTGAAAAAAGTCTCTGTTCGATTTCTTTCGTATTCTAGTCGATGTTATGATTGATTCCATTAGATTTGATGATGGTTTCGGTGTATCAAAGTATGTTGACCGGAACGGACCGCCTGCTGACGAAGAAGCTTCAAATAACAACATAAACTAAACAGATTATGTTACTAGATGCAACTTGATGTTTTTAAAATGTTTGATGACGATAAAGTTGAGGATTGAGCTATAAAATAAATTATCATAATATCCTAGGGCGTAAAATTTAACTTATATGCGTACTAGCTATAGATAACGCACAGAGTTCTGTAATTACAAAACTCTATGCGTAATTTAAAGTAACTATTGTGGATTCTAATGAAACTTTTAGAAAAAAATTATAGCTATAAGTTATCCTACTTGTTTCTGTAGAATCAAAAACAGTTTGTTTACTGAAAGATTACTCAAAAACTGAACTGAATGTAAAAATATTTAAAGTAAAATACCATGTACGAAATGAAACATACGTTTTACAGTTGGCAGGTCTTGATAAATTTACGATTTCACCTATATTATTTTATCTTGGAAAAATAATATTAAAAATAAGTCGATGTCGTCGTCCGATCGTATATTTGGCCAGATTGTGACATTCCTCGGCATTTCACGAAACGCCACCAGTTAATGATTTATATCACGATATGCCTAGAAAATAAGGCAGATCGTTGAGAACAACCTATTTGTCGATGTTCCTAGTTAAATACTGGGCACATCGTAAGGTAGTTTAATTTTTCGATATTGTTTTTGACACAGCGCAACGTGTCCAGAAATTATCAAGAAAAGTAGGGTGTTCATGCATCGGGACTCACTTTACTGGAGCTCAAAATACAAAATGATTCAAAATAATCTATAATTATAATGCCCATCAGTATTTATTTAGTTAAAAACGTAAATTTCAACACTATTGTTCAATTCATCAATAAATAAAAAATAACTTTTGACTAAAATTTTGGTCACATCATGGTCGATATGTTCAAACATAGCTTAAATCGTCAAATGATGAGCGTTGAACGATATGGCGGGTGGTACCTGACCATATCACGAAATAGCAGCGTTTCATGAAATGCCGAGAAATTTCATGATCTCGCCACGACATTGACACTGCATAACTTTTAAAAGTTATAAATTTTAACAATTTCTGGCCTCAAAATGTCTATGAATAATTAAATTATTTCAAAAGTTCTCTGATTGTTATCGCAATAGTTCATCTAATATTGTACTGTCTGATGAATGTCTCATACGCGTGCGCCAACAATAGATACAACAACAACAGCCTATTCAGTCCACTGCTGGACATAGGCATCCCCTATAAGAAGGGGGATATGCCCATAATCCCCACGCTGGGCATGCGCTGGGCACACCGGCGACGCTGCTGCCCGTCGGTGGCCAGGGGATTTAGCTGTGCCGGTGTTAGGCTGCGCTATGCCGCAATCAGCCGGCATAGATAGATACGATACCCTTTAATTTGATTACAAAGTTTATAGCTTTATTTAGGTACTTACTTACTATCCTGGCGCATCGACCCCGAAGCGGGTCTTGGCTTCCGACACAATAGAACGCCACCGGCTTCTGTCTTGTGCTGCCTCTCCAGTCCGCCACTTGAAGAAAGCCGAGGTCCTTTACGACTTCGTCCTTCCACCGGTATCTGGGTCGCCCGACTAGTCGTCGGCCGACTGGCCCCCCCCAGAAAAGCCCGTGTTACTGCCCGATCACCCTCCATTCGTAGCACGTGACCGTGCCAGCGCAGCCTATGTGATTTAAATTCGGCAATGATGTTTGGCTCAGCCATCAGCTCCGCAACCTCCAGATTTTTTCTCCAGGATCTATCTTCTCGTTGTACTGGGATTTTTCGCATTACCTTTCTTTCCGTCACCAGACCTCTTCTCTCTGGGTTAGTGTCCAAGATTCACATCCATACAACAAGATCGGCCGTATTACCGTCTTGTAAATACGAATCTTGGTTTTCCGGAAAAAAGAAGCTTTGACACCAGGATTTTATGTAATGCTGCACTAAAACGAAGCGTATTTTGGATACTTTTATTTAGGTACTGTTAGCTTCAAATATAAGTTCGCCCCTTTGAATCAAATCACCTAGATTTGACTTAAAAAAAAATGGTGTTAGTTTGAAAACCACCTTCTTTGTCACACTTTTTTACTTACTTTAAAGATTTAAAATTCAATCAAACTTTTTAATATACTTCAGTTAACCACAATAGTTCTCAAAAATTGTAAGGTCCAATTCACTAAAAACTAATATTTATAAACGCTGCTCACAATAGCATATGTGTCAAAAAGGCTGCATCCACTTGAGCGGCGCGTTTGTCGATCACTCCAAGGAGCGGTTATCAAAACAGCGGGCTCATCGCAACCGGCTAAATTTTAATAAGGTGCCCACTACCGCCTTTGTTAGCGGTGACGAAGCAACTTTTCACAATAGGTTGCGCAACTTATCTACCAAATCGATATCGGTTTACGAGGCGTTACGGTCGGCTCAGCTACTGACCACGTTTTGATTAATTGCATTCTTACACAAGGTATGCGGTTAAATTATTGACTGGCGCCGATTAATTAGCGAAAACCGATGATGACGAGTGATTTTATAGTCGGGTGTTTTACTTTATAATGTTTTGAGGGGCACATAAAAAAGCCCTTATAATTTATTGTTTCGCTGTTAATGTTTTATGACACTGATTCTAATTAATTGTGCACTTTGTAATTCATTTTTACTCGTGATTAATGCAACAATTTTAACCAACCTACTTATTATGCCTAGTTTTTGATCAAATAAGTTTAATCACTATTCTATGACGATTCCACCGGTGTAGTAGTTTTTTGTCATTTACTAACAAGGTCCCTCGTTTGCCGACATTGTACGCTCGAAATAAATCAAATCGATCTAAACAGCTTCCAATAAACCGATACATTTATTGATTTGTTACAGCATTAAATTGGTTCCCAGCAGTGCATCACCACAATGTTGCTTCGATGGGACACGGTCATGATTTCGGGCCAGTTTTTAGTCATTTTATCGACTATGATTCCTTCCAATAAAATCTTTGGTAAATACTTACCAAAACTGTAGTAATGATAAGTAATCGGTGCTAGTATTTGACTTCAAGAAGATACTGAAAAAAATCTAGGCATAAAACTTCAAGAAATATATAAAAAATGTGGACTGCTATTTATAATTTTAAAAGTTATACGATAATTCACATAGTAATAAAAAAATAGTTAGGAGAGCAAGTTATGTATATACCTACCTACATAGTTGTTTATAACTTACTGACATTTCTTTTTTAAAGGTAAAGGTATTCAGTGCTAATTGAAAGTAGAGAAACGGGTGCGTGGAGTGGGCGTTTAGTGCTACCACAGTGTAGGTATGTATGTACCACAGTGATACATGTCCATAAAATGTACATAGACCACTATGCTGTGACTATGCACTGCGGCTAATTATTTGAGTTTTTTTATTTATGGTAGTAATAATTCAATTTGACCCAAGAATTTTTAATTTACATTTTTAAGTTTCATTATTTTATATAAATACAATAATACCGACATATTGATCCAACATCTATGCTGAGAGTGACATTACTTAAAAAAAGTTACTACTCTAGGTCGGGTGAGGTGGTTCCGATCATATAGTCCGTTTGGATAATAAAAAACAATCATTTTTACTAGAATACATAATATACTTTCAAAAACTAGAAATCTTATATCCATAGATGATTATATCCATGGCTGATAAAATGACCCTCCATCTGAATCGGAAGTCACCTGTCGTTGTCCATCTCACTAGGAAACAACGGCTCTCATACATAACATACTGTAGGTACCTCTTCGGCTGAGTATTTTAGGATGCGTTTGTAAGAAAAGAATTTATAAATTTATAATAAGGAGGAGTTTCTCATTTCGGCTGTGTTTTTTTAAGTTTCTTACCTATAACTCCGTCATTTATGAACCGATTAGGAAAATACTTTTTTTGTTTCGGAAAGCTTACTTGCCGTTTGCTTTCATTTAAATTTGAAGAAAACTTAACACCCCTAAGAATAATTGTCATTGAAGCCCGTTTTTTCAAATTACATGGACTTGAATCATTGCATTACTGCAATATACGTACTGTGGTCTATAAAGTTACGGTTGCGGCCGACCCCCTGATGGCTTGGACACCTTTTTACTCAGTCTTCACTGCGGGTGCCCTCTGATTGCATCCGATCTCATCGTTTTATGCCCGATATAAGCCAACAATAATTCATTTAGACGACGTGACGCCACTCACTCGTTAACTGGTTCGAATTTGTGTTAGACTTTTGGAACATTTTGCGCTCAAGTTCCGGTTCCAATGTTTATGCTACGCCTACGTATTTCATGTAAATTTTCGCTTATTATTTTTATGAGTATAGAGGATATTGTGATTTTAAATTACAACAAGTTTTGATAAGCTGCAAATTTTAAAATGTTTTGGGCTTCTACCAAACTACCTACTTATTATTATTACTACTTAATATAAACAATATTCTTAGAGTTTGACTACGTAAACTTGAAGATGCAACAATAATGAATGTAAAATGACCAGCATAAAGCTTTATGTGGTAATTAATAGACATAAAACACATTACAAAGCTTTACACTTAAAAATCTTTTTGACTAATTAGCTTAAATCAGGCCCAAATCGACCCGAAGCCACTAAAACTATCGAAGACCGGTTTAAGTAAAACAAACAAATTCATTCCAAACCATTAAGCACAAGATTCGAGTGTTAAATGGCTCAATTTAGAAACGGGCGTAAATCTTCAAAGGCGTGACAATTACTGTTACTTCCCGGGGTACAAACAGACAAACAAAAAGGTTTTCCGACAATTATCGATAAATTAACCCGATTAAGGAGTACGAGACGGCGCCGGAGCGTCTTATCTTTTGGGCCACACTTTTAGACAGGTACGCAACACTCCTAACGTTAACATTTTTATACCAATTTGCTTTTTATTAGGATCCTGAGCTGGGAAACTGAGAATGGAATTCCATATGGCATCAAAAACTTGAGAGTGCTGTTCCCTAAATTCAAATGTCACAATTTTTGTAAACATGATTGTATTATTCCACATTCTCATTCTTAAAAAGTTATAAAAACCTAAACAAAATTTTAACCACCAAACACTTTAATCGAGCAAGACTAAAAAGCAAAGTATAAGACCGCCTCCTGTTGAAGACACCTAACCTTTTATTAGATGTGGTCCCTATTGTGACTAATCATGATTAAACGAGTTTAGACAAATTGCATGGCCGTGACTAGGCATGTACCGGCCATCCCAAATCATTATAGGAACAATTATAGATATCGCGTTCCCACCTGCAACCTGTTGACGGATAATGATCTATCTCTAAACAAATAAACTATACCCACTGATCGATGCTCATTGTTTGCTCGATACTAAATTAAAATACGATTGATAGGCAGCAAGTAATTACTCGATGAATAAAAGACATCATTGATCTGCTTCTCATTAATGATGACATTGATAACATTCCGAAGAAAACAATGTAAAGTAAAATTAAATTTTGCATATTCCATAAATTAAGTTGTGTCTACATTTGCTGGAAGTAGATGTAAAAGTTTATTAATTAATTGTTTATTTATTATTATCTTTGTAAATCGTACTGTTACTTATTTAAAAATTAAGAAATATTAGTTGTTACTTCGTTGCCATGCTTTTTATTACACTAACTCCCACCCTTAGAATATCCTGTATTGTGGGTTGGTCTCTGTCGTCAAGTTGTGAGAAAATTTGTTATTTTATTTTTATGAATACGTTACCAATTAAATTTCAATAACTAAAGATCATTGAAGTTTTTTGTCATTTAGGTGGCATAGGAAACAAATTACGTAGCGGCAAGCGTCGCTGCGTGCGAAAAAAACAAAGCGTTAAAAGATTTTCAACGGTTTGTTTTATTTCTCAAAAACGTTGCTGCCGACTCCCAATATAATTAGAGATCTCACCGGTAAGCGATGACTAGTCACCATTATGCTATTCTCAGGCACATCAAACTTGATGGCCTGTCCAGTCGCAGGCATTTCTCGTGGTATCTTAGCGAACTGATTACGAACCAAACAAATTGTGTGGAGCTTAGAGGGCATCTTATTGTGTTTTTCGACGTGCTAACAATGAACAGAGCCGCGTAACTGATCATTACCATTATACTTTAAAAGGTATTGTGTTTTGAGTAAATTATAACAGGTTAGTTTTGAGTTTTATTTGATAGGTTGCGTTGCTTGCGCTCGGCTCGCGCTGCGGTACAATGCAGCATCATTATCAACGGTGACACCATTATTTTAGCTTTACAAATCGCGGTTTTAAGCACCCATCGTTAGTATTCACGGTCATTATTATAATTACTGTTCATGTCAGGTTTCAAAACGTTTCAGACAAACGATTGAGGGCGGTTTATTTGTTCGCCATCTTTGTAATTTGCTATAACGACCACTTTAGGTAGGTATGATGTCTCTTCTACTTACTTTGTATCTAAATAGTCAATTAAGCAATTAGCATAGAATTGTTCCTGTATGATGCATAATTGGCTGTGGTTATTAGTTTCTTTAACAAGAGGGTAAATAATTCTAATACAAGTATAACGTTTATATTTTACTTTGAACCCGTTAATAGAGAAGAGAACCTTTGAGCATAACAAATGGCTTAAGCGATGTAGCAAATAATAATGGTCTCAAAATTGGAAAACAATAAACTATTGAGGTAAATAAAATATGAAACTATTAAAGTGAGTGCGAGTTGACTGAAGTAGGTAAAATAGTACTTATGTTAATGGCGGTAGAGTTAACGACAAACAACAACACCAGTCTATATCAGTCTACTGATGGACATAGGCTTTCTCTATTAAGAAAGGAGGTTTGCTCATAATCCCCACGCTGCGGGGATGGAGATGCGGGTTGGGGAACGCAGGGTACAGCTTCTCGCACAACACTGCCCGTCGACAGTCAGGGAGTTTAGCTGTGCCAGAGTTGGGTTGCGCTATCAACCGGCCGCCATAAACTCCTTTGTTAGTTAGCAGGGAGCACCACGAGCGGGTTAGGTTGGCTAGAGTTCCGAAGTGGCTGTTGGAATCCCTTACACCCCAGGTAGAGTTTAAGTATTTATGATTTCGTTAAGTATGTGATTTAGAATGAGTGTCAGAGGTTTCGACCTCCATCTTTACAGCTAAATCCACTGACTACTGACGAGCAGCAGTCGGTAGGTTCGTTGTTACTGCTCTTGCACTGTCAGTAAGAAGCAAGTAAGAAGCTGTTCCTTCTTATAAGAGAGGTCTATGTCCAGTAGTGGGCTAATTATGAAAGTTGTTGTTGCTCTCATCCTCTGTTGATTTTACAATACCACCTATTAATTGTCTTCAACATCATTATCATCATCATCCTCCTATAGCTGTACTGGATATAGGCCCCCCCCCTAATGAGCGCCATTGCGCCCCATCATATCAGCTCGTCGTTTCCAGCTTCTGCCAGCAGCCTTCAATTTCACATGTTACTTAGTAATAATTACTTAGTAATATGTCATGTGATAAAATCTACGTCTTTTTACATCTAGAATAGTTGGGAATGGCTAATTATGCTTGTCAGAGATTTTGCGTTCAAAATATCATTGCGTGCCCACCTTATGCCTCGAGCGAGGCCGGAAAATTGCAAAATAGTTTGAAAGAGCAATTGTGCCATTTAAAATAACACTAGTTATGAAGTGGTTGCTCAGTAGCTACTACAAACCTACGAAAATTATGCTGGAGTCAGGGCTGTACATACATTTTTTGTGATGCGATACCCGATCTGCATTTTGTCTGTCATTTTGTTTTTGTTAGATTAAATAAGTTCATTTGGGACATTTTAAATCGTCAGTTCTTCAACTTAACCATTCGTAATGCACCAATCAGAGAATCAATTGGCAAGAAACGTCTTTTTTACAATTCTAAGTTATTAATTTGTTTTTGATTCTTAACTATTACATTGATTTTGAGGGAGTTGTTCCATCACATGGAATTTCGTTGTAAAAGCGTACACAAACAAATATATATTTTTTAATTCAGAGATTTAGGATTAATATTTTAGACACATGATTTCATGAAATGTGTATATGTTTAAAAAATAACATTTATAGGTATTTCTTAAATGCACCGAAGTTGCAATGAAGTTTGGTTGGATATATCACACTTCAGAGTTATTCTACTAGTCGGATCACGATGGTTGGTAGCCCTACTTCGAATGTGGTTGCTCAGTAGCTACGTCGAAACCGACGACAATTATGCTCGGACAGGCTATGATTAAATTATGGCACTCGGAGTGTTTCCTGAAAATTACATGGGATGGCTCTCAAGGCTGCCTCGACACGCGATCTCACTGCACGCATTAAAGTAATGGCGAGCGCAAAACGCGACCAATGACGCATAGGTTTTAACGCGCTGCTGGTCACTCATTTTATGCACATTGTATGGTAGGTAATTAAGCGTACTCGTGTAAGAGATAAACACGTTCGTGATGAATCGTTCTATTTAAAGACTTTATTTTTCTTAACTGGACTGGTTTAGGACACATGAAAGCCCTGGTCCGATGCCGCTGATTGTAATTGGACCGCAGATGTTATTTTAAGCTTCAAAGCAATTTTATGATCGACAAAAATGTGTCAAGAAATTATATCTATGAAACCTTTTTGGATGATAAATAATTTGTAACTTTGTTATGTATCTCCATATTTTGGAAGTAATGTTATAAATTTTGTTTGACAGGTGTCTGTACCAATGCTACAGCTCCCAGTGTGTCCTCTATCAACCGTATCCTCCGCAACCGTGCGGCGGAGCGGGCAGCGGCAGAGTTCGCACGAGCTGCTGGCTACGGACTGTATGCGGCGCCCCCGCCGTACGGCGCGTTCCCATGGGCGGGCGGCGGCGGAGTCTGGCCACCAGGAAGTTTGGGCCTCCCGCCAGGAGTATCGGGTCCGCCGCCTCTATCGCACCCCGATGCTATGCAGCAAGGATTCTTGTCATCCGGGAGGGGACTGATTGGTAAGTTAATTAACTGTTAGGGTTTTGGCGTCAAGATCCTCAATTTCAGTTTACTGGTATCATGCCAAAAACTATTTCTAGATCTCAGAAATGTGTCATTAAAAACTTATCCGTCTGAAATATTGAATTTCGTGGGGCACTGCTTTCTAGGGAACGTTTTCTATAAGTATTGTTGTGGAAAAATAATATTGTCCGTTGCAAATCACTGAGGCGGACAAATTATTATTTTTTTCACCATAAACTTTATTCATAATTTTACAGTTAATTAAAATTATGTTCTCGTTTACACAGATGTTGATGGTGATGATTCGGGATCCCTTGACGGCGAACAACCAAAGTTTAGACGAAACCGTACCACCTTTAGTCCGGACCAACTGGAAGAGTTGGAGAAAGAGTTTGAAAAGTCACATTATCCCTGCGTATCCACTCGGGAAAGACTCGCCTCTAAGACGTCGCTATCGGAAGCACGAGTTCAGGTAAAGACTTTGATCCATCAAGTGCTTCATATCCTACTACTGATATTATAAAGGCGAAAGTTTGTGATATGTTTGTCCCTCCTTCACGCCAAAACTATTAAACGGATTCAGCCCAAATTTTGCATATAATGTAGTTCTACACCTGAAATGACATAATATACATACTATACTACCTTTTATCCGTGTACTATGTGAGAGAAGCCGCGGGTGGAAGCTAGTAATAAATATTAATATCTTAAGCAATAAAGAGTGGCATCTTTCATGACAAATAATTAGGTCTGAAAAATGTGCGGGGTCAAATCTCGCTGTATCCATAATAGTGGGGCGATCTTAAAACCTATTTTTTACAATGTAATTGAATATTAGACATATCCAATGACACCTTTAGATAGCTAAAGATAATAATCATATCCAAGCCACCTTATTAGTTACATCAATTTACATAAATGAATATTTTGTTAACACCGAATACTAATCACGGTATTACCGTTACTGACAGGTTTGGTTTTCCAACAGACGAGCCAAGTGGAGACGCCACCAGCGCATGAATCTCCTGAAGCGCGGTGGCGGCTCGCACTCGCCCACGCGCCGTCTCGCTCACTCCCCCTCCCGCTCCCGTTCGCGTTCTTTGTCCCCCGTGCGCGCACTCTACCACGCACCCCAGATGGGCGGAGAGAATAGTGCCTTCAGAGCGCTTTCGCCGCAGGAGACGAGCGCGTTGAAGGCACTCTCGCACCAGGCGAAGTTCGACGCGAGCGCACTGAAGGCTCTTTCCCAGCAAGGGTTCGAGGGCGCGTTCAAACCCCATCCAGGGCTAGAGAATAGCGCGTTTAAAGCTCTCGTACCGCATTCGGCTGCTGCGGCACTTCTTGCAGCTCAGTCCGTCCAGCTTGCAAGAGGATATGATTCACGTTCAGACTCGGATGAGGAGATCAACGTCCACGACGAGAGTGATGAAGAGAGTGAGAGGCACAGAGCTCGAAGGCGGTCACGTTCGCCCAGCCCGAGGCGAGACTTACCGCTACAGCTTACCAAACACGATCGCTGATAAAGCTCACGGTTTCAGTAGACTAAATGTTTGTTCCTCATCGTTGTGGCTAAAAAATAACAGTGGTCAAGCCACAATTGGCAAGCAGATTGACGATCAATTTTGAGTGAAGTGTTGCCTATCTCCTTGTGTAAACAATTATCCGTCTTACATAATGCCTGTACGCGAGGCTCGGGACCTCGGGACCGCCACAGACGACAATAACTCACCCTAATTAATTTATTTACCTACATAAAGTATTACAATTATCATTCTTATCGAATGTCTATGTTCCGAATATGTAAATTAACTACCTAGAGTGCTAATACTCCGGTTATTAGCTTGTTAGTTTATATATGTAAATATGTAGATATTTGACTTGTTAATTAGTGTAGGAATGTTGAAGATAATTAGTAAAATTGATTTTGCACAAAATCAGCTCGTTGAATTATAGAAAATTATGTTTATATTCAGTCAATGACCTAAAGAGATGTCTGTTACTTAAAGTAAATACAAATCAATAATTATACTCGCATATTTTAGTAGTTATTTTTATGTAAATCACTTTGATGCCTTAATCGTCAAAACAAAAATCTGTGTGATTATTTTTAGCTTATAAATAACCAAAGTATTATGTCAACAGTATATACATGTATCAGGAAACTGAAGTTCCTAAACTTATTCATTGTAATTATGTAGATAGCTCACTTAATTAGGTTACATAACAGCTTCGAGTATGGTAGCAAAGTGCTCAGAGCTGAGGCATCCTTTTTGAAGACTTGAAAATCATGAGTTTAGTTGAACTAGTTCACGATATGTCCTATGTATAAAATAACAAATTATAAAGAAAATAAACTTTAATCTGGTTGGCGGCTAAACTGAAAAATATATTGTAAAAACCAGTTTTAGGGGTTTCATTTAAAACGATAAATAATGTTTGTCTGTTGCTCCAATGTCAATTAATACACTAGAATACAATAATACCATACATTTAGTGACAACACCAAGTTATAAGTCAATACTCGTACCAAGGTATATACTGACTTATAAGTCTAGAACAGGTGACATCAGGATTATAAATTATATTGGCATTTTAGCTGAATGAGGTTATGAAGATGATTTTATGAAAAAGTATATTGTTCGTATAATTCATCATCAATAAATAATTCACTGTAAATAGTAGTAAGTTGGTTATGTTTTGTAAATATTTATTGTTAAAACTTTATAAAGCTTTGTAAGCTATTTATTGCTTTAAAATAAGTAACTGTATGATACTTAGCTGTATACATAAGATAAATAAATTAATAATAATTAAAATATAATTATTTAAAAAGTTTGTTTAATTTCTCCGTTTGAAAATATTTAATAGTGCAGCTATATCAATTAAACTACCTACATGCCCAACAGAATGGATTAAATAAAGGGCTTATTTCTCCAATCTAAAATAATCATAGGTAAAACTCAAATTATTTACCCAGGTTCATAGAATTAAGCGAAGAATTGAAAGCTTAGAAGTAGGGTAGGTTCTTTGTGCAGAGGTCATCCGGGGAAGTTCTACCACCATACCAATTTCTGTCGTGAAGCAACATTGCTGTGTTTCAGTTTGAAGAGTGTGGGAGCAGGTGAAATTATAGGCACATGAGCCCTAACTTTCATGCCAGTTGATGGATGTATGCATTCCATCGTAACAGAAAGCGTATACATGCAAATAAATTTGGGGGCGGGTCAGCTAGTTTGTTATAAGTAGTGGGAACTACTAAACATCAGATGAGCCATGTACTAGTTACATTTTCAGATAAAAAAATCTGAGCTATGATTTTTAGAAGGGCTCGATAAACCAATCTCGTACCCAAAGCGTAAGATGGAACTGGTCTTGATAGGTCAAAAAACCGCTACAAGAATCACCTGACTAGTTATTAGTTTTTTTTATTCTGAAGTATTTATTTTACTCTATTAGCATTGGAGCTGCCAGCCTACTGATATCGAAAAATTACACAAACGCACTTCAAAAAACCTTTCAAAACGGTCCATTGCGGGTCTACCTTCATCCCGAGCATGTACTTTTTTCTCAAGTTCATTTTTATGAATTCCTAGGATTTTTATACTTATTATATTGAAAATGCTTCTGTTTCTGCATTTTAAAATACGGTTTCTCACCACACCAATCGACAAAACGTTTGTTACGGTAGTCATGCTGAGCTGGCTGGCGTGAATTTAAAATCACCTTTGAATAGTAAAAAATAAATTAAGGATAAAATATCATTGAGAAAAATTATACAGAAAAACCCCCGAATACTAAAACGCTACTCAAGCGAGCTTTTAACGCTTTGAGTGCTTTATCACACCACCGTACCTGCTGCAGAATTTTCTTCTCGGGCATGGCACGTAGCGTCATTTACACCGCTCAATTTAATATTTATTTTCTAAATATATAAAACTAATGGACTGGAATGTCTCTAAAAGTTATACTATTAAAGAAGTTTTCAATAGAGTCTTACATGAGATAATTATGTTAAAACATATAGAAAACAGGAAAGATCTTTGGGCACCATAAAAATGACAGCTTTACACGCCTCGTTTGTTAAGTTAGCAGGGTGCACCACGGGCAGGTGAGCTTGGCTTGAGTTCCGAAGGTGGCGGAAAAGTAGAAGGAAGGAGAGGCAGAGAAAGACCGAGAATAAATTATATGAGCCATATTAAAGAGGCAGTAACTGTCATGTCGTATAGGAAAGTAAAGGAGGTTGCTTTGGAGAGAGGCAGATGGAAAGGGCTACATCAGTTGCGCCGATAAGAACGCAACTCATAAATTAATGAAGATGATAAAACGAATGAAATTGACGCCCGAATACTGAAACGCCACTCAAATATTTAAAGTTTTAAGTGGTGATCAAATTGAGGTTTCAGTACACATCTTACCAAACGCAAACGCAGTTTACGACCGATGAGTATCGATTATTGAAAGGCTGCGATCTACTGAACTGGATGCGTCTAGTTAAGGACAGGGCGAAATGGCGCTCATTATAGAGGAGGCCAATTTCCAGCAGTAGACTGCTACAGGCCGATGATAATGATGATGATGTACAGATTCTAAAGGATAGGAGCGTTTCAATATTCAAGCATGACCAACTCACTGACTCACGAATTAACTAACAATCAACTGCACAGCCTAAGCCGTAAGCCCTAGTAACCTGAAATTTTGTTCCTCAAACAATAAAAGGGTTATAGCACCCTTTTATTGTGAAAGGATATACAGCTCCTGGACAGATGCAGCAGGAGAAAACCTCTACATGGACAACAACAGACTTTTCAGTACACGGCTAGAGGAAGGCTTGTCCTATAAGAGGGGGGAGGGGATATCATGTGGGTTGAGGACCTCAGGGCACAGCCTCTCGCACCACTAAAGCTACTGCTCGTTCGCGGAGAGAAAGTTCAGCTGTGTCGGTGTTAGGCTGTGCTATACAGCAATCAGCCCCATTTGTTAGTTAGCCAGCCACAGGCAGGTGAGGTTGGCGTAGATTCGAAAGATGGTTAGAGCCCCTTACCCCTTATAGAAAGGAGTGTAAGGGTTTTATTCCAAGTCCTCTGACTTAATTAAAGCCTTTTTGTGCTATTTATAGTATTCTACTGAATACTAGATCAATATTTATGTATTTTTATATTATACGATTTTTTTCTATCACAATATTTACGTAGTTTTAGATTACTTAAATATCTGTTAGGTATATTCGGGTTTTCACGGTAGTTTTGAGTACGCATAAAGTAAGTAGTACCTAATACTTATTGGTTTAATTTACAATGTTCTCTTCATATTGATGACAAAAAGGCACGCCGTTTGGTACACCTACAATTATATTTTTTACCGATTTCATCAATACAAAGCACCAATGCAGTCCTTCCCGGATATTAACGATCATTTTATGAAAGCTGTCGGATGCATAAAAAGCCATTTGGGATCTTATAAATGAGAGTGAAAATCGGAGCTCATAATGATTATCCTTATGCTTGACAATAATGGAAAGTTTCCATAAAAAAACAGAAAGAATTTAATAAGAAAATCCCTAATTGGTTATGATTATATGCCGAAGTTACCACAAGTATGTAAGTTTGAAGTGAGTGAAGTCACTAACTTCGATGTTCTTAGCAGATCATCTTAGTTAAGCAAACTCCACCTTGTCACTACTTGGATGGGTGACCATTTAGTGGCATTTAGATTGGAGCGCTTTCGTGCTTCGCAAAGCATGTTATAATGTTGATCCCGGCTTTTTAGTCGCAGAGGCCTTCTGGCGGCTTAAAACTCCGACACCAGAGTCGGCCCTTAGCTCATATAAATAAATAAATAATAAATAATCCTGGACGTCATCACACAGCATCATGTAGCCCCAAACTAAGCAGAGCTTGTATTATGGGAACCACATGATTGATATACTACATAGATACATTTTTTTTTTGTAAATACATACATGTCATACATAGAAAACACCCAGACCCGAGACAAATATCTACAGAACATGCAAACATTTGTCCCGCAGCGGGAATCGAACCCGCAACCTTCTGGGTCACAGGCGGGCCTTCGCCCACTGGACCACAGCGGTCGTCATATGAAGAAGAAGACCGATATGTATGGAAAGGGAAGCAATCTTACACAATGCGTACAGACTTCCTTAAAACACAGTGTAGTAAGTTTAACTACTCATCTACCTACACAATATAGTACCAGTTGCTTGCTTTTTAAAATACCCAAATACATCTAAAAAAATAAAGTAGTAGATAATTCGGTGTCACAGCAATCAAAACTTAATATTTATCTCGCGCTCGTAAAATCACCTACACACAGAGTTGCTACAATATCCGTCAATAGCCGGATAACTATAGCCATGGGATATAATTTTAACGGTTTAGCCGGATACAGTAATCAGTAATCATTGTACATACAATATGTACACAATACATTTTAAGTTCTGATGAATATTTTATAAAGATTGTGTTAAAATTGTTTTTTTTTCTCCACTGGGTTGTGTTAAAAGCTGCTGAATACCCTGGAGTTTAGTATACCGAATGGTTTACATTCTAGAAATAGATCAGATCTTTTTTTCAATATCTCAAGCCGATACCAGTCCACTGCAGCACATAAGCCTTCCCTAATCCCCCTTTACTCATAATAACCACGGGAAAGCAGGTTAGGGATCGCAGGGCACAGCTTCTCGCACCACCCACCCTACTGCCAGTTGGCTGAGGAATTCAGTTGTGTCGATGTAGGCTATGCTATGCCGGAATCAGCCGGCCCTCAGAGCCACGTTTGTTAGTCAGCAGTGTGCACTACGGTGAGGTAAGGTTGGCTTCGGTTTCAAAGAAGGAAGTTGGAACCCTTTTTGCGAGTCATTTTTTCAGCTTATCCATGGAATAAATGTCAAAAATTCGATGAAATCACGCGTTTAATTTTCAAATTATCTTAAAGATGTAAGTACAGGTGGACTCCCTTTCTCGCAAATGGACTCGTGTTCGTTAATTGTGCGTGTGATCTAGTCTAACTCGATCTGAATAGCTGTAACTGACGATTTAAAAATTAGGCATTGGTTATAACATTATTTTCATCATTCGGCTTTTTGAGACATCACTAAATAAAGTAATTTCGTTTATTCGTAGTGAGCGACTGATAAAGTTGTAGTGTAGATAGTGGCGAGTGTGGATGCATGTACGCGCGCCGCACCAATAACAATAAATTGTAGCTCGTTTGATGCGCCGGGCTTCGACAGGGCAATACAGTTTCCTGCTCTTGCAACGGCACACTTAACTTAATCTATTTGGGCCTGATTCAACATTAACTTTTCAACCTTATTTATAAGTTGTAAGTCATGGCAAGTTAGGATTGCCTTTGCTTTTTATACTTTGTACATCTCATGTTTTAAGGAATTTAGGTATTTAGTTAAATTAAAGTAACTGATTATATAGATGGATTGAGGGCATTTTAAACAAAATAAATACCTAAGGGATGGTTGGAATTCCTTGTGATATCATGTGTATTCTATCTTATTATAAGGTATCTGATCCAGAATTGGCTTATTCATCATCATCATCATCTTCCCTCAACTTGTGTCATCTACCACGATCCTGCGCTAACCCATGTAAGGCCCGCGACTTTGACAATGTCGTCTGCCCAATATTAAGGGAAGGTAATAAGTCAATTGGCTTATTACCCTTAATTCATAAAGGCGCAAATAAAGATATAATAAAGGCTAAAGAGAAAGGTAAGATAACAAGTTACCAGCACACATCGCTTATCTTTTTACGATTTTGACGTAACCAAAAGCCGAAACCTGGATTTTATGTAACGTGGTAACGGAATAGGATTAATTTAGTTTTCATAGGTATTACTGACATGTTTATTAATACTATGGTTAATTCAAATTATTATCATTACAGGTACCTTATTCAAATAACACTTTATGATGGTATAGATACTTAAAAATCTAGAATATATGTAGCATCTCTTAGTATATTAACATGTATGAAGCCACGCTTCTTTACACGCTAAGGTAACCAAATTTTCCAATAGTCTGTAAAATAGTTTCTCCGTTGAATATTAAAAAAAACACTATTATATACATAAAGTCTATTCAATTAATAAATAGATTATAAAGTCTATTGATTATTGAAATCAATATATTTATTATAACATAAGTATAACTAAATCAGACCAAACCAGAACTGCACCAAATGCACGAAACAAGCAACAGTACGAGAGGAATGGCGTCGAATTGTGAAGCTCGCCACCACCCCCGTCATGACGACCATGACCACTCTGCCAAGAGAGTGACGACAGAGAAGAAGAAGTATAAATAATGACTGTAGTTTTAAGACAGTGTAGCAAATAATTGCAATTTGATATACATATTTAATTTTGATGTGAATAGTTTACTCATCAGACAATGTTTTAGCCTCATTTTCCATCTTATGGAAAGGAAACTCATACCTTTTTCGAAGATCTCACAAACCGATACAGAGGTAACTATTTGATGTTGTCACAGAGCTTAACTAACTCTGTTCAAATATGTATTATAATATTTTTTATTATGGACCAAGATGAAAATAATCAAAACCAAAGTTTATTTCGTGCATGTGGTAGCGCGTTGAAGTCTTTTATTAGACTTTTATGATGATTTCTGTGGCGAACACCCGCCTAAGACGCAGAAGGTCACGGGTTCGATTCCGCCGCAGGACAAATGTTTTCATTATATGTAAATATTTGTCTATTGTCCGGGTGTTTGCTTTACATAATTTTTATTATGTATTTATAAATTAAATTTATAGGTAGGTTCTAAAAGTGATACTTAAGTGGTTTTTAGGGCTATACGTTTAAGAATCTTCAGATTTGGAAAAGTTTCATTCGATCGTTTTGTTCAATATTATTTGGTCTCTATATCATTCGTTATAGTGTTTGTATTTTGTTTATTGCAATTTATATCATGTTCGATGGCACGGATCGTAAAACGTATTATTCGTTGTCGTAAAATTGGAATTGTTATGACTTTATAATACTTGTTGCTACGATGCTACGAATTTTATTCAAAATCATAATGCACATTTTGTGGCTGCAATAAAATCGGTATCATTTTATTTAAATAAAACTGCGAATAACTTAATCAAAGTTAATTTTTTCACACGTTTCTTGTAAACTTGGAGCTCATGACATCATTTGCAAATAAAATTCGTAAATTATTCATATGCAAATGGAGTGAGCAATCATAACATAAGTAATTTAGTGGGGTGTGCCCACTCGAGTTTTCTTGGGTGCATGCGGTGACCAGTATTGTATACACTCTTTATTCGAGTAGCGCGATTTCTTACCTTTCTAACAATAGTTTTAAAATTAGATGATTAATAGATGTTATACTACCTGCCTACCTTAAAAATAAACAATGCTTAAAGTATTACAATTTCTCATCGTTTGTTACTGAAAAACAGTGACAGGGCTAGTTTTAGTAATAGCGTTTATAAGTATGGACGTTAATGTCTATTGTATGACGCTTTGAGTGAGAAAACTCAACTGTGATAGTGCAGCAGCTGGCCCCGGCGCGGCGAGTAACACCATGTCCAAGGCCCGCAGTCAAAGTGTTAACTCTTTCTCTCTTCCAATTTTTCTTCCACTTTGTTTTATCCTCTGCTTCAGAAACGTTACGAGCGACTATGTCTATGCGCGACTATGTCTATGCGCAAATACTTCTGTCCAAGTGGTCATAAGTCACTCTAGGTCTTCTACCGGGGACGGATCCAGTACCGTAAAATGGGGATCCAGGTCAAAATTGAGACAAAACCCGGGAAGATTTTTCAAATGGCAATAAATAAGGTATGCTCGCTTCAATATTTCGCATGTTTATTTAAATCTGTAGAAGGATAACAAAAACATATTCGGGGATACTTAATAGGTCTGAAATAAGTAGTTAAAAGCTCTCAGATTCCGTTGAAAATAACGTTCAGAGAGAGGTGTTTTGGTGCCTTCAAAAACTTTTTTATTACAGTGTTATCTTATGATATTTATTGCAAATCTTCGATTTAATTGTGAGCTTAATGTTTTGAGAACACTTTCACAAAGAATCACATACGTAATTTTTCTTTTTGTAATATATATAATGGATAAAATTAAAAGTTGCAGAAATTGAATTTTTTGGGGCAAATTGGAATGTAAATAGTCTAAATAGGGACAGGTACGGCCAAACAGGGACGACTATTGTTAAAATAGAAACGAGCGTTGTCACCGAAAATGATTAGGTTTATTTTAGTTGCATATTTTGAATTATTTTGATATTTTTTTAAAATACCGTATCCGTTATTTCATAAAAATAAAAAAAATGACATAGTTTGTTTTATTGTTTATTTCCTTATTTGTTGTCCAATAACTAATTTCATTCTCTCACAGTAGGAACCTACCATAAGTAGAAAGTCTTATTAGATAGGTAGGTAACCTATCTAGTTTAGCATTGGGAAGGTGACACCCCTGACGAATTTCCCTATTTAGCCGTGCTGCGTTCCTATTTACCCTAGTTGCAGTGTAAATTGGGATGAGCATTATTTTGGCGTTTTTTACAGACATTACAATAATTACACGTATTTTCCATAGTTTGTCATCTAAATACCATCAAGACTTAAATTTTGACGTAGAATATGATAAGGTTTATACCAAGGTATCGGTAAAATTCAATTCAAATTTCGATATCGTCCCTATTTACCCCATTTTACGGTACCTGTTGCTGACGTAATCAAGTGGTCCTCTGATGACAGGCCCGTAGTTAAACTTGTTTTGTATTAAATAATAGCATTTGGTCAAACCCACAAATTATTTTTTTCATTGGGATTGCTAAATCCCTAGCTCGCCGACGGACAGTAGCGTCGTACCGGTGCGAGAAGCTATGCTCTGCAATCCCCAACCCACATGTCCAGCGTGGTGATTATTGATACATCCATCTTCCTAAAAGGGAGGTCCATGTCCAGCCGTGGACTTAATATGCTGGTAATGTAAATGGGCCTCAATATATTAGAACCTAAAAACCTTATTTTTAAATACATTTTTTTTTTCTTTTATGAGAGTGGTAACCTATTGACATCTCCGTCTTTGGATCTGGTGGTCGTGGGTGTTAATGGATTTTTCGTTCCTAAAAGTTTATGTGCGCATTACGTACCACTTGCTCAAAACGGTGAAGGAAAACATCGTAAAGAAACCAGCATGCCCTAGAAATTAAATTCGAAGGCATATGCATATGCATGTTCCATTAAAAACACCGATGGGCTTGAAACCTATCATGTGGAATGCTAACTCCACATAAAAAAGTAGGCATGTAGCGAAGCTTGTCCCACATGTATGTTTGGACTTGCCTCTGACTACCCGCTATACGGTATATAGAATGCTCAACATATTTTCGTACTGATCAATATCTGCAGATGATATTAGGAAAATAGACGTGAATCAAAACCTGAAGAGAAAAGAACATGATAATGTTTATTTTAAATAATTTTAATGTATACTCAGAGAACTCACCTAATTTCTCCAACAAACTGTACAAACAAAAACCATTCATTAAAAACGTCACCCGAAACCAAAGTAATTTATTTGTGACTAATCAGCATAAAAAATAAAATAAAAACCGTAGGTAGAAGCGTCACGGTTTCCCATAAAATCATGAGCAGATACAGAAATGTAAGCACATTAAGTTATCGACGAAATTATCTCGTTGCGCGCTACAATATTTATTTGTTTCTCACTCAGTTGGAAAGGGTGTCGTGGGCAGAGTGTTCTCTCCCAATTAGGTGATTATTGACGTTTTACTGTTATCAGGATAATCTTGAAACGAGGTGCCGTATTTATAGCGAGCCCTTGAATGGAGTTCACACACGACATTTAAACGCTAGGCTTGATAAATTCTTCTTCTCAGTCGCTACACTCTTGACAAAGCGGTCTTGGTCGTTATTGTGGGATAACGCCGCCCGCTCTTTTGCCCTTGAACTTCCCCTGTACTACCAGACGTAGTGTAGGATGACCTCCACCTAAACCAGGTGAAGTTACAATCTGTGAAAAGCTGATGGTAGATGCGTCGAGCTGAGGTCAGGGCACAATGGCGCTCATTAGAGGAGCCTATGTCCAGCAGACTGATCTAGGCTGATGATGATGATGAAGATGACTGATTATTATACGTATATTCTGATCAGACATCTCTATAAATAAGGCACAATGCGACAAGGCCTAAAGTCGACATTTATCCCAAAAAGGGAAGCTGTTAATAGAGTCATTCAACGTTACCGGCCGAATTATCTACAAAGAGAGGAGTCGGTTGTCGTCGGTCGGAAATATAAATTTATTTGGTGGATGTCGCCGTCCACAACACCCGCGCCCGCGCACTATCTCACCGCGTAATCTTGAACATTGGCGTTAAAGAATTTAAATTATACGCCGATACAAATGAACGGGCAAACTCGCCTTATTTATGGCCATAATCCGAGTCATAGGCCCTCGCTTATACGTTGTCGCGTGATATCAAAACTATTGTGTCGAAACCGATTCTATCGGATTATCATAAAGCACATCGTCTGTGCTCGCATTGGTTTTTATTAGCGGTTATGTGATATTACGTAAAATAATTTTACGATCTCATTTAAAGAGTTCAAGATCATTGCCCTCTTGCCTTGTATATACAGTTAGTGATGTCTCTTTAAATTTAAGTTACTTATTTCTCTTTGCCGGGCTCTAATTAAGTTCAGTATCAATTCGCGCATGCGCACCGTTCGAGCATCGCCTGGAGACACCATTAATCTTTATTTTGCTTCAAATAACCATAAGTGATTTTTGCCTCCAACGACCGTAAGAGGTTCCATTCATTATTCTGTTACAAGTATTTAACATAGCTTATACCCGCGCCTTCGCCCTCTTTTTTGCGTATTTTCTATAAAATCCCGCCTGAGACGCAGAAAGTTGCAGGTTCGATTCCCGTCGCCAGAAAAATATTTCAGCTCAGCTTAGTTTGGGGATAGATATTATAACTATAATATTACCTATATTTAAAATGTAAAGGTGTCACATTGTAGGACACAGAAATAAATAATACGTACATACGTCTTCTGTTTTAAGAAACTTTTTTCTCATTAAGAATAACCAATTCACTTACAATGAGAATTAAACTAATTATTCATAGGTAACAAAAGTTGAAATGCGAGTATGTTGCAATTAATAAACTACTTATAAAACAAAGTTATGAGTTATTACAACAATAGTAGATTGTTTTACAAGGGACTAAACCATCCCATTATATACGAGGTTGTTATACTCCCGAGCGTAGCGAGGGAGGATGACAAGACCGAGTTATAATGGGTGGTTTTGGCCCGAGTAAAACACTCTACTTTTCACTTCGATTGCGAGAAAATAAAACAATTCAAAATTAAACAATTTTCAGAATTTTTATTAAAAATTAATCAACCTTCATAAAACATCAAGACGGTTCTATTTTCAAAAAAAAAAGATTGACGGAGCACCAAGAAGTCGAGTTTTTATGTAAGAGAACGAATGCTTTGTACGGGCTGATGATTTTAGACAAAAATTAAAAAGAAAGAATACTTTTTAGCCCGAGGTATTAAACTCGAGTTTTAGGCCCGCTAAACTACACTATTATGATACACTTTTTGAGCAAGAGAAGTGAAAAAAAATAACGATACTTTTTTTATTTTTTTTGGAGTGTGTAGTTTTGTGTCATGATGACATAAACATGAGCCAGTGTTTGCGTTAAAATCGCAGTGTTCAATTTACACGGATATGCTGCGTCTGGATTTGGCTAGCGACTCGAGAGATAACATACCACTTAGCTAAGATACAGAAGAGTGCTAATCTTGGAGATAATTTTGTAGATAGGCTAGCTAACCTTGGAGTAAATTTTGTATTTAGTAGTTTTTAAAATTTATTTAAATTCTTTGTATCCTTAATATTATTTAGTAGTTTGTCTTACTTATAGAGATATCGTGATAAAAACCAAAAATAACGTAAAAGCATGCATAAGCTAATGCAGAACAATATTATTAAATTCTTTTTTCCATTTGTTATGTATGATTAATGTGTATTCAATAATTTCCGAGTTATTGATAGTGAGTTAGAAGGAGATTATTCCTAAAGGGGAAGGTGATCTGGTTAACTGTACCACTAAACTGTACGCAGCAGTTAATGAAGGAATACAAAACTGAGCCTACAAAGTCCAACGTTTTACTTCATTATACGTTTGCATGTCATCATTATAAAGAACGAGTACAAATATCAGGTTTATCAAAGGAAGTCTGAAAGTCGCACCTATACCAGATAGTGAGGAATGGTAGACTGGCAATGGGATTGGCATGTGCAGGGATGAAAGTGATGTATGTAGGGATGAAAGTGCAGTAACATTCATCACTTTTCTAGCCAAAATAGTAATGAATATTACTAAATGCACGTGTAGAAGGCGGCTGAAGAAGAGATGGATGGATTAATTAATATCATAAGGGGATTCCTATGCCCACAAGTGGACTGCTATAGGCTGATGATGATGAAAAACAAAAGACCTTGTTTATTAATTGAGAATTCTACATTTTCTTAACTCTATATTATGTTTTATTACGGGACATCTTCATCGCAAAGCTTATTGCTGATACAAATTAAGCTCAGTCCTGCTCAGTCCTGCAGGCGATGAATAAATAATTAAATTATATTTGAAAATTAGTTAGCTACAATGCCTACATAAATTATTATGCAAAAAAAACTCCTACTGAAGACCTAAATCCAATCATTTGAAAATTAACACCATAAGCAGATGAGGTTTGAAATATTTAATGCGAACAAAATCAATAAATTATAAATAGACAAGTAACTAAATGCGTAACTCTATACGAATACTAAGTGAGCAATTGTCAAAGGCAAATTGCCATCTAAATCGATAATTTAACTTGTTAATTTTATTCGAAGCTTTCGTTTCTCTTCCAATATTTTTTTCAAATTATTTATTTCCTTTGATGACGATCCGTCTATTGTAACATTTTGTTTTTTATTTTGCTTCCTTAAAACAGCACGCTCATTCATGTAATTTTTGATTGACAGTTTAGCTTTTTCTAGTTCTTGTTTTGCTGCCATATTGTCGTTTTTTATTAATTTCTTTTTTTTCTCTAGTTCTTCTTTAAGACCTATTTTCATTACACTCAGGCGTTCTTGTAACTCCGCCATAGACATCTCACATAGTAAACCTAAGCCAGAAGATTCTGTTAAGTCAATAATTTTAGGAATTTTAGCTTTCTTAGCAATGAGAGCCAAGATTTTTATTTCTTTTATCATATTTATTCTTCTTTCTAGCTCTTCTTGTTTTTCTTTCATGGCCTTGGCTAACATTGCCTCGGATTCTTTTTTCAGCCTTTCAGCAGTTTCTTTCTTTTTAATAGCGACACCATTTTTGGCTTGAAGCAAGTTCAACTCAATCATAGAAAGCTTTTCGACCTGCTTGCGATTTTTTTCAGTTTCAGATTTCTTCCACTTTTCAATTTCTTCGTTCCACGTTTCCCTTTCCTTCAAAAATTCTTCATATTTTTTTTTATTTTCTTCCTGAAGTTTTTTCTTTGCAATAAGTGCTTCTTCATGAGAGATTTGGCCAACTAGATGTTTTCTTTCTATATCATACAATCGCTCTCTTTCCCTTTCTTGTCTATCATATTCTTCTAGTTCTTCTGCTTTCGTTGTATTTTTGCAACAAGACATCAAATTTTGCAGCCATAGAACCTCTTCTTCTTCAGCTAACTGTATTCTTTTATTCATCCTCTTCAATGTTGCAGCGGTTTCCTTGATTGGTTGTTGAGGTTGTTTGATGACAAACTTTTGCCTTTGCTTAGGCATGGGCTTTGTTATTTCGTTTTCCATTTCGTCCCTGATATTGTCTAATGTTTTATAATATCTCTCAGATTTGTCTTGGGCAAAATGAAAATCCTTAGTCTTGACTTCATTTAGCATATTGGCAGCCTTTTGTTTATTCTTTTCATGACTATGTTTAATTCTTTGGTCAAGAGTACTCCTTGTCAGCATTTTTTTCATGTTTTTCACACGCAATGAGTTCGGTGGAGTTGCTGGTGTTGTTACTTGGGGAGCAGGAGCCGCAAACTCTTTTCCCTTACGGTTGAGGACATTTGGTTGTATTGGGACAGTAGGTGGCTTTAATTTTCTACTTTCAATTCTTTTAATATATTCAGCGTAGCTGTGTGCCATTTCGCTAATGTAGGGTTGCCAAGTGAAAAGGGGGCCAACTATTTTATCTGTTATGTATGCTGTATCATAATTTGACTGAGCAACTTGCGATATAAAATTTAAGACTTCATTGTTGCTCAAAAAGTTTGTAAAGGTACTTAGCAAAGACTTACTTAGGTTGAAGAGACATTTGTATAAGTACTGCATATCTTTGGGGTCGATATGATAAATCAAAGCATGAAATATAATCATGAAATAGTCCTGATCTTCTATTGAAAGTTCCTCAGACATATGCAATGCTATTGCCTTCAAAAACAGTTGGTGCTTCTGTATTCCCAAAAAGGTCTCGGCAATCCAGGCTATCTTGGCGTCTTCCGTGTCGTCTGGACATTTTTCAATATATATTTTCATATATTCATACGGCGAGACTTCACTGGTAGCACTGTAGTCAAGTATAATATTCCTGAGCATTTTAACGTTTCCTGAGGTGTGATAGTAAACCATTGTAAAAATGGCTTACTATTTTTCATACAATTTCAGAAACGAAATGAAAACATGACACAATACAAACACGACAAAAAATTTATTGACGTCTTGCGAATTCTGACTTAAGATTTTGTATCAGAAAATAAAAGTAGGTTTGTCAAAACTCATCGACCTTTTTACCTTTTTGCGGTAAAACTATTTGAAAATCTTTAAACAGTTTCCAACATTTTAGTATATTAAAAAATCCAAACTGGTTGGACTGGGTTGGTTTTAAAAGTATTTCCTAAAACATAATGATAATTAAATCAAAGTATTCGATGAATTACACTAAACGGCCCATCATACGCTCCCGTCAGCAATGGCCGCCAGTTAATCTTATACAAGGTGTATTTAATTAGGTAGCCAGTTTATTTTCGCCGGGCCTGTCATTTGTCAATCAATCCGAGCCATTCGACAGCTCGACACCTCTGGCGGGATTGCCTATAGACGCGAAGTGCAAGTCATAAGAGCCCCCTTAAAACTTAATAATCGTGTTAAATACTATAAAATTTAAAACTGAATAGATTCCGTTCTTTATTGTCTGGTCTTTGTTCAGCGTAGCGTGTAAGGTGATTTGTTTCTCAGTTCAGATCCTACTACTTCTGCTTAACCTTAAATAGCAGGGAATTGTTATATAATTTATAATACTATTTTCTTATTTAAAAGGTTGCCTGGAAGAGATCATTGTAAGCGATAAGGCCGCCTATTATATTATTATTTTGATGCCCTTTTCATCAAGTATCTATCTATCTATCTATCAATTTATCTATTTAAGGACACAATTACGCAATTTGTCTCTCCAAGATAGAATATGTTCCGTGCTAACATTTAGGTACTATAGCTATTATAATCATAACATTCGTAAACATGGTTCATTCCATCGTAGTACTAACCTTACCCATGTTCCTACCATATATTATTCTCACAGGCAAGCGGTGGCTTATTGACTCTGTCAGAATCAATTCAACTTTGAACACAAATCAATTTCAATATATTATTAGCTGTCAGAGCATGTCAAATTATCGTCCATAATTAACATTACGTACCGCTCCTTTCTCACGTCTAACGTTTTTTGATTGCATGAACCTAATGTTGTGGCTATTCTATTTTATACGCTGGTGAAATGTAATTATAACATTAAAATTGATAGTATAACAGTAATTTGATAAAATAGTACTTTTGCACTATAATAGCTATACCTATAGCAGTAGTTACTAATAGATACTGGTTAGTCATTAGAATTATTTACGAATAAACAATAAACATCTTCATGACTGAGTGACTGGGTAATATAATAACACTCAGTCCAAACCTGATATAGTCTTGGCTTCCTCTAGGAAGGATATTTAGAAATTCCATTTTTAAATGGGTGAAATAGGGGATGAAAGTTTCTATGAAAGTCCGTTAGTTTCGAAGTTAGGATCATTCAATTTTGTATTTAGGCTGATGATTGAAAATTTATTTATACGTGTCTCACTTTTTTTTCAATAATTCTACCCCCAAAGGGGTGAAAATAAGGATGAAGTTTTGTATGGAAAGACCTTCATTTTCGAAATCAAAATTACTTAAAAGAAGAAACAATTTTAGGCGGCAAAAGTAGCGGGCATAAGCTAGCTAACTATTAAGACTTGTTTTTAATCCGAATAAATTCGCTCGTTTATGTGCTCGTTTATTCGGTCTAAAACAACCTTTATAAGGTTTTTGTCAAGTCCTTCCACGGTATATTATTTAGGGACAAACCTCTCGTTAACATCAGTAACATCGATATTGATCACATGTCAATAAATCAAGGTCACAGTTTTGAAAAAGTTTATGAAAGGAAACAATTAATTTCGATAGTCCTTAAAGCAGCCAGATATTCCAACAGTTTCTCTTACTAATTGTTTAATAAACTGTGTGCATCGGAAACAATTAGCAAGGTGAGATGTTGGTGGTAATAGCAGCGATTTTTCCTGCAGCAATGATGGCAGCCACCTTGGCAACGCAGGTGTTTTATAACAATTGACTGCTTGTTCTGCTATTGCAACGGATATTGCGACAGATTTTAACGATTCCGTTCAGATTAAATCATTTACCTATCAATTCTTGCCCAATTAAGCCTCGTCTAGAACTAGCCCCTAGTTATAAAGAAAGCACATCATCATTATAATCATCATCTCGTATGAGTCCACTGTTGGACATAGGCCTATGTTAGTAAGCACCATTGCACCATTCCTAACCTCAATGCATCCAGCTTCCACCAGCAGCCTTTCGCAGATAGTCACTCCACTTGGCCGAAGGGCATCCTACACTACGTTTGTTGAGCCGCAACCTCCACTCGGGAACTCATTTACCTCAGTGGTTGTTGGTTCTTTGGCATATATTGCCAGCCCACTACCATTTCATCTTGCTAATTCTCTTCAACTGGTCTTAAACTATAAAAAACTCAGCTCCATATCTAAAGTTAATTGGACCAAATGATGATGATGATGACGAAAGTATTCTTTTCATGTTACAAAAAGCTCGGGTTGGCTTATTCAGAAAGTTGGTAAAGCTTTTCATTTTATTGAACAAATTTTTTTATATATTTTTTTCGTATATATTTTTCCGACAAATATTAGGTTCATATTCATTGATTTCTCATAATAGTAGGAATACGTAAATCCATGCAATGATTTATTTAAACGACGGCTGCAAATGTGTAGGTAAAATAGAGTGGTTATACTCAACAAGATAAATCTTAAGTGGTGAGCCGTTGGTCGGCTCGTCACGAAAGGTTACCGTTCGGTTATTTATTGGTGTTGCCATCACGACAACTGATCTCTCCACCATCCATTTATGAAATACTTTTGTTATAATAACAATTTATAGCATCATGAAAAAAGTATTGAAAAAATTACTTTAAAATAGGTACATCAGTTAACAAACTATTTTCAACGAAAACTGTACGTTGTGAAATAACCCTAGCTTCAACTTCTCGTCAAACTCCATCAGTAACGATTTCCTCTTTCTCATTTTCGGTTATTACTAGTTTTTTCCTTGTATATAGCTAAACTGATTATCCGGAAGGATGGTAACCAGGTGGTCAGATGGAAATCTGTTAAAATAATCTATGAGTGTATCAGATACTGTGAGAATGAATAAGTATTAATATTTATATATCCATTGTAAATAATTTTTCAAATTAAATATTGAAATTAGTAAAACCTCCTTAAAATCAGTCTAACATTATTAAAAATTTTACAGATTAAATATTATGTTAATAATTAATTATGTATTTTTTTGTAATAATGTTATATTCTAAATTAATAACAATTATTTTTGATATAGAACTATTTTTACTACAAAATAATTGTTACCGGAAGCTATTTTGAAGTAGCCTAAAACTGAAATTCATATTATTTTGTACTTTAAAGATGAAATTAAATCGTTATTATTTTTCAAAGGTATTTTTCTGATTTAATAACATTTTATTTGAGGTATAAAATGTTATTAAAGTTGTCAGAGATGGTATAGAGGGAAAGCGTATTGAAGGTAGTCAGGGAGTCCGAGGCGATGGATTCTGATATTCTGTTTCGACCTTTGAGAATGGAAAAACGTCCCGCTCTGCACCCTGTCGGTATTATTCGGCTTTGACTACACCTCCATTTGCTGCAAAATAAGCTGAGTAACTTGAATATGTTTTTCGGCCTCTTGACAATATTTTTAGGTTATTTTGTATATGTTTTTCGGCCACTTGACAATATTTTTAGGTTATTTTCTACAATAACTTTCTAGCCCTAATTAATTGCATAAACATAAAGGAAAGATTTAACGTGTTTTGTGTTGAAGTAAAATCATTTTCTATTAGTATCACAAAATATATAGTACCACAAAACCCAAACCCAAAAATTTAACCCCCAGTAGGAATCAAAGCCATTTTGATCGAACCTGTACATGAACCTACTCATACTAGTCTAAACCTTATAACGAACGAACTTTGCTGCTATCTAGGCATACTACATTTACTTATTTATAGTGTACCTACCTAATACCTACATTTTAGTACGTATTTAGATGTAGTATATTGTATTATTAATATAGTTTGGATTAGGCACACCACCGTTCCCGTTTGTTTTGAAATTATCTCTCCATTCAAAGGTTGCCTGGAACAGATCGCTTCAAGCGACGAGTTCGCCCATTGTACCATTATTTTTAATGTATTTTTCATTATGTAATTCTTTGGTGTGCAATAAATTTATAATCAATTTATCTATCTACACCTTCAATGAACAGAACCAGAAGTCATCGATTATAACTTTCATGTCGAAACAAAATTATTGAAAGCTTATTAACCAGGCCACCTGAGGAGAGCCTTCATCAATCTCCGTGACCGGTTACAAAGGACCTTAACAAAGAATTATGGGTCTTTATGTAGCCGCTACTATGTTGAAGAGTTATTACTTCAATTTAATGACCGCTCCGTGATTAGACACTGCGTTCCGTGCCTACATGGCCTTAAAACAAACTATACGGCTCACCTGAAATTGAGGAGGCTGGGTTATGTAGGGCAGTGTAAGTAGCATTTACAGTGAGTTTCTCACTTCTGCCCGTACAAAAATCTAATTTATATTTAGATACTCGATTATCCTTGAACTATGTACCATCAAATTGATTTGCAATCCCTTACAAAATTACCAATTTAGATAATTTTGTCTTTTTGACTGTTCCTTTGGGTTTTCCTAAACGACCCCTAAATCAAGGCGGACAAAACTAAATAAAAAGTATTTAAATCGATTGAGACATTTTAGAGCTTCTCCAAGATATATGCACGGCCCTTGATTGTTATATTTAGATTTGCTACCAGATAGCTAAATAAGATGGTTGAAAAACAATACTTTTCACTTCTACCTTCCGCCCGCGGCTTCACTCGCATAAAAACGTAGCCTAATAGTAGTGTTCTAATAAATAAATAATATTGAGCCACTCGTCTTATAAACTGATTATCATTATCAATAACATTGGATACTTACCTATGTGTGTTATGCAAGATTTTTCCCGGCACTACATCCCCGGTACACTCTTCAATAGCAGAGATGGATAGATAAATTTTATACGATACAGGCTATAACAACGAAAATGTCTTAAGCACTAATGTAGCGTCCATTAAAATAGGCGTATAATGTTTATGACTACTTTACCCGTAGAGTTTTTATGCGCTCGACTGATTACTATTGGCTTTATTAAGCAATCAATTTCTTCAGTGCAAGAACCTAACCCATCTATATTTAGACTGTGACATATGTTATATTATATTATTTTTCCAGTCCAAAAATTTAAGTAAATGGTACGCAATGTGACATTGTTGATCTTATGTGAAAAGTTTATTTACTGGGTTGTCTGTCAATTGAAAAAATTGTCTTTTTTACTTGTGGATTACGATTTGGGGTGCACGGGGTTTCCAACTTCTATTTGGAACTCAACCCTGCCCACCTGCCGTTGGTGCTGCCCTGCTGCATATCCACCTGGGCTCTGGTGGCCGGCTGGGTGAAGGTTGGCGCAGCCTAAAGTCGGCAAAGCTAAATTTCCTGACCGCCGCGCCGACGGGCAGTAGCGCAGTAGCATTGCCAGTGCTAGAAGCTGTGCTTTGCGATCCCCAAATCGTATGCCCAGTGTGGGGATTATGGGCACATCCCCCTTCTTCTAGGAGTGGCCTATGTTCAGCAGTGGACTTAATAGGTTGTGGTTGATGATGATTTAACGATAGTCTCATTTCAACTCCTTGAGTTGCCGTTAATTAGTTTGGTGGCCCAAGCTTAGGCGAGCCAAATTAGTATTAGAACGCAAAAACATATATATAAAATTGTACTTAAAATCGAAATATAATTATCTAATTATAGTAAATTTTGAAGTTGGTAGCAGTCAACAGTCACCATAACGAACGTAAAATAAAACATTGTTGAATATCAACTCAATCTCGCGGGATAAGGTTTGATGACCACCGATGTTATTTATTTGTTTAGTAATTTATATAAGGTTAGTTACTGTTTTATTGGGCGTATTAAATCAAGCCCCAATAAGGCAGCCATTCATGTTTATTTTTACGAAGTTTCTGCTGTATGATCAATAAATTATTAACTTGGTCACTTTTATCACGGGCCCATGGTAACGTTTATCAGACGTTATCATTTTATGGATTTATTACCTCTTGAGTAGTGGAAAGTCCATTAAGTAGGTCCTGCAAATACGCCGATTTTAACATTAAAGTGCTAAAGTACAAAGTAAAAGTACGAGGTAAGCTTATTAATTTTAACAGATTAATTATATGTAATGGGTTAATATAATTTTCAATAGTTTATACCATATTTTTTTTATATAGTGTAATTAGGACGACTTTGTTTGTGTAAGGTTTTTTAAAATCGATTTACACGATCGAATAACCCTTTAAGGATTGAATTTCAGGAAATCCATTCATAGTTTAATTATTACGCTCATTTAACCTTCCCCATAAACGAGAAACTTACCTTTCTTTCAAATTAAACAATGCTTATGCTGTGTGAAGTTTTTTAGTTAGCAACGCAACGATTCTTTCAATTTGGCGTGTAGGTTATGTAGGGTTGTAGGTTTTATAGTAAAAATGAATATCATGACTAATAATAGTTTAAAAAAACTAAAAAAACACGCTTGTACGCATGCGTAGTTCGCGCACTAGCTCTGTCTCTCTTACTCGCATGCAAAGGATGCGGAACTTAATTAATCCTGGCGAATCTAATTAGGATAATCGGATATTTTTATCGGATTATTGCATTGTCATCGACTTTTGACAGGTATGCAAAGTTTGAATCAAATCTGATCGTTCAAAGTAGGGCAAAATCGAGCTCAAAGGAGTCGGTTACATACATACATACATACAGGTGAAACTAATAAAAGCGTGTTAAAAATACAATTGCTTACGGCGATTCTTAGTCAATGTTTCATCAAAATTATTTGGTTAAAAGATTTTGTGGTCATATCCACATGATGATTTCGTGAACCACAAAGTGAACCAGTCGGGCCTGGTTTATTGATTGACAAGCGCACAGTTCGATTAAATTCTCGCAACCCATTCCGGGCATTAGTCCTTACACGGACCTAATGATGCCGTTCTAATTATTCAATTCATCCCCTTTATTTAACAAATCAATTATTCTTTACCACCACAAATAAATCCACTTTAATTATTATTTTCCACCTTTATTTCAGTAGGTACATTTCTAATGTTTATGTTATATGTAGTATATTATTTAAAATTATCAGTAAGTACAATCTATTTACCTAACTTTATAGCAAAGTCACGTTATTGCTTAAGTTCAGTCATTATATGCATCGGAGTATATACTCAATTGATGTCAAAGTTGTTGGCCACCAGCCACGTGCCAGGTTAAGGCCTCCTAGAAAGCTGGTGTCAAGAGGCCGCCACCGAGGCCACTGCCTAAACCTGTAACGTAAAACAATAGTTGTCTGTTTTGAAGAGGTAAACGTAACGACGTGTTTTTATTAAATAGTTTAGGGATTTTTATTGGGGTTCCATCCTTCATTTGGAACCCTTTATTTTTGTGAAAATGCTTTACGCATGTCTGCAAACTTGGTGAGAGTTAGAGGGGTCTAGTTATCGCAAGCTCGGCGGCCTACCCACTAAAAACACGGCCTTCACTCACCGTAGTGCTAGGGCAGCATCGAACCATTCATCGCCTGATGAAGGGCTCGACGATGTATTAGCACTTGACGGGGTCATGGGGTAGGATTCTACCACGACCTCGTCGGTGATCGTTCGCCTGAGGCGAACCCCTCGATTTCCCCTTAGTAGGGGCGTGATGTCCCGGAATATCATGGACATCCCTCACCATTGGAGACCCCTGCAATGCAGGGCTGGGGATCCCCGCACCCATACCCTTCTGCTCTCCATCGAGCAAGAGAAGGATTAAATTGTCGTCACCTTCTTCCACCCCTCCGCCGGCAGAGCGGGTCGGCGAGGGGATCTGTCTCCCTCGTCCGATCCGTTAATCTGGAACCCAAGTCAACCTCAACTGCCCTTTGTGCCTGCAAAATTAAAAAAACGGTGCTCTGGGGTAGCGTAGCCTCACCAGCTTAGCTTCTCGAAGGTATATACCCTAGCCGGCGACAGGCAGCAGTGTTGGCGGTGCGAGAAGCTGCCCTACGAACGGCATATGACCTACGAAGCAATACTTGATATAGGTAATGGTTACCACTTAGGATCAGGTGGTCCTTGTACTAGTACCATCAATAGCTGTCATAAAAAAACTACATTCTCAATAGGTGCGGCCTATGTTCAGCAGTGGACTGATATAGGCTAGTGTTATGTTATGTGTTGTTGAGATTATTTAATTACCCTGTCTGCATTATAGTTCTAAAATACATTTATGTGGTTGATTATAACTTGATTATGTATGTTGGATCAAGTAGCAACGATATTAAAATGTGGACGATCGTATTCTAACTGACATAAAATCTTATAATTTTATGGGGACCCAAAAAACCATCTGATCAAGACGAGCGATCGAAGGTAATTGGGTTCAGCAGCTCCACATAAAATATAGGTAACTTTAGCTTTTTATAGAGAGTATAAACATTTTTTGTAAGATAACCACTGTTTACCTTCTATCTAGCTATTTCAGTTGTACAGTTTAGCTAATATTCGCTACCTACTAGGTAGATGCAGGATCTGTAGAACAGTCTTCAAAGTTATTATTCCTGACATTAAAGTATTGAACACACATCATAAAATAAATACAAAAATTTGTACAATAAGTCGTTTGCACAAACACACTACACAGCCATGTGTTTGTATGTTTGTTACTACTCAACTCAACTCACTCAATTCGATAACGGCTAAACGTATTTGAATGAATTTTGGTATATAAGTATGTATCTGTATGACCTGAATTACAAACACACAAACTTGCTATCCGGGGGTTTGCGTGCAAAAGCTAGTTTGTTTATAAAGCCGGCCATACACGGGCAGCTTGAAGCAGCCAGTATCGACTGCTTCAAGCAGCGGCTGCATAGTGAACGTCAGACTTCTACGTACGTATATACACGAACCGCTCGAGCAGTTGCAACTGCTTCGGGCGGTTAGCAGAACGGTGAAATTTCATCGTGCGGTCAAGCAGTCACCAGGCATACACAGACTGCTCAAGCTGTCGACTGCTCTCGCGCAGCTATCTCCGCCCGCGCTATTCATTCCACGTCGCGCACGCTTCCTGCCTCGTGTTTCGTTTGTTATTGAGATCAATTGAAATTGGTAACTGCTCGAGCCGTTATCAACGGCAGCTTCAAGTTGTTGACTCTGACTGCAAGAGCGGTCCGTGTATGTTGATAACGGGGTAACTGCTCGAGCAGTCTGTGTACGGCCTAAGGTAGTGTTTTATTATGAATTTGTTCGTAATTCATACAAGAGGTAGTCTTTTAGGTTGCACATACTATATGCTTCAAATACGTCTAGCTGGTTTTTGTTTTGTGGTCATTACAATTATCATAATAGGATATGCCATCTCTCAACACCACAGTGCCAAAGTGCGTAAACGAGGTGTGAAAAAGAAATATTTAAAAAGAAAAAGCGTTCAGCTCGTCATTGAAATCGTAAGATTCGCAGTAATTTACAAAAACTTTTAGAAACAAGCATCCTTTCTCATTCAAATGAGCAGATGACTGGAAAGTGGTTATGCTCCTGTTGTTATATAAAGCATAACTGCGATTCAAGTTGAAACAAAGGCGTACGCCATAGAGGCAAACCGAAATTGCCATTCAGAATTTTCCAAACAGTTCCAGTTCCACTTGAAGTGAGGCTCATTTGAGCATAAAATTACATTGTCTCCGGGATGCCGTGCCAATGAACTGCACTTTGACATAAATCGCTTTAGAAGTTATAAATCCGTTTCATTACCTTGAGGCGCCACAAACGCTTCACTAGGTAATCACCCATTTCTTTATGCATCTGAGAGTGGCGCTACTCGCTTTATAAATGTTCAGCACTTTGTGGCATTTATTGTGGAAAAGTTTTTACTCACTTACTTACTTAAAACATCGCTATGTAATCATGTTTTTATTATTCGCTACAGTGTGACTTTATCTAACTTTTAAACAAAATTTAAAAGAAATATTAATAAATAAATGATAATCAATTTTTAATTTCACTTACTAAATCTAAAAATAATATTAAGTACTTTTTAAAGGACTGGCTCATACTCCATACCATTGCTGTGCCTAAAATTGGGCTCATAGTACACTAATCATCCATATTTTTACCGACCTAACATTATGACTGCGATAGGTAAATATTGTGATAAATATATATGAATATTAAACACTGACGTCAACAATTATTTTCTTGCTAGCTTCCACCCGCGACTTCGCACACATTATCCTTGGTCATTATATTATAATGCTGTAAACAAATAAAATGTATGTATTTATAAATAAAAATGTATATCACTCATGTGGTTGGGGCTATATAATGCTGTGTGTCCAGTATCATGAAGCCCCAAACTAAGCTGATGTTGACTATGGGAACCTCATGACTGATATTTTTATTTGTATAAACATACATTTTATACATAGAAAACACCCAGAGCAGCGACACATAGTTATTTGCAGAACATACAAACATTTGTCTCGCGCCAGGACTCGAAACCGCAAGCTTCTGCGTCTCAGGGGCGGGCCCTCTGCGCCACAGAGGTAGTCAAATGTAAAAAACGTTTCATTTAAACATTTCACGTCTGTTGTAGGTACAAACTTTTGCCTCTCTATTATAAAAGTAGGACTAGCTTCCGCCAGCTGTTTCGCTCGCGTACCCAGATAAAAAGAAACTATAGTAGCTATTATCTAAATAAGTCTAAAACTACTTAATTACATTTCAGTTTATTCCGTGGTTTTAGTTAAAAGGGAGAACAAATATTTCATATTTTACTTCTCACATTTTACAAACGTTCGCTATTATAATATCAGTGGAATAGGATACGGTTGATTTAATTATATTATAGATGGATTCGGCGCAGGACTAAAGTCTATGACGTCGGGAATAGAGCAATAGATCTCAAGTGGAGTTGGGCAGGACACCTGACAAGCAGTATTGGAGCCGGAAGTTGGGCTAAAGAGCTTCTGGTAATCCGCCAGCGCGTTGAGTCGACAACATTGGGAAAGTAGCTGGACCTACCTGGATGAGAGAGGCACTAGACAGAGGAGGCCGGAAATAAGCTAAGGAAGGCTTGTACCCAGCAGTAGGTGATTCTGGGTTGATTGATATGATGATATTAGATTGATATTACTGTATCATTCGAACTGTCAAACTAAAAATACACTTTAGTTATATTTACAGGACGCGTTTTTGTAAACATTCAGTCAGAAGTCTGTAAAAATACGTCAAATTATAGCTATGTCCCTCGTAAGTAGAGACTTATATGAGATATTGTGGCTAAACGAGTCCTTAGTAAGTATCTGCTAACCTGAACCGGATAAAAGTGTTGTGCTAATTTGTGAAATCGCTCCCTCCTGTCCAAATTGTATACGTTAGGTGATTACGAACAAATTAGATGTTCAAATTTCTGACAAGACGTGAAAAGCTTAACTGCAACCATTTTAAAAGTCTACCTACTCCATGTAATCATCCATTATGCTCTGTGCCTTTGTCAATCAAACGGTTTCATACTTTGCGGTCGAACTAATAAGGCTTGTTAGTAGGAAAGGAGTTGGGCGATATGTAAATGAAAGGAACGATCACAAAAAATCTGAATCATGCGTGTAACAGGTGTGTTCCAGCGTTCTAATAACTGAGTATCTGTACGTAATTGAGGTGAATCTGTAGCAAGAAAACTTTTATTCGTGTACGGACGACCGCAAGACTTTCGATTTAATCAAAGGACGTTGTCAATATGATTTCTTTACGTAGTGTAGTTAAAGTGGCGACGAGCAACAGATGTTTTTACGACAAACAAAAATCACAATCATCAACCTGTAGAAACACTAATGGTACAAGCTGTATTGTTATTAAATTATCCTTCTAATACATATTGATATACTTGTATTGGCTGTGTGCTGTAATATTGTTTCGAATGATTTAATAATTTTAGGTACATCATAATTGTATTGGTATAGGTATTAGTTTGTATAATTAATTTTTGTTATTCATTTTGGTTACCCTGTTCACCTTTTCTTCACGTGATTTTTTGTTTTATAAGTGTTTGCCCACACTTCAGGGAAAATCTAAGATTTTTATGTAGCCCAAAAATTTCGACTCATGCGGGATTTGAACCCGCGACCTTCGATAAGGCGAGGAGTTGACTCGGTAGCGCAGTTGGTTAGCGCGTCCCGGTATTTTCTTCACGTGTTTGTTTTTCTTATTTGTAGAAAATTTGTTGGATTGTGATTGACCTAATAATTAATCCTAATTATTATTTTAGTATTTAAGTTTATTGATCAGTTTGTTTCCCAAATTATTATTATTAAATTTCACAATCTTCTCTTGTCAGAGTGTCCGTGGTTATGGAGGTCGAGTTTGAATGGCGGCTCTTGCAAAATGCCTCATTTGAGATCTATCAAAAAAATAAATAAATAACGAGACACCTAATTACTGGGTTTACTAATCCTATCGTATCCTATTTCTCAATACTTTGAAATAAAATATGATTTATCGTTGACGAACGTTGCGAGTGTTATGTCGTTATAAAGTTTCACATGCTTCGAGGAGAGGGTAATATAGTACAATATTTATTTGAACCAATGGTGGCTCGTTGTTACGTTATTGCGCCATGCATCTTCCCCATGATTGGTTGATTAAATGTTTAGTAAGCGAAACAGACTTGATTTACCTTATCACGTAATCGCGAACAGTGCTCTATATGTAGAGGCACAGTCTCTAAGTGAAAAGTGACAAAAATCGTCCGAGCGTCGTCGTTGCAAAATGCTAACTTTGCACTAATTTAGACATCATGTCGCTTGAAAAGTATTAACCGTCGGCGTCGACTCAATAGGCAACGTGGGCCGAGTTTTGGTGCAGACAATTTTTTGCCATGTTTGTGGCTTTTAAGTATACTATCTTGATATAGGATGGAGGATAGCAGTGGTATAGTATTTTATTACTATAAAGGCGAAAGTCTACTAAAACTAGGTACTGAATGGATTAAGTTGAATTTGTACATTAATAGTTCTAGATTGGGGTTAAAAAGGCTTTATACACAAATATTTGTTTAAGTTTTGTTGGTTAGTTTTTATGGACCAATGGACTTTTTCGTTTCGTAACATTTCAATACGTTCACGTGCTCAAAATGTGGAGGAAAACATAGTGTGGAAACCCGCGGCTAAGTCAGCTCCACATGTATTGACCAATTGCCCATGTTTTTTTGTAAGTAAGGCTGACTACTTCTAGCCTAGTTGGCAGTGGGCAAGCCTACTTCATCTAACCGTGTCCCAGGCACTACATACAGTATCCCGGTTAGTATACTTATTATCTATTAGAATAGATATAAGCCTGTTAAAGACCTTAGTTTTTGAAATTTTCTTATTTACTAAAAGACTTTTATCTTTTTGTTTTACCTATACATTCAGGACATCCCGCGCCAGGAATCAAACCAACTACCTTCTGCATCTCAGGCGGACCAACACGCGCCGCTCCGCACAGAAGGTGTCATCAGCGCGCTATCAGAATTGCATTGAACTTTGTCAAAAAGACTTCTAACTGACTAATTAGTCAAGCCTAAGACCAACTAATGGCTAACTATTATTATACTACGTTAAGTGTATGACAGTCTTTCTAAGACAGACAGAATACCGCGTGGTCTAATATATTAAAAGTCAACTATTGCTTAGACGATGTGGCAAAAATGTGATCTGGATTTTGGACTGCAATTTTAATCTACTATTCTAAAAAGCAAAGGAACGTTTTACGGGTTAGTTCAATAATAAAGACATTGGCTATCTGGCGTTCACAGTAGCTGTTGGCTGCTTGGTGTGGGCGCTATCTGGGGATTTACGAGGCGCTCTGCCAATCTGTGCCTGCGTTCTGTGGCGCAAGAGAATTATGATGTAAGAGCCTTATCCGAGTCAGGGCAGTGCTGACGCCTAGTCTATTATAATAACAGGTCCTGGTAGTAAAAGGGAGATAATAAAAAATAAAATAGTCTTTTCTTATAGATATTTTTTGAATTTGACGAAAATATTGAATAATTTTGACTTATTTTTCAAACTTCCGTTGTAATATAATATATATATGATACGTTATTTTATTATTATAAGTTACAATTTAATTATTAATGATTGAATACACAAAAGTATACACAATTACAAATACTTTATAATTACACCTATATCTTTTACAAGTAATATTATTTTAGATATTATTCGTATAATATAAAGTTCAATTTGAGATTTAGAAATTGAGTTCGAGCAACTATAGTCTGTATTTTTAAATCCTGCAAATAATGTAAACTAAGAAATGTCACTGATAGAGTGACATGACCTTGTACCAAACCCTTGTTTTCTATGGCTCATTATTTGTATAGTGCTTGCCCGCGGCTTTGCTAGAGCAGGAAATTTTTGATATGAAATGATTTGACAGCGCGTTAGACTTTGCATTCAGGGATTATATAAAACAAACAAATTAAGTGCGTTTTTTATTAGAGCGCTTTTATATCATGTACATACATAATTATAGTTTCCACTACGTACCTAAATTACTAATATTTGACCATGTCCTCAGAAATATACACACAAATATTTATTTGTAAATACTATTATTAATTGTATCAGATGATGGCAGCAGTTGCTTTCAAAAGTTACAAAAATACCAAATGTGTAGTAACAATGCACTTAAGGGTTCGGTGGCCAGCATTCCCCAGAATGTGACCAAAGTTATAAAACAAATTAGCGATAAAAACATTTTTATCTTTAAATATCTTTGTGAGGAAACAAAGTGTTAGAATAAGTATATGCCCGAATCATAATATATATACACTTTGATGATAGGTTTCAGCTAAAATTAAAAATAGTAGATTTTTTTTATGATGAAATGTAGTCACGTCGTAGTTACCTACTACAGAGGAGGTAAGATTATTACTGGTATCCCCTTTGTTTACCTTTTTTTGCAGCTTTATACGAGATTTTTTCTTTATTCCGACATCAAAAAGGAGGAAGATCACAATTCGGTTGTATGTTTTATTATATTTTATTACCTTAATATGATGCTCTTTTTGCAATTTGCTGGCACTTTTAATTTGTTCTTGAGTGGAGACTTCGGCTCGTAATGTAGTGTAGGACGCCCTACGGCTAGGTGAAGTTGAAGTGGAGACGATCTGCGAAAGGCTGCTGGATGAAGCTGGATGCGTCAAGCTGAGGACAGAGCGCAATGGTGCTCATTTAGGGGAGGCCTGTGTGCTATAGTTCATTATAGCAGTGGACTGCTATAATGAACCAAGTGGAGCTAGCAGCGAAATGTGCGCTATATGTTCATCGTTGCAATCTATAATACCCGCAGATAACCTGCAGAGAATATCTCCGAGCTTAACACGAACTAGTTTAAGACCATTATGAGGACAGTAGCAGAATGATTGAGATGAACCACTAAAATTTATTTACTCGCGATGCTACAGTCCTTTTCAAATACTTACAAGCAGTGTAATTGGCTCGATACTGATAAATCAATAGCACAATAGGGTGTAAAGTATGGTGGTTATGCATAAACTTGAAATCGGCTTACTGTTATTACAGGAGGAAAGTCCTACACCGACCAACAATAAGCGGCAATCAACGACTTTTGATTTATGGAGTTTATTGTGTAATGGGGAATTAAATTCTCTATAAAATAAAACAAAATACCTATTGAATTCATTGACGTTTACATTCAATAGTATCTATCTATCTATCTATCTAATACCTTTAAACGAGCAATTCTTGTATATATAATCTGGATCTTGGAAACGGCTCCAACGATTTTCATAAAATTTTGTATGTAGGGGGTTTTGGGGGCGATAAGTCGATCTAGCTGGGTTTTATTAATAGAAAATGTTGTTTTATCCAAAAAAAAGCTGCTACAATATCATCAGCATACGAAAATGACTCTTCCCCTGACATCTATTGGCGAGTAGTATTACTATTGTTTTGGCAACTAGGGCCATCAGACATCGAGTTAGTTTATACTACTACAATAGAGTCACAGTCTTCAAGTGAAAACTGACAAAAATCGTCCAAGCGTATTTGACATAAATTAACTTCATAATGACAAATTTGCACAAATTTAGACCTTAAGTCTAAAGTGAGTAAGTAAGTTTTGGTGCAGAAACTCTTTTTCCACGTTTTTGTCTCTATTTATAATAACTCGATGCTGTCAGCTTAACAACAATTAAACTGTTTTACCGATATACCAACACTAAAGCTACTTGACAAAAGATGACGTTGTTAAGCAACACTAATGAATGTTTGGTTTGAGGTTAGACCAAGAAAATTAATTGTTTATATAAATTATTGAAAAAATATGTGTCTTTTCAACTCACGTGTTTACTTAAATTGCCTAAAAGCTCTTTAAAAAAAAGCTTTTATTTAAAATTAACTCTTTCTGTCATCTATGGGCGAGTAGTAATACTATTTTATTATTTTTTTATTAAGAGGCCTGCCAACGGGCAACAAAATTTGCATTGTTGGGCTATTTATATCGACCAATATTGCTCAGTATAATTATATGCAACTTCATTTTGCAATACAAGCCGACACTGCCGAGTGTAACCCTTGAAGATTCAGCAACTGATTGCTGAGGAGTTTGATTCGTACATGCGGAGCTAATTGCGGTTAGATTGAGGAGACAGCAGTGGCAGCTACAGGATGAGGCGGGGGGAGGTGAGCGAGGGAAATGAGATGCACCTAAACATCAGAGCAAAGACGATATACGGCAATATTGCAGTGAAGTCAAAGCTGGATAAATCATTTTCAATGTAGCCGGCTAGACATTAAATACTGAAATATATTTCAGTAGTGCGATTGCTGCAATATTGCCGGGCTACAATATTGCAATTATTGCACTTTGTGAGAGATTTAATCGGCAGTTTGGTGGCTATACCATTGCAGCAAGAAATTGACAAAATTGTCCGTTTACGAGCATCTGTAAACAAAAACTAAACTGTTTTGCCGACACCGCAACACTAAAAGCTACTTGACAATAGATGGCGTTTTTAAGCAGCACTAAACCAAAGAGTGTTTGGTTTAGAAGGTTTTATAGGTACATGAAAAGGAGGTTTGACTGCAAGACGCTGTATAACAGAAGTTTTAGAAACTCACGTGATATTTTACATGGGATTAATAGGGGAAAATTCAACTCTAATGCAAGATAATGACCGAACTCACGCCACTGCACAAGTTCGACCATATTGCGAAGAGATTAAACCGCACCGTGAATTGGCCAGCACGCAGCCCAGATCTTATGAAGTATTAAGCCTGCAATACATGTTGGTGGAGCCTTGCCGAGCGAAGGCCAATACACCAACGTATAGATAGCATATTTCCCTTGCCTTGCCATTATTCAGTGTCACTCGCCTAGCTGGCCAAGTAAAGGCAACCGCCAACGTGTAAAGAGTTCATTTGGCATGTAGGTATTGTCACAACTCGCAGTCGCTCGCGACCAGTCGTCTCACTTCGGAGCAGTGACGGTTTTTCTGCACAAATCAAAGGCGCTCGCATGCACCTGGCCAATCGCACAACGTGTGGGCAGGTTTTTTAGGGCAAAACCACAAAACTCGTCTACATTGACCGTTTGCAATAGTTTGCATAGACTTGCCGAACGTCTAGACGGTAGCTCTTTTCATGTATAAATTTGCCTACGCTCGCATTGGCCTAAACTCGATCAACATGTAAGTATAGCGGAGACAGAGCAATACTCGCGCCTCATAACAAAGATGTTGAAAAAAATTAATTATTATATAGTTGCCAAACTTCTACTATAGTAAGTACAAAATCTACTAAAGCCATGACTCAATGAAAGATCCACCTGAAGGAGCAGTCAAATTAACAACAAAATTTCTCAATAGTGTCAACATTCTAGACTTGCCATCACACGAACTAAAATTGAAAAAAATGCGTTGATAACGTTGTCGCATAATTTAGACGTATCAGAAGGACTATGAAATGGTGTAAAACTTATTGTAACAAGTCTGTGCAATCATATAATATAGGCAAAAATTGTTACTGGTTAACAATCTGGCAAAGAAGTATATATACCAAGGGTAACCCTTGACACGTCAAAAGGACAAATGAGATGCACCATTCAGCGTCAACAATTTCCCGTTAGATCTGCATTTGCCATGACTCAAATCCAAATCAAATCCAAATCCAAAGGGCAAACATTGGAATTTGTTGGGGTTGACGTAAAGTGTACTGGTCCAGTCTTCATGCATGGCATGATAAACGTAGCATTTTCTAACAAATCCCAAGGGCAAACATTCGAATTTGTTGAGGTTAACCTACACTCCAGTCCGGTCTTTATGCATGGCAAAAAAGTCAAAAGTAGTCATGGCAAAAGTCTACCTTCCAAATGAAAATCCTCGACAAACCCAAAGTATAGTATGGTAGGAAGTACTAAGATTTTATAAATAATATGATAAAAATATACTTACTAAATTGATTGATTAACTGTTAAATGTTACTGTTAACTATTAAAATGTTAAACTAAATGCACTTGTGATGTTTTATTGAGTAACCAGTTCATATTGTCTTATTATTGTGTCGGTAAGATAGAAAAAAAAAACCTATTTTATCAATAAGTAATTCGTATTATAATTTACAAAAACACGGTTTCAAAAAAAACCGAGCAAAGCTCGGTCGTCCAGGTACTTTTAAATGATTTTGGCAAGTTACCGTCACAACAGATCTCTTTTATCCATGTATAAGCGGCTACTTAGTATATTTTATTCTTATAATTTCAATGAATATCATACAATTATTTGACAATCTTTGTGGCGCAGCGGCCAAAGGTCCGCCTGAGACGCAGAAGGTTGCGGGTTCGATTCCCTCCACGAGACAAATGTTCTGAAAATATTTGTCTCGGGTTTGGGTGTTTTCTATGTAAAATATGTATGTATTTACAAAATATATGTATGTAGTATATCAAATATGTAGTTCCCAGAATACAAGCTCTACTTAGTTTGAGGCTATATGATGCTGTGTAAAAAGAAAAAAATGCAACCTCTTTAATGATGTGTGATATTGTCTAACATTGTTTATAAATTTATTTATTTAATTTAAATGAATCACATAAATTATAAATGTGAAAGTTTGTTCCCACTGAACTTTGTAACACCTGAACAGATTTGGATGACCGTGGAATATAAGTGCAGAGTTTGTGACCCGCAGCCTTATCGGTTTAGTCTGAAACCTGGGCAGGCAAAAAAGGCAAGACGTCCTCAATTGCAATCCGTCATGTGCAAAATGACTAAATGAAAACCAATTCTTGGTATCACGTGAGTCTGCTGGATTAATACATAGGCTGCTTTATCTTGGTGCAACCACACAAGCAAGGCCGCGGACAGAAGCTAGTAACATATGTACGCACTTTATTTTTTTCTTATATTATTTATTATGAACTAACTAAGCTATAGAATTCAAGGAAAAACTCTATAATTAATAAGATAAGGATCAATTTGAATCAAAATGCCAGGATCAATTTAATCATTGAATCTTTCTAACGTGACCTCATCATTGCAGTTACAGGGCGAGCACCGATACAAAAGACAGATAACAGAAGACAATCTACATACAAAGCGCGCTCGAGCAACGCACACATAGACACCGCTCACGTACACGATATACCGGAACAGTTCGGACCAGTGCAAGCGCGAGTGTCACGCGAGCGGTGAACTATCTTGTGCAAACAAAAATGGAGCAACAAAATAAAAGTTATTATAACTGTGTAGTGGACGGGTGTTTAAACTCAACATTAAACAGTGAATTTTCATTTTTTCAGCTACCAGGAGTTTCAGAGAGGTACCTATGTACTTGCTTGTATTTCGATGGTTTGTTTTAACGTAGGTAGGTACTTAACACAAAATATTTCGATATTTAAGCGCCGCCCGGCTCCCGGAGAATTAAAATATTGTAAGGTTTGGCTATCTAAGCTTTATTTATGTAATAGTTTTCATTTTTGAATCAGTATAAACGAAGCAAGTAGGTAGGTACCTAAATCTTTATCAAGCCACCAAATATCACGTAAGTTGAAATCATGACTTTTTTGTTTGTGTAGATAATGTGTTGTTTTAAATGTTGTTTGATAGTTTCAGGTCTAAAACGGATGGGGCAAAAGAAATTTTAAAAAAGGGTAATCCGTTTAGAAGTTATTAGAGATTTTCGAAAGTGAATATTATCAAATTTTTTTTTTTTAATGTTTTTATTCTGCAAACTTTTTGTATTGTAATAGTATGTTTTTTGCTATGCAAGCTATACCGCGGGTTTGGAGTAGCCTCCCTCAATCGCCCCAAAGTTGACAACCCTAGCCCGACCGCCGAGCGTAGGTATGAAAAGTGAAGTACATACATGTGTTTGACTTCTGTTACCTATTTATTTTGTGGCACCGAGCAGTGTGCGGCCCATCGGCAGTGACGAACTCTGATTGATCGATTATTTCGTCTTCATTCAGCTTGCCCGAATCTTCCCAGGCGCGCCAGCCTATTCCTGGTAGGCAACGAACGGTCTTGATACGATAATAATATCTGTCTGCAATGTGGAAAATTCCCGAGCGCCCTAAAAAATGTCAAAGTACAACCAGTCTATAAAGGTAAGGGTGACATGAATACCTACAAAAATTACCGACCCATCTCCCTTATACCTATACTTGCAAAATTGCTAGAAAAACTCATGAGTGACAAGCTGATGCAGTTTTTCAACTCGAACAACCTACTAAATCCAAAACAATATGCATATCAACCAGGTAAGTCCACAGTGGACGCAACACATGATGTGGTTTCGAGGATCTTAACCAACCTTGAGCTTCGAAAACATACAGCTGCAATTTTTTGCGACCTCTCACGTGCGTTCGAGATGGTAAACCATTCTCTTCTGCTTGCGAAACTAGAGCACTACGGGATAAATGGACCATTCTTGGGGATGATAAAGTGCTTTCTTAAAGATCGCTCCCAGTTAACAGCAGTAAAAAGTGCTAATTCTGACCCGCTATTATTAGCTGACAACGCAGTACCGCAGGGATCCATTATGGGTAATAACCTGTTCTTGGTGCTGATTAACGACCTTACAGCTGCCTCACCCGATGCCGACTATGTCATGTTTGCTGACGACGGCTGCCTTATTGTCTCCGCTCAAAATCTATTTGACTTAAATACTAAAATAAATAAAGTAATGAATGAAGTGACGGACTGGTTTACTTCGAATGGAATGGCACTAAACATCGAAAAAACCAACATCGTGCATTTTAGACTCAGAAATAGAAGGAATGACAGTAATAATACTCTCAACGTGACATGCAACGGAATATCTGTTCCCCAAGTAAGTAGCGTAAGGTATTTAGGTTTCGTCCTCGATGAAAACTTATCATGGGAACCAAACATAGATCTAACCTGTAGTCGCTTATCCTCTGCCTGCTTTACATTGTCTCGACTAGGCGGGAGTCTGAGCTTAGAAAATATCAAAAAGGCCTACCATGGATACTTTCACTCACTGTTGAGCTATGGAGTATACCTGTGGGGACTGGCAGCTGAGAGGGAGCGACCATTTAAGCTCCAAAAACGCGCTGTGAGCGAATTATGTGGTGTTGAGTGGGACCACCCCGCTAGGGAGCTGTTCAGAAAAATAAAAATACTAACCCTACCCTGTGAGCTTATTCTACAAGTAGCTAAATACATAAGGAAGAACCTTACACAATTTCCTAAGCGTGCTGATTTGCACACGCACAGCAGCCTCACGAGAGGTCGCTGCCAACTTAGGCTGCCATTCAAACGACTGTCTAAGTCACAAAAACATATAGACTTTATAGGTATCAAAATTTACAATAAATTACCCAAATTTGTTGTAGATGCGAATAGTATTGGAACATTTGTCAAAAAACTCAAAATACTTCTATTAGACCGAGCATACTACTCGATAGAAGAATTTTTTATGGACAAATTTAATGACGACATTGATCCCACTTCCTAATTTTGTCAATACTTTACCTATTATTAGGTACTATTAAGTGTATTTTTATATATTTTATTTAAAATTACTTCGACGTGTAAAATTGTATTTTATAAATAAATAAATGAAATGAATGAAATGAATAAAAGTTATTTTGATGTCTGCTACTATTAGTAGTTACTTCTACTAATAGTAGGAATGTTTTACAATAGTAGTTGACTAAGGTCTTCATCATCATCATCATCAACCTATAGCAGTCCACTGCTGGACATAGGCCTCCCCTAATGAGCGCCATTGCGCCCTGTTCTGAGCTCGACGCATCCAGCTTCTTCTTCTTCTTCTATCTTCTTCTAAGGTCTTCTAATTATTTAATTTATTTATAACCAGAAATTTGCTAGCCTTGGCAATCAGGTTCGTTTACGCATGTATTTTACAGTGACTTTGTACAATATATGGGATAAGTCTGGAACAATAAAAATGATTTCTTTATTTCAACATGTAATGTAAAAAAAAATTATAGTTTACCTGTACGATTATTATTTATTTGTTTGTATTAAAGTTTTATTTTAATTTGTAATGAATAAAAATCTAACGTTTACCTAAGCAAACAATTGTTTTTTGTTAAATAATAATAAGGTAATAGTCTCTAATGAATAATCATTAAATAAATAATTATTTTATTCCTGATAAATAAGAATTAATAATGTGTATCTAACTAAAAAAAATTCACCATTCTTGTATACTCTTTCCCATGATAGATGGGGTCAGTACAGAATGTTTCCCTCTTTCACTCACTTCTATGAGCTGTCAAATCTGTGTCCTTTCACAGTCATAACTTTTTTGGCCTACCTCTACTCGTGCAAGTAGTCACCTGACTTTCATCACTCGTCATGCTCGGACCATGCCACTACCCCTGATATACTTGTTCCTTAAATTATCCATTCTCATCACACCACACAAATAAAAAAAAACTTAGATAGGTATAAAAATAGCTAAAATAGTTTTTTATGAGTAGCAAATATCAAAACCATTTGATCAAGCCTCAGCCCATCCTTCAACCCTACCGGTATCATTCACCGTGTCGTTACAGGTTGCTCTGCTCCAAAAAAACCTCTTTCAAATGTAAATCGGCACAAACCGACAAAGCAAATTGTCACAAATAAACACTGATACATTTTAAGTTTTTTTGTGTGAAAGTGTACAAAAACTCGGTCGCATCTAAAGGGTCAGGTTGAGTCAATCAATCTAAGGTAAAAATATTCTTTATTGATTTTTTGTTGTGTAGTTTTTTTACTGTGATTGTTAGCCATGATAATCATCATCATCATCATCATCATCCGCAGCCCGACTTCACCCACTGCTGAGTATAGGCCTCCCTTTGCTCCTGCCACTTGCCACGGTCTTGCGCTAGCCTGATCCACTGGCGGCCCACGACGCTGACTATGTCGTCAACCCATCGTGCCACTGGACGACCGACACTTCTCTTTCCAGTCCTCGGCCACCATTCTGTTACTCTTTTGCACCACCTGTCATCACCACGTCTCGCAAGGTGTCCTGCCCAACTCCACTTGAGTTCCATTACCCGTATTCCGACATCCTTGACCTTGGTTTGTCTCCGGATCTCGGTATTGGGAACTCGGTCTAAAAGGTTGATGCCAAGCATGACTCGCTCCATGGCTCTCTGTGTAACCCTCATTTTGTACACAGCCTCCTGCGTGAGCGTCCATGTCTCGGCACCATAGGTCATAGTGGGAAGAACACACTGGTTAAATAGACGGGTCTTCAGACACTGTGTGCCATGATAATAATTGAATATAATTTAAATGATATATACGAGTATATTCTAGTTACATCTAGAATTGAATACCTCGGCAATTACTTATAGCCTTTATTTGATTAATTATCTATCTAATTCACTAATTCTAATAAGTATACTTAAGTAGAAAATAAAACTCTAATAAAGATGGCTAAATGACTGACCATCAAACTCTACCTTAATCGTAAGTCTTAGAGCCAATCATGTGCCACCCGGATCCACCCCTTTCACAATATTCTCCGACCATCAAGCTAGTGGTCTGCCTCAAGGCCGACGCACATCTCTTGTCATTATGCTTTTCGGTAAAAGATCTATTTAAAAAAAAACAAGAAGCTAGCAGACTGCCTTACTGAAAATCAACGCACAGTTTATACTGGTCCTAGATACTTGAACTCTTTAAGCTCTATATACTTAGTGTAGCGGTGCACTAGGGAAACCACCACCATACCAGCCTATATCAGTCCAGTGCTAGACATAGGCCTCCCTTAATAAAGGGGGATATGCACAAACCCCCATGCTGGACATGCGTGTTGGGGATCGCAAGGCACAACTTCTCGCGCATCGATGCTGCTGCCCGTTGGCGGAATTACTATGCCGGTGTTAGGCTGCGCTATTCTGCAATCAGCCGACCGCCAGAGTCCCGTTTGTTAGATAGCAGGGTGCACGACGTGCAGGTGAGGTTGGTTTGGGTTCCGAAAATGGGGTTTGGAACTCCTTACATCCTTAGCACAATAGGATAATATTTCCTAAAATTTTGCTCCTGACGTGCAATGGGAAAACTTCTGGAACAGACGAAGTCGCAGTAGTTACTAATATGATATATATTTGCGTACACACTACTTATGTACTAACACATAATATTTTTGTCTCATTCATTTCGTTGCATCAGCTATAGAAACAAACAGCTTTCTAAATTCACTTATCATTTTCCTGTTTATTTAATCACAATAAAAAGACAAAAGGTTTGAATACATTAGTCCAAATATTGATTTAACCCTATCAACGGAAGCAGGTGCGCCAGCGCATCGCACGCGTCCTACCTATCCGATATAATAAGCGTTTCCTAACTATGAAATTAAATGATAATCACAACTTTTTTTATATTTGTACAAGAGTTTTATTAAGTGTATTTCGGCTGGATCAACATGGGTCGTCAACTGTTAAACGTACTTTTAAGTTTTTAATTAGCTAGTTATTTGGGAAGTTACCTACCCACTACCTAAATTGTCGTTAACTAAGACTGTCTGTAAAATAAGAAATAATTTCTTAAACCGTTTATGTTATATTATCAAATAGGAGCCAGAATAATTTAATCTCGTGTGAGTGACGAGTGTAAGCAAAGTTTTAAATATGCAATAATTAATTATATAAGTAAGTAATTAAATTATTCTCATTGATTATCCTCATCACCAAAACACTCCTTTTTATTATTAGGTTCATCACCCCTGAACTAGCTTCGTCATTACTCATTTTAACGGTTTGCCGGCACCCAGGGAGGGTTGTCCGTCATGCCTCTTCGAAAGATGCGCGATAACGTAAGCCTTTTTAAGGCAGATGTACATAATTGGAGCGTATCAAAACATTAGTGTAGATTGGGCCTAGTTTTAGAGGAGTTGTCGTTTTGGTTCAAAGGTTTAGCGCACCTGATTTTAAAATTCTTTAATTTTATTTTTAAGCTATTGCATAGCTTCTATCGAGGGCCTTGAGCGCGGGGACCGAATCCAGAAATTCCGTAACGAAAAAAAACCTCACGCTCCCCACTCCGACGGGCACGGAGGTGTGGCTTGAAGGCCGTGCATTGTCTAACGTCGTTTCTTTTCGGCAGTCTTCGACACGGTGTTTGTGTGCGTGCAACTAGACGTATTGTACGACTCTTGAATTAATATCAAAGAAAAAGAAATACTGCATAAATAAAATAAATAAATAATTATAATTGCATAAGTTGATACAAAATGCTATGCAATAGCTTTACCGCGGCAGTCCCCGAGTGCCACACGTCTTTTTTTTAGTTCATTGTTAGCGTTGGTCTCGGCTTTTTCAGCTAAGTATTTGAAAAACCTGAAAACTTAGACAATATAATTGTACACTAGTTAATACAAAAAGATACTCGTAAAAAGAGTTCCATTCAAAGGTTAGTACTAGCTAGGAGATAGAAGAAGATGTTTAAAGCTGCGCAACAGTTTAATTTTTTATATTATCATCACACTAATATTATACCTAAATGCGAAAGTTATTAGAAGGATACACCACACTAGCATATATCAGTCCACTGCTGGACATAGGCCTCCCCTAATATAGCCCATAATCCTCAAGCCAGGCATGTGGGTTGGGGATCGCAGGGCACAGCTTCTCGCACCGCCGAGCGACGCGGCTGCCCATCGGTGGCCAGTGGATTTAGCAGTACCGATGTAGGCTGCGCTATGCCGCAATCAGCCGACCGCCAAAGCCCCGTTTGTTATTTAGAAGGGTGCACCACGTGCAGGCACCCCATTAATATAATTATTACTATATACTCCGTAGAAAAGATTTTCCCTACTGAGCCCTTTAGGTAAGGGCTGAATTTCAGGAAAATATTCTTTAGTAGATACAATTCCATTGTACGTCCAAACAAGTCTTTGGGACTTACGGATTAGTTTAGGCCTAGGCTGTGTCAGTGTGTTGATTGTCAGACAGCCAGTCAGCATCAATACCTACTTGTTATATTTGCATATTGAATTTGACATTGACAAAACTAGGATCGACTTACATTATCATGAGCCTTTTGCTATAGGTCTGCTTACATATGTTGCCAAAGTGCCTACTGTGAATATCTTTTAAAGCCCTTCATCCAAACAGAAATCCCTATCATTCGCTCAAAATCTTAAGTAATAGGGTAATTTATCAGAAGAACATTTTGCATATGAAATCGTGTGCCGAGGGTGATAGATCTAACATACGATACCTACTTGCAAGATGGCTCTTTTATCTCATAAAGAGTGATGTGTCAATGTGTGTAGTAGGTAATTCAAAAACGAATAACAGTTATACAAAATTTCAAACAAATAAACAAATCTGTTTGTTTATTTTACACGGTGTCAGGGAGAAATGGACAGGTCAAAGTATTCCCTTCGTGATCGAATGGCATGCATGAATTCAATGGTTGCCGCAAATGCGCTTCATACAAATTGTATGGAAAACTATTTTTAAGTAGGTACCTACCTAGTACTGATTTGAATTTTTGGCAAAATCTTTCGATTTGGTTTGGCAACTTACCTACTTTGGAAAAAGTGTTCATTAATTCATTAATGGTAAAAAGTCGATTGAGCCAAACTATGTTATAGTGTGTATCTAGGCTGATAAAATTTTAATATTTAAGAACAACGCTACGAACGCTCTTAGTTTGATAAATAACTAAATATTTAAAGAAATAAATATTACTTTTTTTATGGTACCATAAAAAAAGTAATATTTTTTATGACTCTTTATTCATTTTAAAACTCATCAAAAATACATTTTTTACTATAAAATTTAAAACATTATTAATCTACTATGTACAAAAATAATATAAAAAAACATTAAAAATATTTTTTATTATTATTTAATATTTATTATTATGTACTAGTTGAGGATGGAACAAGCACATGGTCCACCTGATGTCAAGTTATTCATAACTAAGTTAATCATAACCTATCACAAAGCATTTCATCATAGATCACGTTTTTTTCGATCGTGCTATACGATGAAATGCCATGCGTTCATCAACTTGCGGCATGAAGATGATAAGCCTCTTGTGCCTATAATTTCACTGGCGCGGTACCCACACCCTTCAAACCTAAACACAGCACAACTACTTCACGGCAGAAATAGGCATGGTGGCAGTACTTCCCCGGACGAGCCCTCCACAAACAACTCTACTACTACTAAAAACATTACATACATTACTTTATCAAGTGATAAAAAAAATAACAATCCCGTCTATTATCTGTGCTAAAAGATGCGACATCTAGCTTTTACTGTTCTTACTAAAATGTGTGCTTTGCTAGCAATACCTACCTACCGCGCTTTGTTGGGGTTCAAGATCATGATTTGCAAGAGCTTTCAAATTAATTGCGAGCCTTCCTCAAAGATGGCGCTTTTAAGCATTTTTCCTATAGCGCCATCTTTATTATTAAGTCTTGAAAGTTTTCAAATTAGTTGTGCTCTAATTTCAAAGATGGCGCTTTTAGCATTAAGTACCTATAGCGGCATTTATATTTTATCTAGGCTGTATGACTTGCACCCGCTGTAGGTAGTTGCAATTTATTCCAGTAGATGACACTTTTAGTTTTTAGGGTTCCGTACCCAAAAGGTAAAAACGGGACCCTATTGCTAATATTCCACCGTCCGTCTGTCTGTTTGTCACCACACACCCAGGCTGTATCTCATGAACCGTGATAACTTAACAGTTGAAATTTTTACAGATGATGTATTTTTTAGCCGATATAACAGAGAAAAACAGAATAAAATAAATATTTAAGGGAGACTCCCAGTAAACGTGATTTTTTTGCTCGATATAATAACGACTACACGCTTGAAATATTCACTGAATATTCGATGTTCAAAAATAAATCAATAAATAAAAAATAAAATAAATGAAGTGGGATATGTACCTACAGATACCGTATATGTATACAAAATTTTACCTCATTGAGGCAGCCATTTTTTAGTGGTTAGAAGTTTTTGTTCTTAGGAAATTATAGGTTTGTTTTGAAAAAAATAACAATTGTATTTTCCAATATTGAAAAAAAATACAGTAAGCCTAGAAATTTACATTTGTCAAAAAAAAAAACAAGAATTATTTTGCAACTCGTATAAAGGTGATCTTTATACTGTGATTTTACCTCTACATGCCATTCTATTATCCCAAATCTTATTTTGTTTTTATCATGTCACATTTTGTTACTACGATATTTTTGATACCGTACATATCAAACATGAACATCAGGTGGGCCATGTGCATTTCCATCTTCAGAACACAGTAGTAATGTAGGCACACCCTTTTACCTATCTGTGTGAGGTATATAAACCTTTTTCTTATATATATAGTTTCATAGTTAAATGTTTATAGTATAATACTTATAATTATGTAGACAAAACTGAACACACAAGGTCTCGGGAAAGCATTTTTTAAATAAACTCTAAAACTAATATCAAATAAAAACAATTTGTTGACGTTTATCTAAAAAAAGAATTACTATTCCATGAATAACAGTTTAATATCTTTCGAAAAAAATTGCTTTCGTTTTGACGCAATCACTTTAGCATTGGTACCAAGCGCCATACATCAGACGGCATTGTCCTTTCAACTTTGTATCTTCAGTGGCTTTGCGTTGATTCCAGAAAAAGTACTTCTCTTTTATATTTATAGATTATCATTTGCTACAAAGTTCTTTGGATCTATGGGATATAAAATCAAAATTCATACAAATGAGGTTCCAAATTCAAATCATATCAGATATAACTTCCCTTGGGAGGAAGAATAATGCAATTCATTACATTATTACCTTCCTAGGGAGATAACATACTTTCCGTAAAAGTTGCATCCTGGCCTATTATGTGACATTTTCGAGCAGGTAGTTTGAAAATATATACACTTTATATATAATATTTTTGTCACGCTGGCCTTATTAGCCGACACACTTTAAAACCAAGAGATGAAGCTAAGGTACCTGACTTAGGCCACAAATAAATTAATTCATTAATGCCTGAGGGTTAAGCTAAGTTTTGTGAGGAGCTTATTTTTCTTGAACAACCAATGACAATAGGTTTATTAGGTGTATCAGTACCTGTACCTACCATTCAACCATCAATCGCCATATCCAATACAAGTCACATAAAACATCAGTGACAGCTCGCTGATGTGCACTACGCCAGAATTGCCGCGACGAGGGATTAAACAGCCACAGTAGATACGCTGTTTTCACAATGCACGATACGATACATGCAAGAAGTTGCCGGAAATAACGTTCACATCTATTGATAGTTCTAAATGAAGGTAGACAATATCGTGTCGCGAAGTGTGAAAACGAATGTCATTCATAGATATATGCTGAATCAGCTTACTGTCAGTTAGCAACCTACGGACTTTGCGTGGATTAGCAACGCTGCCGGAGTGATCCGTGTTGTTATTTTATGAAGATTCAAGTAATATTGTAGGTATGTTGACTACCATTTGAGTAGGTAGGTAACAGGTAACACACAACCTACTACTTTGTAGTTATGTGCTTCACAGTTAATGGAAAGCAGGAAGGCACGAGATTAGTCTCATCAGGGCCCTTCTTGAGACTCTAATTTTTATGATACAGGGAGAGAGAGAGAGACCCTCATGACCATTATTCACTCATCATTTCAGCCAATATCGGCCCACTGCTACGCATAGGCCCCCCTTCGATTCGATTATGCCACTCGCCACGATCCTGCGCTAGTCTAAGCTGATGGATCGACGATATGAGAGAAACCATGGCTGGCACCTGGCTCAGACTGACCGAGAGACTTAGTGAGCCGACACTCAAATGACAGAACAGACAGGGAACGAGCATATTTTAAAATGAACAGTACAAAAGCATAGATAATGAGCAAAATCTCGAAAGAAAATTTTATGCAAACCACTTAGAGGTTTCACATAGAGGAGAATGCAAATTAATTCCATTAAGATTATGCTCTGTATGCGCTCACGTTATTACGTCACAGACAGTGTAGGCTTTTAAGTAGAGTGCTGGGAATTCCGTGAAAAAAAGAATGTCATAAATCTAAAAAAGAAGGCATTTCCATTAATTCTGCCTACCTTGACGAGGGTCGAAAGTTTAACGGATTATAACAAGTGGCGGCACTAACTGTCACGAACAGACCTGGCCATGCCACGCCTCACGGCTTAATCGCCAAACTTTCCCCTACGATTGGAGTTTTTGCGGTGCTGCGGTGGTAGTGTGCGAGCACTGCTAATTTATGCGTCGGAGAGTGAATTCAGTCTTCCTAAACAAGTACCCTTCCCAAACAACTTTTCATGACAATCAGATTTACGCTAACATGCACAGTGTAACTGCACAGTGCATGCATTCCTGCTTCTTGAGAATGGCGCCACAAAAAAGATTGATAGGGCGCAGAGCGTCACGTGCGAAGCCAGCAGTCAATGAGCTTTATGTTGTATGTTTATACTATTGGTGCGCTTGTGAATGCTAGTCAATGTTACCACAATGGTATACGTAGTTTAGGACGCTCCGAAGGGCAACCCTAGCCGGAGCCAGGTGGATTGAAGATTTGAAGATCTACAAAATTCTGCTAAATGCGTCAAGCTCAGCTCAGGGCTCAACGGTGCTCATAAGGCTCTCAGGCCTATGTCCAGCAGTAGACTGCTATAGGCTTATGATGATTATGATGTTGACTAATCAAACCCAGTATTCAAGTCTGTCAAGTGTTGTATCTTCTCTGTCGTCACACTCTTGGCTGAGTGGTCTTGGTCGTCATGGGGGGTGGTGGCGAGCTTCACAATTCGTCGCCATTCATCTCGTACTGTTGCTTGCTTCGTACATTCGTGGAGTTGACCATTTAGTACAGTTTTGATTTGGTCGGTCTAGCACATTGATGATCTACTGCGCGTCCACGTGCCCTCAATTTTTCACTGAACCACGAGTCGCTCCACAGACGTGTCCTCTCTATGTGTAATATATCCAAAGAAAGTGAGAATACGACCTTAAACGCTGGAAGTTTTGTATATAAATATGTTAAACCAGATATTGACTCTCATACGTTCTAAAGCGATATCTTTTTTGCTAGCTGACTCTTGTCTAGAAAGTTGGAGGAGCACTCGACTACACTCCACTCCTATTAGGTATTCAAGACACCGTTTAATCGACCTGCAGAGTTCGAGATCAACGGTTTAAAGAGAATTTGAAGGCAAATCGTTCTACAGATATTGCCGGCAATCCCCTCGAGGCTTGATTGCAGATCAAGTATTTTCTGATATAATAGAACCTTTACTATGTAAATGAAATCGGAAATGAAATTTTACCTGTAACTCATAGGTATGTTTAGCTCTCGAAATTAGCCAGACAGGTACCTAGATACATTTATAAACCTCTGGGGCGATTTTTTAGTAGGTAATAAAGCTAAAAATGCAGTGAAGGAGGACTGAGAACCATAGGTTCATAAAACGGTTTGAGGCTAGACCCATTGATGAAACAGACCTAGGTTAATTACTGCTTCATCAATAAGTGGGTAGGTGAGTAGGTATAACACGATAATGTTATCAAGATCTCTACAGATTGTTCGATATATTGCCGCTAATAAACTAAGCTCTAACCGTAATCGGTTCAATTTGTTAGTATAGGGGAATCGTTGATTACGCTCTAGACATATCCCATTTTCTCCGCTACGCATCAACTTGATTTCACCTCGTTCTTTCCCCGGTTCTGTGGGTAACTTCTCCCCAAAGCGTCATATAAATAAATTGTTACCAGTCTTTATTGCTCCTGGTTTACGTTAGCGTTTTTCCCGGCGTGTTATAGTCTTTGGGAATTCACCTTTCTATTGTGATTTCATCCGGCCTGCGATTAACATAATGTCTATTTCGAACGAAGACTTCGGTCCAATGAATAATGTTGAGTATTTACGAACATTTGTAAAACTTACTTGGGCACATTTGCTTTTGGAACGCTTGCAAACAATTTATTCAGATTTCAATCCATTTAAAAAAATACTACTTTTGCTCCCAAAAATAACTTTTTCCACGAAAAAATCCAGGTACCGCCCTCGTTTCTCCTACTGATAGAGTAAACAACCGGGCCATGAAATTAAGAATCTGCCTGGTGTGTGGCAGGCATCCATGGCTGTCGGACGGCGAGCAAATAGGAACAATTTGTTACTAGTGTATCAGTTAGTGTGCCAGTTTTGTACACTGATGTAGACAAGATTGATGGAGGCTCCCGTCGCGTAAACAAACCTGAATAAATTCCATCTGAAAAATATACAGGTGTAATTTACGTGTTGGACGCTCTGCGGTATTTTTGCATCATGTTAACAATTTATTGTACGTAACTATTCTGGACAAAATAATTTAGATAGGTGTCAATTTTACGAGTTTTTATTGATTTATAACAACAAACCAGTTTGCAAAATTTTTGGTTATCGAGCTTTTGGTGAATCAATGTTAGAAGCTTTAAACATTATATTCAGTTGGTGTATCATCTTTTGTAATGGTCCGTACCTCAAAAGGAAAAATGGAACCCTTATAGGATCACTCCGTTGCCTGTCTTTTTGTCTGCACCCTTTTTCAGAAACACGTAGATGTTCAAGTTGAAATTAATATTAAATAGATACTCAGGCCTGCAATCCTTTAGAGCTGGAGGTATTAAGTTGAAATGAATATCAAATAGTCTATCTTAGGTCTGCAATCCTTTGGAGTTGTAAAAAAATATCAAAAGATACGGCCGCATAAGCCACATATTTTGACCCTAGCAAGGAAAGTAAAACCTCTATGGTAGTTTGCGTAAGCATGAAATTTGGCAAGTAGCAAGTAAAGGAAAAAATCCTAAAACCGTAAACAATTTATTTCAAATGTACAAGTTTATACGGTACCCAACTCACACACCCAGGGTTATTAGCCTGTTTTTATAAGTTTTCATTCACAAAACGAACATCTTCGACCTAAGTAAATTGAAGATTATAAACATGTGATATGACACTCGATTAGAAGTTATTTCCCCCGCGGTTGAATAAGGTATTGATATACTAAAGTTGTTTTCCTTATTAGCTGATCTTTATTATTGGTTTCGATATAAGAATAAAGGTACCTACTCGTACACTCAGTTATTAACAAACAGGTTGGATCAGAAACTGTTTTATGTTTCAGATACTATTTTTATGGCTACAAACAATAATTTATGTTTAATATATATTACTATTGTATTCTACATACTATTCTTTGTTAAAAATGTTTTAAACTTTCACGAGTATCAAACATAATTATTATTATTTAACGGGTCTTCCTCGTGTTTTACCTTTTTTGTCGGGAAAATAAAAAAAATGGAAGACGTGACCGTTTAACAATAATAATTATGAGTAGGAGCAGACCAATATTTTAAATAGATACTTTAAATACTTTGAAGATTACTGACTGTCAATATTATTATTTGAGTCATTTAGAAATTCGTCAAGAGAATAATATATTTTATTTAATAGCATTTCCTTTCAATTATTTGCAATAATGGCCTTTTCTTGGTAATTTAATGTACATTATTACAGCCATCATTTGGACCCGAGTTATGTATTTTTAATTTAGTCGTAGGTATAACTAGCTAACTAACGATTCAAAGTGTAAAGTACTTTAAGTGCTAAATGAATAAAGATATTGTTTACTTTTACTTTCACATATTTCATAACTGACAAATATTCAAATACAATACACAAAAATACAAATTTGTGTGTGTTTAGCTTGTTTCAGAAAATAAATCTACATCCATCGTGATATTTATACTCTAGAGTGGAAAACGTGGAAAAAATATGTCCGCACCAAAACTTTGCGCACGCTGTCAATGCACGCGGACTTTGAACACTTTTCAAGCGACTTAAGGTCTAATTTGGCATTTTTTAGTTTATTTATGTCAAACACGCTGGGACGATTTTTGTTACAAGTAGGACTTAAAAAAAATAAACCGACTTCAAATAAATCACTTCTTACTTCTTGCCCTAAAGAATAATTTTAAAATCGGTTTACAATTGAAGGAGATATCGGTGAACATACATAAAAAAATTCGAAAAAAATGTTCCGACGTTCCTTTTTAAAGTCGGTTAAAAATTCCCTTCAAGACTGTCACTCTATAATTATCTCGATGTCTACATCACTTCTTTATTAAGGAAAAACAAATACACTTCGACTTCGACCTTTTTAACTTTAAAAATGTCAGAGTCAATTCAGTGTTGGCTGTCAGGTGAGACGGACACGCAACTCCCTCCCTGAGGACCCCCGACTCTCCGTGGTCACGTATAAATTACTCTAAGGGGGACGGCGAACCTCTTTGTTGTCCCACCAAAAGTTACTTTCTTCAAAGGTTTAAATCCTGACTTGAATTAAGGAAGGTCCCGTTTGAAACTCTTTACTACAAATGGCGTTACGGCTCTGTAAAGCTGCGGGAAACTCATTTAAGTAATAGCAACTATTGAAAACTCCGAGACCTTTTCTTGATATAAATACGTGGAGCAAAACATACGTGGGTCGTGCAATAACGATACCAGACAAATAAACAACAGCAAAGGTATATAAAAAGATATTATGTTATTGTTGGAAAGCTGGAAAAACATTGACGTTGTAATTTGACACTAATTAACCGTGGACGTTATGAAACCGATACATCAACACAGCGCCCCCACCTTGCCTACGGACCTACCTATCACTCGCCAGTTTACTCTGACCTTCCCTCCCTCCCAACGTGTTTGTTTATACGTTCGCTTTAAGGGTGTATTATGTGGAGTATTAGAGGTCTTGGAAAAGCGGTGACGTGTCGCGGCGCATTCATCAGAGCAGTTAATTTGCAAGCAGATGAGTCACGATATCATCGCTCATCTTGTTTAACCTACGATCACGTCGGAAACACTTGGTTTGGAGAGCTAAATCACGTTTCGTGTTGAGATTGAGGATATAATAAGGCTGTGTCTCCTGAATTATATACTTACGTTAGTTTGATGAATCATTCTCCTGCATATTTTTTATGCTGAGTATAGTGAAGAAAGAAACACTTAATTAAAGAAAAAAACAAGAATTTATTTACACTAATAACACTTTTATCAATTCATACAAAACTCATGTCATAACGAATCTCTATAAATATCGTTAGAATCGTACTTTGAAGGCTATAATGTTAATACTAAGTACGATTTGCACAATTTTTTTTTTATTATTTTTTTTATTAAGAAAACACAACAGGAAGAGTACATTATTAATAACTAACATAACTATAGATACAGTGTACTGATCTAGTCCAATTCCCTAAAGCGTGTTTACATGACTTGTTTAAAAAAGACACAGTGTTATAACTACAAAGTTTTTGCAAAATTGTAACATCAAAAAATATAAAAATATACATATATATGAGCATAAAAAAGCAAGTTTTAAAAGTTAAGGTATAAACTTAGGTGCCTACGCAATATGCTCAAGGGCCGTCAACATAATCGTCGGATTATAACCAGTAGCTTGTTTATTGAATAAGATCAGACCCCAGAACAATTATACTTAGGTACCCGTAAAATTAAACAAAATAAAATAAGGTTACATAATAAAAACTCGTACGAACTAGTTGTATAATAGTCTGATGACGCTGCCTTTGAACAGCGTTTCTTTCCTTTCAAATATGTCCAGATCAGCACTAACTTCATTATAAGAACGACACATGCGAATGATAGGGTTATAATAAGAAGTGTTGTTCAAGTGAGCATGAAGGGTAAATGTATGGTTTTTGCGGCAGGCACGTGAATTCCTTCTGGGGATATTTAGCTCCAGCTGGGATGTAAGGGAAGGGCAATCTATAATAGAATGAAGTAGTTTGTGTAGGCACGTTAGGTCTAGTTGTTTCCGTCGTAGTTCAAGTGATTGTACTTTAAAGGCTTTGAGTCTAGATTCATAAGATGCAAGTATTCTGTGCTGGCCATATCTGTAGCTTAATATTCTGAGGAACTTACGTTGAACAGACTCTATACGTGCAGAGTGTACTTTATAGCAGGGTGACCAAACAACCGAACCATATTCAAGAATACTTCTAACAAGGCTTTGGTACAATGTTACAAGGCTAGCCTGCTTCTTGAATCCTTTGGTTAATCTGGTGATAAAACCTAACAATTGATAAGCTTTTAGTGTTATACGATCATAGTGAGCACGAAAGGTGAGCTTGTCATCAAAAAGTATGCCAAGGTCACGAGCAACGGAATTACGAACTAAAATCTGGTTATCAAGCTTATACTCATATTCTATCTTATTTATTTTATTTGTGAAACTTATAACAAAACATTTAGAAACATTTAGAAACATGTGATTATTTTTACACCATTCTGAAATTGTATTTAAGTCAGCTTGTAGCTCAATGCAGTCATTCAGCTCATTAATGTTCGTATACACTTTCAAGTCATCGGCATATAAAAGGCAAGGGCAGTGAAGTTGTTCAACAAGGTCATTAATGAAAATCACAAACAATAACGGCCCAAGATGTGAACCCTGTGGCACACCTGAAGTGACTTTAGCTGGAGCTGACATGTAGCCTTTGACTGTGACCAATTGACTTCTGTTCTCGAGGTATGACTTAACCCAGCGATATAGATTTCCGTGGATGCCAAGTTTTGACAATTTACTACAGAGGATACGGTGATTAACTTTGTCAAACGCCTTTTGAAAATCGGTATAAATAGAGTCTACCTGCCCGCGCTTACCAAACGCTTTGCACAAATCATTTTTGTATTCTAGTAGGTTGCTAATTGTAGACCTACCACGTAGAAAACCATGTTGTCTATCTGATATGATCGGTTTGAAAGTGCATCGGTGTGCAGATAGTCTAAAACAATTGATTCAAACAATTTAGCTGCACATGATAAAATACTTATTGGCCTGTAGTTGGAGCAATCAGTTCTGTCGCCTGATTTATAAATTGGAACAACATTAGCTATCTTCCAACGCACCGGAAAAACTCCACTTGCTAACGATTTATTGAATATTATAGATAAGGGGGTGCATAATTCCTCAGCACATATTTTAAAAACTTTTGGAGGAATACCATCAGGGCCTGGTCCTTTGCTAGCATCTAATGCCTTCAGTTTACCAAGCACTTTTCTATTTTGTAGTACAATGTTAGTTGTAATATTAGTATGTGCCGTGCCTATCGTGTCAGATATCTCAAAATTGCTATCTTTCTCAAAAACAGAACTAAAATATTGGGAAAACAGCTCCGCAGTAGTATCACCGTCATTAGACACTCTGTCTCCTAAACGAACTGATTGAGGTATATTGCTATTCCCTTTTTTACAGTCAACGTATCTCCAAAATGGTTTCATTTCAGTTGTATTCCAACCACCATACGAGTACATAATATCAAAGTCTGACTCACAAAGTAGATGACGGAGCTGCGGGGTGATCGGCTACCTCTGTTGCAAACATAATTATTGACACCGATCCTGTTTTAACAAACTGTGACAGTTTGTCAATTGACGTTCATTGAATTTCGATGGATGAAATGTCAAAGTTAGTTAAAAAAGGTTCAGTGTCAATCATTTCTGTTTGTAAGAGAGTTAGAGTCCTATTCACGAAAAAAGTCCCGCAGACTCAGCGCCACTATCGTGTCAAAATCAAAATGGAATGGAAATAAAATAAAAAGAAAAGCAAAATCAACACGTCTCTCACTAAAATATGATGCAACTAATGTGTTCTGATTAGAATTTCTTAGTAAATGTTCGGTGTTTCTACGTATCTTGGAGATTCGACTTTAGTTCCGCTAATTGACGTGGGACTTCTTTCATGAAAATGACTTTAGCCGATCACCCCGCTGCTATGGTGCTACGTTTTCAAGCTGCTACTATACCGTCATATATAAAGTTGAACTTTTTACTACAACTAATTGGAATACAATAAGGCAATTTTTTGCTATCTCTTGACTGTCATTATATCGATGGTACATATAATGGTATACCTCCATTCATCAACTTTATGTGCTTACCTGAGAAAAGGTGTCGTAGCGAAGTAATTGACCAATAAAAGACTAATTTCGCTAATTGAGCTCTAAACGAGATTAAATGTGGTGACGTCACTTATTAAATAAGGCATTGTCACAACTATACGTGCAAACATTATACATGTATGTAGTATGTTACATAATTTTAACATACTCACATTAGTCGCTTTCGTTGCAACCATAGCTTCTAAAAGCTTCTAAAATATAAAATAAAGATATGGTTTGTTGTATTTTTTGTATCCTTCGCAAAGTTTGTGGTACCTGCAACTCGAACAGGGTTGTCCAAAAGGTACTTATTAATCTACATTTTTATAATTGCGCATTTCATCTTCAATAATAGGTATATCAACACATGACAATATTGGTACATGGAAAATAATTATTATATAACATTTAAAAAAAACTTGATGCAGTCCAATCAATTAATGCTCAATTTGAATCTTTTGCGCTCATTTTAATTATCCCCATTGAGTGTTTAATTATCTTCACGCTACGCCGTAGACAAGCTACAGAGTAACAATGAAAATTAATTTATTATTATCGACAGTGGTTTTTTTTATATATGATAGCAATTATTATTAAGACATAAGGCATAAGAAATTTATTGGTAATAAAAAAAATACATCTCAGAGGCACTTACAATGTGTAGGTGCTCTTTGCATCGATAAAATAATAACATTAATCTAATTATATTAACATAATTAGTTATGTAGTCCATCAATTCATTTATAATTATTAAATATAATAATTTAAGGTTAAACAAATAGTACTCGTACCTACGTATGTACGTATTCGTACCTACTAATTAAAAAACTTCTCACAACTAAAAGTCTAGTCGACTTGCCACCGCTTAAGCTTTGTTTTAAAGCCCGATAATGTGATTTAACTAACCTATTCAAACCCCGACAGGTATCTTTTTATCGACACTCGTGGCAAACTCTATTATTAAAAATAAAAAAATAAATAATGCGGGACGTAATCACACGCCATCATGTAGCCCCAAACTAAGCAGAGCTTGTACTATGGGAACCACATGATTGATAAACTACACATATATTTTTTTTGTAAATACATTCATATCATACATAGAAACACCCAGATAAATTCAAATGTAAAATGTAATATTCAAATGGAAATGTAACTAAATATTCAAAATAGAATTCATTGTGCACTCTAGCTTTCTCTCTATGTGGCCGGTGGCTTCATTGCAAGATCATAATCACTTTTATAAGGTATTTGTGATGGACTGGACTGCTTGTCTCCACCGCCTTCTGCTGACGGTCATATGTACTACTTCTTGGAGCCTCATTTTGCCCTCTCTCAGGCTGCTGAGTATCTCAATAGAAACAGCCCAAAAACAAAAAATACAATTGTATCATAGAAGGGTAAAGGCACGTAGGTTCAGCAAAAACAAAGCTTGCCCAGTGGGTAGAGTCGTAAAAACACTATGAAATGTTTACGATTGCAGCCGACTCAGCTGCTTAATTCTTTTGAATTTTTCATATGGACAATCGCGTGTGCATATCCAGCGGTTGACACAGCGGATGCTTAGTATACTAAATATAATGCGGGACTTAATCACACAGCATCGTGTAGCCCCAAACTAAGCAGAGCTTGTATTATGGGAACCACATGATTGATATACTACACAATTTTTTTTTTTTTGTAAATATATACATATCATACATAGAAACACCCAGACCCGAGACAAATATCTACAGAACATGCAAACATTTGTCCCGCAGCGGGAATCGAACCCGCAACCCTCTGCGTCTCATGCGGACCTTCGCCCACTGCGCCACAGAGGCGGCAATATAAGTTAATATTCCCTTATCCTTATGGCTAATAATACCTAAATGGTATTGGTTTTATAACCAAATGCAACCGATTTTATGTTAGTAGTGGATATGATTAAAGTTAATTGATTATCTTATCCTATTATACTTCCATTTTACAAATATTTTATAGGCAAAAGTTTGTAAAGTTAAGACATTTGAAATGTTTGTCCTTCCTCTACGCCAAAATTACTGAACGAATTGAACTGAAATTTGCAAGTATGTAGTCCTAGATTTGGAATGACTCGTAGGCTACTTTTCACCTGAGTACCAAGCTAGCGAAGCTTCAAGGTGGAAACTAGTGGTAAATATTAGCCGCAAGGTTTATAAGACGCTCTTTAATGTTTTATTATCGAGTTGTGGAAAGCTTTTCGGCAACTTATAATAATAGGTAATTGTTTGATAGGTTTATATCCCTCGCTTATGGGAATTACCAAGAACTTTAAAGTACCTTCCCGCGTTATTTTCTTTATGTATTGTCTACATAATTTCAGAAGTAATCAAGGACGACACGAAAGCGCTGTTCTTGTTCTGTGAAAAAAATTGTTTGGCGTTTGTCTGCGTCTTATATGATTACGCTGTCAACTGCGCCACTGGGTCAACTCCTCGCTCAGTTGAAAATCTCGGCCCAAAGCGGTCGTTTGTGAGCGGAGAACAAACGTACTTACAAATTCATACCCAAACTTTCGCCTTTATAGTATCAATAGGATTAGAAAACTAGTACTTATTCATGTTAGAATAGTGCTAAAGCTAAGCGTATTTTTATAACTGAATGTCTGCTAAATGTGCATCGAAAACAGGCTTATGTAATGCCAAGCTAGACGAAACAGATTAAGCCATTACTATTTTCTTACATATTATAAGATAATAAAAACTTTTTGTACTCCATGTTCTACGAAATATATTACTGCTTAGTATGTCTGGAATTGCAGTTATTTTTTTACAAATAATATTCATTCTGTTATATCTACCTAAATATTTCATATAAACATCCATAATATAGTTTCAATTAATATAGGACGTAGGTAGTTTAGTTTAGTAGCTGGTATTTAGGAGTAATGTTTGCATGTTCTGCAGATGTTTGTCTCGGGTCTGGGTGTTTTGTATGTATGATATGTAGGTATATATTTACAATATATATATATATATATATATATATATATGTAGTATATCAATCATGTGGTTCCCATAATACAAGCTCTGCTTAGTTTGGGGCTACATGATGCTGTGTGATTACATCCAGAATTATTTATTTATTTATTTAGTTTACTTTTCTTAATGAAATACTAAATGTTTGTCACCTTGGATTTTATATTGTGTTGAGATTTGTGCTATCAGGCGCGTGGCCAAACTTGATCCTAAATCAATACGGCCACGTAACATACTTGTTACTCTTCCATCGGAACGCCATCGTGACACCATTATTTCGGCTTTCAAGCGCTACAATAAGCAAAATAAGTCTAATCGTCTCAGCTCCGCTCACCTCGGATTACCTGGTGAAACCATACCCATCTACATCGCCGAGCATTTGTCGCCTGAGTGTAAGCAGCTCCATGCGGCAGCAAGGAAATGTGCCGCTGAAAAATCGTACAAATATGTCTGGGTTAAATACGGCAACGTGTACGTGAGGAAAGATGACAATTCTGGTGCTATCCGTATTAAGGATCAAAACTGTCTAAGCAAGCTAATTTAGATAATTATTTTAGGTTAAGGCTATATTTAGAGCATCTGCAAGGTTCTCTTTTTTAAATTAATTATGGAGGTTTATTATCAAAATGCTAATAGAATAAGAACAAAACTTACTGAACTATTTTTAAATTCATTAAATTGTAACTATAACGTCATATGTTTAACTGAATCGAATCTTAATGCATCTGTTAGGGACGGAGAGTTGTTTGACGACCGCTACTTCATTTATAGAAGGGATCGAAGCAGCACATGTAGCACTAAGACTGAAGGTGGTGGGGTCCTCGTCGCTGTCAGCAAACATCTCAACGTAATTAGACTTGGTGATCTTGAAAGCAACTATGAGGATATATGGTTGAGCATCGATGTGGGCATGGGCACCAGTCTTATCTATTTATGCCTATGTTATCTTCCACCCGATATGACCAGAGAAGACACTTATGCTTACTATTCACACTTACAAAATGTAGTTTTGAACTTACCTGACACTAGTCAGGTCTTAATAATAGGTGATTTCAATATTCCCAAGTTACAATGGACACAGAACTCGGGTGTCACGTCACTTTCCCCGCTCTCCGCAGCAGATTATAAATCACTATTTTTAGTTGATACTTTGTCGCTTTGCAAGTTATTCCAGTACAATAGTATTCCAAACGATAATGGCCGATTTTTGGACTTGGTGTTATCATCTTGCCAAGAAGTTACTGTCTCCCGTGTGGAATCTCTGATTAAAGAAGATGTCCATCATCCTGCTCTCGAAATTTATGTACATTCAATATCTCCTCCTAATGCTCTAAGAAGAGGTCTCATTTCAGGGTTCAACTATAATAAGTGTGACTTTAATAAAATAAAATTAGATCTTTATAAAATAGATTGGCACGTAATACTTGCCCCCGGTGATGTTAATGCTTCTGTTGATGATTTTTATGATATCTTAGAGGGTATCATAAAAAAGTACACTCCACCTAAACGACAAGTTTCTGCAAAATTTCCAATATGGTACACAAATGAGCTTAAAAAATGCCTACAAAAGAAAAACAAATACCATCATCGATTCCGCAAATACAAAAATCCTCTGGATTATGATGAATTCAGTCATCAACGAGCTCTATCCAAAAAACTTATCAGAGCCTGCTATGATTCATTCTTAGCGCAGACAGAAGATTCTGTTATCCGGTAAAACAACTTTGGGTACTTTTGTAACCAAAAAAAAAAGTGGCTCAAAAACACCATGGTTACTTTTGTAACCAAACATGAAATCGCCGCCACTCTGGCCAATATCAGTCTGTCCTGCTTTTCTAATGCAACTATGCCCTATGGAATGAGTGCTATCTCATTCCCACTGATGCGACCTTCGTGGCAAGGTATGGCAACATAGAACATATTTCATAGAGCACAGATGAAAAAAATAATAAAATTGACGCGCCATTTGGCTTCGCGTGTCATACTGCGTGTGACTTTAATACAAATATAATCGTTGTTTTACGAGTGTTTTTTGGTGTTTTAGCTGTTTTCTAACAACAAGAACTCGGTAAGTAAGTGTTTACGTTATAATTTCGTGTTGACAGTGATTCCGCTTTGTGAAATGTGATAAATTAGTTGGCTACTGTTTGTTGGTTTGGTGAGTGGGCATTTGCACGTTAGATTGTAATGTATTTAGCATGATAAATGCTAAAATGAAACATAAATATTGATAATCCATTATTTTAAAACAAGTGTGTGCCATTATCCTTTCATAAAATAATAATTTACGACAAGATTTAGCTTTATTTTGCAAATCTTCATTCAAGTTGGCGGCCATGATGGCGTGTATCACGTTCTCAGCACACCAATGACCTCTGAACCGAGTCACACCGAAAGAAATTTGTTCGGCCCGTCCGAATGGTTTCGGTTTTTTTTTTTTTTATTAAATTTCATAATTAAATAAATATTATGTATAATATATTATCAATATTTATATTACATGTATTATTATTATATATTATATAAAAAATAATATATTGGTTTGATTTGCCTGGTTTTATGCATTATTTTGACTTATGCTTATAATGTTATAATATATATTATATATAATCCCCACACCGCGTGGGCACGCGGGTTAGGGATTGCAGGGCACAGCTTTTCGCACCACCGACGCTGCTGCCCGTCGGCGGCCAGGGCATTTAGCTGTGCCGGTAATGTACTTATAGCCTAACACCGGCACAGCTGAATGCCCTGGCTGCTGACGGGCAGCAGCGTCGGTGGTGCGAGAAGCTGTGCCCTGCGATCCCCAACCCGCATGCCCAGACGTGTCTCGCTCTCGACGAACGGAACGGAACTGCCTGGACGCTCAACCCTCGACCGGCCCGCTCAAGGTCGAGGGTTGAGCGTCCAGGCAGTTCCGTTCCGTTCGTCGAGAGCGAGAGCCTACCTGGTATGAACCAAGTCAATAATTTTGTGTCATTGTAACTTCATTAGCAAACTATTTTGTTCTTAAGAATTTTATTTTGCACAATCTACTTCTTATTTGACTAATATTGTTTAATATTACAGGCTTAAAGCAGACGCGACCACCCTTCATGTTTTCGCCGTCAACCGGCATTATTGGTCGCGAAAACATAGAGGATGTCCAAGTCGTCGAGGGCGACATTGAAATAATTGGCTTTACGCCCAGTAAGTTCTTTTTTTTTCACACAGCGTCATCCAGCACCTAACTTAGCAGAGCTTTTATTATGGGAACCACATGACTGATATACTATTTATATACTTTTTCTTGTAAAAACATACATATTTAAGCAATGGATAACTTTGAGTGGCGTTTATAAGTATGACGATTGATTTCCAGCGTCCAGTATCGGTGCCCGTAATGTGCCACGCTCGCCGTCGCCACAGGGCGAAAATAATATCTTTGAAGGTAAGCCACTCCAGCAGTCAATTTATTTTTTAGTTAGTCTGTTTTTAGATATCAAATAATTAAATCCTACTGAGATTGTGATTAGCATCCAATATTTGTCTAACATATTGCTCATTATGTTGTTTTATTTCAGATACAGAGTTCCTCGGCATGCACGACCCAGGTAGTGATGTCGAGGAAACCGGCAATCTGGAGTCGGAGGTGGTGGAGCACTCCCAGGAGGACGTCTTGTGCGTCCAGGACCTCCCTCCAGACGTGGCCCGTATTCTTGTCGAAATGGACCATCAAGATGATGCTGCTCTGAGGGAGGCGACCGAGGCAGACTTGCTCAACTTCGAGTGGTCCAGCAACCGCAAAATACGCAACAAAACGGTATTGTCTGATAAAGTCTAATATACTCTCAAATTCAACCCAAATATCTGCTCCCAGTTACTGCTTTGATTGCCTCTTGGAACACGCAACAGAACGGTATTGTCTGATAAAGTCTAATTCGACGCCCAAATTCTACCCAAATATCAGTTTCAGTTACTAAACCGCTTTGAATGCCTTTTGGAATACGCAACAGAACGGTATGGTCTGATAAAGTCTACTCTCCCGAAATATCAGTTTCAGTTACAAAACCGCTTTTAAAGTCTCTTGGAATACGCAACATAACAGTATTGTCTGATGTAGTCTTAATAATTTATGTCACATAATTATAATGGTTTATAAATTATAGAAACCTACATACTATGTAAGTACTTCTTAGGCCTTTGCCCTGCAGTGGGATAATTCAGGCTCATAATAATACAATTTAATGAGGTTTAATAAACTGTTTTTATTCTCAGAAGAATAACAAATTCACGTATATGAGAAAATATTACTTACTTAGTTAACAGTATTTATTAGTATAGCAATTTCAAACTAAATGAATAGTAGTAGTGTTAATGTAGAATATTAGCAGGAAGAACATTATTTTATATATAAATAATATTAGCTAAAATATAAATCAAAATAATATTGAAAGATGCTACATATATATAATTTACTATAAACCTAATATTTGATGTACTATATAGCTAGTTATCATCAAAACATTACAGTAAAAAAAAACTGCACCGTGTACTAGGACTTGTAATTTAAATGTGGATTTATTACTTATTATTATTTCATAATAGTGAATGTCATCTAATATTATGGTTTTTTAATTATAGGTATCTACATAATACGAACTTTACCGATCATTCGGCCAGGCACCAGTTGGGCCGAATAATGTTTCGGTGTGACTGCGCCCATAATTTCGCCTTGCGGCAATCATTTTGATAGTGATCAACTTGTAATGCTTAGAACTTTTTTCAATTATGAGTCACAATATGAAGTTGTATTCTTTGCGTGATATCATCGCTGCTGAAAACGAGATCGAGGGACGACTTTCTGCCCGGCCACCAAAGAGTGGAGGAGATGTTTCGAAACTGTTCACAGTACCGTAGCTACGATAGCAATAGTATATTATAGTGCTAGCTATAGTCATAATTTAAATCGTATTTGTTCAATACAGTAAAGACTATACGGACTTAACTTCATTCCTTGATGTTATGCTATTATTTTCTAACCAACCACCATACCATATTTCTGCTACTCCGGGAGTGACACTTGCTTACGTCACTATCCAGTTGCCCCTTCATTGCAACAGAACACAGAAATAAGGAAAAAAAATGGTATCCATGCTGTTAAAAAAAAATTAAAAGCGTTTTAATTGGGTACTGCCCGTTTTAAAATAATATATAATACATTTGGAGCCAATTAAAAAAAAGAGTAACTAAACATGGGTACAAAAATTGTAGGTAATAAATAATCCTGGACTATATATTATGACTATATAGTCACCTCCTGGTAACACAGTGCCAATAATTGTCGCATTACGTCACATCCGGATCTCGGTGTGCCATACCTGGCGCTGAAGCCTGGCGCTCCTATAAATGGATATTAGCTAATTTTTTCGCGTCAAAACCAACAATTGGTTTAGCAGAATATGTGGTTCTAGGTGTTATTTCTGATCTACTTAAAACTAAATTTCAGCAGACTATAAATTTTTGAAAATTGGCTAACATTATATTTAAGATCCTTTTTATGAATGGGGAGTCATGATTTTAAGTTCCAAAGAAAAATGAAATTAATAACAAATGTTGAAACTACTCGAAGTTGGCCACGTGCGGTTTTACTTATGTAAATCCTATTGTGAACAAATATGTAGAGACATAATGTATAATTACGAAGGTTTTACTTTAAGGCATGTTTTTGGTGTCAACCTAAACAATTCCTTTGTAGCGCATAAAATTTCCCCTATTTTTTCAAGGCATTTTGATCCGGTGCTATAGTTTCCATTTTGTTAAGAGGTCTAGTAACTTAAGGTAGCCCTACTAGGTCTTCATAGCTTATTAACTAAAAATCCGTGACTTTAATTTGATAAAGGTCTATAGAAACCTTAGTTACACGCGCACGAAGCCGCGGGCGGTAGCTAATAACAAATATATACATAGCCTTCTCATTCATAATATGGGTTAAGTAAGATCGATATACAGAACAAACAAATAACTAGACCCACGAAATGTTCATTAAAGTAAAACATTGGCGGTTTGTAAACAAGAAGCCTATATATACCCTTCAGGCGGTTTGGAATAAACCACTGTTTAATGTTTAACATTGAGTAAGGTCACTAAACACAACGGTCACTATTCAAATATGAATATCTTCAGCGAACGACCACACTTGCTTCAAGACCTGCGAACTGCAGGTCGAGCAATCTGTCGATTTATCACTGATAAGCTGATTTTCAAACTGTTTCCATGTTTTTTTTTGCGTCAACCAATTGACCAGGATAATTCTTCTTATTCTTTACATGAGCTAAGTGGCCAACTCTCGAAGTTTTTTGGCGACCCAATGGACTCTGATTTGGCTTGACAACGGAAAAGCTCGGGACCAAAATCCTTGGCCTTGCGAAGCTCGGAAGCTCTCAAATCAAAATGCTTTATGCGGTCCCATCCGGTGTTAAGTGTGTTAACCAAGTGTTAACACACTTAACTTATTAGTGTTAACCAAGATGATCTATAAGAACAACGAAATAAGCCACGCCACGAGAACTTCAACTAACATGATGATATGCCTATGCAATTGCAAAATATGAGAATACTAGTCATTGGTCCCTGAACAGAAATCAGTAAAACTCTTTCGAAAATCGTAACTTTGATACAACAGCCAGCAAGAAAACTAAAGAAATTATGATGTCATTGGTTTATAATAATAATAATAATAATAATAATAATAATCCTGGACGTTATCACACAGCATCATGTAGCCCCAAACTAAGCAGAGCTTGTATTATGGGAACCACATGATTGATATACTACATAGATACATTTTTTTTTGTAAATACATACAATAATATAAATAATTCAGCCAAGCAATTTCTTGTTTGCTTTGAGCATAGTTGAGGTTATGACGTTAGTGACTAGTAAGTTTTCTTAGGTGGTTTGAATCGAACTTAGTTAAATAACCCATTATTTTTCACTAATTAGTCCCATGGCAAGCTTCGTGCTGCCCTCACATAAATTCCGAAATAACTTGGACAAACAAGTGAAGTTCAAATACGTACAGCCCTTCGAATGCGTCCCTGTAGGCCAAGTTGTAAATTCAAACTTAAATAAATGATTGTACGCCATATTGAACCTGATGTCCTATTTTTTTAGTCTCAATTATAAAGAAAAGTTCTATTTATGTTTTTTGGTTCAAATTCGTATCTAATTATAAATCTTGATGTTCTCTTACAAAACTCTTGTTTTTTAATACTATTCCTGCTGGACATAAGCATCTCCTATTATGGAACCTTAATATGCCTGGGACATGTGGGTTGAGGATCATAGGGCACAACTTCTTGCACTGCTGATACTGCTGCCCGTTGGTGGCCAGTGACTGTAGCTATGCTGTTATCAGGCTGCGCTATGCCGCAATCAATGTCAGCTGGCAGAGCCGAGATTATTAGTTATCAGGGTGCACTACGGGCAGGTGAGATTGGCTCGGGTCCCTAAGAAGGGTGCTGAAACCCTATACACCCCTTTATTGAATTTATGTAGGTAATAATAATCATTATGGCCATAATTAAAGTTGAATCGATACGACTGAAGTGCTGTCGAATCACTATTTGCGTAAATAAACTCGTTTCGTAAGTCGCCACTTTCAGCGCAGCTTCGTTTAAAGTTTTAATCGCTTCGGAGCCGTGATAAACAAATTTTAATTAAGTTTTAATATCACCGCTTAATTGCTGAGGCGGGGGATATTACAATAATTCTCTATGAATATTTTATTACTTAGATAGCTGTAATTGAAATAAGTTAAAAAACCATTTATGTTGGTACATACCTCAATTCATATTTCTGAGTAAGTAGGTATGAAATAAAGCCACATAAAATAAAGTGTTACAGAAAGCCTCAGGCTGAACAACAAATCTCAAGCCTTGTAAATACCAACGCAAATAACTAGGGATCTTATCACCTTAACAGCGTTATTAGAAAATAGGACAAAGGACTAAAAAGATGAGACCGAGCATTTATACAATAAATCCGACAGCTGAAATCGAGATAATACCACATTTTTCATCTGTAAGAGTGTGGACGATGCCGGCGGAATTGTACCTCGGGGCATGAATTTAATCTTGGAATCCAGCGTGTCAGGTCCTTAAGAACCGTCACTTGGTTGATATTTGCGTTTTATTCTCTTCATTTCGCTTCTTGTTTTTGTTACGAGTATCTGAACGCATACACGAGGAATGAAATGGAGAATTGAATAACCATTGCTTATGGCAGTGTTTATTGTTTCATTTTGTTTGAATTGTCTAAATGACAAGCAGACAAGCAGATAAAAATATATGAGACGATGTTCGTTTAGTATTCACAAGAATAGCTCTACAATATTCCTTACTACGAATATGCTTTGAATTGTTATACCTGTTTATTTTAGACGGAGTATGAAAATCCTGCAGACCTAGGCAACTGGGCTTAAAATACCGCGGCACGAGAGCTTACACTAATAAATCATAAGTGCATTAGAGAAGCGTCTCGACACTTCGTTAAGAAAAACAAACCTCTCTGTAAGGCCCAGATTAATTTTGTATCAAGATGCAAACATGCTTTTACTCAGGGTAAGCTAGTTTTACTTGCTTACTTATCTCGTACTAGGTATTGGATAACATTTTACTTTGCTTTCAGAATTGATAAAAAAATAGAATTGGTTCCGTATCTACTTTTTAGCGTTACAATCCCGCTTGAGGAGGGATATTTTAGCTACAAGTTATTAAAAGACCTAACTGTAGCGACAATCCCCCTTGAGGAGAGAGATTGAGGCTGCAAATTAATTTAAAACCTAACCTACCTAGATGATCTAGGCGGAATGAAAGAAGAGGGGCGGTTTGAAAAAATAATAAAGACCTACCTAACGATGGTGATGATGATGGGGATGATGACTAACGGAGTAGTCGTGTAGCAGCCCGAGGAATAGGTTGGATAGCAGGCCGAGGAGCAGGCTGAGGAGCAGGCTGAAGACTGTGCAGACGCCTGGGCCAAAAAGTTAAAATATATTGAAGGTCTCCAAAAGGGCTTCAGTCCAGGGTGGCCAGCGTGAAGGAGCCTCAGGTTCAGGATGCCAGCATGAAGGGGCCTCAAGTCCAGAACGCCAGCGTAAATGGGCGTCAAGTCCAGGTCGCCAGCGTCAAGGGACCTTAGGTTCAGGATGCCAGCGTGAAGGCCTGGGCTAATAGAAGCCCTCCAGGTATTGGCATCTAGACTATCCATACTCGGGTCTCTCTCACTCTGGTCGTAAACTCGTAGAACTCTGGTTGTAAACCACAGACTACTAGGATGTTGTAAACTGCTTGCTTTCCCGCCTGTTCCTGCTTATAAACGGACAGAGTCGAATCCTTACAACATTTGAAAATACAAATATGACATGTGGACAGTAAACTTAAGTTTAAGATGAAGTTTTTATGTAGATTCCACACAAAACCTCTATAAAGGACGTACTAAATGAGTTTTGATTACGATTTTATGTGAAACCTCTCTCACTCAATTCGCTTCTTTATTAATTGGCTTAATTTGCCGAAAATTGTTGAAATGATGATGAAGATCAGAAAAGTCTGCGCTTTTGATTCATGTTCATTAAGCAGAGCAGAACATAAATAATAGAAAAATATAAAGAACTAGCTTCCGCCCGCGGCTTCGCTCGCGTGGTACCAGGATAAAATTTAGCCTATGTGTTAATCCAGGTCATAAACAATGTATATTCTAAGTTTCGTCCAAATCCGTTCAGTAGTTTTTGCGTGAAAGAGTAACAAACATTCATCCATTTATCCATACATCCATGATTCCATACTTACAAACTTTTGCATTTATAATATTAGTAGGAAGTAGGATAGTAAGAAATTATATTTACCTTAAACATTAAAAAAATAATTAACAAAACTCTAATGAGGCTAATTGACTAACTGACTGACGCACAAACTAGTGTTTTCGGCAAGTTAAGCATAGGGGTGCAAAAAGGAGTGAGACAGGGAGGCGTAATTTCTCCGAAACTTTTCACCTCGGCATTGGAGGATATATTTAAGCTTTTGCACTGTGACGGACAAGGCATCAATATTAACGGCGAATACATCACTCACCTTCGATTTGCCAATGATATAGTTATCATGGCAGAATCGCTGGATGACGTTGGAACAATGCTCAGAGACCTCAATATCGTTTCCCAACAGGTGGGTCTAAAAATGAACATGAGTAAGACGCAGATCATGTTAAATGCCCATGTCGTACCTAAACCAGTCTATGTTGGGAACGATATCATCGAAGCTGTTGACCACTATGTTTATCTTAGGTCCAACTTCGACAAAGAGGTCAACCGACGAATCCAACTCGGATGGGCAGCGTTCGGGAAATTGCGGCATATCTTCTCTTCACAGATACCACAAAGCCTCAAGACAAAAGTCTTCAATCAGTGCATGTTGCCAGTGATGACTTATGGTACCGACACTTGGTCGCTAACTAATGGCCTCATACACAAGCTCAAAGTCGCACAACGGGCTATGGAGAGAGCTATGCTCGGAATCTCTCTGCGTGATAAAATTCGAAATGAGGAGATCCGTAAGAGAACCAGGGTAACCGACATAGCTCTCAAAATCAGCAAGTTGAAGTGGCAGTGGGCAGGCCATATAGCTCGTAGAACCGATAACATTTGGGAATAAAGGTTCTCGAATGGCGACCGCGGAGAGACCGTGTTGTTGTTCAGAGTTGTTGAGATGTTCAGCAGTGGACTTCTATAGGTTGTTGATGATAATGATGATGAAGCATAGGGAGTTTCAGTTTTTGATCCACCACTTTAGGTATAGCTCAAAATTCGTGAGTCATAAAGTAGATATCACACAGCGGACGAGATTATAAGTTGCACTGACAGCGCTGCTAATGAATGCGAGCCGGATTACTGCGCTCGCGGAACGCTACCAATTACATAAAGTTTTGTGACATCGAAAATTTTGAATTAATCAGCGCAGTGCCTCTTGCTATAGGACAGTCTCACCCGTTAAGACGTTATACGCTCGTGTTTCGGCACTTTTGAGGGGGTGAAGCAGAGCGGGACGCGGTTACAGATTACACAATAGTACTGCACGCAGGTTCCTCGCACTCTACCACAGAATAATCAATAGTCTCTATTATACAGCATTCATCCGCTCGGGCGCGCGCAGGCTATTCACAAGCAGATGAACCTAACCTAATTAGTAATATTACGTACCTACTACCTACTATGTAATAGACTACTTATTTTTTTATTTTTTGGTAGGTTAGTATAGTACTACTTGGTACCAACAACTATTTTTGTATAGGTAAGGTAGGTAGGGTACGTATACCTACCTAATATGTCAAATTTTTTTTTTACCATAAATCCTAACCTTAGTTGGTAGGTATCTAATAATAATCTAGGTACCTATTACCTACCTACCTACTACTTGGTACCAACAACTATTTTTGTATAGGTAAGGTAGGTAGGGTACGTATACCTACCTAATATGTCAATTTTTTTTTTACCATAAATCCTAACCTTAGTTGGTAGGTATCTAATAATAATCTAGGTACCTATTTACTTACCTTTCAAGTTGAATGCTAAGGTTGTTTGTTTTATTTCTTTCATGTGTTTCATTCTCGGCTTGCTAAGGACTAAATAGGCACTAGGTATAGGCAGGTAGGCAGGTACATCTATAAATTATACGTTCAATTGTGTATATTTGATTTATTTATCAACTTACCTTTTTATATATATAGGTACCTAATACAAATATATTATGTAGGTATATCGTTTTTTTGAAGGTGTTAGGTAGGTAAGATGTACGAGTAACGTAGGTATTATCCCGTAACGTAGTAGTTTTAGTAGGTTACAACAAAGACATAGAATATTGTTAACCACTTACTTGTAGTTCTCCCATCAACGTTATCTTGTTCTAGATTCTTATCACAACACTCACCCCTATGAAAAACAGCTAGCACAAATTAAAATATAGAATGCTACTTTGAAAAAATAGGTATTCGCAACAAAAATCAACAATATTGTAAACAACTTGTCTGCAGAGCTAAATGGCAGCCACTTCAATGATGGGCTCCTACCTTCATCCTTTCAACAAGAAATCGAATAACCAGGCTTATAAACTAACTGCCTGCAGATGAACCTTATGGACATTGGAATACAGATCATATTACATAAATTAAATTAAAAACATGCAAAAAGACGTAATCACCACAGCGTTTTGAACTAGGGTGTCGCGGCGCGGCGGCCCAAGCCTATACGGTGAGGCTAAGGAGTACTTATCAAGTAAGGTTGAAATAAGCAAACAAGTCTTTTTATCATGACGTCATCAGCCCAACCATTAGACTATCTATTACATTACACTGTGTTTTATATATATATATATACAACAAACCAATCATAAAAATACATAGGTATATATATTACCTTCATAGAAAACACGCATTCATTTCGATGTTCTCTCGTTCTTTTCGAAGGTTGCTTGGACGAAAACGCTTATAGTGATAAGTCCGCCAATAGAGAATTAGATAAATAAGGTACGGTACCACTTCTCGTAAGTCAGAAAAATGTAAACTTTTGTATCGTGTCTAGATATACCTATTAGGTACTCGGCACTAATATGGCCCGGTGTCTAGGATGGCCCACTTTCAGAAAAAACGAATTTCTATGATTTTTGTTACATGAATTGTTGTTTTTATAAAAAAAAGTAATATACTATTCGTAGGTGTTGACACCAATGCTGTCGAGCGGTTCAACAGCGTAGCGGCAAAATTTGTTGGCGGCAAAAGAATCAATTTTGAATCTAGACGATCATATCAATCTAGATGCTCAGCTGCTGTTGTTTCCTACAACACCAAAAGACCTCTATACACATTGCAAAAAAAAATATCAGGAAAAAGTCCCATAAACCAATTAAAGAAATTAGAAGAAAGAAGAGAGCAAAAGAGGAAACAAGCTAATGCAGTCGCAAGAAAAAAAAATTGAGTAATAAAATTTGAAAAACTAAATGACTATGGGGCACGTGTAACTGCGCCGGATATGTCTACTGACGAGTACAATGTAGCATCAGAAGTCCAGCATCTGTGAGTGTCCACGTTTCGGCTCCGTATGTCATGACATTCATCTCTGAATATGTGCCTTTTATCCGTGATGATGAAGTTGATCTCATTTTTGGTCACAGTGTCGGGGATTCGCCATGTCCACCTCCTGTGGGGCTTCAATATTATATTGCAATATTATATAGTTGGCCTAGATTTGGTTGAATTGAAAAAACAGGTAAGTATTTTAGACGTAATTACTTTTATTATTACCTTCGTACCTAAACATTATAATTTTAAGTGAGGGAACCTCTCAATGGCATGCCACGGGATCTACGAGAATCTACTAACTCTGGTAGAATATGTGTTTGGTAAAAACTAACGAGTTTTGACTCCATTTTATTTTTCCAAAATTCATCATCTCTTTGTATGTAAACAATTTCCATCTTTTTATTTTCTCCTGCCCATATCCCAAAAATACATCTTTGTTTGTCCGATACGCGAAGCTGTCCCTGGGCCTGAAAGTACCAGTTGCTATTTTTATTTATTGTGACTTGGCCATTTTTTTTATTGTACCTCAAAATTTGGATCTTGTTTTGTTTTATCGCACTTTCCATGTCAGTTTTAAAGGCAGCGTCAGGACATTTCACCTCAACAATGGTATTTTCTCCGACGACTCCGTCTGGTGTGGCGCCAATGTATGGAAATTCCGGGTCTACAAAAAGTCCGCAATCCTGAATATGTATGTTTTCTTGCTTGCTCAGTTGCTGGAGCGCGAATTTCTCATTGTTGAGCCCATGTGCGACTGCTATCAAAGCGATATAGCATGAACATTATTCAGGTTTATGCACCGACGTCGGCACACTTGGATGATGAAGTGGAGGATATGTACGAGGACATATCCAAAGCCTTGCACAACACCACGAAGGCTCACTTCAACGTTGTTATGGGGGACTTTAACGGCAAAGTGGGAGTCCGAATCGGCGACGAATCCAGAGTGGGCCCGCATGGTCTTGGATGCAGAAATCACAGGGGGCAAATGCTGGTCAACTTCCTAGAGAAGGAGGGGATCTTCTTGATGAACTCCTTCTTCCAGAAGAAGCCCCACAGGAGGTGGACATGGCGAATCCCCGACACTGTGACCAAAAATGAGATCGACTTCATCATCACGGATAAAAGGCACATATTCAGAGATGAATGTCATGACATACGGAGCCGAAACGTGGACACTCACAGATGCTGGACTTCTGATGCTACATTGTACTCGTCAGTAGACATATCCGGCGCAGTTACACGTGCCCCATAGTCATTTAGTTTTTCAAATTTTATTACTCAATTTTTTTTTCTTTTGACTGCATTAGCTTGTTTCCTCTTTTGCTCTCTTCTTTCTTCTAATTTCTTTAATTGGTTTATGGGACTTTTTCCTGATATTTTTTTTTGCAATGTGTATAGAGGTCTTTTGGTGTTGTAGGAAACAACAGCAGCTGAGCATCTAGATTGATATGATCGTCTAAATTCAAAATTGATTCTTTTGCCGCCAACAAATTTTGCCGCTACGCTGTTGAACCGCTCGACAGCATTGGTGTCAACACCTTCCAGCAAACTTCGAGTTTTTGAGGCCACCGAATTCAAAATTACTTTTAGTCGGTACCAAAAATATGAGTGTTCAAGCTCTGCCACAGTTGAACTCAAAATGGCTTTATCTTTGTTGCAACAATAATCTTTACAGTGCCTGTGGTCACCGTAAGCGTGGTTCAGTGAATTGGTGATGTCTTCGTGAATTTTCTTTACAGCAATATCTTTAGGAATTTCTTTATTATGTCTGATGGATGTTGTGATGACTTTTCTCATGCCCATAATTTTTGGGTCGGTGATGAGTTTTGTCTGTACATTCGGATATTTGGTATCTTTACCCAGTGCACGAAGCTTATTACACATATTTCTCAGGAGGTGATTCCGGCATTCTATTTTAGAAACTACGTAACCTGCGTATGGATTTGATGCCAATATCTTAGCGTAGGTTGAGGAATGACCATCGGCCACAATGTTGCCATATATGAGGCCATACATGTTCATTGATTTCTTGAAACCCTCGCATATAATCGCTGCTTCCATTCCACTTGACGATCCTTCATAATTTTTATAGCACACGTGCTCTTGGGGTGTTTCCTTACGTTTCTCTGCTCTTGCACAAATAAGGCAACATTTATTTTTGACTCCAATGAAGATAACTTTTCCAAATTTTCGTCCTACAATGGCAGCAACACCAGACATTGCTTTATCGTTATTACCATAAGAACGTTTGCACCATGCACCGTCTGCAAACACATCTAACACAGGTGTACCATTAAAAACTCTTCCTTTTTGAATTGCTGCTTCGCGTTCAATGGCAGCAGCTAGTTCCATTTGCTCCACTGCTGTAGCCTCCCATTCATTAAACAAGTGGTCTTGAATTTTTGCATAATACTTTTCACGAAAAATAGGTATGTCCATAGCAGACAGAGTCTCTTCAAATTGAGAGTATCCAATGCCAGAAGCTACTATGCCTGAGACTGATGCTGTGTCTACCTGGGTCGTCAGTACACACCCTAAAAGTCTTCTTACAAAACCCTGCATTTAAAATTGAAATGTGAAACGAGTCCAGCGCGCTTTTCCGTTTCTAAAACCAAGCAGTAAAATCACACTGAAAAGATAGTCGTGATTTAGCCGTTGCAGTTGGTTTAAAAAATATGTTATGTCAACAATTCTGCGACCGGTGATTTCTTTTATCGTGTTTTTCACACACTCTTCTTCCACCATTTAGGGCAGATCTTCTGAGCCGCTGAAACAATTGAGATAAACGATGTTATAATTAGTGTAAATACGGTTTTGCTACAGAAACTGTACTTTTTGCTTGTATGAATTACGATGCAGTTCCTGGATAGGAATATGTAGATACATAGAATGATAAACTCAAACTTTGATACTCTTTTATTATATTAGTAAAGTGCTATGATTTTACTTACTCAGATTCACCAGGCTGAGGTGTGACTGACACTAATTGAAGGTTTAATAGTGCTTCTTCAGATACTTCTTGCACTTGTGGTACTACTTTTTCAGTAATTCCTTCAGTATCTAGCACAGAATACAGAAGGGACAGAAGCGTCACTCCGCGCAATCATTTAAATAAATAGCGACTTTAGCTGCTACGCAATAAAGTGCTATTCAGCTCGTACCGAACTCAGTGCCTAACATTTATATTAACCTACACCTTGCATCCCTTTCTATCGTATAGCTCTATCTCTACTGACGTGGCACGTGTAACGTTAGGGTTGTCTTGAGAATTATTCTGTGACGAATAATAAGAACCTGGCCGCCGACGGGCAGCAGCGTCGGCGGTGCGAGAAGCTGTACCCTGCGATCCCCAACCCGCATGCCCAGCGTGGCCAAAATTTTTGTAGGTAGGTACCTACCTAGATATTTGCAAGAGAAAAAAACAACATTTGGTTTGTAGGTAACCTAGTTATCTAGTTTTAGTTGTTAGTACGCCTACCTTTAGGTAACTTACCACATCGATTTGTCTACCTACACCTACCTACCCGACTGTTTTTAAGTAGGTAACCTACACTGTCTACTTAAAGTTAAATCAAATAAAAATGTACCTAGGTTGGGTTTCTAATCTTGCTCTCAGTCTACATAATCAAAATCATAATACCTACTTACTACAGCACTATGTAGGTAGATACCTACCAATGGCACAAAAATTGTCTATGAAAAAATACCTACATTATAATATTACGTTTATTTATGTAGGTAGGTAACGCATTCAAATAGAACTTGTACCTAAGTACCTACCTACTTAAGTAAATACGGGAGACTTTGATATCTAAACAACGCATTATTTGGTAGAAAAACTTTCAGTTCTGTACCTACTATTGGTATTATTTATATTTTCTTATTATTATTCAGGCAACCAAATGCTATGCAGTATTTTTTTGCCTTCATTGGCGTAAAATATAGGTACATTAACAAAAACAAAGTAAAATGCCGCGGCTGCTCAAAGACACTTTCGTTCCGGGCAGAACTCGGCAACCGACGTAACGAACCATGCTAGGAGGGCCGGCGATGCGTAGGTATATTTTTATACCTATTCTGCGGAGTGAAAGAGGCCTGTATCTAGTAGATAATCTGAGGTACTGAAACAATTACGATAAGCACATGTAATATTCAAAGCAAATACGTGTGTAGTGTGAAAGTGTGAGTGCAAAGTCGGGGTACCAGGGTAAACATTGTCCACTAGGCTAACTGAAGAAGGAAGGTACCTAAAAGGTTGCGTTCATACATTCCCACACACACACACACACACACACACACACACCAGCCTATATCAGTCCACTGCTGGATATAGGCCTCCCCTAATAAAGGGGGATATGCCCATAATCCCCACGCTGGGCATGCGGGTTGGGGATCGCAGGGCACAGCTTCTCGCACCACCGACGCTGCTGCCCGTCGGTGGCCAGGGGATTTAGCTGTGCCAATGTAGGCTGTGCTATGCCGCAATCAGCCGGTCGCCAGAGCCCCGTTTGTTAGTTAGCAGGGTGCACCACGTGCAGGTGAATTTGGCTTGGGTTCCGACGATGTGGGTTGAACCCCGTACACCCCATACATTCCCGCGAATATTTTATTATTTTAAATCAGTGGAATTTTTTTTTTAAAGTGGTCCATTTTAGGCAGCGGGCCGTCTTAGGCAGCGGGCCATATTAGGGACAGTTTCTTACTCGGAACAGACAAACCACACCACCACACCAGCCTATATCAGTCCACTGCTGGACATAGGCCTCCCCTAATAAAGGGGGATATACCCATAATCCCCACGCTGGGCATGCGGGTTGGGGATCGCAGGGCACAGCTTCTCGCACCACCGACGCTGCTGCCCGTCGGTGGCCAGGGGTTTTAGCTGTGCCAATGTAGGCTGTGCTATGCCGCAATCAGCCGGTCGCCAGAGCCCCGTTTGTTAGTTAGCAGGGTGCACCACGTGCAGGTGAATTTGGCTTGGGTTCCGACGATGTGGGTTGAACCCCGTACACCCCATACATTCCCGCGAATATTTTATTATTTTAAATCAGTGGAATTTTTTTTTAAAGTGGGCCATTTTAGGCAGCGGGCCGTCTTAGGCAGCGGGCCATATTAGGGACAGTTTCTTACTCGGAACAGACAAACCACACCACCACACCAGCCTATATCAGTCCACTGCTGGACATAGGCCTCCCCTAATAAAGGGGGATATACCCATAATCCCCACGCTGGGCATGCGGGTTGGGGATCGCAGGGTACAGCTTCTCGCACCACCGACGCTGCTGCCCGTCGGTGGCCAGGGGATTTAGATGTGCCGATGTAGGCTGTGCTATGCCGCAATCAGCCGGCCGCCAGAGCCCCGTTCGTTGTTTAGCAGGGAGCACCACGTGCAGGTGAGGTTGGCTTGGGTTCCGAAGATTGGGGTTGGAACCCCGTACACCCCAAAACAGACAAACAGACATATATATTTACGTAGATACCTAATAGGGGCAGGTATTAGCAGTGATATGAATTACATTACAATTGGTAGGTATCACCTTATTATTATACCTAAAGGTACCTATGCGAAAGTTTGAATGTGAATTATTATGTTCGTTACGGTCAACCTCTTTACGTCAAAACTACCGAACGGATCGACCTGTCATTTTGCTTGACGTAGACCTGGAATATATAAAAGACTGCTTTTATTCCTGGAAAAACATGTGTGAGATGGAAGGCAGATGTTAGTAACAGATAAAAAAATTAGTTGCGTCTGGTAGCTTACTCAAAAAATCTGGGTGACAACGATTGAAGTTCCACTAGTGCCACATCAGATGTTTCTGCCGTTTCTGGTAGTGTGATGGCTTTACTTGTTCCCTGTGACTGCACAGCTTCCAGCTCCGTGATGTTAGGTGCTGGATTAGAATTGGGCAGGGTTCTGTAAACATATAAGTAATAAAACATAATGTACCTACCTACTTACCTAACTATTTCCTAAGTAGGTAGATGCGTACTTACCTACCTACTAAATAACTATTGGGAAAAAGGTTGGTTCAAATTATTTTATTTAAATCGATAGGTATGTAGATATAGATAGGTATTTATTGGTGGTAAAATGATCAATAAAAATCTTACCTGTTCAAGTTCGACAATTTTAGTTTTTTGAGCTTCAATCGCGAATATTTTTTCGTTTTGTTATATTTATTCACCATTTTTGCTGCAAAATGTAATTTCTCGTTCAAATTCTTTTGCGTAGGCAGCAGCAGAGCGGGCACGAAAAATGGCGCGAAAAAGTAGTACACGACTGCTCTCGACAAGGCGCTGCGGCCGACTGACGGAAGGCGAGAGCCGCGCAATGGCCGGCCGCGCGCAGTTTTACTAGTTGTTATTTAGAAATTAATTTTTTACTACTAAATAATATTCTTTTACAATAAAATAAAACCATAATCGTCTAAAGCATTTATTTGGGAACACGTACACGAAATTTCATTGAAATAATGTCAATAACCAGCAAATAAAACTGCTTTTTCCGTAGAAGTATCTCTGTAAAAATGATGATTAAGAGGAAACTTTGTGATTTTTTTCTATCGAGTCAAATTTAGTCAATCATGTTTCGGCTCCCATAACTTACTAACTAAAATCCTAAACATTAGATTGTCATCAAAAACAATTCCAAAATTTGATGTTTTTCTGCCTTAAAATTGATTTTCCGTGGAGTCAAAACGTGGGTTTTGCGACTCACTTCACCTTAAGCGGGCAGATAAAAAATTGAAGCTACTTTGCTGAGCCCACAACTACCTGCTTCAGTCATGATCATGACGTAAAAATACACTTCATAAATCAACCTAAATCGAAGCTGAAACGGGCTAGAAGACGGATTGTGTGGCATACAATGCGCCAAATTATCGGGAACGAATAATCACACACAACATAGAAACGCTGAAGGTTACACAGGTTACAGGCTATCGACTTGCACTGTCAGGACAGTGATCAGAATGCCACTGGTTAGCCACATTCAATTTGGTCCAGACCGCATTTAATCGATGTGTTTACGCCTGAGCTAATTAACCGATTTGATAAACTAGCAGTTCACCGTGAACTGAGATATCGGCATGTCTGTCTACCTTTAAGGCGACTATAAGGGTTAAGGGTCAAACCTCCCTCTCGCTCGCACTATTCAACATTTTTAAAGATATAAAATAACTCAATGTAGTTATGCAAAATAGCAAACCTTCACGGCCTAGAAAATAACAATACAAAGGTTCATCAAGAATATCATTTTAATTCTATCACGTTTTCTTACTGTTTTTTGGTTGCACCAATGTGATTAATTTTGCTATTTTGCATAACTACATTCAGTGATTTTATATCTTCCAAAATGTTGAAAAGTGCGAGCGAGGGAGAGGTTTTACCCTTATAGTCGCCTTAATAAGTAATATTATACAAAAAACCAATGTACCTATAACAAAGAACAATAACAACAAAACCAGCCTTTAACAGTTTACTGCTGGACTTCTCATAATATGAAGGAGATTAATGCCAATAATCTCCACGCCTGGGCGTGCGGGTTGGGGATCGCACCACACCGTCGTAGCTGCTGCAAACTGCAGGTTTTTTTTGTTGGTGAAATTGTATTATTTGGAGGTAGTAGTAAATTAGTAGGTTCAGTAAATTTTATAGAATTTCGTAAAATAGGTTTAACAGTTTTTATTTTTGTAATAATCTATTGCGTTCCGTAATGTGTAAAAAGGTTTTTTTGTAGTTTAGTATGTTAAAACCGTTTTAGGGTTCCGTACCGAAAGGGTAAAAATAGGACCCTATTAATAAGACTCCACTATCTGTATGTCTGTCTATCTTTCTGTCAGTCTGTCACCAAGCTGTATCTCATGAACCGTGATAGCTAGACAGTTGAAATTTTCACAGATGATGTATTTCGTTGCCGCTATGACACTAAATACTAAAAACAGAATAAAAGAAATAATTTAGTGGGGCTCCCCGTGGGCACGGAACCCTTCGTGCGTGAGTCCGACTCGCTATATTAGATGGACAAACGACATCGTCAAGATTGCTTAAAATCGGTGGATCAAAGGGGCTCAAAAACGTTCTTGGTGGTAAATCCTTGGTTCAGCTGTGGACCTTGTGTTTGTTCTAAAGTTTGTTGTTGATAATGATGGTGATAATGAATTGTATTATCAATCGTTATTTGGCTGAGTTATCTCATTGCATAGCTTATAGGTACTTCTAGTTCATATTCTAATATCGAACAGTAGCCAATGTTAAACAAAAACTAATGTATATTTTTCCAAGTTTCACCCAAATCCGTTCAATGGTTACGAACTTGAGAAGGAACAAACACACATACTTTCACATCTATAGATAATTTTAGTGTGATTGACATTAAGTCTACAATCTCTTTACATTGGAAGGTTTCTTGAATTTTCATTATACATTCCTTCGTCCGACTAAATGAAGTTGCAATTTTATAATCATTTATTATTTTTACTTATCTGCATTAAACAAACGAACATGAAACCAAAAATATATTTTGGTTTCATGTTCTAAAAAGGCTTTTAGTTTTATTTTGCATTTATTGAAAAAATATTCCTTAAACGGGATGTAGCTGTACACACAATAAGCCCCTTTTCAAGATATTTTTAAGATACGAGATAAAATATCATCATATTTTATCCCCTTTGAAAATAAAAATATAATCCAACATCTTAACAACATCGATTTGAAAGTTTAATGCCTGATCAAACGAATAGGTGCCAAGATACAAAATTATAAAAATAAAAATGCAAATCGCCCTAGGAGTCTCAGATATTCGTTCGCTTCGCTAACTTGATAAATAATAAAAAGGTTAATAGTACAAATATATATTTGTTTTACTTGACCTCAATCTAACTCAACCGAGGAGCGGAACTTTATTAATATAGGTATTGATTCAATATTATCATACCTATTCTTTGTTATTGTGTAAACTGAACCAAAATCATGTAAGTGGAACATAAAATACTAATAATTATTTTAGTTAAAAGACTATCTTGTACGAATCAAAAGTTGTTTAACACGTAACTAACAAAATAATACTGGCATTGATATGGAGTACAATCTGCTACTACAATAATAATATTGTATGAGTGCGCACTAAAAGTGTATACAATAAGGTGCAACGCTTCCAAGCAGGCTTTGCAGTTTTTAGTAACTAGCATGCCAGTAGCTAAACTAGCAAGCTTTGTGCAGGAGCACTATTATTTGAAAGTATTCTGAGACGTTACGCATTTCATGAAGTGAATTAAAGAAAAAAATACTACTAATAAAAAGGTTCCAAGCTAAATTAATTTCATCATAAATGTTAAAATTGTTATATTTTTAAAATGCTAAGTCCTGTCTTACTACGACAGACAAACAGTCTAATATATGTGGGCTCTCCATAAATTCCCACAATAGTGAAATATTATTTCCGTTTTATGTGGAAATGAGTATTCTAAAAAAATGACTTTGTAGAATTTTACTAACGCAATCTAGTGGATGCGTCATCATATATGATACATATGATAATTATTACCTAAAACAAAGTATTGTTTCATAGGTTACGTATGTTTCGTTGTGTTTTACTCAGCAAACAGAGAAGCAATACGCTAACCTTTGCTGCAGCACTCCACAATAATAAAATTGAGCATGCATTACTAATACCACGAGGTACTCGATTCCATGCTAGCTACTGGCATGTTCGCACGTACCATTATAGTACCTGGTAGAAATAAACGGTCGAAAAAGCTTTTTCGTCGACATTTTATATTGCACACATCCGGAACTCTCGTGCCGTAATGCGCGTACAGGACTACCAGGTAGCGTTTAGCTTACGTTTTTAATAGCGCAGCGGATATAGTATAAACAATACCTACATTATTCTTCAATACTTTATTTTTTTCGTTTGAGCTAGTAGCCAACTTCCTGCCACGGTCCTTCCTGCCACGTACGTGTAAGTTGTGGAACGAACGCTGTTGCGGTTTTCCCACAGAGCTACAACATGGGGACCTTCAAAAGGCGGGTATTTCATCACCTCAAGGGCCAGCAGCGCATCAGTATTGCCTCTGGTAATACAGGTGTCCATGGGCAGCGGTGACTCCCTCCCATTAGGTAGCCCGCATGTTCGTCTGCCAGCTTTGGCATTAAAAAAAAGTGCTGTCACAGTTTTAGGCCACCCAAGGCCTTCGACATGGCTTAACGACTGAAAACTGGACCAATATCGTAACGTGCCTTCCGAGCACGAAAGCTCTTAAATCTAAATGCCAATTCCCATCCAAATTGAAACTGGGCGGAGTGTTGGCTAACTTAGAGGATCTGCTAAGAACAACGAATTAAGCCAAGCCACGAGCGCTTCGCAATACTTATAATATTCTTTTTAGTTCATCATCGTCATCATAATAAACATTGGCCTATAGCAATCCGATGCTGGACGCTGGCCTAATGAGCGCCAGTGCACCTTTTTTTCAGGCCGATGCACCAAGCTTCAGCCTTTCGCAAACTGACACTCCACCTGGGCGAAGGGATGAGGAAGATTCTACTTGGTTGAAACCAGGCTCACATAACTTTGATGCTTTTAAAATGATACAATGATAATTGTACTACTCAGTCGGTTTGCACGCCTGGTGTCCCACGAGGTGGTGCGCACATGCTACTTTCCAACGTACTGCTATCCGCATATAATTGATATTCCATTAACAGAAACAGAATTAAGCGCTTCCAAACATAATTCATAATGCAAAACGCTAAATTAAGGAATCAGCTGCCGGTGTCTATTTTTCCATTGACATAAGACCTTAAGGGCTTCAAAATGAGAGATGATAGGTTTTTTCTGGGAAAGACTCCTCATCCGTTCCCACGCAAGCCTCGAGGTCAAGAGCTGTCCCTTATTAAATTACCGAATGTAATGTTTGGATCTGCCTCTGACTACCCGCTTTAAGGTATCCTCAATAGTTTGCGTACTGAGCTATTGCTCTAAATTTATGTATAATAAATAATAATTCTAAACAATACTAATATTATAAATGTAAATGTTTATGAGAATAGATAAATATGTTTGTTACTCTTTCACGCAATAGCTACTACACGGATTTGGATGAAACTTAGAATATAAATAGTTTACATAGGCTACTTATCAGCAAGTAAAAAAATATGTTGTACATTATCACACATCATGTAGCCCCAAAACTAAGCAGAGCTTGTATTATGGGAACTACATGACTCATATATTATATAATTATTTCCTTTTTATGTAAATACATAGTACATATACATAGAAAACACCCTGGCCTGAGACAAGTATCTGCATATAATGCAGACATTTGTCCTGCGGCGGGAATCGAACCCATAACCTTCTGCGTCTCAATCAGACCTTCAACTAATTGCGCCACAGAGGCCGTCGCATAATGGGAACAGGGTCATAATGTTGTTAGTAACGTAGTTAGGTATAATTTTCTGTTACAAGTAACGGTAGTACTAATACGACCATCATGCTGCCTAAGCTTAGCCTGAGAATGTACTTGGATTACGAGTAGCAGAATGTCCGGCGTACAAACCACAGACGGCTATAGTCTTGAGGCTCTAACTAACCGCATCTTCACACCTGAGACGGGGCAGATGCTTTTGACATTATTCGGGATAACCAACCCAACCTCAGAGTTATGTTTTAAGCCCTGTAACGCAGGACTATGAAATGCTTGTAAATTCTAAATAAGGACATGGACACCTCTTGGTTTCGAGAATTCATCAGTGGCAAGTCTAATTTTTATTTAGCTTAATTAAAATCTCAAATAAAGAATAAAAATTGACGGCCTCTGTGGCGCAGTGGGCGAAGGTCGATCTGAGACGTAGAAGGTTGCGGGTTCGATTCCCGTTGCGGGACAAATGTTTGCATGTTCTGTAGATATTTGTCTCTGGTCAGGGTATTTTCTATGTATGATATATATGTATTTACAAAAAAAAATATATGTGTTCACTATATATTTTTTGGTTGTTCCCTTAATACCCTCTGCTTAGTTTGGGGCTACTTGATGCTGTGTGATTACGTCCCGCATTTTTTCCCCCATTAAAAAAGTAAGTGTAAATGCCTGCCCAAAAATGTTTCTCATTTCTTTTTTAAGCCTAGTTAGCATGGCCTAAGGGTAAAACTTTCCCTTTGTTTCTCCGGGGATTATCGGGAAAGAAAGGCAGTCAGGATTTTAGTTTCTATAAATAATTACCTAATTATTTATACATAATAATAATCCTATATTCAACATTTACCTTATCATTTAAAAAAAAATCGGGTGTTAAAGTGTTAAAGTGATATACTGACGACCTCGTTGGCAGTTGCACCAAGGTGACAAGTTCAGTTTCCAAAAGTTTGCATGATCTGCGTATATTTGTTGCAGTTCATATGGGTGTTGTGGTGCTGTAATGTACTCATAGTTCCTAAAATACATGACACCGAAGAGAAGTCTAGTGTGGAATGCCTATGTGACTGTTGAGTGTTATATTACTAAGTATGTAAAACTTCTGAAAAAGTGTCAATGGATGCAAACAAATTTTGATACTTGTATGCAGGGTAAATTAAATGCTTATTTTCAAATAACTGTATTTGAAAACTAAGGATTCATATCGCAAATCCCTACTACGTGCCTCAGGCTAATCAGCTGGATCATCGGAGAAATATAAGAGCGTGTTCATCTCATTCTGTTTAAGTTTTGCTATATTTTTCTATATTTAAATATATGAAATAGTTATTATTTCTGTTTTGTTTAAAATAACTTTGTAACAAACCGTTCAGACTTGAAAATACTCTAAAGATTGATTTCGTAATTTACTAAGAATTTTAGAAGTAAGAAAGTTTTTCTCAAAACTAAATCCATAAACGTGAAACGGGGCGTCTGGAATCTTTATAAGGCATCACTAGTATTTAACCCATTACACTCATATTCTTAAAAAAAACTTAAATATTGGAACAAAACTGGTAGCTTTCTCATAAAAAAAACCTTTAAAATAAGACCTTCCAGTAAAACTCGTCCAAACTTCCAATAATAATTCGTTTGCCAATAAAATATAAAATACATCAATTTCATGAAACTCAAAAGACGTATTGCCGGTTATCGGCTCCACTATTGGATATGGATCCTTTGAAATCTGGCTCCCCATCGCATTAGGTTCGCGCGAGCACCGCGATGGGCTGTCGAAGGAAATTGTTACGTTATGTCTCCATGGGATCAGACGGCAACTGTTGCGCCTTTATCGATTCATATCTTTCGATTGCAGACTTTCATGGTATTTTAGAAGGGTTCCGAAATACTGTTGAAGGAGTATGGTTTTGTTACTACTGTTTAAGATTGATGATGAATACTGAATATAACTATCGTCGTACATATTTAAGTAAAAAAATTGTAAAGATAACGGTTAAATATTTTATTCCTCTTAAGAAATATAATAAGTTCACTACAGAGATAAAGGGGTTAGTGTACATTTCAGCGTTTAAAGACGAGTAAAATAATCATCTAAAAAAATGAATAGGTGATCGATGAACATAAGCAATAAGTAACTACAGGTATTATATTATAATATTATATCAACATAAACTTTTATGAGATTTATCACAAATCTTCACAAAAGCTAAAATTGATGATAACCATCGAACCCTTTTCACGAGTCAAGCATTGTGTCCGTTCTGCATTCTAGTCTAAATGTGTCTATTAATTCATTAAATGTTTTGAAATTAGAGAGGGCTCGTCCTCCGCCCTCGTCAAATGACTACACAATAGCCGAGTTAAATTACTATTGCAGTTAGAACATTCCACAGTTTTGCTCCACTTTTACAACTTTTAATGAGTTGGCCTTTTAGATTTGAGGAAACACGAAATTGCTCCTGAATGCGAGGTCAATTTGGATTTGTGATACCTAAAAAGTGTACAAATTACTAATGAGTACGCAATATTTAAATATCAGCTTTAGGACTCTCGATCCCAAGCCACTCCATCATCAGCAGCGTTGAACGGGAGTATGCCTCTCTGTATGAGCGCCATTACGCTCAGGTTTTTTTTAAACTGTTTAGCAACTAAATATTTTTTTTATCATGTTAGAAATTTCAACAATCATTCAATTATTCTCAGTTGTGCAATACCCTAACTGGGTACATATTATTATGTATAAAATTCTAACCCAGTCTTAAGCCCAGACTGCACTTTAATGTACCTGTCGGTCAAAGCCTTCAAAAACAAATTAAAGCGAATGCTTATACAAAAGGCATACTACAAATCTGATGATTTCATTTTAGATAGATTGTACTGGCAGTGCGCGACTGTTGATGAGGTGTGTCTTGGTAATTCATCTAGGATTGTTAGATAGCAAGTAATTTACTATAAGTATAATAAATAAGTTTGTATGATTGATTAGTAAGTATTATTTTTACATTTTAAATAGAAATTGACGTTCAAAAGTGTACTATTGTGCCTATTTGATGAAATAAGATAAATTGAAATTGAAATTGTAATATGACTGCAATAAATATTGAATACTGATCAACTGTGCATAGAAAATATGACAGGTTTTGTGTTCAACATAAAATATGTAGGTGCGTGGCTCCTCGGTTTTATACTTAACAAATGAGAATGTCTACCAAAGCAAACTACCTAGTGGTAACTAACACCATCAAGAATGGGCGGTGTCGGTGAAAACTCTCGCTAATGTTCATTGTAAAGGCAACAAATAACCCGCAATCAAACTAACGGTCGACCTCTATTTGTTAGAAAAGAAATACGTTCCACAGACTGTGTGCGTACGTTACGCTAATGTTATAGGATAAAGAAAACGAAGTCAGATGAACGCGAGAAGATGGCATGAATAATGTAAGGTAGTTTTGTGGATAAATAAGTTTACTTACGCTCAGGGTAACGCTCAACAATAGAGCAATAATAGTTAGTCCACTGTCACAGTCACTGCTGGACGCAGTCTTTTATTATGAAGAGGGATATGCCCATAATCCCCACGCTGGGAATGCGGGTTGGGGATATTAGGGCACAGCTTTTCGCTCCGCCGACGCTGCTACCCTCCAGCGGTCAATTAATTGATTGGTACCAATGTAAGGCAGCGCTATGCCAAAGTCAGATGATCACCAGAGCTTAGGTTAGAACCGCTTGTACCAATTAACTTTAGTTTAAGTACAAGGCTCACTTTAGTTTTATTTATTACAAAAAAACATTGGTCCGAAAAATTAAAAACCTCGGTCTCGGTTGAAGTAAAAGGAATTGTAAAAAAAAATCGGGCTTTTAGTTTTTTACCATTATAACTCGCTAGAAATAATGAATAAGCAGTAGTCAAAATAACAGAAGCAAGTTTCCTTTGAGAAAACACACCGAAACAGCAATTAAAATACTATCAGTTATCATATAATGTACATAAATAATCAATCAAATAACATTAATAATTTAAAATATATTAAAAAAATTCTATACCAAAAGGTATAATTAATTTAAAAAAATTCAAAAATTCAAAAAAAAAAAATCAAAATTATTTATTCAATATTACAAGTACATAAAAAAACATGGTTTGGGATCTTTTCTTTTAAGCCGTAAGTACTGTACTGTATCTTTTTTTTATGAAGCATTATTTTTATGATTGCTCTTTGTGCACGTTCAATACTGATGAATTTAGTTTTGTAAGTCCCTCCCCAAATTGAGATACAGTACAAAAGAATTGATTGAACAAGCGTTATGTAGATATGCGTAATTAGTTGTATATCAGCAATATTAAGTAGGTGTTTAAAGAAGAATTAAATACTTTTGTGCAAATGCCATCGATTACAAATATATAAAAAAACAGTAGGTAAGGATACCACTAGTATCCCAATGTTATTGCTTATTTGGAATTCCTTAACATTTTTTTTACCTATTTAAAAAAAAACTGTTTGGGTGTTCGGCCCTATTAGGGCTACCTACTCGTACAACTCGGCAGCGCCAAGTTTCAAGAGTTCAATCGAAGTTTAAACGAGTTAATCCCTTTTTATTAAATGTTGATGCTCACTGTGGTCTCGAGGATCCCATTACGGTGTTAACTAGAGTTTTCGACTTAATTTTGTTGTAACTTCTTTGAAATAACAGATACTATAATACCTATAATTTACAAAGTAAGATTTTTGTTTAATAGAGAGCAGGCCTAGGTTTTAGATTATTTTCTATATTTTTAGAAAATATTACTTATATTGACGATTAAAAATATATTTCAGAAAGCATCATAATCATAAAACCAAGAAACTTAAACCCTAACCCTTATTTCTCAAACACAAATCTTTTCCAAGTGTAACGTTATTGTTTGAGAGGTTCGCTACTGATTGAGTTAATTTTAACAAAATCGTTTTACTCACTTCCTCACATGTTGTTCCGGATTATTTCACCCCGCGGTGCCATTCCTAGGAAATTGTTTCCGCGAATTCTTTTGGGCTTTACGAACAAGCTTTGATGGTGAGTTGTAAATAAATATAAACGTAGTAAATTTTATCAACGTTTTGGCTTCTAGAAAATCAGTACGATACTGCAATTCAGTGAGCTGAATTATTAGTATAATCACACTAAAATTGTATATAAAGTTTGGGTGAGTATATTTGTCCCCTCTGAACTCCGTATTTGGATTTCTTTTATCGTATTTTCTTGGAATATACATAGATTATAATTTGTAAACAAACTGACTGACTCCGGGTTACACGCAAGCGAAGCCGCGGATAGAAGCTAGTCCATATTTTTTTTTTTTAAATATAATCATTGCAAAATATTTTACAATTTCAAAAACCATGAGTGCTAAAAACAATTATTGCTTTTGTAAATAGATATAAAAATACTAACAAGCACAGGGTAATACATATATATATATATATATATATATTTAAATTAAAGCAAATACGCAATGCTCAAAAATAGTGTAATAACGAATCCCAATAAGAAAAATAAATAATGCACCAAGACTGGTAAAAGGCCTCAGCAGATAGTGATAAATGCAATCGAAGGGGTTCACGAACTCATTAGTGGAGGTATACACGGTGGTCGGCCGGGACGGTTGATTGACGCAACGGAAATGATTTTGCTCGCCACCGGCGTCGGCGCTATCTCAGGTACCATTCTCATTTGTACAGTATATTTGATGTTTTCACTGATAAGTGTAATGTGACTTGATACCGTTAAATCAATCTGATACATCACCAGCCTATATCAATTCACTGTTGGACATAGACCTCCCCTAATAAAGGGGGATGTTCCCATAAACCCCACGTGCGTGTGGGTTGGAGATAGCAGAGTACAGCTTCTTGCACCTCCGACGCTGCTGTCAGAGTTTAGATGTACCGGTGTTAGGCCAGAGCCTGTTTATCAGTTAGCAGGGTGCACCACGGGCAGGTAAGGTTGGCTTGGATTCCGAAGATGGAGGTTGGATCTTCTTACAACCCACATTAATCATGGAATCAAAAAAAAATAACTCAAATAACAGATTAAAGACATCTTAAATAAGTAATAAATATCATCCTTACTAAAAATGGTTCAGACTCGAACTGCAGGTTATCAAAGTTCAAGGAAGTCAACGTCTTAAAACTGTAAAAGTGTGGAAATATTGACGTAACGTAGCTTACACAATTCCACTTCATCCGACGGCAGTGTCTGAGTGCAAAGGCGTGTCGGTGCCGCGCCGGACCCCGGCCTCCGTGAAAATTCAGCGCCCGCCGGAAAATATGGCCGCTGATGGAACCTTAATGTTTCCGACTTGGCCCCACTTGCGGTCAGCGCTACGATGTGTCTTATAAACTTCAACTCTAATAAAAATAGTGACAAGCTTTGACACTATGTGCGCCGTGCAAGATTTTAATTTTAAGGAGATTTTAAAAATAATAATTTTAAATAAGGTTGTTTGGGTTTTGAAAGTGGTGAGACTTTCTTTTAAGTTTTCTTTATTCATAATAATTAACTTTATTCTTAACAAATGTATCATATATATTAGTTGTTTTAGATCAACCTGTTAAATAGTTTTGGTTTGAATGAAGAATATGTAAATTTCACATCTTCACAAACATTCACCTTCATAAATATAAGTAGGATTATTTAGTTATAGTTTTAATAATTTTATGTTTTGTTTTCCAATATAGGCCTTGCGTAATTTTAGCTAACATAACCGAGAAAAAACTTTGTCCTTGGCTATAAAAAATAAACATCTCATCTTATCTCATAAGTTTCGGGGTAGCTCTTTGTGAAATGACACCTCTGGGCATCTTTGTCGCCCAACAAACGCCCCGTGAAATTGAAACAGACCGGTCGCTCCATATTCCGGAAAATTCTTGTCAAATTCCTTCTTTTAATCTTGCGACGCCGCCGTAATGTGTTGAACTTTTTATCTGCAACTAAATTGTTTACAATAAGTATATTTTTTTACAAAATAGATATTTACAGAAATGCTTTTAACTGTCTGTGTATTTAAAGTTAAATAATGATTTAATTACACAGAGAGCAAAACATATTCTGGATCTGCGTACGAGTTAATATTAAAAAAATAATGGAATCATGATGTTCTAGTTCGTTTGAATTATGAAACGTGAGTTAGACTTGTACAGGATATAAACTCTATCTTGTCCTAACAAGTGAATAATTTCGTATAAAACATAAAATGCAAGGTCGTGTAATGAATACGTGTGCGATCTATCAGAATTAAAAGACCCTTTCCCTGTCACTCACATGATGGATGTGCGGAAATGAAGACGATCCTTTTCTAAGAGTGTTTGATATAGTATCAACGACATGATTTGAGCAAAGTAATTTCAGGAAAAAATTGCATAGCGAATGCAGATTTTAATTTTATGCTTTTAATTTATTGTTATTACACTTGAATAATTATTTGCATATTGAAATTTTAAATAGAAACATACAATTTATTCCCACAGCAGAAAGCTTTATCTACGAACACAAATAAATCGACCAAGTGTAACAACAAACAATAAAAGAAAGTATTCCTGGAGGTTTAACCGCTACATACTCGTACGTTCCGAATAATTTATTACAGAAAGGATTTTAAAAACACATATCTCCCGAACCCTTGGATAAAGCCGTTTTAAGAATATGTGGGAATTTCTTCAGGTGATTGTAAGGAAAATGTATATCATCTCTGCTCACATGTGAAGGATTTTGTGCGGATTATTTATATTGAATCCAGCTTTATTCGAATGAATTATTGCGCCAAGTTTAAAGAATAAATAAACTGTATCTAGAGTTTATTATTGGCCGCCGCAAACGATATATCGTGTATGTAATCGAAAAGAAAACATGATATTATTTGCCCGTCTCTCATCTCTCCGTCGGTTGGTGCGGTACGATCGGTCCCATTCAAGTCCCATTGCAATCGGTATTGTATTTGCTGAAGGCTCTACGGCTCATGTCGATTGCCGTCCGACGGAATGCGAGCAAATGCCAGCCATTTGCCAGCAATGAAAGGGCGTTGATTATTTGCTAATCATGCTCCGGCGATACGGGTCTATAATGAGAAATGTGAATAGCTGGCTGAGCACGGTCTCGTTGAAATCATTTCCATAACTAACGAAACACGGGCTCTTCGCGTAAATTAAAAATATACACTGAGTGAGTCGTCATCCTATGAGAATAGACCGTGGTTTCAGCATGGGTAATTGTGTTCACGTTGCGCAAATTAATTAGCTGTTGACTTTAAAGTAAAACTTTACTTTTTATTTAAAATTTGTATCATATTTAGGTGTCATTAGTTGCTGCATCTGAATCATAAAGAACAGTTTGCAAATCAAAAAATCTAGCTCACTAGTTTTTTTTTCGATTTCGACGTCAATTTTGTACCGAAACCTATCGGATATTTGGTCAGCGGATGGACACACCGCGATTGCCACATGTAATCGAATACGCTATCAATTCGGCAGTGTACCTGTTTGTGTGGCGAAATAACTAATTTATTTGTATCGCTCCTGTGGTCGCTGTCAGATAACTTCTGTCTGATATGAATAATATTATGACTCATTTACATAGCTGCCTAACTAACATTTCTATTGCTCTGTTTTGCCTGGTTAAGTGTAATAGCATAATATTATAAGTTTATAGACAGTTACTTGAATAATACATTTGGACTAACTAGCGTTTGACCTCAGAAACATTATTATTATACCTTTACTTAACCACAAGAATATTTTTAACATAGATAAAAATAAAAATGAATAAATAATGCTGAAAACTATCACACATCATCATGTAGCCCCAAAATAAGCAGAGCTATATATGATTCCCCATATGATTGATTGTAAATACATACATTTTATACATAGAAAACACACAGACCCAAAACAAATATTTGCTGAACGTACAAACATTTATCGAACCCGAAACGTTCTGCGTCTCAGGCGGTCTTTCGCCCACCTCGCCACAGAGGTCGTCAAATAAATTTTATTGTGTAGCTAAACCATGTGCGGTGAATAAGTGGTAAGGCAAGAAGCATCACCCACGCACCCTGCTCCGCTCGTTCATAAATCGTTGATACTGCCCTCTGCGGCGGGCGGCTAACTACCCCCATTTGTTTGCAGCATTTCTGATTACGCCCACCAATGTTAAACAAATAAATTTACTGAATAAATCTTCTAGAACCACGATTTTTGGTTTTAGTGTTGAAACTGGCCAATTTAAACTGAAAAATCTAGTAGCTAGAAATAGGTAGGTACTCCTAAAATCACAGATGAATTTATTTATTTTTATTTATTTGGAAAACAAACAGTACTTACTACTATTGACTATTGACTATTTATATATTTCCGCATATCGAAATAGATAACCTAATAGATCGCCTTTTGATAGGAGTGATTGTTCTGATGACAAGTGACAGAAAAAAATGGAGGTAGAACCATGGAATTAATATATACTTACGTAGAACATGTTGTGCCGGTCTCACATAACATTACTGTCATCATCATCATCATAGCAAGAACATAGTTCAACCAAATCAGCTGTGCTAGGGCTGCCTCACCAGGGTTTGATTAAAATATGGCCTAACTTTAAAAGCCATTTCTTCAATAATAATTTACACAATTTGAAAAGTGGTAAAAATGTTATGTACCTTCGTCAGTAGGTGCTTTCTTTTGAGATATCATACGAATAAATACCCTGCATATGTGATGTAATAGTTAAATTCTGTTTAAAGTAGGTATTTGTCTGTCTTATAATTTTATACTTAATTTTACCCCTGATATCGAGTTGCTGATTAACTTTTGACTTTAGTCTATCTTACTAAGTATGCTTACAAATAACGGAGCGAAAAATATAATAAATAAATACTTATGTCCAAACGTCCATGAGAACAATTAAATTATCGCATTGGGAAGAGCAAGACGTCCTGCCGTCATACAGTGTAAACTAGTGCGGATTATAGTCGCTTGACTGTGCTATTGGTATCCATAACTTTTTAGATATTTATTTTAGTTAGAACATTATTTTAGTAATACTATATAAAATATTTAGTAATACCTACATAACTGTATCTTTGTGTCTTGTCTATTAATCATGTTTGTTTGAAAGTATGTTAACTCTAGGTAAAAAAATATTGTAATATAATTATGTATGTATCCTTACTCTCTAAGCTACCTTCCTATGATAAGCTATATTTAGACTAGCATAGAACCTTCTGTACTTTCCAGGTTTTTTATGTGAATTTAAGGTGGCAAGGCAAGATGATGATTGGTAAATAAATGTATCGTTAATTAATAAGGTTTGCAAAAAGGTTGTAAGAATAATTTTTTAGTTCTCAATCAAGTTTGCAATGATTTGTACTCAATTTTACAATTATATCAAGTTTACCACGAAAGACTACGAATAGAACAACTTTTAAGGTTTTGAGAACAAACACACTACGTATTTTCTATTCTATTATTCAGTTATTAAATCTATATGCATTATAAATGGTTTCACAAATCAAATCAACATAGTACGCAAAGCGATGGTGAGTTTAACCTTTTGAAATCACAGGCAAATAGAGAGCGACCGTGGTTGACTCAGCTCTTGATTTGCCATGTTGTGCAGGCTTCACAGTTTGTCTACTGGCACAGGCCAGCCGCTAAAATATTAAATGACTTTAAATGTACCTACTTTTTTGTTCGGAGAATCCACTTTTTCACAAAAAAAATACTGATACGATTTGTTATTGCTTAGTGGATTTTTTTTAAATTTAGATCTGATTTTTACTAGTCTGTTACCACTTTCTGGTTTTAAAATTTATGCAATGGAAAAGCATATTTGAGTTATCGTACAATTTAAACACTTTTCATAAGCTACACAAGTATATATTTGAATGAACGTAGAAAAATAATTTAGGTATGTATAGTGATGAAAAACACAAATATTCTCAATTTTTCAATTTCAACCTAAAGAATCCAATTCTGAATAGGTACAAGGTACAATTTGCCGTGACCAAACTCGATTTCATTGTATTTCTGTAGTCAAACACATTTTTGCCAGGCTTCTTCTCACTGTAAGCTTTGTAAAAACGAAACATCTTTTCAAAAATTCTTACTTTATCTTCATCTCTTGACGGCATATTAATATTTATTTGGTGCCAAGTTATCGGAACAAAATTCAATTTAGCCAATGAGAGTGGCTCGTTCTTTATCTATGCACAGAAGGTCCTTTATTTGATAGCCGCTCCGGCAAACTGTTGTCCCCAATATTGAGGAGCTTTGGAAAAGTATGGACACACTGCCTTCTAAGAAAAAATACACATTATTTGTGTATATAATATTTCATTATTTCATTTTGTTGAAGTAAACATCATCAATGGTTCATATTCGTATGGTAAGAATATTGTTCCAATAGAATAAGCATGCAGATGCGACAATCATGTTATTAATAGTTCATGAAACAATAATAACAGTTCACTTTATTGATTTTTATAAACCATTTCATTTTATTTTACTTTCATCTGCGTAATTCGCATCTTCACTAAGCTAACGTTGAATATTCATCACATTTAGATAGTAGAGGCCGATAGACCCACATCAGAAAAACATCAAAAATGCATCAAGCGGAAACATCCGTCGACAATATAAGAGCTATATTGCGTATCACGGGCTCAAGTCCAGGCTCATCTAAGCTCTTCGCAAAGCAATGTTAGCTTCGTGATTTTATTGTTCGATCCTTTTTTCGATCATCTAAACATATGTTTATTCAATAAATACTCTGTCGTTCTGTTACTAACTGACAATCAAATAAGCCAAACGTTAGTCCGTAAAACATGATTTGTTCCTCGCATAATGTGCACAAAATGTGATGTGATTTCGGAAGCGGGAGTTCCACTAGTGAAATATTTATACATATTTTAAAGTGAGTGCTTTGTCTACGTATATATTTTTCCTGCTACACCCCTTCAGAGCCTGAATTTCAAGAACTCCTTTTTTATTGAACACATTTTCCCACTCGCATAAAAATCCATCCGAATTTCAAGTCTCTAGGGCTACGGTTTAAACTGTGCTTTGATTGTCAGTCGGTGCATGAGTCAGACAACTTTTTTTCTTCCATTTATTACGAAATTTTGTCGATTATCGACAAAATATATAGTACCTAATCAACTAGAGTTTTCGGTCATTACAATCAATTTTTTTCTTTAAATAAACGTTAGGTAGCATTTATCTGTCTGACACTGATAAACTAATGGTACAAAACACAGCGTATAACGAAAATGGCTCCTAACTTGACGAAGTAAACTTTGAATTTACTTTGTACACAATTTATTTTACTAAGCAAAAGTTCGCCGGTCAAAGCAAAACGTAGCGCTTAGCTCTCGCCACTCTCATTTACATGGTAGCACAATGACGTAAAATAAAATTAATTTCATGAAAACATTACTTTGGTGAATTCGTTAAGGGTGAACAAATTGCCGAGGCCCACCCAGCGAACGTGACAACGACCGTTCTTTACTAAGGATGTGATATACTGGTCTAGTTTATAAATTATAAAATGCTAGTCTACTTTGCTCTACTAATTAAAAAAAGGTACCTAGTAATAGTATCACAAATAGTAGTTTTCCGGTTTTAAGACTATAACTACAATTAAATGCTTTTTCTTTATTCTTTCTTTCATTACATTTATGATGGCAATTTCATTGCAACAATCATAATTAGTAGCGATACTTTTTGTGAGAAATATTAATAAAATATTTTTTTTGCAGGCTTTAATTTGAATATTACGTGTGTCCAACAAGTTGTTTAAAAATTTACCGTAATGTTTTTATGTGTATGTAATGCCGAAGAACCTATGAAGTTCTTGAGTGGAGACGGCGTCTCGGTAAACGTAGTGTAAGGACGTTTTTCGGCCAGGCGGAGTAACTATTTGCGAAATGCTGCTGGCTAGATACGTCGATTTGATGACATGGCGCTTAAAATCTAGCTATAGACTACTATAGGCTGATGATGATGATGATGATTGATGATTTTCGGGCATTCACGACTAAGCGCCTTTTGCTTCACCTACAGGGGAAACGTTGCAGCTTCCAAGCCTGTTCAATGGCTATTAGTTTTTTTTAGTACAATGACGACAAGTGTCGCTTTGCTTATTCTATGATTTTTTTGTATTTTAAGTATTTGCCACACTTCAGGGAAAATCTAAGATTTATATAAATCCCAAAAATTTCGACTCAGGTGCGATTTGAACCCGCGATCTTCCCATCAATACCGGGACGCGCTAACCAATATGATTTCTTAGCGCAGTTGGTTAGCGGGTCCCGGTATTTATGGGAAGGTTGCGGGTTCAAATCCCGCCTGAGTAAAAATTGTTGGGATATTTATAAGTCTTAGAAAATATTTACAAGATAAAATATTTAGTACAAATTCCGCCAACTCTCTCTGACGAGTTTCATAAAAACTCAACAGAAATTCGACAATGTAATTTGATCTTTTAATTATCTTGTAATGGATTTCCGCAAAGTCACGCCTGATTCAGTTCATTTAAAATCTTAGAAACATATATTTGTTGAAATAAATCCACAAGGTGTTAGTATATCGAGCCCTAACGAAAGGGCACCGCAGACGTCCCGCCACGCGCTGGTGCCTCCCGTTTGTTGGCGAGCATATTGTTCGCCACGCTGTCTGCCCTCCTGAAATATGATAGGCAGTCTGCCAACTTTTTAATTATGGACTAGGAAAACATGATCTTGACAACACCTTTAGTTATAGAGTAACGGTGCAAATTAAATTGTTTATTAATTTGCTTACACTCACATTAACAAAAATAATTTCCGCAGACCCTTTTGAAAAATTCTCTCTTTAAAATTGTATCACTAGCTGCCACCCGCGTCTTCGTTCACGTGGGACCCGGATATAAAGTAGCTTATGTGTTAATACAGGTCACAAACTATGAATATTCCAAGTTTTATACAAATTCCTTCAGCCGTTACGGAGTTCAGTGAGAACAAACATTCTCACACACACACAAACTTTCACCTTTATAATATTACTAGCTTCCGTCCGCGGCTTCGCTCACGTGGTACCCGGATAAAAAGTAGCCTATGTGTTAATCCAGGTCACGAACTATGTATATTACAAGTTTCATCCAAATCCGTTCTGTAGTTTTTGCGTGAAAGAGTAACAAACATTCATCCATTCATCCTTACATACTCGCAAACTTTCGCATTTATAATATTAGTAGGAGTAAGATAGTACAGATAGTAGAGATTCACGATGAATCGACGAATGAAAAGTGGTGACTCACTCATGAGACTAATTCTCGAAAAAGTTATGAACTACATACTACTGCTATTTGCAGTTTAGAATTTTAAGCTGTTAAAGCAGTTCGAAGCGCTCATGGCGTGGTTTACTTCGGTGTTTCTAACAGAGTATCTTATATATATAGTACACCCCCTGGTCGCTACATGGATGTGACCTTAAGTGGCTTTTGTATCTGAGTGCTTGCGTGCTTCGGAAGGCCCGTTATGATATTGGTCTTGGCTTTTTCAGCCGTAAAAACTTGTTCTGACAAGTCTCTTAGGCCTTCAGGTAGTCGTAAAACTCAGACACCAGAGTTGACCAATAGCTCATACGACGAAAATTCTTTGCAAATTTTATAAAATGCAAAGATATATAAGTTTACTAAACTGCCGGAAACTAAGATCTTAAAATGTTTTTTCATACTTCGTATATTTTGTATCCATTTTCCTCGAACGTATTCATGTTTCGATATTGTTTCGCGTACACAATATGCTAGGATTGCGCTCACTCGCGGCTTGCCGTATGAACATTCGCCGAGAGACACGTGCGCTCGCCTCAATGATTATTACTGCTTACCTCATACGGATTTACATAACCTATGCAATACTATGCAAACCAATATTGGAAAATTCACATTGGGTTTTGTATCGGTTGGTGCATCTTGGTAAATTATTACAGCCGTTCTTTAATAAACTTTGTTTTTAGTTCAGTTATTAATGTTTCTACTTTAAAGTCCAGTTGTAAGCTTTGCTTTGGTAAATATATTAAAAATACATGTGAACCCACAATTTAGGTAGGGTGTCCAGATTTAATAAGGTGTTAAATTATTATGCTAATTTAGTGTGGATTACTCAAATAGTAAGTACTTACTCAGATGTACCCGCTTATTTATGAACGTTAATCAGAGTTTGTCATTATACAACGGTAAGAGATTTCAACAGCCTAAGCATCGTTTATCTTTTAAAAGATGTTCATAAGTAAGGCTAATAAAGTAAAAACCCAAAAATAGAGACGGAAAGGACTCACAATAAGAAGTATTGACAAATGGAGTAAAAGAGTTACCCCCTTATTCATAACTAATGAGCACATAGATAAAAACAAATTATGTGCAAAATGATGATAATGAGTATGATTTATTAATAAGAATTCATGACTTTAATTGATTAGCACCTAGAAATGTATGTTTTATTTAGTTTGAAGACATTATGAAATAAATGGCTATTATTTTTATATTTATTGTAGTAGTGCACTGATAGTGAATGCAATGGACCTGATCTAGCTTCTGCAGAAGATTAAGCATTTTCTGTTAAAAAAATAAGAAGAATATTTTTTTTATCCAATAATATAATCGTTTGATTTTGAGACATTCATAATATTAGTACCTAAAGTACCTAAGTCAAATAATACTATAACAGAATTTGAGTTGAGCACGCAATAAAATATTACAGCACAGATAGCAAACAGCCACCGCAAGATACCGTATTCAGGGCAACTCTTGAATAATGATCTCAAACAGGTATTTGTAAATCTTGTACACAATGCGGTAAGAGGGTTGATAAACTAATATTAACAGGCACGTATCACAAACCGCAGGATCATGAAAATTTATCCCTGATCCCTCTCGGTATGCCATGGATAACTTTCATGTTTGGCCTCTATCCATTATTTATTACATTAGGTATACCCTGTTTACACCGGTTACCTTTTGGCAAACTATCCGATCTATCGGAGCAGCTAATATGACAAATTAATTTCGATTCAGTGTTTGTATACTGATGTGCCTGCATAATTCCGGTCGTGAGGATTTGAGCCGTGGGTAGCAATTTGGTTGGGTGAATAAAGGGTTTGATTAGTAGGAATAATAATCAACAGGTAGGATAAATTATTCTAAAAGATAAGCAGTGAATGTTTGTGATTTTGTACTTGCTTACGCCATGCGGCTTCGCTCAAGGTAAGATAAGTATATATATAATAAATTTTCTAGTTTGAAAATAGCTGACTTGGTACCTACACGAGATCTTAGAACATTTTTGTGCAATATAGCGAAATTTCTTCATTTATACATTTAAATGTTTTGGTTTGGATTATTATTGAACGACATATACCTAATTTACTTTTATCCAGGTATACGCAAGTAAAGCCGCAAGCGAGGGTTTATACATATAAAAGAAATGCAAGTGCCAACTTTGAAAGAAAGGAAGTGGGGTAATTCCTTTTTGCGCATGGACGGGGAGCGTCGACAGGTGTACCAGCTTAGTGAGAAATGCTCACTTTCAGAGATCTTACACACGATTAAACTAACGCAGACCCATTTCTACCTTACAGTAACTACCATCCTATTTAAGTTTGAAAAATATGAAGTTCCTTATCCAAATCCAATACTCGGGGTAGGTCTAAGTTAAGAAAAGTTGTGTGTGTCGTTCTTTGAGTATTTAGAATAATATGCAAGGGAATATGGTAAATCGCAAAATCTATTATTTCATTAGTCCTTAGGAAAAAAAAATATCTCAAGTGCTATTTGAAAAATATTGTAAGCCTACTTGATCCAAATGATAAGACTTGGATTAAATTAGGAATAGTTAAGTCGTGTAACATTTCAAAGAAAAATTATAGGATTTCTTTTCGAAAACGGCTAAATTTAATCTCAAATAATATCATCATCATCATCATCCACAGCCCGACTTCACCCACTGCTGGGTACTTATAGGCCTGCCTTTGTATGTGCCAATCCTCGCGGTTCAAAGCTTGTCTCATCCAGTTCCGGCCCACGATTGATGCAATATCGTCCGTCCATCTCGCTGACGACGACGACCGACGTTTCTGTATCCGGTTCTTGGACAATAATATTTTAATATAATATAATGCTTAATAATTACTATTTCACTAATAAAGTTTACAAATGGACATTAGTTAAGTACTTACACAAATAGCAGTAAATCAAACCAGTGCTCTCTAGTTCACGACCGTAATAAACCAATACCAACAATTTATAGGGTCGTATGAAGTGATTAAAGTAACATTTCCAAGAATGTCAACTGTTCCAGGATAATTATAATGTTGTTATGGGTAACTGTTACTCCACGGCAAATTATTCAGTTTCAGCCAAATTTAAGCGACTTGAACTGATTTTGTAACTAAATGACTAAATATTATAGAAGGGATTTATGAACCTAGATTGTTGATAAATTTTATTCTATTTATAATTTGTCAATGTGTGGTCAAACAATATTTAAATAACAATATTGATCTCAATGTAGGTTAAACAGTCGATAAACTATGTTGTAGGTTCGCAACGCGTTTGAGTATTTCCCCTTACGATCTAAAAAAGTCAACCGGTACTGAACAAAGTAGCATTAAATTTACGGTTCAGTGAGCACTGTGTAAAACTCGTAAAAGTGCCTCATACGTCAATACCTTTTGAAATACGGTAATGGAAATACGAAATAAAACAGAAAGCAAAGTATGATTAGTGAGTGCCGTACGTCCCATTGTCACAGTTTACTGCCGCCCGCGACAGCATTGCCCATTTCAATACGAAATATGCTTTAAATATAACCAAATTATTACATTTTCTCGAATTAAATTGTTCAGTTTTCGAATTTATATGAAAACTAAATTTGCAATATACAAAAAACAAACACTCATTAGGTAATAGGAACTTGATAGATAACGAAGTACTAAACATCTACTACATACAATTAACGTTTACCAGGAAAAAATAAAACAAACCATTATTCGATGTGAACATCTCTACATTGCTGTAATATTGTGATCACGGGGGAACCACAACGGTCGGCTCCGTGCTCAGGTGAGATTAAAAGTCCGATGCACTTGTTTGCGGGGAGCTCGGTCGACTGGTGAATGCACCCGCTCTCGCTCGCTCTCTTCCCATTCGCTATGATTAATGTGCGCGGTATTCCCCTACAAATAAATGTACCCTGCACGGGGATGTATTGCACCGTAATTTCCAGGTATCATATTTATTTGTCTATTCTGTATGACGATCAAAGCGTTGTGCATTCGGTTGAAGCAATAACGCAGATTGAAGTTTTGTTTTGAAATTAAATGATATACTTTGTTTTTATTCTTGTTTATTTTTGGATTCGATGTAAAAGCGATCACAATGTTCTCAAGGTGGTGCTAAGATTTATAGCAGCAGGCCTCGACCACTAACGACGGACGGCGGGGCCACCGCCCCGGTGACTGATGCTCTACATTTGTTTCAACTGATTTACTTTCCGTATTCGCACACATTTACACGACTCTACCAACTAATTTATCGTACTTTAGCTTATATTGAGCCACTTTATGTACCGCTTCGTACACATATAACATTTATATTTGCGAATATAATAATGTGTTTATATAAAATTGGGCTGTGGGCTTTCACCTCAGACAAAGTTTTCATTAGGAGCGGGCGTAAGTTTGCGGCGAGTGTGCGAGTGGGAACGTTTGGCACGATGCTGATAACACAACAAACAACTTGTTACAAACGTGTTTAGTTTTAGTTATTGCTTCGAGTTCGACGCTTTAACTCATTGGTCTAATAATGAAGAGGGGAGGCGGGCGCTGTAATAAAGCTTTGTTTTGTAGAGTAGAGACGGAAGCTATTTAACCTTCCACTAAATTCGGCTTACTATAACTTTAAGAATTTATTGAATTCTTAAATCGATTTAGACAGAATATGAATAAATTTTGCTTGCGTTCAATTCAACGGTGGCCATGCTGGGTTTCATCAAAGTGATACAAAATTAAATTACGTTTGCGCACGTGAACGTGGATGCCAGTCGGGCCTAACTTTTTTTTGTACATTCGTTTGCCTCATGTCAAACAGATCTGTTAACCGAAATCAAATTGGGAAATTGTAGATCAGGATTCGTATCGAGATACCTTTATTTAAAATTTTTCACGTCAAAATAATGCTTATAAAAAAGTAGGAGTATTATGAATCGCGTTTGCGTAAATATGGCAGATTCTAAGTCATAAATCTTTCAAAATAGACTTCAATGCGACTATAATTCGGTTAGAAGCAAAACAGGAACATCATGACCGAACATGTCACAATTCCAAACATAAATAACGATTTCGTTTATCGTCGGCTGTTTACAATAACACTAGGTGGAAAGTGGCGCATTAGGCGTGTGTTTATGCTGGCTACGTCTTTTGTAGTGTGTCCGTTACACGATGTTAGGCAAAGGGGCAGGAAGGGGAAGCGGTTTATCTGTGCTCCGGAACTCAGGAAGACGTACGCCCGCACCGGTTCTGGGTCCGCGCTGAATTCCTTTAGGCTTTACATTCGTACAAAATTGCCATTGTGTTGTCTGTAGTTGTGTTGACGCTTTTGTGCGCCTTTCTGGCCGGCACAGCGGGAAAGATATACTAAACTGTTTTATTTTTATCCATGTAGCATTTATTTGTATGAAAACACTATGTAACCTATTGTTAGAAAATACAGGAAATCACTAAGCTTAGTTATGTATATATTTTTATTCAAACATATTTAATTATAATAATATTTTTTATTCAAACTATAATATCATGTTATCTGTACTAACTTTAATACTTTCCTATATGTTATGATTAGTTCTCAAACTCAAAATAATACAAAAAATAAAGTGTTTGCTTATCTATACTACTATATAGTACACATGAACAACATGAACCACTGTGGTTCCCATAATACAAGCTCTGCTTAGTTTGTGGCTATATGATGCTGTGTGATTACGTCCCACATTATTTATTTATTTATTTTATATAAAGAGGTAGAATTGTAAGTTTGTATTTATGTTTGTCCGAGCGAACCGGTGATCCAAACTGCATGAAATTTGGTAAGTCGATAAGGTGTATTGGAAATTTTTGCTGGGAAGTATTTGAGTTAAATCTTACTTCTTTCCATTAAGGTATGGGGTTCCAAAAGGGGCCAAAAAAAATTAAATAAATCTAAATATATTGAGTGGGGTGTCATATGAATGGGTTTTGTTTGTACATTCAAAAATGATTTTTATTTTAGTTCTAGAATATATAGTTTTTGGAATAATAATAGTAAAATTCAATAACCATTACAACATGAACTCCCATTTCTTAGAGTTTCGTTGACATTGTAGTTCTGTTCTGTAAGTTGAAAACGTGGTCAACCAACTTTTGTATTGAATCGATGCCCAGGTTAGCCTAATGCGGGCGAAGAGGTTATTGGGTATTATAGATCGCAGTACCAATGCCAGCTGTACCGCCCGCAACTTTATTTGCTTTTTTTTTATTGCGCAAATAATCAAGAAGCTCTATTTTTTTAATAATAAAGCATAGGTACATCATAGACTACGCTATCCAAACCATCCTAACTAATGTTATAAATGCAAAAGTACATTCAAAAACACACCTGCTCTCTAGGGTGCGAGCTGCTGCTCGACGTCCTAGAGCAAATGAGGCCTAATTCCAGCAGTGGGTAAAGTTGCGCTGCGGATGACGATGGTCAAAAAGGCAGTAAAAATCTTTATATCATGCCAAAACTATGAAGAGAAGAAGGAAGGTATGATGAATCTTTATATCCCTAACTTGAGAAATGATTGGTTCTCCATAAAAAGAGCCTCACAGCAGCGGATCGAGTCGCATCTCGCGCCCTAGATCAAGTGTGTTTTCAGTACTCAGAGTGTTATACACTAGACACTAGCACGTTGGCTGTGGGCCTCGCAGCAGTGGATCTTGCAACAGCTCGCGCCCTTGAACAAATGTGTTCTCAGCACTTAAAGTGTTCTACACTAGACACTAGCACGTTGGATTGAGCAGCAGCTTATGTCCTAGAACAAGTGTGTTTTCAGCACTTAAAGTGTTACTGAATTAGAATTAGATGGGAACGGCAGATAGGGGATCAAATTTTGTATGGGGAACCAATCATTTCTCAAGTTAGGGTTACAAAAATACTCATAATACTTATACTTTTTAACTTTTACTTGACTTGGCGACGTGTCACTTAGAGTAAAGGGAGTGAGAACGGTCTCGCAAAAGGCAGCGAAAGCGGGAGTGGGAACGGGAACGGACCCGGGTACCTACCCGGACCTAACCAGGCATCAGTTGGTACTTTTTATTCCGTACATATTTAGGATTACGTGTAAAATAACCATGTTCGGGAATTATTTTACAAAATGCCCATGAGAAGGTATCTAAACTAGCCCACGAGATCTGGCTAGCTGCATCATATAGCGAGCACCCAGCTTTCCTGCTTCCAGTAAACTCCTGCTGTTGTTTTAGTGCTGCACAATAAAGATGTAAATATGAAGCATAAGTCTATGCATAAGTTGTGTTAGTTACACTATTTATATCTCAAGAACGGCTGAACCGATTTGGCTGAAAATTGGTGGGAAGGTAGCTTAGAACCTGGAGACGGATATAGGATACTTAAAGTAGGGGTAGGGGTAGGCTAGGGGTAGGGGTAGGTGTACGGTAGGGGTAGGGTAGGGGCCTACCCCTACCGTACCTCTTAGTAGTTGTTGTTGTGTTTTATCCTCATTGATTGCTTTTTCCATTTCGATATACTCTTTGATTGCTTCTTCAACTTCAGTATTCTTTTTAATAGCTTCTCCCACATCGATCTCCTGTTTAATTTCTTCTTTAACATCGATATCATCTTTGATAGAATTTTGCACTTTAATATCCTCATTGATTGCTTAATCCTCTGCAATATCCTTTTTATTTGCTTTTTCCGTTTGGATATATTTTTTAATGTTTCTTTAACTTCGATACCCTCTTTGAGACAGGACACCGTCTGTCGGGTCAGCTAGTAACTTAGATAAAAGTACCAGCCTATATCAGTCCACCGCTGGACATAAGTCTAATAAAAGTGGATATGCCCATAATCCCCACGCTACGCATGCGGGTTGAGAATCGCAGGGCACAGCTTCTCGCACCGCTGACGCTGCTGCCCGTCGGCAGCCAGGGAATTTAGCTGTGCCGCTGTTAGGCTGCGCTATGCCGCATTCAGCCGGACGCCAGAACCTCGTTTCTTAGTTAGCAGGGTGCACCACATACAGATGAGGTTAGCTTGGGTTCCGAAGATGGAACCCCTTACACCCCGTACCTATTCAATATCTATCTTATATCATCTATATTTATAAGAATCTTCGTCCTGTCTGAATAACTGATCGACTGACTGGACTGACTGATGGCAAGCCTAAACCGTTGTTCATAGTGGGAAGGTGGGTGTAGGGGTACTTAGAATATGAAATGACTGAAAACTTTTGCAAAAAATTTAAAAAATATTCTTGAAATTAGCATCTTGAAACTTGCATTAGTGTTTTTATACAATTTATAAAGATTTGAAATGAAATGAAATGAAATGAAATTTATTATTAAATTTATTATCAATTAATCAAATTGATACTATCATTGATGATAAACTGACATTTAGTAAACCTAATGAAATTTCCGAAAAATTCAATCAATATTTCATAGACATAGCCAACAAGCCTAATTTAAGGTTACAACAGAATGATGCTTATAAAAGCATTGATTCTATTAATTGTTCTTCAATCTTTCTTAAACCAACTGACCAAGAAGAAGTTCTTAAAGTTATAAAGAACCTAAAAAATAAAAGCTCGGTTGGCATAGATGGGTTGAATACGGAAATGATTAAACTCAGCGCACCTTATATCTGTGGACCACTGAGTCATATTATAAACAAGTCATTTGAAGAAGGCGTCTTTCCAAATAAACTTAAATTATCTATAGTAAAGCCGCTATTCAAAAAAGGTGTAAAAACAGATATGAATAATTATAGACCAGTGACTTTAATTCCAGTTATATCAAAAATATTTGAAAAAATTATGCTGACGAGATTACAACACTTCGTAAATTCACATGACATTCTAAGATCGGAACAATTTGGATTCAGGAAAAATAGCACTACCTCGCTTGCTTGCTTTAATATGGTGAAATTGATTGCTGAGGCAATCAATGATAAAATTCCCGTAGTCGCGCTTTTATTAGATATGTCTAAAGCGTTTGACTTTGTCGACCACAAACTACTGCTTCATAAGATAGAAAAGTATGGCATAAGGGGAAAAGCAAATGACTGGTTAAAAAGTTATTTAGAGGATCGCCGACAATGTGTCGAAATTACAAAAATTGACGATTGTAGAAAGATTACTGTTAGGTCGAGTTTCAAGAGTAACACGTTTGGGGTTCCACAAGGGAGTGTACTCGGACCTTTCTTATTTTTAATGTATATTAATGACTTACCAAATGTAACAAGACATAAGACTATATTATTTGCTGACGACACGACGATTATTATAAAGGGACATAACAAACTGACATTTGAAAGAGATATTAATGACGCGCTTTGTAATATAATTATATGGTTGGATCAGAATAATTTAAAAATAAATCTAAATAAAACAAACGTGATACAATTTGGTCCTTATCATCAGGTTAAGGAAAAAATTTGTATAAGTTATAATAATACCCAAATAATCGAAGCAGATACAGTTACTTTCCTAGGCATTATTTTGGATGAACATATAAACTGGAAAGCACATATTCAGCATGTGTGCCACAAAGTAGACAAGTTTGTCTATGCAATAAAAAGCCTCAGATTGCGAGTATCCCAAGAGGCAGCTCTCAGTGCCTATCATGGATACGTATCATCTGTACTAGCTTATGGGTTAATCATGTGGGGTAACTCTGTTGATACCGATAAAGCCTTTAAAACACAGAAAAAATGCATTCGTGCTATATGTGGCGCATGGAGTATGGATAGCTGCAAACCATTATTTAAAAGGTTCAAGATCCTTCCATTACCGTGTATGTATATCAGGGATATATGTGTGTTTGTCAAACAATATCCTCACTATTTCAAAACACACTCAGAGGCACTATCAAAGAACACGAGACACAGATATAAACTGTATGTACCTCCGTGTCGTCTACAAATTGTTAAGCGGAACGTATACCATCACGCCATTACAATCTACAATAAATTACCAAATGATTTTAAGGAACTAAGTTTAAATTTATTTAAAAGAAAAGTGAAGATCTGGTTGTTGGAGCATTGTTTTTATGACATCAATGAATATTTAAATTATAAGAAGGTCGGTTATTAGCATTATTATTATTTTTGACTCAATTTGTATTATAATTTTTTTATTTTTTCTCTTATGTAATTATTTTTATCAATTGACATTCTGTAATTATGTTAGATTTTTATTAATTTGACTCAAAATTTGCACGCCTAATCGAGGTAGAATATAAATGGACATACTAGATTATAAGAACTTTTGTACATATATTCATGCAAATAAATAAATGAAACAAATAAATAAATGAAATTAAAAACCAAAACTTACATATAGGCACAGTTATATAAAATTTACAAAATTATTTGTGCAATAAGCTATAAGCTGATTTAGTACTAATGAAGTGAAGCACCTTGTTGTAGTCAAGTGACTGTCCTCTGCACTAGTTGACACAGTATCACAGCAGGACGTTGTTGCTCTTCCACATATGGGTTACTTACACATTATTTAATCTGATTGAAATTTAAGTACAAACATATTTATGTCCTTATAAACGTAAGCTTCACTTTGAAGACTGTGCAATAGGGTATTGAACTCTGTATACGAATTTTTCAACGCATAGTGCAATTTGCTTGAAAGTTGATTTTGATTTTTTATTAAAAAATGAATGAACATGAGTGTCCAAGATTTTTAAATAGTAAATTAAGCGCCCCTGGAGATTAAGCGCCCTTGAAGGGTGCAGTCAGAGTTCAAATTAAAATACCTACGTGGACGAATTGCCTGGGCGTCCACTTTATTATATTTTGATAAAATTATTAAGTAGGTGCTTTTATTATAAAAAAAAAATATGAACCGGTCAATAGGTCAAGAATAGTCATGGCCTTTAAACGTTCAAATAGTAGTTTGTACTATTTAAATACACATGTAGATTTTCTCTCGGGGCATATATCTGGTGCATCGTTTTATTTTCTTATCGCAAGGAAATGTGACTGCCTTTGTCTCCTTTGCACAACAAAGCGCGGACCAGACGTCTCCCGACCTTTAGGGAGCGATTTTAAACGAAATACTACGACTCCTCTGCACTAACCACTTTTAAAAGTACCTTCTTACAGCAGTAGGTACGTTTGTTCTCGTTTGTGGCGTAACTTTCAATAAAAAGTGTCACGTATACAAGTTAGTTTACAAAGCTTTATACAAAGTGCTTTTAGCGTCGTAAAACAATGAAGTTAGCGAAATGGCACTGATTTTACTTTTTGTAAGAAAATATAAAACAAACATTTCGTATTGATATTCTCGTTGATGTTTAAATGTTTTTTGTTTTACATTACGGATGTCAAGACGAGATACGAGACCCTCAACAAACGAGTGCCACTCATACTTGACTTGTTTACGTTCAGCCTCAAGACTGAAAATTCACCTTTTCACTCAACTGGATTTTAAGCATAATATTTAGATGATTTATTTTAAAATAGATTTATACAAAATGTAAAAATAGTTTTTAAGTTTTTCTGGTCATTTGCATCAAGAACACCTTTTAACTGCTAATTAACAGTAATAAATAAAGCCGTGAGACTTAAATAAGTTAAGTAAGAATCGTAGTTAACGAATGGTGGGCTTTTCCCGTATTAGTTATAATTTAAACTGAAGTTGAGTGAAGTAAAGATAAATATAAAATATGATGATCATGCGGCATGATATTATGGAACAATTAGTGATTTCAAGACGAAAAATGTATTGATGAATATATTTTAACAATGCGACATGAAAAATAAAAATAAACATTTATTTGCAAAATGGTTTGACACAAAAAAATATGTTTCTATAAAAACTTAACTAGAGTGAAGTTCGAGAGTCAAGAATGAAAATCTTTAGATTTTATCAAGTTTGTATCTTAGCTAGATATAAATAAAAACATTTTCTTGTCACACTCCTGTTAACAATCTTTCCGTTTTCATTTGAACTCGTGCTAACCCCAAAACTGCTACTTTTACCAGTTTCTCGTAAACGTCTACCTGAAGAAATACGAGAAAAGCTAATGACACTATTTCCTTTACCAACGCCGCACACTAAATATGAGCATTTGAATATTTAATTTTGTAGGTTTAAAAATCGATGTGAAACTGCTGTAAAAAATTTTCGGTATTTCATGTCGTCTATACAACATTTTATTCTGTAAATTGACAAATGCCAAATCATGCTAAAACTGCATACGATACGATACGAAATAAATTGTGATGAGGTGAATCAAATCGGGTAAATAGAACCAGAGAGGTACAGTTTGATTTCTGGAACTTCCAATCTATCCGAAGTTCCCACAATCATAACAAATAATATCTATGTCAATGCAGTTTGACAGACGGGAAAGGGACAGGAACTCGCAAACGGAGCACAGGTTGACTTTATTTTATAGCAATACTAGCTGACCCGCGTGCAACTTCGTTTGCGTTTCTTTTCCTTTACGTTTTCTATCTCTCTCTATTTAAAAAAATTAAAATAAAGTTTTGGTTTCTTTTATCTTTGGATCCCAAGCACACAGCACCACGCGACGAGCCAGCCGGCTCATCGCGTGGTGCTGTCCCTGCTATAAAAAAAATTGGCTTTCGCGGCTGGCTGATTTTGGGAACATAGGCATAGCTGAATTCCCTGACCGCCGACGCGAGGGGCACCAGCTTTGTCGGTGCGAGAAGTTGTGTTCTGCGATCCACAATCCGCATGCCTGGCTTGGGGATTATGGGCCTTCATAACTAAGACGTATGCAGTAGACTGTTAAAGGCTAGTGTTGTTGTTATTGTTGTTGTACATTATAAGAAAAACATAAATTCCCTGATGAAAAAGTAATGTAGATAGCAAAATCTGTCAGAATAAAAGTGACAAAAGTGACATGCAAAAATTATCCAGCTGCGCAACCTCCGCCATAATGAATGTATGGAAGTTACGCGAACGATTAGATTTTCGTTTATAACCCTCCTTCTAGACATTGTAGAGGAATACAATGTAGCTTAAGTGGTAAGTTGGATGGTAAGCTAACTGGTTAACATTCACCAAACTCCGTTCAGTATTTTTCGCGCCAAATGCTAACAAACATCAAGATAGAAAAAGTCTTCCGATCTAAATATTTTTTTCGGTTTTAGCTTTTGTATGCTTTACGAAATACACTTTTGGAAAAAAACATATGTACATATTTATTTTTGCTCTACTCTTTTATTATATGTATAGATTACTTGTAAATGGTGATCACCGAATATAATAATAATTGGCTAGTGATTTTTGCACAAATATTTATATTATACTAGCGCGCGGCTTCGCTCGCGTAGTACCCGGATAAATTGTAGCCTATGTGTTAATCCAGTTAATAAACTATGTGTAATCCAAGATTCAACCAAATCCGTTCATCCGTTACAGAGTGAAGCGACCACAAACATACTCAAACATACACACAAACTTTCGCATTTAACATCTTAGTGTGATGTGATTTGACTTAACTAACGTACAGAGGATGGGGAGCAGCTGCACTTTCACGGTTGTGATATTCAGCACTCAAAGCGCTTAAAACAATTCTGCATGTTTGCTTATTTGCTGTGCGCACTTACCGAACCGCAGTGCAGCAACCAAATATAATTTCCAAAGGTGTTTTCGATAGGTAACACATAAATTACAACGATAGTAATAGTCTACTGTTGCACAGGTTTGATTTAAGAGCCAGCTAGAGAAACCGTATCAGAAGCTCGATCCACTTTCAGAGTTTTAACGTTATCCGTAATGTCGAAGCAACTGAATTTATTAACGTTTATTATTTACGGGTTTGTTTTGAGTTCAAATCGCATATTTGAGGAGTTTTATAATTAAACACTTAACTTCTTTGTCTGGAAGAGATCGCTTCTAAGCGATAAGACCGCCATTTTACCTTTTATTTTTTATGGCCGTTGAAATAAATCATTTTTATTCATTAACTCATTTATTCCAAAATTCTAGGTACTTTTGTCTATCTTAAAATTTAAATATTACTTCAAAAGATTATTAAAATAAAAGTTTATCTTATTTCTACAAGAATCTACTCTAACATTTGTCATACGTCTGAAAAGGCATCAATGTAGATTCATAAAATATAATACATAATTATCAACATTCAAAATCAGTAATATCCATATGGTCAATAATACATATTTTACTTAGCATTATTTATTGTACATTTTAGATTCTCTAATTACATGACTTGGCGTTTTCTCTTTAATTTATTCATTTCCAACTCGTTGATTCGTTTCCAATTTAACCATTTTATGGCATTTGGAACCACGGTGTGTGGATAACAGCCGATGCAATAAAGCAAACCTCCCCGGGACCGACCCGTCTACGGCCTTAATTAACTTTTCAACCAGGATTTTTCAAATAAAAAAGCAAGAAGTACTGAAAGTATGTGACTCAAACAGTACGTAAAGTAACAATTTTTGTTAGTTAAAAGCTACGGTCAAACTTTCCTGTGTTTTTATCCTAATTATAAACAATATAGTCAGGATTAAAGATCTTACACATTACCTGTAACTAATTTGAAGCTATCAACTCCAAATAAATACTTAGTAGTTTTGATTTGTACATGTTTATTGTGTCCAAAATATATTTTCTTTTAAGAAAAAAAACCGCCAAGTGAGTTTTGGCCTCGCGCATCGAGGGTTCTGTACAAACTTGTAGGTAGGAAATATTTTTTGTTATGTGTACTTTTAAGTTTTAGATTTTTCCTTTACTTGTTAGTTAAGATAATGTGCCTTTCAGAGCTCTAAGGGATTTCAGACTGTAAACTGTTGATATTGATTTCGACATGTTACATAAACGTTTTCCTCAGCAAAGGGTTTTGACAGACAGACGGACAACAAAGTAATCCTAAAAGGGTAACTTCCTACCCAAAAAACTAAGGATGAAAAAACAATATTTAAAAATATATTTTTAACACTTCATTTATCTATATAAGCTTATATCGTAAATTTGACATTACAAAACAGTTTTTGATCGTCGTTTGACTCTGGCTATTTACGATGATAAACTGTTAAGAAACAAAATATCCACATGGATGCTGAGAGACCAGTTAAATTGAATTAATTAACCTACTGATTATTTAATGTACTATATCTTTTTACTGTGAAAGAAGCTTCCAAGTTTAGGAATCACGTACAGAGTTACTGTACACTGGAATCCGAAGAAAATAACTTTGAAATTAACGCCTCAGTTAAAGATCTGTGGGAAATCTTTTTAATTGGATACCTGGGAAGAATTTTATAATAATCCAGATTAAAATTGGTCCATTATTTATGTCGATTGGAAAATATTCGTGACAATGATAAAAGATGAAACTAAAGATGATGTACATTTATTTTAGTTCATCAACATCGGCAGCTTATTAGCAGTCCACTGTTGGATATAGGCCTCCTCTAATGAGTGTCATTGCGCCCTGTCCTCAGCTTGGCGAATCCAGCTTCTACCAGCACACTTTCGCAAATCGTCCCTCCATCTGGCCGAGTGTCCTACACTACGTTTGCCGAATAGTGGTCTCCACCTATATTGACATGAATTTTTTGTTGTATGCTCGTATTCCATAAAAAAACCCTTAATTAACCCCTTCCAAAAATAAATATATTCGAAAACCTATAATATAAGCATAGAGATAATTATATAGAACAAGATAGAACTCTAAAGAGTGACAGTCTTCAAGTTAATACTGACAAAAATCATCGAAGCGTATTTGACAAAAATAAACTTCAAAATGCTAAATTACCTTAACCTTACGTTGCTTGAAAAGTATTCTAAGTCGTCACACATTGACTGCGTGTACCGAGTTTTGGTACAGACACTTTTTTCCACGTTTTCCACTCTAGAGTATAAATATATTTGTGAATATATGTCATAAAAAATAGCGAAGCAGGTTAAAAAATGCCTGTAATATTGCACCTGCCTGTTATATTTGACAAGGGTTGACTTGCATGTATCACTTTGACGTCGTGAGTAAATTTTCTGTCGCCTGAATAAGTAATCACGTCGTTTGAGCCAGGAGTACGCAAATACACGAATATGGCATTATGTAGAGGTCTTGATTTGGTTTTGATCATTTATGCAAGACTAGCTTCCACTCGCCTCGCTTGCGTGGTACCCGGATAAAATAACAACAGCAGCCTAAGTCAGTCCACTACTGGACTTGGACCTTCCCTAATAAAGTAAGGGGGGGTCATCTGAACAATCACTCCTTTTTTATTCATATCATCTTTCACACAATCAATCCATTTATCTACATTATTAACTAATATTCTTAATGTAACGTGACTTTCATCCCTCCTCATGCCCATACCAGGATAACAACTGCAACACTAACCTATATCAGTCCACTGCTAGACATAGGCCTTATATATATATATATGTACCCGGATAAAACCGGATATACCCGGATAAAATAACAACACCAGCCTAAGTCAGACCACTACTGGACTTGGGTCTTCCCTAATAAAGTACGGGGGGTCATTTGAACAATCACTCCTTTTTTATTCATATCATCTTTCACACAATCAATCCATTTATCTACATTTTTAACTAACATTCTTATTGTAACGTGACTTTCATCCGTCCTCATGCCCATACCAGGATAACAACTGCAACACTAACCTATATCAGTCCACTGCTAGACATAGGCCTTTTATATATATATATATATATATATATATATATATATATATATATATATATATATATATATAATGTAGATAAATGGATTGTTTGAACGGCACTGCTTCTTGCACCGCCGACGCTATTCATTCGGCGCCCAGGTGATGCAGCGGTGCCGGTATTAGACTGCGTTATGCCGCAATCAGCCGGCCGCCAGCAGGGTTCGCCACGAGCAGGTGAAGTTAGCTCGGGTTCCAAAGATAGAGGTTGAAACCCAATACAAAAATTTAGCTCACTCCTTTCAGTACTTTTGGCGTGAAGGAGGAACAATCATATCACATTTCCATCTCACATCTTACAGGATACAGGATAGGATAAAATTTTACCGAAATTACCAAATCAAATCGCAAGATTTCGTGAAATTTTATAAAAAGGTTTTCCATACAATTTCTATGTAGCGCCATTCGCCACAACACTGAGTCCATGTAAACTCGTCCATGTAACTCGTCCATGTAACTAACATCAGCAGCTATGACGGCACGTAGTCTCGCATAGATGCGACAAGGCGCGCGCATAAATTAGTCCCCCTGATGTCATCCCAAACCTGTGCACAATGTGATCTAAGAACTTCAGGGTTTCTTTCGTTCTGACAGTCCCAGCGTTGAACCATAATGCCCCACAGATTTTCAATCGGGTTCATATCTGCTGACCGAGCAAGCCATTGAATGAGACAAATGTCACGGTGCATGTTGAACCACGCCATAGTAGCCCGGGCCGTGTGTATCGGTGCATTATCCTGAACGTAATCAATTTGTAGGAATTCTGCTGCAGGATACACATCACGCACAGTAGGCAGCATCACTTCTTCCAAAAGCGACACATAATTATTCGCAGTAGCTCTACACAGTTCTCCGACGTCGTCGTGGCTCATCCACCCCCATAAGTTAACTGTCATGCGACCAGCGGGGTGATCGGCTAACTCTGTTGCAAACAGAAATGATTGAAACCGATCCTGTTTTTACAAACTTTGACATTTCATCCGTCGAAATTCAATGAACGTCAACTGACAAACTGTCACAGTTTGTTAAAACAGGATTGGTGTCAATCATTTTTGTTTGCAACAGAGATAGCCAATCACCCCGCTGATTCATTTTGAGGCACAATATGAGCTTCATCATACCGAGTTCGATTATAACGCCATAAACTCAATCTTCCGATTTGACTGGATTTAAAAGTTTTTTCGTCGATAAATATAACATTCGACCAATCAAAATCAAGATATTCTCTCGCAAAATTCAGTTGGGCAGTTTTGTGGTGAGGTTTGAGTTCCACTTTAATGGCATGATGTCTGTAGTGTAGTCCTGTTCCGTGCAAAGCTCGTCGAATCGTCCGAGGACTCACATCATACAAAAGCAAAATGACTGGTTGGTGTGAAGCCGTGCTCTTCGTAATGTCGAACAATCTCAGTTATTTGCGCGGTGGTTAGTATCGGCCGTCATCCTGAATTATTTCTATGGTCAGTTATTTTCCCTTCTTTGCTATAACGCCGAACGCCAGAGACAGAATCTCACGGTGAATCGAGATATATTAAGTTCTCGTGATATAGCACTAATATTCAAGCCATCTTCATGGAAAATTAATATTTCAGCTCTTTGTTGCAGGGATAAACTTGCCATTTTTTTTTCAATCAATTTATATTATTTCAATCCTATTATTTTTGATAAATGTCACTGTAAAAATGCAATTATGACAACTTTTAAATAAAGAAAAGAGTTTCATCATCAAAACGTCATGAATACGTCAAAACGTCTTTTTGTTAGAATCGATGCTACAAATATTAAAAAGTAATATGTACCTAGATATAGCATTTTAGACTTTACTGCACACAGTGTGCTAAAGAATCTAGTCTGAAAACTGATAAACATTTTCAGACCGCGAGTGTATGTCATTCGAACAGTTGCCGGGAAATTCTCTGTTCTTTTTTCAAATTGATCTTTCATAATATGTTGGTAGAATGATGATACCACTGATTACTACTTTCCGTCGAATTGCATACATAGAAAATCAATTTGAAAAAAGAACAGCTTAACCAAAGAAGAAAAAGAAAATATTTTTTAATGTAACATTGACACCGCATCTGCTTTGGCTTTGTATTTCATGATAATATTACAGGAATTTGCTACATTCTTGAATGGGCTCATGAATATTCATTCATAACATTAGTGACTGACGTAACATGCTACATACACATAGGAGCAACAAAACTACGAGTAGTTGAGCCACGAAGATATCATGGCTCAACTTATGTACTTACGTAATATTTCATTGCTGTGGTTACTCTAAAATAATCCTGTACTTTTTTTTTTTTTTTTTTTTTTATAACTCCATTTGTTTCTTGCGATCTGCCTGTCGTGGGCATTGAACAAGATTTGAGTGGTTGCTGCACGCTCGACATGAATTGAGTAAGCCCAGTGGCGTTATCCATATTTCTTCTCTTCTGTGATTTTATATGAGGTCTTGAGGGGCTCTCCTCTTTAACCTTTTGAATGTTATGTTTTTATCCATAAGTTTGTTAGCAAGGGCATTGGGGTGAGTCTCTAATCTCTTGGCATAGGATTTGAGCTTGTTTGTGATGTCCTGTTTGACTGTTGGCACCCCCAGATCGCGGTGAAGCTGGCAGTTTGAGATGTACCATGGTGCGTTTGCTATCATACGAAGCATTTTTGATTGGAAGCGCTGGAGAATGTCTAGGTTGGTGTTAGCCGCTGTACCCCACAACTCGGCTCCATATGACCATATGGGCTTAAGAAGGCATTTGTAGATGAGGAGTTTATTTTCCAAGGATAGTTTTGACTTCCGTGCTAGTAACCAGTAGAACTTTCTTAGCTGGAGACTGAGAGCCTTTCTTTTGGTAAATATATGTTTCTTCCATGTGAGACGTCTGTCCAAGTGAATACCCAGGTATCGTACTTCTTCGCTTTGTGGTATTTGGATACCATTCATATTTACCGAGGGGCACGTCCCTAGTCTGAGGGCAAAAGTCACGTGCACCGACTTAGATTCGTTTGCCTTTATGCGCCAGTCTTTCAGCCAGGTAGAGACTTCGTTTAGGCTTTTTTGAAGCATGGCAGATGCCACAGTCGGGTTTTCGTGGGTTGCGATAAGAGCTGTGTCATCGGCGAATGTACCCACAAGAACATCCTTGTTGGTCGGTAAGTCAGAGGTATATATTAGATACAATACTGGGCCCATTACGCTTCCTTGAGGTACGCCCGCGTGTATATCATAAAGCCCAGTCCTGTCGTCACCATGTTTCACATAGAAGTGACGTTGTTTTAGGTAGGAGTTTGTCAGCAGATAATAGTTAACTGGTAGGGCGTTAAGTATCTTAAACAGCAGACCTTCATGCCATACTTTGTCGAATGCCTGGGAAATGTCTAAGAAAGCGGCTGAACTATATTGTTTTAGTTCGAAAGCGTTGTTTATCTTTTCAACCAGGCGGTGTACTTGTTCGATCGTTCCATGCTCAGCTCGGAAGCCGAATTGATGTGAGGGAATGATTTGTGTTTTGGTTAATTCGGATGTTAATCTCTTCATGAAGAGAATTTCCATTATTTTGAGGCGATCGGGAGTAGGCTGATCGGTCGGTATGACGCAACATTTTCGGGGTCTTTTCCAGGTTTTAGTATAAGTATGATTTCGGCTACTTTCCATTGCGCAGGGACGAATTCTCTTCTTATAATGGCATTAAACACCTGTGCTAGATATGTTATGCCTATATCTGGTAGCTCTTTTATTATTTTTGCGGTAATGAGATCGTACCCGGGAGCTTTGTTAAGTTTTAGTTTTTTTATTGCGGAATAAACTTCGTTTTTGGTAAATTTCTTAATAGGTGGTGATAATTGATGGATTATAGATAGCTCTTGCATTACTTTATCTGACATTGCCGACCCTGAGTCTGTATTTGGAGTAAACACATTCGATAGGTGCTCCGCGAACAGTATCGCTTTGTCATGATCGCTCTTTGCCCATGTGTTGTCACTACGACGCAGAGGAGATTGGAACGAAACTGGCCTTTTGAGTGCTTTTGTGATTTTCCACAGGGAGTAGTCAGTGGAGGCCGTTGCATCTAGGTTTGTTAGATTTTTATCCATGTTCTGGTTAGTAATGTTTTTGAGCGTCTTTTTGAGTTTCTTAGCCAGTTTGTTAAATATATTTTTGTCATTATGGTGTCTAGTTAATTGCCACTTCTTCCGAGCTAGTCTTTTTTCATTCACCATGTCAGTAACAATTTGGGGATACGTGGGAATTAAGTCGTAGTCTATGCTCTTAGGAGTGGCTGCCCATGCTGCTGATTGGACGTGACTGTTAAATTTTTCGACCGCTTTTGTTATGTCATCGTCAGTCTTAAGTGGAACTTTTGTATCTAATGTACCTTCAATTAGTTCACGGAAATATTCCCAGTCCGTTTTTTTAGTGTGTAGTTTGCATGGCTTAGTGAGTTTTATGGCGTCGTTGTGGAGATATGCTATGACCGCAGTATGATCAGATGATAGATCATAGCTGGAAAAGCAATGTAGTGACAAAGGATGTACACCGTTTGTTATGAAGAAGTCTACTAAATCTGGTTTCTTTTGGATCGCAGTGGGCCAGTATGTTGGTTCTCCAGTTGATGTTACTTTCAGGTTAAGTGTCTGTATTGATTTGAGCAGTTCGCGTCCTTTAGTTGTTGTGATTCTTGAGCCCCATTCGGTGTGCTTTGCATTGTAATCACCACCAGCTATGAATTTGTGGCCTAATGTTTTGAAAAAGGAGTTGTAAGTTTCACTTTTGAGATTGTGCTTAGGAGGCATGTATAGAGCGGATATAGTGACAGGACCATTTAGGCTGTCGATGATAACATTTGTAGCTTGAATTTGTTCACTACAATATGAATTTGATGCATAGTGTTTAATATTTTCCTTTATGATCAAAGCTGAGCCTGCATGAGCTGTGCCATCTGGGTGATTTGTGTAATATAGTTTGTATTTTGGCACTGAAAAATTGCTTTTTGAGGTAAAATGTGTCTCAGAAATCAGCATGAAATCAATATTGTGTGAGTGAAGGAAGGTTGTTACTTCATGTGCATGATTTGATAGCCCATTAGCGTTCCATAATGCTATTTTCAGCGGTTTGCACGGGAGTAGCCGTGGTGCGGCAAGGTGGGCCGCCTGCCTCTCCCCTGGATAAAATCCTGGCTATCCCCATGAAGAGCTGAGTGTGAGCGGAGTTCAGTCATGAGATTCATTAAGAGGTTTGTCATTGTCGTAATTTGCAGCATCATTTGTCTGAACATATCCATGAGTTCTTTCAAATCGCTGTTGTTTTGAGATGTTTCAGGTTGCTTTACTCTGGCTGTTTGTTTTGGTTGCGGTTGTTCCTGTTCTTGTTTTTGTTGTGGTTGCGGTTGTTGGACGCTTGTTGGTTGTTTAGGTTGAAGTTGCTCGTCGCTTTTTGGTTGTTGTGATTGAGGCTGCTTGACACTTTTTGTCTGTTGAGATTGTGTCTGCTTATTCCTTGTTGGTTTTAGTTGTTCTAGTACTTGGGTAGATGAGAGATTATGTTGAGGTAATTCATATGTTTTCTGAGATTTATTCTGTTTGCTTGTGTCTGATTGGTTACGGATAACATCTGCATAGTTTGTTGTTTGTTTGGGTTTCATAGTGTGTTGTGGTTGTGGTACATCGTTATTATTGATTGTATTTTTATTACGAGTTGGCTTTATACGTAGTGGAGGGTATTTTTGTTTCTGGAGTTCTTTATAAACAGTGCAGCCTTTATAATTGGCTGGGTGGTTGCCATCGCAAAGTACACATTTGACATCATCTGATCTTTCAGTGCGAGAGCAGCTTGTTGAAGAGTGATTTCCAGCACATTTTATGCATCTCGGGTTTCGTCGGCAATAACTTTTAGTGTGTCCATAAGTCAGGCAGTTGGCACACTGTGGTATGGTACGTTTTGGTCTTGGCGGTTCAAACTTAATTTTACAGTAAAGTAAACTGTTAATCTTGTAGATATCTTTGTTGTTTGAGTCTTGTTGGAGTTCAACTACAAACATATGCAATGGTTTTTTTGTTATGGCTTGTTTTATGTTCCATATATTTGTGGCAACATGTCCAAGATCATCAAGAGCTCCTTTAATGTCTTCAGGATCTGTTGATGGGTGCATGTGCTTGAGGATTACTCTGAAACTTCTTTCTTGTTTAGGTTTGTAGGTGTAGTATTCGGTGCCCTCGGCGTCCAATTTTTTTACGATTGTTTTGTATGCTTCTTTTGTGGCAGGTTGGATTTTAACTTGATCATTACGAAGTATTTTGATTTCAAATGAATTTTTAACTGTTTCGTCTAATAGTTTGATAAGGGGCTGTATATTAGTGACCTTGTCAATGAATATAGGCGGGGGTTTGGCCTCCCGTACGTGCGGTTGTTCCTGTATCGCGTCAGCGTCGTCATCCAATAAGTCAAACTGGTTTAGGGTTGGAACTGCGTAAGCTATGTTAATTGTCTTTTTCTTTGCGTTTTCCGTTGTCGGAGGGCTAGTTTCCGTTCTTTTTCGTTTAGCTGAGGACGCTTGGTGCCTTTGTGGATCAGATTCAGTGTGACTTGCTTGTGATTGTTCCTTTGCAGGTTGAAGGTTGCTTTCTGGGATATCGCCAACTGAGTTGGAGCGAGTCTTAATAAACATGCTTTTGTGAAAAGTCTGCTGTATGAATGTTGTCTTCTGTTTAGGCTTGTCAGTATGCCCTCCTCTCTTTTCAGATGCTTCTTCAGTGTTAACCACTTGATGCAAAACGTTGCCCCCCCCAGAGTACGAGGGGCAGCCTGAGCTAGGCTCAGGGAGGGATTCTCCGGCGTAGCCGGTACCCTCCTGGGGTAGTGTCTCTTTTTGCTTTGCTGCCATGGTTGGATTTATTTTATATTCGGGGTTATTTTCCCCTAGCCAGATAGTTCGGTTAGATGTCAGATTCGATACAAGATTCACATCGAAAATGACAAAGGCGCCGAAGACTCGCCGTCGCCTTTCATACTTAGCTGCTGCGGCCCCGAGGTAGATGACATGTGCGAAGCTCGTTAAGGACCGCAACATTGCCCAGGGAGGACGACCCACATTTGGATGAAGTATATGGGCCCATTACGGCGTGGACGTGTATGAAGACTTGTCGGTGCGCGCCTGATAGCCTAGCTTCGCACACCTAGGCGTACGCTATTGGTATACTTAGCATTTTATAGAGGCGCGATCCCTGGCACGGAACACGCCCCACTAAGACCCTACACCGACCCCCCCCCCCCCATCCTGTACTTAATTTTTGTTTTTTTTTTTATGAAAAAGTGAAAGTCAAGGCCAAGCCGAAGCCAAAGCCGAAGTCGAAGCCGAAGCCGAAGCCGAAGCCGAAGCCGAAGCCGAAGCCGATGCCGAAGTAGGGAGGGATGCCCACATAAGCTGTTCTGTTCTTCAATCAAACGTCAAAACCTTAGGTCTTAAAATGATCTTATGACATTTCGGGTACACGTTATCAGGGGTAGGTACAGAAGAGGATGTAGGGTAACTTTTATTCAAAAAAAGTTATGTTAAACATTATTGGCCTTACATCAATACACATCAACACATCATCTTTCAAAAGATAAACGATGCTTAAACTATTGTCATCTCTATCCGTTGGATAATGACAAACAGTGACAGGGCTAACTTTGAGCATTCATTAACTTTAAGTAGCGTTTTATAAGTAAGGGGGTAGCTGCATACATCAAACGCAGGAAAAGCTTATCTTTGGTAGATACGTAAGCAAAGCGACTCATTTAACATGGATTTAATGCTTTTATTCGACCTTAAGTAAAATAAATACAACTATCCTGCGTAGGTCAAGAAGCTGAATGTTTTATTAGTAAACAGAGCAGTAGTGGCAAACAGAGACGTTTTGGCTGAGGCCTCGTAATATATTAAGTGCCAGCACGCGAGCCGGCAATAAGTCTGCCTCGCCTACTTCACCGCTAGATAACAATTATAAATCTAACTAATACTTCTTACTGTCCGCGCCGCCTCAGGTATTCCACTCCTGAGTTTTCGTAAAAGGACTTGTTTTGTTTTTGAAAACCCCTCGCTAAACTGGGGTTTATATTTTTTGTAGTGAATTTGCTAGCAGAGAGGGTTATTATCATAGGTTATCAATTTTTTATTAAAATAATCAATTTATGTTTGGACTACATACTTTTATAATCAGATTTTTTCGATAAAGAAGGTTTCAGTTTTTATGATGCTACAAGGTGAGTATGAATTTGTATGTTATCCTGAAAAGAGGTTAATATACTCACGAAGGTCAACAAAATTTGTTTAAGCACTTTTTAAATTTTGTAGTTTTTCATTGAATAATTAAATAAATGGCTCGTGAAGTTCAAACTATTTTACTAAAAACTTGTAACGCCAATTTAGAACAGGTGATTTTGTTAAAACTTATCCTAAAATTACTTATAATATTAGTAACTGTAGCTCTGCTTGAATTATAGGGCTACCACACAATACAATGCTAAGCTTAAAGTTTTTGTAATATATACAAAGCACAGCTCATCGCACCACTGACGAACCCTGTATGTACTATCTATTAACAGTTAAGTGGTTCCCTTATCACAGTCTTTGCTTACGCTAGGACTAATAATGAATTTGCTGTTATTGTCGGAGATTAATACTTAGTTAGACAGGGTGTATTCTACCTAAAATATTAAGTAAGAAGTGAAATGTACAAGTTAATTTTTATTCATAACTAGGTTAGTGACAGTGCGGAACAAGCAAATGTGTATCAATACACAGAAGACCTCATTTAACTTACCACTTTCATGCCCACACTCTCACATAACATCTATTGCCAAGACTTGCCTTCCCAACACCCCCTTTTCCATACAAACACACCTTATTCACGCTCTGCGTTTTCCTGTGATTACTAGTATCTCACATACACACACGCGCGCGCACACACACACACACACACACACACACACACACACACACACACACACACACACAAGCCCTCGTATGTCTTCATATTTTCTTTACTCTTTGTGTTACCTTCTTTGCACTTATTACCCTACTAACATAATTTTAAGCTTGTTCTCCCTTTCATTAACATTGCCACAGTATTTGTCAAAATAACACTCGCGCCCCTTTGTTAACCTTTCTATTGTTAACTGCACTCTGAAACCCAAGACACAAGCTCTCAGCTTAGTTTGGGGTTCAATGGTACTTCGATACTTCAATGTAATCATGCTATGTTTTCTCTTGCGCTGTAAAAATTTTAACCCTTTTTGGCAATAAATATATTTGATTTTGATTTGATACAAAGTACCAATACAAAGTGACTCAGGTTTATTGGTACAAAAAAGCGCAACTGATCCGTAGTCATACCAGTTTACCACACCAGTGTGACTATGGTTCATTTTATTTATCCGTAGTCACACCGGTGTGACTATGGTTCTCTTCATTTACCCGTAGTCACACAAAAGCACACTTGACCAAAGGACAATGCCGTCTGATGTATGGCGCTTGGTACCAATGCTAAAGTGATTGCGTCAAAACGAAACCTAATTCTTTCGAAAGATAATTTACTGTTATTCATGTAATAGTCAGTCCTTTTTAAGATAAACGTCAATAAATAGTTTTTATTTGATATTAGTAATAATAAATTGTTTTTATTTGAGTTTGTTTTTTTTAAAATACTTTACTTGTCTACATAATTATAATTATTACACTGTAAACATTTAACTATGATACTTTATCTATAAGAAAAGGTTTATATACCTCACACAGATAGGTAAAAGGGTGTTTTAACTTCTACTTCGTAGGTAGGACATTACATACATTACTAGTCTGTGTTCTACTTTATATTATTTTCAAATAATGATAGTGACGAGAAAGTAGATAGACATTTACATCATTAATAGTTGTAATAGGTGCTAACTGGTGAAGGTGAAATCCAAGCTAAGATCAAAGATTTTAACACATTCATCACAACCACGAAAATGCCATGGATTCCAAATTATGCTGGTTTTGCGTCACCGGTTATTAGAAAACAGTAGATGCAACGATTGTTTATCGTACATTATTGTGATGATGTCTAATAAAATAACTATTTACAGAATAAGCACTGCTACACAATGCCACAGAACACTCTACCGAGAGCATATTAAATACTTAAAGATAGGAGATATTTTAGTAGTACCACAGAAAAGTTTCTGATCCAAACTCTTTGATTATACAAAGTTAAAAAATCTCCAATGTTTTCATTCGATTCTACTGTCGAAATAATTAAAAGTGAGGGTTGTTGCAGTATCATGGCGCCGTGCGCCGGAAACCAAATAAACGAAAAAAAAAATTACGTGATTATTAATCGAGTCGGTGTGTAACACTAAAGAAAATGTTAATGTTATTTATAAAATAAAGGCAATTTTATGGGATACGTTTCGTTTTGACGCAATTGGTACGAGTTATCGGCATTCTCCTTTGCGTCTTATAAATAAATACATACTTGTGCTTTTTGTACAAACTGAAAATATGTAGTCCCACTATCGGAATAATGGGAATGAATTGCCAAAAATTGGTCTCGAAAGCGTAGTCGGACAGATTGGACGTTGAATTCCAGTCAGAGGGCTTACCACAGGTTTTGATAGTTTTCGAAAACTTTATAAGTTTCGGTATCTTTCCATACATTTTCGTAGTTCATGCACGTTTCCCTATAGGCGCTGTACTGAAAATGTGGTGGAAAGATACCGAAACTTATATAGTTTTCGTAAACTATAAAAACCTGTGGTAAGCCCTCAGGCAGGCTAGTTAACATTTTATTCCTGAAGTACCAGGGTAGTATAAGTCACAAAGAGATCTTACATTTTGAGCCAGTAGGTAGGTATAATTATGGACTGGTCTGAAGCCTATCATCATCATTTTCCCTTAGCAGTCTACTGCTGGACATAGGCCTCCCCTAATGAGCGCGATTGCGCCCTGTCCTCAGCTCGACGCATCCTGCTTCATGTATCATACATTTAAATAAAATAATAATTTTACTTAAAACAGCATTTTATTCCAACCAGATAATGCCTGTGGAAAATTTATCAATCAAGCGTTTAGTAGCCTCTTGATCAGCTATGTTCTCCTGGTATTTCATGTCGAGAGTCTAAAGTATCAAAGGGTATGCGCAAAAAGATCAGAGAAATTTATCAGAATTACCAGTGTCAGAAGTCGTGTGGTAGTATTTTTTTTGTGTTGTAGTAGAGGCTTGTCTAACATTCCACTTCTATATAATACTACTACTCAACCACACACACACATGCATAGTAACATTAAATATTAGATGGATGCAGGAAAGAAAACTCTCACTTTATTATATCAATCAATAAATGGTTGAAAGTACCAGGGTACCAGAAATAAGCTGGAATTGTAATTTTTTTTTCCAAACTACGACTACGCAGTCAGACAGATTGAACACACTGAACTGCAGTCAGACTAGTTAAAATTTTCTACCTGAAGTACCAGGATATCAGTCATAAGAAGATGTCACCCATTTTATGTAACCAGTATTAAAATATGGTTGGTATGGAGCCACCACACATACATTATTATTGTAAAAGGTAGCAGAAGTACTAGGATAGCATATGCCACAAGGAGATGTTACACATTTTTAAGAAAAAAACCTTAATGATCATTATTATTTCATTCAGAACTACCAGGGTAGCATAGAACTCAGGAAGGCTTTCTTATAGTTTACAGTATAACTTTTTAACACATGATGTCCATCCATATGCTAGGAATGATCAAAAATCAAAAATTAAAACTAAGAAATCATCCTGAGATGTAAGTAAGACCTTTATGAGACCTATGCTATCCCGGTACTTCTGATTTGAAATAACCAAACCTAGTCAAACTGGTGGGCTCAAATTGTGATATCTCCCTAAGACTTATGCCATCCTGGTAGTTCCGGTATGGAAATATTTGCTAGCTACAAACCAGCCCATTTATTTTAGCACGAATACTTAGTAATTATGTAGTATAGAACTGATATGTAGTATGGCATAACTGATTGGACTGAAACGAAACTGAAAAAAAATCAGAAAGGACATCTAATAATAATACCATAATCCACATCATTAGTAGGTCCATCATAAAAATGTATATTAGCAATAAATATTTTCAGTTTGTACAAAAAGCACGAGTATTTATTTATAAGACGCAAATTTGGTCAAGTGTGTGTTGGTGTGACTACAGGTTAATGAAATGAAATATAGTCGCACTGGTAAGAAACTAGTGTGACTACAGAGTTGCGCAAAAAAGTGTTAAATGTACAAAAACTTGATTGAATAAAATTTATCTATCTATCTATCTATTCAGCCGGTAGCACCCACTGCTGGGTAAACCTCTACTCTATCTCGCCACTCTTGGTGATTTTGTGCCATGATCGATGTGGTATGTATCTAATGAAATATAACTTTAATAGAGCTGACTGACTAACTGACAATCAGCACAAGCTGTAAAGACCTAAACTGTAATTATGGGATCAGCTACCACCGTCTTTTTTTTCCATTGACTTACAACCCCAAGGCTACGGACACGAAGCGAGCACGGGGTGGCGACGGCGCGTTCTAATGCATAGATTTATATGAAACTGGCTTCGAAGGCAGTGGCGCGGGGAGCAGCGGGAAGCGTATGTACGAGCGATTGACTTAGTGCTGTGTATTTATGTTCTGCTTTTTAACGACCGATGTTTCAAAAATTTGTATCAAAAGGATGTTAAAGTCGCTGTTTAGACATTTCGTTCACGAACAAGCCACTTATATTTCTCACAACACAACTACGCCACTCTAGAGCCGCGCGATCTGCCCGCTGGCTTCGAGAGCGGGTCTGCGTTCAGCCGCGCAACTCTCCGCACCGCTGCCGCCGCCCCACAAGTGTAGGTATACTTCAAGACCGAGGCCTAGCGGCTTCAAAAAGAGTAGGTATTTTTGGGAAAGCTCGCCCCGTCGTGGACCTCATCCTTGCCCATGCAAGCCAAGGTCAAGAGCTGGCCCATAATAAATTTTAAAAAGTCCTAGAGACTAGAGCATTAGGAAGAAGAAATTAGGTCCTTATTAAATAATACCTTAATTTATACCATGCAAGGTATAAATTAAGGTATTTTAAGGTATTATCCTATCATAGTGGCTTGCACTATGATAGGATTTCGTTATATATTCATTAATAAAAAAAAATAAAAAAAAATTATATTAGCAGCGTGTGGTTTTTCTACACAAATCTATTTCCAAGTGAATATTTTTTACAATATTAGCAATGTGTTGTCTAGGATAAGACATCATAAAAACATCAAAATGCCATCAGAGCCAGTAACATGTTGTTGTGTTGCATTCTTTATGTTTTTGAAAGATGAATGGCAGTTAGAAAACGTCTGTTTTCTCATTTAAAAATAAAATACTTACACATTTGATTTTCTTTGGAATAAACACATTACATGTTTTTTTTGTTCCACCAGAATTGAGACATTCAATGAAACATTCTGAGTTTAATAATATTATTGGAACCATTTTTAGAAATAATCTTGTTCGTATGGGCTAGTGGCAGTTCTTATGACTGAGTTTTTAGGCCTCCGACATTGCTTGACGACTGAAAAAGCCGAATCCAACATCTTAACGTTATCTCCGAAGCATAGAAGCGCTAGTGTCGGAATATCACTAAACGTTCAGTCATCCAAGTAGTGACCGGGCGGAGTGTTGCTTAGATAAGATGATCTGCTAAGAACTTCGAAGTAAGCCACAAGCTGTTATATACTACCAAATGTACCCTAATTTGTTTGGGGTACTCACAGTTAGTTGACTCTCGTTTCTTAATACACTTACAAAATTTGTCTAAAAACAATGAAAATAATCTACTTCAAATTCAATCGCTTGTTCTCTTTTTTCAGTGTCAATCTTATTCCCGTAAAACAGAGCGTTTCTAAATATATATTCAAGTAAGTAAAACTTACCATAATGTAGTCTAGTGATTGGGTTCAAATAATAAGTTTCTTAAATTCAATTTAGTTCATTTTCTAATATACAAATATTGTGAATAAACAAGGTTGCTAGCAGGCCGCGTGGAACGGAAACGTCGTCGCGATGACTCCACTCCTTCCGATGAACGTTTCAGTTTTCTCCACTGAAATGTTTATATTAGTTTAAAATATGACTCTTCCCCATCGCAGCATTTCCTTTGAATGTCACATAAGAATTTTGCAGTAAATCGATTTATTATTAACATGACTTCTTACCCGGAAGAGATTGCTTCCAGAGATAAGGCCGCCAATTGTGTTACCTTATACTAAGCAGTACTTTACTTTAGTCTCCATGTATGAATGTGGTGATCAATAAAGTACGAATTCTTAAATGGAGACCGCAGCTTGGCAAACGTTGTTAGTGTAGAACACCCTCCGGCCAGGTGGGGTAACGATTTGCGAAAGGCTGCTGGTAGAAGCTGGATGCGTTGAGCTGAGGACAGGGCGCTCATTAGGGGAGGCCTATGTCTAGCAGTGGACTGCTATAGGCTGATAATGATGATGATGATTATCAATAAAGTGTTATCTTCTTCTTCTTCTTCTTCGTATAAGTTGACCAACTATGATGGAGGAGTTTTTAAGCCGCCGGAGGCTTCCGACGGCTAAGAAGCCGGGACCAACATCCGAAGCAAGGAAGTGCTAAGATCTAAAAGCTAAACGGTCACCCACCCATCCAAGTAGTAACCGGTCGAAATGTTGCATAACTAATATAAATGTTAAATTACTCTAGCCTACATTAAACTGGGTCGTAATTTTATTAGGGTCCATTTTTTATGTATAGGTACTATAAACAAAAGAACCTAATTAGTCTTTACTTATTAAAAAATAATTGGATAAAATTAAAACAGAGTTTTTCATAATAATCGTGCTCATCTAACCCAAGGAATCTCAAGTGCTTAGTTAATAGACCTCCAGAAAAGCGGAGTGTTACTTATTTTAATGATATACCCCAAATCCTGCTGAGTTGCTTTTGAATGAAGAGTGCTCCTCAAAGGTTCACAGGACGCAAAGTTCAGCCCTCAGGATAATCACTTCGTCCCTACTTGAAATGGCACACAAGATAAACGACGAGGTTCTACTATTTTTAGGGTTCCGTACCATAAAATAAATAAAGGAACCCTTATAGGATCACTTCATTGTATGTCTGTCTGTCAAGACCGTTTTCTCAGAAACGTGTAGAGGTATTAAGTTAAGTGAATATCAAATATGAGTATGTGACCTCTAACTGAGACCTGAGGGATTTAATTAGTACATTTTGTAATTATATCACAAAAAAATCATAACTACGTTATCAAGTACCGAACCCTCTGCGCGCGAGTTCTAACTCACACTTGACTGGTTTTTTATCACTAGATAACTCTAACAGCCCTTCGATGGTACCATGAATAATAAATATGATATTTTTGTATAACTTATGCCAATTACGCGGTATTAAATTCACGGATAAACAATTTTAAATAAAAAATTCTACCTAATTGAACGGGCCAAACACAAAGTTTAAGGCATATAAGCTACGGGAACCGCTTACCATAAGGAGGTATGCCTGTTTGCTAACTTAGTAGCATAAAAAACGTTTTCATATTTTTTGCCAACCCTACGCTTATAGTGTAGCAAAAATAATTGGTATGAAAACGCTGTACGACTTATTATGAACAATATTTTTTTCAATAAGTCTAGCCGTTCACAAGTGATGCGCTTACCTAATACTTATCTTTATGGATGACAATCAGAAGTTAAGTGCACACTCAGCGACAAAAGTAAGTTTACAATTTGAGATTTCTCTACTTTTATTTTTTGGTTTGGAGTTTGTTAAGTAGGTAAATACTTTGAATTACTAGTATTGTGTACAAAAAGGAGTTTAGTATTCTAAGTAAAAGTATCTTTGTAAATAAATAGTGTTACAATCATTTTGAAGTGGGTAATTTTTTTTTCACTTCTCTTGCTCAAAAAGTGTATTCTGAGTTTAATACCTCGGGCTAAATTTTTTTTTCTTTTTTAATTTTATTCTAAAATCATCAGCCCGTACAAAGCATTCGTTCTCTTACATAAAAACTCGACTTCTTGGTGCTCCGTCAATCTTTTTTTTTTAAATAGACCGTCTTGGTGATGTTTTATGAATTTTTGATAAAATTTCTGAAAATTGTCTAATTTTGAATTGTTTTATTTTCTCGCAATCGAAGTGAAAAGTAGAGTGTTTTACTCTGGCCAAAACCACCCATTATAACTCGGTCTTGTCATCCTTCCTCGCTACGCTCGGGAGTATAACAACCTCGTATATAATGGGATGGTTTAGTCCCTTGTAAAACAATCTACTATTTTTGTTTACTATGGGCCAGCTCTTGACCTCGAGGCTTGCGTGGGCAAGGATGAGGTCGACGATGGGACGAGCTTTCCCAGAAGATGCCTATTAACTCTCTTTTTGAAGCCGTTAAGGTCATAAGACAATGGAAAAACAGACGCTGGCAGCTGATTCCATATTAAAAATATATTATATACAATTATACAAAAAAACCTGAACACACACTTAAATAGGAATTGAATATTTTGTTTATAAGTTTTAAAATTTGTTTTTATTAAATTTTTGTTGACTATGTTGTATTTGTGTTAATTAATTTATTTTACAATTTTTATTTGACGTTCGAGTATACTCAAAATGCTCGTGAATACTCATGTATACTCGTGAAATGTGATCGAGAAGTTACATGTGACTTTAGTTGGTGATTAGCCGGAACTTAACTTGTAAATGGTATAAGAGTTGACGTTCGAGTATACTCAAAATGCTCGTGAATACTCATGTATACTCGTGAAATGTGATCGAGAAGTTACATGTGACTTTAGTTGGTGATTAGCCGGAACTTAACTTGTAAATGGTATAAGAGTTGACGATCGAGTATACTCAAAATGCTCGTGAATACTCGTGTATATTCGTGAAATGTGATCGAGAAATTACATGTGACTTTAGTTGGTGATTAGCCGGAACTTAACTTGTAGATGGTATAAGAGAGCCTAAAAGTCCTAACTGACTGTTATAATAAACAAATCTCAGACGCTTAGGCGGTGTGCATTTATTAGCAACTTGCTTGAGCTAAACTTTGACAATTTGAAAAAATCCTTGAGGAAGTCTTGAAAAAGGAGTTACTATTTTTGAAATACGATTTGTTAATATAGTTCTGACTACAGCAATACACATTAAGCATAACTCATGAGACTGTTTTGTCAACCGTAGATACATAAAATGGGAAGTGAAAACATCGCTCAGGCCAATATTGAATTATTTATAGACGGTATTGAATAGGAGCTGGAGTGTTTTGACACCTATCGACTGCACTCTTACTTAGAGTTCTGAATGATGATTCTCCTTTGTGTAAGAGGCCTTTGTTATTCTTTGTATACTGCCGAAGTATCATTTTTCAAGTGCCTCGAGCACTGTACCTTTTATTGAGCTCAAGTATTTGCGTAGACTGTTCTAAATTTTGTTCAAGTTGTTATGAAGATTTTTGCGAGATGAGAGCTTAGAGAAAATAAAGTTCCTATAACGAAAATGGAAACAATCAAATTATCAAAATGGATAAAATGCTCCGTAAAATTTACGTTTAAAACTCCTCTACATTTCGTCGACTTGAAACGATTTGAAGTAAAATAGTTAATATCTGATTAAAAAGTACCTACTTAATTAAAAAGCCTCGAGACTGTTTGTCTTGCTGCTGCAGAACCACATCGCTTTCTGACATTGATAGCCGATACCGTAAATAAATATCGTACCGTGGTCCACTATGCTAGTACGAACCGCAAAATTCAATCACGTACAAAATAAAACGTTCCAGACTGTATCGCATCGTTGATTTGTTTTCACTTTGCTACTTTTACCTACACAACATGTATCCACATTGTCACCAAAAACTGTAGACCCCTTTCAGCTTCGGTGACGGAGCGTGACGAACCGAATAAAGTGGGCATTCGTGGATCGTCTCTTTTTGGTCCTATGAAAGGTTGAAATCGCCGCTCGACATGAGATATGACACTTTTGTTCAGATTTCATGAAGTTTAATTAAACATCACCCTTGAGATGACATTTTGAGATGGAGAGCATTTTGATTGACTTTAGGAAATTGTGTTGCTTGAGGGATTCTAACGAGTAAAATTCACTTAACATTATCTAACGATTCAAACAAATGTCAAGACCACAAAATGAGCACTGTATTCTTCTATACATTTGTTTAAGAATCAAGTAAGTTACTTAGTTTAATGAATCATACCTACTTAAATCACGTAAATCGTTATTGATATATTACCTGAAACACAAAACTATCAAAAGCCTAAAGCTAAAACAAGCACTTACAATTTAAACTCGTTTTCTTTTTATCGTCGTTTCTTAATACCTGCAGTGTTCCAGAGAATGAATTAATTTTATTTTACACAAGAGTGCTTTAAGGAGCTTTCTTGCACCGGGAGAAATACCCCGTGAAATTAACTTCTGGATTCAGTTCGCGCTGGACACCTCTCAGGTACGGAAGATAAACGGCTGGGGATAAGAAATTGTACTTACATGTAAGTACTTAAAAATATTGCTTCGAGAATTTCTCTTAAGAATTTATTGATTGTTGTTGATCATTTTGATACACCAATTTCCCCACCACAGGCTAAGCGAACGAATTAGCATATCATTTGCTCCTTCCGTTCAATACTTCAAATGTCAATCAACATGTCACCGCTTGTTATTCTTGCAATCGAGAAGTTGTGACTATAATTAGTGTTTATCCTACTCGGAACTTAACTTAAGGATTGTGAAATTAACTTGAGGCCCATTACTGTATATACTGATAGTGAACTTGTTTAATAAAGTATCATACCTGTTTTCGTCCACTGCGAGACAAAGGCATCTTTCGTTTTGATAATGGATTTGCCAAAAATGTATACTGTATTTTATCATCCATATAGCAAATGTTAGTTAAAAAATAACTAGTTAATGAAACAATGACCGCAGCACTAAATAAAATCGTCCATTACGGTATTAACGAATGTGCTAACATGTTGTCGTTAGTAGCCCCTGTCCAGCTAGCCCAAATAATATACTAAAGCAATTTATGACTCTTACGTTTGACCCTAAATTTGCGCAATAAATTATGGTTTACTTTGTCGTTTATGAGGGCTGCAGACATAACCCCGTGTGGAACACCAGGAACATGTGTAACAGATTGCGGCAATAAGGGAAATTGTCTTTTTTATGAACGCCCGTCGACAACGTAAAGTATTCACGGAAGACGTCGCCGGTAGCTGGCTCGAGATGGAGTGAGATTTAGATGCCCCGGGATTTGATCAGGCTAATAGGGATAGAACTATGCACCAGCTTGTAGGTTTGGTATACTGTAAAACAATGTAGTGCGGCAGGGATGATCCATCGTAGATAAATTGGCTTAATGTATTCGATTGGCTTTATGATATTATGATTCGGTTTTTTATAAGCGAGAAGTTTAAAATCGACATAAAAAATGGACCGAATGTGCCTAACGCATTGTTTTAGTGGTTTAAAACCGTATTCTTTATTGCATTTCTAATAAAACTAGTTTCTAGTTTCGGGCACATCAGTTGGATAGTTTCAAAGTCTATAAAGGAAATACGTAGGTAGGAAACAACTTTGTGTTTTATACACGGTGAGTAACAACAATATTTGTTCAGACTTTTGGAATTTTGTAGTTTTTCTTTATGGAAAATAATAATAATGCCTTGTAAAGTGACGCAATAATTTAACTCAAAATCTTGTGAGGCATCCCTATGACAGATGATTTTATTAAATTATGTCCTTGACTGAATGGTGATAATAATTGTAGCTCGACCATAATTTTACGACTGCCATACGCATATAGAATATTTTTTGAATTGTGGATAATTATGGTCTTGATGATCTTGATCACCCCTTTTCGGGATAACATAGAAATTCAAACTCACCTTGTATATATTATTTATATATATATATATATATATTTTTAATTAATTTTCAAAATAAAATCAAGACAATTCCATGAAGCGCCGTCATTTAAACTCAAAGTAGTTTTTAGTACATATGTTTCGAAATATTATGCAGCAAGATAGCTTGAAGCTATTGGTTCGAGATAGAACTAACTAAGAAGTTCCGGCATGAAATATGTAGGTGTAGCTTTGAAAAATACCAGCCAAACTTTTGAAAGTCTGAAACATAGCTCTTCTTTTATTCATGCTCTGACATGTGGCGTTCCCGTTGTGTACAGGCTTTCTTCTTTAACAAAATAAACAACATTTACTTGGAGTTAGGTCCTTTGAGAGGCTGCTTCCTGTTCTAATGTTTTATGAATGAGCTCTTATGCAGCAGCCAGTTTATGCATTTATTGCGCTAGTTAGACTGAATTATTTGGAATACGTTCCTAACAATGATGTCTGGTTTTCAGAAATTAAGCGATATAGACAGATATTCGTAGGTCTTTATTTTCTTTCTTAGTACAGATTCTAAGAACATTTTAAGATCATCCCCTCTTTTTCGATAGGCCGTTCCCTTTATCAGGAAAAACAATATCTATCTCTATCTCGCAAGGAAAAATTCACGCGTTTCCCAGCATGTCGCACGGTATTCACGCCTAATTTGTTTTTTCAATACTCGATCAAAAAACTCATATTGAGAGCTGAAAATTGAATGACCAGCTCTGGAAACTTGAGTCCTTTTGCTATAAAACACAAGCGCTTAGTTACATCTGATACCCAAATGTAACTTATAGCACTCTAACGTCGTCCCAAATATGTGCCTTGAAACCTGGCTGTTTAGAGTCGTTACTACTTTGTGCAGAGCTGCGAGTTAGGACTATTTGACATTAAAATACCGGTGGAAAACTCGTAAGGTAGGCGAGTAGGAGCGTATAGGCTGTATCGAAACAAGCCTTCAGTCGCGCCGCGCACATGCTTGCGTGAAGACGGGTCCAAAAGTTGGACGCTACGCGAAATGGCGGGAAGTTTCCGATAACTTTCGTAATAAAATTTTGCACGTCAATCAAACGTCTCTGTTTGATTGATACTAATAAATATTTTTTATTCAGCTCATAGAATGAAAGTTAGTTGTTTTTTTAAAGTTTGATAATTTCTAAAGTGTTATCTATTAAAATTGTTAGCCTTACTTTAGAAGAACTTCACAAATAGGTACGTATTTATTGCTATTTTTGTATCCTTAGTTGACAAACTGCGATTGTTTTAGAAAATGGAAATAGATAATGAAATCAATAATAAGTAAATGATATGGTTTAACACATGATAACAGTTTTGTACGTACAGACTCTGCAACAAAGATGGGAATGAAATGCATATAAATTTAAAAGCTTGCTCCTGCTGTGACTGTAGTAATTCTCCAGAACTTCATTCTACGCCAGTGTTACATCATAGTTTTACGACTCCAAATATGAATGATAATAAAAATGATAAAGCTGGTCACAGTAGTCACTATCACACAGCATCATAATAACCCCAAACCAAGCAGAACTTTTATGGGAACAACATTACTGTTTAACTACTTAAAAATACATTCATTCATAATATATACTGACCTGTTTATACATTAATAATAAGCTTTTAAGTTTCCTTTGTGGAATATAGTTTGAGATTTGAATTATTTTGTTTCATAATTTTTTTGACATTTTTCAATTTTATAGAATGTTTAATTATAAGGCATTATAAGGCTTTTTCACGGATGGTGTTTTCCTAAAACCAAGAAAGTAGCATTTCAATGTGATCACTGAACAGTTAACCTGTATTTATATTTGTTGGAAATCTTGGGGAATTGTAGAAAAATATTGTGTCTCTTAGCCACTATTAGCTTTAGTTCTCTTTTAGGATAATTGACATAAAGTAAAAAATATCAAGGTTTCTCTAAAACTATATACTACTATTAATGATAATAAAATGTTCAGGAGAGCATTGCTATAGGCTAATATGATAACATGTTCAAGAAACAATAAACAAATAAATAAAAATAAATAAATAAAGAAAGGTGGCAAAATAAAACTATCTTGGAGATAATAAGAAGCTATATAATATTTAAAAAAAAGGAAGAAATAATAAATTATCCTTTCAAATACTAGAAAATAATTTAAATTCAATTAAGCGAAGCTAAACTTGGAAAAAACTCTTTTCTGAAATGTCAAATTGGACCGATGGATCTTAATTTATTTATCTTTTTATCAATGTCTTACTAAAAGAAAAGTAAATAAAAAGAAAGTAGCAGTTTAAAATACTAAACATTGGACAACTGAATAGTAATGATATAGGCCAAATCAGATTAATTATACATGCCACATTCATTCTCACTAATTTAACTTAATTTAACAAAATATAAGCCAATATAACATTAACAAAGTGTAAGCCCGCAATACTCATTTACACAAATCTCGCCCGTCGGTGCTAATCCAACCGTTTATCAAGTCCAAAAAAGAAATATCGAAACGTGGCTTTAATTTTCACAAAATAGTGCAGCCGAAATCCCCGTGGAAATAATATTTGGACAAACGAAAATTTCGAACGATGCATTCGGAATCGCGAGCACGGCGCGGGGCTTTTAATTCCCTTGACTGTTGCGATTCGGCGCATGTTTTTTCATTAAAACGCATTCAATACGACGACGACCGACGTGGCTTTGAAAAGAGAACCTTTTCAAAAAATATTTATTCTGACATCCCAGTCTGCTGCCATTCGCTCGTTTCATTCACGGCTTTTTGTTCGGAATTTAAAAAATCGGCGCTCTTTAATGTCATCATTGTATCAAGTCTCATTGACCTGTTTATTTTCTTGTGCTCTTAGCACTCGTTTTAATTAGATGGGGAACTTCCGTTAGTGAGCATTTTCATAGTGTTTACACTATTTAATATTTTAGTAACTTTAAAGCGTACTTTTTTTAAAACTTAGATAATAGATTAAATTAAAATTATGAATACGAAACAATTTTTTTTAAGTTTTTTTATTTAAACCCTGGATTTTTTGTACATAAATATCAACTCTTCTTATCATAATAACTAATGTATAATTACAAAACAAGTATTTATTTGAAGAAACAAAACCCTGACTGGGTTTATTTCCGTTCGAACCCAGAAAGAAAAAAAGAAAGTTTTGAGTGACATTTATCCCTGGTAAATTATAGTGGATTAATTTAAGATAAAATTATATATTTTTTATGATTAACTTTTAATGATAATAACATTTAATATTATAAATATTTAACAAGTTTAATTTAATAAGGAACTTCAACGCAAGGCCCTTTGAGGTTTGACTCCAGTCATTACAAATATTAAAGTCTGCAATCCCATGGTTCTGTGAAAAAATCATATTTCTAAAAAAAAAGCCGTTTTTGCCGCATATTTTGACTCTCACAAGTAAATCAAAATCTGTAAAATACTTCCCGTTTACATAGAATCATGTAATTTAGCAAAAAGTATAACTTTTATTAAAATACATAATCAATTAGTAAATAAATAAATTTTTATTCAAAAACTTCACATGGTACATTTAATAAACACGAGATCATGTTTTATTATCAGGTAAGTGACACATTTACCTGAACTAGGTAATCCTGTGTTTCAGGCTAGAAGAGCTAAAATAGATCTAAAAATAATCACTTACTTAATTTAATTTAATTTATTACTATCGTTGTACTTATTTCTCAAAAAAAAAAAAAAACATTTGATACCTACAAATCTGTACGCAATCCTCTTGGTGCGTAAGTCCAACTCGCACTTGACTGGAATTTCAAGCAGCGAACACTAGAAATAGTCCTAAATTCAGTTAAACATATTTTATTTGCTGAAAAAACATAAAATATACTTGTAAAAAGTAATCGAGTTTACTTTTTTATGTATTTGAGTTCGAGATTATGCACTCTTTAGTTTGTCTATTTTCTGAAAGTGTCATTCGGTCGACGTCGAGATGGTCAATGTACAGTTATGAAAATGGTCATAAACATTGGGGGAAAATACTACGTACCTATCTAAGTTAGGATAGTAATAGTTTATCCGTCCTATTAATAGTTATATAAACCTCAGATAGCTAAAATGGCGTTAAATATAATTTTAACTAATATAATTATAATTTTAAATAATGACGGCCTCTGTGGCGCATTAGAGAGAGACGCAGAAGGTTGCGGGTTCGATTCCCGCCGCGGGACAAATGTTTGCATGTCCTGCAGATGTTTTTCTCAGGTCTGGGTGTTTTCTATGTATGATAAGTATATATTTACAAAAAAAACTGTATATGTGTAGTATATCAATCATGTGGTTCCCATAATACAAGCTCTGCTTAGTTTGGGGCTACATGATGCTGTGTGATAACACGTCCAGCATTATTTATTTATTTATAACTCTTTTTAGTTACATTTAAAGGTCAGGGACAAGATTACTTTAACGATCGCTATAAAATGATATTTGGTTATGAATAATGGGGTAAGTATATATTAGGTCCTTACCTATGAAATTGGCGTTTTTTCTCTCTATTTCATTTTGCACATATTTTATTTCATTCAACAGTCATATACAAAATTATTTTATTTTCTAAAGGTGACATTATTGCAATAATTGAAAATTCAATAAAATACTATTTTTGAGGAAGTTCATCCCCAAAAAATTAAACTTAAAAACAGTTCATTTCACGTGTTGTCACTTTCAATGCTTAAATTCGTCGTATTTTTTTATGTGTTAGTTTTCTTGCTTAAATAAGACTATGCATACTTTTCACAATGTTGTCCAATCATACACACAAAATTTTAGGAGAATAGGATTAGTAGTACCAGAAAAAAATACAAAAATGTATGTATGGAGAAATCGATTTTCTCAAAATTCTCCATACAAAACGCTAATTTCATAGGTAAGCACCTAATAGATGCATACACCCTAAAAACATTATCCTCCTCAGTCCGTTAAAATGGTTATAATTAGGACACTTAAATATACAAAATTATTTAAAATTATCATAACCTTTTAAAATTAAAACAAAACATTGCGTTTTCGTTCTAAAACATAAACTCAAGCGTATCGACCACAAAACGAAGGCCACTTGAAATACTTATAACTTTATCTGTTAATTACAGCCCTTTCTTGCCATTCGGGGCGCACTGAGGTGGTTTTGTTGCGGTCTCAATGACACCCTCACCTCTCCATTAGTAAACCGTGAAGCAGGGTTAACGACCGGTTCGCGTGATACAATACTACTTCACGCTTATTTATACAAGGAGGTGAACAAATCCGACGGCGTTCAACTAACCGCGACATATCAAATTTCCATTAACAACAAACAACTAAGAACAAGTTACATTGTAATAGCTTATAATTTGACCCGCCTCAATATTTAAAGTATTGTATGACTCTTATTCTATTTTGTACGATTTAAAAGCAAAATAAGACAGGCCTACGATACTAATAAGCTATTTTTTTAGATAATCTATGGTTATAGATTTAGACTAACTACTTAATTGAGCTTACTTACTTGAGCTTTATCAAGCTTAATTTTCATCTGGAATTATTTTTAGTTCATCATATAATTTTTTTTCGCAACGAGACTATCCGACAAAGAACTAAAGTGGTCGACATAGCTCAAAGAATTAGCAAGCTGAAGTGGCAGTGGCTGGCCATATCTGCCGAAGAACCGACAACCGTTGGGGCAAACGAGTTCTTGAGTGGAGACCGCGACTCGGCAAACGTAGTGTAGGACGCCCTCCGGCCAGGTGGAGTGACGATATGCGTAAGGCTGCTGGTAGAAGCTGGATGCGTCGAGCTCAGAACAGGGCGCAATGGTGCTCATTAGGGGAGGCCTATGTCCAGCAGTGGACTGCTATAGGCTGATGATGATGATGATGGATGATGATGATGATATATTTTATTTTATTTTAGGTCCTAAGATGAAGAAATACAAGAAACAACGACTCCGACACGTCTGCTAGCCATCGCTGTGAACATTTTGGCATAAAATGTACTAAAATGTCGTAATTCGAATGACGAGTGCGACAGCCAGTGCATAGACAATGCACAGCCTGCTTGGTTTGGCAATAACATCGGCATTATTGCAAATACTTTATTCCTTCACAGGTAAGAGATAACTTTATTTTTTCATCGTATAAGCTTAGCTTGAAACTTAGATTGGTTTTGGTTCGAAAACATTTTTGTAAAAATACTATAAAATGGAACAAGCACATACAACAACCTAATGTGAAGTGGTAACCATTGTGTAACCTTTACATAACAAAGTATTGCAGTGCAGGTCACGCATGTTCCCTACGATACAATACCTTGCGTCAATCAACTTGAGGCATTAAGGCAATGAGCCTCATGCTTATAATTTTACCGACACTCTTAAAAAAAACATCGTTTTTTAGCGCAGAAACAGGCACCATGCCTATTTTTGGAGGACAGACTTGCCTGGACAAACTCTTTGCAAAGAGCTCTACTACTACTGAAGATTCAAAGATACTATACATTATGTACAAAGGACTTTTAGCATGGCCTGTCCATGTTCAATTAAAGATATCCATTCACGATCGAACTTGTCACATACGACTGGGGTCTATAGTATGGTTCGGGCGACCATTGCAACGTGTATGACCAATGACCATCATAAGCGAAATGTTAAAAAGTTTTATAAAGTCATGAGGTTCAAAAAGTCTTTCATGAGATCAAACAATAAATCATTATTTGATTGTATTTGTAAATTCAAATATTTGTAGCAGCTAGTTTTTACAATCATTAGCATAAACAATAAAAAACCAAAAGACATTTATGTTAACAAAACGAGCAACATGCATGCTTGTAATTAGTGTTTTTATCGTAGCCGCTCTCGTGCTCTACCTGCGGTTTCGTTACACATACAGGTTCTATTAAGCACTTGCTTTTAGTACTGCTTGGAAAATTCAATTCTAAACAAATACGTTGTGGTACTGGAACTATAACAGACCTATAATCACTGTTTTATCATGAATTGCGGAAAAATAATTCGTTAACAAATATAGCAAGAGTCTTTCTTACAAGTGTTGCATCCGATTTATTTATTGTAGAATTTATCTTAAAGTACGATATAAAAAGGAGTAATTGTTTAAAAACTACCTTTTCACTTCTCTTGCTCAAAAAGTGTATCATAATAGTGTAGCTTAGCGGGCCTAAAACTCGAGTTTAATACCTAGGGCTAAAAAGTATTTTTTCTTTTTAATTTTTGTCTAAAATCATCAGCCCGTACAAAGCATTCGTTCTCTTATATAAAAACTCGACTTCTTGGTGCTCCGTCAATCTTTTTTTTTGAAAATAGAACCGTCTTGGTGATGTTTTATGAAGGTTGATTCTTCCCTTCACGGTAGAATGCGAACTGTTTCGTTGAGGGTTATTGAAGGTATAGAGATTTAAAAAAAAAGATGGTATTGGCGCTAAATCTCTAGAATTTTCTTCATTCCAAATCACAAACTTTTACGTTTAACTTCCTGACTTTAACTTTCAAATTGTGAACGTGAAAAATGTCATCAAGTGATAGTGAAGATGCTAATATGCAAATGGAAGAAAAGGGCAAAGAAATAATTATGAATCTGTTGCCGACAAAATCACGTGAAATATATTTAAAGAGTTACGAAAATTTTATGAAATGGAGAGATGAGAAACGTGTGGATTCTTTTACAGAAGGGTTTTTTCTCACTTATTTTGATGAATTATCGAAAAAATTCAAATCGTCGACTCTTTGGAGCACATATTCAATGTTAAGAATGACCTTAAAAACGAGACACGATGTCGATATTAAAAAATATGTAAATTTAACGGCTTTACTGAAGAAATTGTCCACTGGATACAAGGCAAAAAAATCTAAAGTCTTGACGACACAAGAAATCGAAACATTTTTAAATAACGCTCCAAATAAACAATACTTGGCAACAAAGGTAACCTACTTATGTACTCTACTCAAACTAAATAAATAGATACCTACCTACATACCTAAATTATGTACCTAGGTTATTACGATTATTAACACACTTATTTTTTTGTTCAACAGGTTGCTTTAATTTATGGAATCAGCGGTGCATGCAGAGGAATAGAGCTTGCCAATATAACGCTAGAAGACGTAGAAACGGATACAAACCTACAAGCTGTGAGTCTGCCGAACACGAAAACAAACAAAGAGCGTAAATTTGTCATCAGTGGAGAATACCTTAATATAGTTAAAGCCTATCAGGAGTTACGTCCCACTAATGTTTCAACGAGAAGATTTTTTCTATATTATCAAAATGGTAAATGCACAAGGCAAGTCATAGGCAAAAATAAATTTGGTAACATGCCTAAAGATATTGCCACTTATCTAAATTTACCAAATCCGGAACTCTACACGGGCCATTGTTTCCGCAGAACATCCGCGACTCTGTTGGCGGACTCTGGTGCGAATATAACGACATTAAAACGCCACGGTGGATGGAGGTCCGATCAAGTGGCTGAAGGTTATATAGAGGACTCTATACAAAACAAGTATCACGTCACGCAGCGGATTATGGAAGGAATCAATATTCTACCAAACATTACAGAACCCCAAGCATCTACATCGCGGGATTGGATGAATATGTCAACTCAGCTGAAGCCGCACTCAGATCTTAATAATGCAGGAAACTCAAGCATGATTCGAGTCTCTCCAACTTTTACTCCACAACAATCAACTCAAAATATTATCACATCCCAATCACAGAGAACCGAAATAAAATTGCCCGGGAAAAACATATCACTAAACATTCAAAATTGCTCTAACTGCACATTTAATTTTTAATAAAATTTCTGAAAATTGACTAATTTGGAATTGTTTTATTTTCTCGCAATCGAAGTGAAAAGTAGAGTGTTTTACTCGGGCCAAAACCACCCATTATAACTCGGTCTTGTCATCCTCCCTCGCTAAGCTCGGGAGTATAACAACCTCGTATATAATGGGATGGTTTAGTCCCTTGTAAAACAATCTACTATTGATCCTGTGATTCTCAAATATTATAATTAAAAGCACAGTGGTACCACTCGTAATGTGACTAGCTTCTGTGTTTTTAATAGATCATCTTAGGAAATATTTCGCCCAATCACTGTTTGGATGGGTGACCGTCTAGAAGTGACATAGATCCGAACGCTTTTGAGCTTTTCAAGCCGTCAAAAAGCTTCGATACCACACAATTAAATACTCAATACATTTTTTGCTTTGCATGAGTTTTCCACTACTCCACTAGCTTATATGAAGAAGAAGATAGCTATATTGAGTACTCGAAACCACTGCAATTTACACAGTAGTTGTCACAACTTGTGTAAACTAGCAGCGTACAATTATTTTTGTACAAAACAACAATAGAGCAATATCCAGACTAGGCAGGCGGCGAGCGGCGATCACAGACAGCCGGAACACCGGAAGCAGCTGTGTCGCTCGCGTGCTGTTTGCCAATTTATCACTAAGCTGATTATATATAGGCTCGTCCTACTGACGTGCTTTATGACCTTGTTTGCTCTCCTCCATTGTTTCACACTCCTTTATTTACACACCTTTTAAGACGGACGAAGTTGACAAGAAATTGCTCGCATCAACGCGCTCCCTTTGAGGAAAATATTTTCACCTGCTCTTCTTATTTATTGTCCGGGGAAAAATGCGAAAAGTATCTGATATTTTGACTTAAAAAACGTCAAGTTTTTATACTTATTTCCTTAATTTTTTTGAAAAAAGCCCTGCTTTTCCCCTATATCTTGTATCCCTATTGTAAGTTACTCACATTCGGACTGGTAGAGTAAAAAATCGTGAAAATCGTTTTACAGCACTATCAATAATGCCACTATCCTTAATCATTTAATTAGTAGGTACATAACTACCTTCATAATTGAACGTAGTAAGGTACCTTACCTTACCTCTTTGACACTAGCAAAATTAGGCAACATAGGTACGTATACGTACATACGTACACGTACGTACGTAGTATGCAAATTATGAGCAAACAAAATGATACCGCAGACAGATGTGTAAAATAAATTGCATAAAAGTAAACACGAGGTACAGAAAGCGCCACAAATTGTGTTTTCAGTGCTTGGTCCGAGCGCAGGTGGCAAGGTCTTAAGCTCGACCCGCCGCAGCTGAATCCGCATACGACTTTAATTTAACTTTGCTTTACTGAATATTGTCCTTACAATGAAATACAAATTATGAATTTGAGTTGATGTCGTGAATTTAGTTAAAACTTTGCACTGGATGAAACGCGCTTGCCAAGCTCAAAGCGAAAGCAGGAATATAATTATTTTCTTTTATCGATGAGATATTAAAAAAAATATCTAAAATTATATAAGGCGTACGAGCATTTCGATTCAAGTATGAGGTTTTTAATTAATAAAATTTAAATCGTAATGAGTACCTATTTATGTGCGAGTCTAGATCGCGATCATAAAAGTATATTGATATTTTTTTAAAACAGAACTGTTTTTGGACGTATGTTGTCAATTATTACAAAATTACAATCTTTATCCTCATCGCTCGCACAATGCTAAATCGATATGTTTTATTGTACACCCCATCACTAGCAGGTACCGCACCGTAGGTGCTCTATGAGGAATAAAATCAAATTTTATTTTTTGTTCCCATTTGACCACCATGTCAAACTATTGATTGGTGCTTAAAAAATTGGCGCTAAAATCAATTCAATTCAATACAACATTTTCTTAAAGATTCGACTTGAATGTAAAAGAGTTGAATATTCTTATTTGTGCTCATTCCAATCGTTCAAAAGTTACTGTAACTGTTCGTATGAAATTACGAAAAACAGTATATCAAATTAATGTAACCAGGTAAATGTATCTACAGACGATGAAATGCAATAGGAAATTTGCATAGGTAGGAGTTCTCGTCTCAGCAATACGTCCTGAATACGAAGCGGAGTCGAAGTAGCAGAATACAGTTTCATAAGCGGAAAGATATATTATTTCCTTGTATCTGCATCACTCCCGGATGTGAGGGACACTGAATTGTACAAGACGTATGACAAGTTACTGTCTCAATCGTAATTACGATTCAGACACTAATAATATATAACACGATAACTTCATTGCGGATTCATAGACATTTAGCGGTTTCTAGTATCCATTGCAATAATTATTTTTGAGCAGCCTAGACTCAAAAGTTATAACCAAATAAGTACCAAAACAAGCAATTGAACTTTCAACAATAACATACAACATATTCTAGCTCCAAACTAAGCTGAGCTTGTATTGGTACCTCATGACTGATAGAAAAATCCAGAACCGAAACAAATATTTGCATTTTGTTACATCATACAAACATTTGTCTCGCGGTGGGAATCGAACCCGTAACCTTTTGCGTCACAAGCCCACTGCCTCACAGAGGTCGTTGACTGTAGACAGGTACTCATTCAAGTATTCTTGTACAATATTTTTTTTCTTATAAATAAGGGCTTCGATAACGGCCCTTATTTTTAAAAACTTAAATAATACCAGTTAATTTTATTTTATTCCAAATTGAAGGAGGCAATCGTTTCAGCCATAATAATACCAACGATTCCGTTCTCAAACTTATTGTCCGTGATCGAAGTCCATTATTTTCCTCGAACATGAGAAGTATGCCTGAGTGAATATTCAGTGATCCCCTAATGCGAAACTGAATTGGCTAAGGGATTGTGAAGCACCCTATATTGGGGGTTTCTTAATATCCGCGTATTTATAAACGTAGACAATTTTTTTCTTAAAATAGAACAATGTTTTTTCAGAAGTATGCTACTTAAGGGTATGATATCTTTGTATCCTTTGCGTTGGTGAATGACTTAAAAACTATTGTTGTATTCTTAAACTTGCTAAAAAATAAGATCTACAATAATCAATGTTTGTCAGTGAATTTTGCTTGGCATATTTCAAAGGCCTCTATCAGAAGCTACGATTAAAATTTTTCACGCCACTGAAGCTTTTGTTGTGCCGGCGCCGCTGGATCGCAGCCTTGCACATGCCACGCAAAGAACACCCAATGCACCGTGAAATTGCTTATTTTCCACGTGATTTTATTTATTTATTTCATACATCGATGACATTTCCATTCGTTCTGCTACGGTTGGGTTGATCTTGAATTAGCTTGGAAATATGAAGAGTTTAAAATTACGACAAAGGCGCCACTTACTTATTTTATGTTCATCATGGTGAACTTATTAAAATAATGTAAGGCAAGGCGATGTACGGCAACAAAGAGCATTACTTTCAAAATAATTAGAGCGTTCTCACAGAACTCGCGTCATGCAAAATGCAAGATGGTGAATACAATTCACGCAAGCAGCACTTCCTATTTCAATTTGTTCCTTATAGCATGAACGGTAATGTGAAGACTGTTAAGTCTCGTTTGCAACGCAAACCGTCGGAGATATATCATTTGCCTGAAAACGGAAACTGATTCATTTCCGATGCATGGAGACTCTTTGTGAAGTTCGTCGGCGTGAACTGCTCACGTATTCAACATTTGATTGCGACATCAACACTCGTGGGATATTATATTTAATTTTTTTTTTTCATGTAGGCATACTTACTCTTAAAGAACGTTTTTAAGTACCTACACTTATATTTACATTTTTATCGAACTGAAGCTAAAAAAATCTATATATATAAAAGAAAGTCATGATAGTTACACTATTTGTAACTCATGAACGGATGAACCGATTTAACTGAAAATTGGTGGGAAGGTAGCTACCAGGAGACGGATATAGGATCCTTTTTATACCGTTATTATTAAAAGTGGGGGTACGGGTAGGGTAGGGGTAGGGGTAGGGTAGGTTAGGGTAGTTGTTGTTGTTCTTGTTTTATCCTCATTGATTGCTTTTTCCATTTCGATATCTTTTTATAATTAATCTTTAAATAAATCTTTTTATTCATAAAACCCGAATAAGTAAGTTATTCCAGGTCTAAAACTACACATATCAGATAAATTTAAGCTTATTCCGTTCAGTAGTTTTAGCGTGAAGTATGAGCAAAAATTTCATATTTCACAAACGTTAGTAGGATTATTAAAATAATTTGTAACAGTTACCTTAGCATGATAGTAGGTACTCGAGTTGAAAAGTTTAACAAAATGAAGTAGTGCCAAAAATAAAACTCTTTTTGGCTCACATGGAGATAGGTAGTTTCAGACTTCAGACTCCAGTCTGCCTTGAGATAAACTAAGTAGACGCTGACTGGCATCTCCCGAGCGAGCACATTTTCCATGTTGCAATCGCGTCTGCAAAACGCAACAGTGCATAAGATTTCAATCTTACTTTTGTTTCGTTTGAATGTGTTTTCGATATTTGCTGCACATCTTTGTAAGGAAACATATTTTCTACAGCTAATTAATATAATTATGTTGGTCGATCATTCATATGTGGTTTCACAAGACAATAGTTCAGTGTAACGTAGTATGCGCACCTTGCCTCAGGTGTTGTTTTCGACGGTAAAGTTGCTTTAAGCCGAACTGAGCTGTACTTAGTGTCCATGCAGGCTTGCGCGCTCACTTAATGTTATCCCTCTTTGCGAAGTTATAAACCAATAATTATTGTTACTAACCGGCTTACATCGTAACAACTTTCCGTACAAGAAGTTTTGAGTAACATCATAGCAAGGTATCATGACGCTTTAGAGATTACCAAAGAACACATAACATGAATGTATATTACAGACAGTTTAAATTATTATTAATGCACTATTTTAAATGAACCTATGAAGCTAAAGTTTGTTGAGTGAGTTGCATTAAAAGATTAAAAGTCGACAGTGCCCGGCTACCCCGAATCGAATCGAAGCTTGAAACGATCTCTCGACTGGCTGTAACATATATTTGCGATGCAGGCGGCGCGTCCGTGGCAAACTTCGCCCGGCGAATGCAAAAATTTAAATTAAAAACATAAATCAGGCGTGTATCGAGTAAGTTTCGAGATTGGTGTGTATTTCGAGTGTACATTTCCTATAGCTACGTGGACAGGATTTTATTTCATAACATTCGTAGGTTGATATAATATGAATCAATAATGTCTTAGATTCTTTGGACATCTAAAAGAACCACTCTACTATTTATATTGAGCAGGGTTGGTTCATGACTTGTCTGAGAAGCTCGATTTTTACTAGTGTGATAATAAGATAAAAATCTAAAAACATATTGCAGCAATTTCCAGAATGTTAAGGATCCTGTTATTATCGATGGAAGGTAATGCGAATAATTACCGGGCGCCTAATCACGAAGTGTTTTTGGATTAATTGCTTCAAAATTATTATGGGTATCACAATCTTATAATCTTAATTAAGAGAAATTTAGGCGGCTCAAATTAAAATTTTAATCCCCCTTCAGTAAGCTGGTGTTTACGAAGTTGAAATTTTTGCGAGGTTGTTGGTGGCAAGATATTTAAATTCATTTCAAATTATGTTTCATCGTACCCGTCGTCTTAAATAAGTCTTGCCTTCTTAAATTTATTTAAGACCTTATTTTTAATTCTTATTTTGTTTGAAATAAAATTAAGTTCAGAAGTCTTCTTGACTCAACTGTGGGAATAAAATGTCTAATATATGTACTGATTCAGAATGTGTTTGTGATACAAATTTAAACAAGTGATTATTGGTAAAATAAGGGCACATCAAAACATCTCTTCTTCAAGGAAAATGTCCACTTCAAAAGAATAATGCTTTTCTACACCATTGGCTTTATTCATTCTGAAGGGGAGGAAAGATTGAATTACTTAAATAAACACAATGCCGTGATTTTTTGCAGGCATTTGAATTGCCAGGTTGGTTTTTAAAGGTAAAAATGTTTTAGGTAATGTCATATAATTTATAAACATTGTTTATACCTGGGGCTTAATTAAATTAAACAGCATCAAACGATCACACGCGCCGTAGCTAAAATTAGACTTGTACCGTATTAAGTTCCATGATTATCGAGACCCTTGTGTTATTCTCGCCTACAGTCTAAAAAATATAGACTCTACTACACAAACTTCTAATTCTTCTTTCATTCATATAAACGTTGAGTAAAGAGATTACTCAAATTAGGTATTGCTTTAATATACAATACTACACGATACAGTTAATTTTGCGAAAAATATAGGTTACTTAGAGATGAAAAACAAAATGACAAAACTACAGCAATATTCTGCTTTACAGCGAGCAAAAGTCTTAGTCTTTTGTGTGTGTATTTTTATGGTACTTGAAGATGGGGCAAGCACATGGCCCACCTGATGTTAAGTGGTAACCATTACCTATCACAAATTATTGCATCGTAAATCACTTTTTTTTGGAACGTCCTCTATGATACAACACCCTGCGTCCACCAACTTGAGGCATGAAGATGATAAGCCCCTTGCGCCTGTTATTTCATCGGTACCCACATCCTTCAAACTGAAAAACAGCACAGCTGCTTCAGCGCTGAAACAGACATGGCAGTACTTCCCCGGACGAGCCCTGCACAAAGAACTCTACTACTACTATCTGATAATAAGACATTATTTAATACTCAACCATAACCTAATAATCAGACAGTAGTCTAGACTAAGGCTTAAAATAATTAGAAACATAAATAAACTAAAAAATATTTTTTTAAACTTAAATATTATACATTCGGAAATATATATGTTGTTGTTTTTGTTCCTACTCAACTGCGTAACGGCGTAAAATTTGGATGAAAGTTGGAATTATATTGGAATAAGAAAATAAACTTCGTATTAGAGCCGCGGGTGAGCCTGGTAAATAATAATTTGTTTATTGTATATATTGCCGGAAATCTTTCACTATAGAGCCATAGAATATGGAATAATACTACGGTTGAGCGTTAATTGTCTCTAGTGATCCTCGCGTAGTAGTGTACCTTACTAGATCTTACTTCTGATCTAGAACTACATAAATTTATGTACATTTCGGCTCACTCAGTTCAGTAGTTTTAGCGAAACAATATTACAAACGAACATTTCAAACCAACACCTTCACATTTCATAATATTTCGTAGGAATAAATATTTATTTTGGTGCCCCAGTAAACTTGTGGACTTTATTGAAACCATTTCAACTATGAACTTTAGTATGAGGGTAGTGCATTACGAGAATAATGCATTTAATTTAGCCGTTTGATTGCAGCCGTGGGTGGCGTCAGCTGGGAGGAATGGTGGACCTACGACGGCATATCAGGTGAGCACGATAATTATACTGGTACTAATTTGCACCACTGATTTTACCTTAGTTTGTAGATAGAACACCGTTACTATAGGTGCGAAAACTATGTCAAAAGGCGTTGCAGCTATGATAAGGTTTCCAATTTAATTGCCTGGTAAATGTGTAAATAAGTTACCTGTAAACTTACCTGTTATATAAATTTGATAATAAATAATAATTTTCTCTTAACGCTATAAGTGCTGAATAAGAAGAGTTAAGAGAAAATTATTATTATTATTTGCCTGCACTGATAGTATATGTGACCATTAAGTTATAAAAAAATCATAGTATTTATGAAGAACAAGTACAATGAAAACATAATGATTACAATTTAACGATGAGCCCACAAAAGTAAAAAACCCGCGTAGTAGCCTGAGCGCCCGCTTCCTTGACATTGTAGTTGTGCTAAGTAAACTTAAGATCATAAGATAGTATAAGCAAATTGAGTTTTAAAGAAAAGAAAATAATACGTATAAGTAGGTACATAAAAAAAACTATCAAAAATCAGTATTTTTATACTGGAGCTGTGAGTATTGACAGTGTTGAGAATGTGAGAGTGTGGAATAAAATATTCCTCCAAGGTGAACTAAATGATAAACGTAATATTTTATTAGTTTCAGTCGATGTACAAAATAAAGAATTGAATATGAATCTCAGTCCATTGACCTACCTCAATCGCATCGCAGTTCGTATTGCGGCGGTATCAATTTCTCGTGCCGATAACATTTTTGCCGGTTACGTGACATGAAATTTATACGGGCGATTTATCTTGCATTCATATTACTGGCAAAATTGTGAGGTGTGTTATCGCAGCCGCGGATATATTCATATCTTCCTGGATTTAACGATCTTCATACAAAGTACGATATTTATCCATTTGTGGTATTCCATTTTAAAAGATTTCTATTAAATATATAATTTTGCCCAAAAACCTGGCTAAACATTTCAAGGGCTTAAAGTTTTAAACACCTTTTTATACGTATGTTATGGACGACAGCTCTAGGTCGATATTATCAATGCCTTAGATAGCCAAGGGTAATGCTGCTGTATCTCCTGTGGTCTGTGATGATTATAGATAAATTCATTGTCAAACTTTCTAGGTATATGACAGTGTGATATAGGATGGAACGGAAGTTGATTGATGTTGTATTATTCAAACTCAATGACTCCTCAATTTTCAAAAAATCAAAAGCCTTGTAGGTATTTGAATGTGTCTATAGAAGTTTCCCATCGAATTGCCAGTGCAATTGGTATTTTGGTGCAGACGAGCCGCTTAGTGTTATGGGAGCCAAGTTATAAATAGCAGATTTTTTACTGTCAGAAAATCCAGTAGATAAATAACATAATCATTAAATAAATGAATAATACTGACGATCAAAAAAATCATGATTTAATCACTATTAATCTGTTTTTTGACTCCAGCTTTAGCATTCAAAACAATGTACAACATTTTAAATTCTGGAACAACCGGATAAAATTAACGTTAAGTTGAAAAGAGATCGCTTACAGGGTCCATGTCAAGGCTGTTGCGCCGTTTTAATCAGGTTTCCGTGTCTAACTTTAGGATAATTTTATTATTCGGTTTGTCCGTTCCCAAATCATAATAATATTCTCCACAAACTAGGTCATTGAGAGGCAGCTAATCAGAGTCTCGTTCAAATTACAGCGTTAAAGCCGTTATTGCTTTGTCTGTTTCAACCAATTTCATGAAATTGTATGTCTCTGCATTGCTTAAATCCAGTAGAAACATCCCGAACATGTGACCCGTACATGCAGTACACACAATACATATGCTTAAAAACTAAAATATTGATCCAAATAATAATAATAAATTATCCAGATTGATCATGATTTGATTCTGAATAACATCATTATTTTTAAATAAAAATTCCTTAGCCATTTTACAAAATAAATTTCTTTATAATACTAGTTCAAGTTAGGTTTCAAGTTTAAGTTCCTTGGCGAGTAGCATCATAATCGAGGCGATTTGTTAAATGTTAGATTACTCTGACATGTTCCAACCATGAGAAATATATTTCATCTGGCCTCTTAACTGAGTTTGTATTAACCCTGCCTTCTGCACTGTAGTAGATAGCAGGTTCAATTCCTATTCAGGAAAACATTTGAGTCGTAAACATAAACGTTGGCTCTGCCTGAGACATAAGTATGTAATGTAAAAGTCTCTGGTACCTACAGTACAAATTCTGTCAAGCCATTGGGATCAGATAACCGTAGGTTAGATGTCCCGTATATATTTATAATGTCATATTTTTTATAATATACGAATCAAAAATAGGTAAAATCATCTTTAAAATTGGATTTCGCAGTAAGCCATGTATTTAACGAAGCTAATTGAATAATAAACAATACAAAAGCCAATTACGGTATTGTTATGGGTATCGCATTAATTGAACAATTAAACTAGCCATTCCAATAATGGATACACGATACAACTGTGTATTTATGCACAGATATATATAGATTTGTTTTTGTAAAATATTTAGGAACGATATAACATACCTATAAATAATAAGGGTTAAAGTATGAAATTGCCGTTGTATACTAATACTTTGAATTGACATAAAACCTTCATGGTGTCAGATTTTCGTGTGAAACTTTTTTCACATGATACCTATGAGATTCTTCTTATGAACCGAATACCGGACCCGAGACAAATATTTGCAGATCATACAAACATTTGTCTCGCGGCGGGAATCATGCCCGCAATCTTCTGCGTCTCAGGCGGGCTATGCCCACTATACTACGGAGGTCGTCAATCATGGCTTATTTTTCCATATTGCCACAAAATAAAAGCGCTTTACCATGGCTATAAAGTGGGCGCCACCACAACCGCTGCACCGGCTTACTCATGCAATTTCCAAGGTCATAAATAATAGAATCGTGAGCGCCATCCAAAACACTTTGGCTACTTACTCTACCTACGATAATTGTAAAATTTCATCCATTATCTTATTATATATGTAACTATCTTCAAAATATGTATAAGGGCATAAAAGTTGACTGACTGACTGACTAATAAATCAACTTACAACCTAGAATTGATCTAGAGACAAAATTTGGAGAGTACGCTCCTTCCATAGTGAGCCTATTAATAATAAAAGATTTCCTTCGCTCATTGGGGGAGTCCTGTGTCCAGCAGTGGACTGTTATTATAAGCTGATAATGCATTTCACTTACCCTACTAATCGTAATTTAATGTTACAAAGGCGACGGTTTATAAGGATTTGAAGAGTCATTCACGGCAAAACTACTGAATAGACAAAGCTACATTTTGCACACATATTTCTGTCCAGGAATAACATATACGCCACTTTTTATCCAGGTGCCATGCAAGCGAAGTCACGAGCAAAAGCTGGTTTATATTATTTGAATGTTAGCAGCCTTCAAAAAAAGCTGCATTAAATGTGCAAGAAAAGGCTCAGATGAAAATGTTCCTAACAATCACCCATCATCGTCAAATAGGTGGCAGGACGACGGAATCGGCATAAGCCATTCAGAAAAAGCTTTATATCTACAGAATAAGAATTATTAAAATGTCCTCGGCTAACGAGACGCTACGCGTCTTCCGAACCGAGCTGATGCAAGCTTTTTCTGTCTGCGTCGATAAAATTGAGAAGCTTGGTGTTCATTTTTTTTATATGTGCTATGCCATGCGTCCAGTATGAAGTATCCCAGTTCCCAGACAGTTATAATATTCTTTATTTCCGGGAATCATACTTCTCTCAGTAAATCAATTGTTGTAAATAATTAACATGATATTTCCATCTGCATTGTAGGTCAACAAGCTTTATTATGAAATACTGTATGGAGAAAACCTCAATATTTTGTGGTTAGTTTGGTAAAATATTTGTAACAGTGTTAAACCACAGAATTGTGTTGTACCACTGTTCATTTCAATGAGAGGTTTTTGATGCACTAAAAGAATGTTCTAACAGGATAAAAATTGCCGTAATGTAAGTGACTTTAAAAAAGGCGCCTGCTTTTGCAAATGACCATTATCAACATGATAATGTACACAATATACTACTTACAGAATGTTGTTATCTGGGTGTGTCATGCCTTTAATATTTGTCAAAAATAAACGTATTTTCTCTCTTGTTTCTGTATTATTTATTCAAATATTCATTTACCCTCAGGACCTGCCTTCTGGGGGTTGATAAACCCGGAATGGTCGCTTTGCAACAAGGGCCGCCGCCAGTCGCCGGTCAACCTGGAGCCAGACAAGCTACTTTTCGACCCCAATTTACGCTTTTTACACATAGATAAACATAGGGTATGTTCAATAGGTCATTATTTATAAAAGTGTATTTTGAACTTTCTTTCTTCTGTATATTTTTAAAATGCATGTATACAATGTCATAATATATCTATATACCTATTTTCGATCCTTATCTTTGTTATCTGTTAATCTACTTTTCATGCTTTATACTTCCTACCTTTGTATAATTTTATACCTAACTGATATTTTTTTTTGAATTTTTACCAACTACACTTTTAAATTTAGTTTTAAGTTACTAGATTGCTTATTAATTAATTGTTATTGTGTGTTTTCTAACCAACCTAGGTATAGAACTGTGATACCCTTTAATTACGGGTGCACTGAGACTTTTATCTTTTTACATGATAATGTTTGTGTGTGGTGTTAACCTGTGTTGGGTGTCCTTATAAATAAAATAAAAATAAATCTAGATTAGCGATTGTAGAGGGTCATGCTACATAATTGAAAAAAGCAAAACCTAACCATTCCAATAAGATTGATCTACGCTCTTTTCTAGGAAAGATGCTATTTATTATTGCAGGTAAAACTTGTAATAATAAATTATTATTATTACAGGTACAACCTGTAACAAATACGAGTATAGACTATGGAAACAATTAAATATGGAAACAATATGACTAATATATCTACCACTGTACGTTAACATTATTTTTTTATATTCATACGTACAAAACACCCAGACCCGGAAAAATATTTGCAAAACACACAAACATTTGTCACATGGCAGAAGGTTGCAAATCTGCAACCTTCTGCGTCTCAGACGGATTTTCAGGTGGTCTGGGAAAAGGAGACTGGAAATCACCAAAATTCGAAAATGATAAACAATTGGCCTGTAGAATTTACTAACTTTTACAGTCGAATTACTTTAGAAAATTAAAAAGATTTTATTGAACATTTTTAAGTACCTACAGACCCATTGCTTATCAATTCGTTGGCAAACTGATCAAAAATATATATACTATGTAATATTAAATATAAAGTTAGTCAATCATTTAAAGGGCAAAGTGTACGCTTTTTTAACAAAATCCCTAATGACGTGATTAATTTATCTGTAAATAAATTTAAAAATGCTGTATAACGTAAACTCTGTATATTATAAAATATCTGATTATTTAGATGACACAAAAGCTTGGGATGAAACTGTCTGCAACTCCCTCAAAAACAATGTAAAAGTTAAGAATAAAGTTTGTAAAAAACAAGACTTTTAAAAAATATAAGCCAAACAGAGTTTATATACCAATTCTTCTCTGTTTGGTCGCATTACGAATTGTCGTAAACTTAAATTTTAAAAAAAAATACGTTTCAAAGTGCACCTTATAATGGCTAATTGAATAAACGTTTTTTTATTTTTATTTTGTTTATTTTTTCTTAGATAAACGGTTTGATCACCAACACGGGCCACTCAGTCATATTCACCGTGGAGAACGAAACGCGACATCACATTAACATAACTGGAGGCCCACTGTCATACAAGTACCAGTTCCACGAGATCCACATACACTATGGATTGCACGACCAGTTTGGATCTGAACACGCCATCAATGGATACTCTTTTCCAGCAGAGGTGAGAATTTATGAACCGCGAAAGTTAAATTGACCAAAGATTTGCAACAAATCGTATTTTTAAATATTATACACAATCAAAATTATCTATCTTGTGAAAGTTTAATTTAAAATTGATTTCTATAATAGGGTAGTGCCATATTGAAATATTAGTTTACTTTGGCTGCGTTATGCCGCAATCAGCCGGCTACTAGAGTTTCGTTTGTTAGTTATCAGGATGCTATGCCCTATGCCATGGGAGATATGCCCATAATCCGTACGCTGGCCATGCGAGTTGGGGATCGCAGGGCACAACTTCTCACTCTGCCGACGCAGCTGCCCGTCGGCGGCCAAGGCATTTAGTTGTGCCAGTGCTAGGCTGCGCTATGCCGCAATCAGCCAGAGCCCCGTTTGTTGTTGATGGGGTTTGGTACCCCTTGCGCCCCAATATTTTAATTATAACCATCAATATAAGCATAACGTGGCATAACTCAGAAACGCGTGTGTAAGAAAATATGCATGATTTTTTACAATTAACAGTTTTTGCACTATGATAAGGATTCGATAAACGGCTTATTTTATACAATCGATTGAATTATTTGAAAGGGAAAAAAAGACAACCCGGATATTTTTTCTAACTTAAAAAACCCACCGTAATCGTATTTACAGAGATTTCGGAGTCAAAAGAAGGAGTAACAGATGTTTTTTCACGCATCGGTTCCTTTGCAGAGAGTGGAAATCCCAAACGTAGAGCCGTGAAAGTCGAGTTTATTTACGTGACAAATTCTAGCGCAAACATTATACAAAATCTTGGATTTACGGATGTGTTATAAAAAACGGTCGTAATAATTGAAAGTCGTTTTGCGAAATAAGTTTTTATAGGATTAAGCAAAGAGTGTATTTTATTGTTTTTAACCTACTGTTTGTTAACGTAGGCTATTTTTGTTTTCGTTTGGGTGCCTTCCTTTTGTGTATCAAATATATAAATTACTAGCTCACCCGACAGACGTTGTCCTATCTCAAAGAGGGTATCGGAGTTAAAGAAACCTTCAATACTAGGGGTATTGAAGGTTTCTTTAACGGGGTATTGAAGGTTTCTTTAACTCCGATACCTTTACCCTTTACCTCCGATACCCTTACCCCTACCCCTATTCCTAACCCTACCATACCCCTACCGTACCCCTACCTTACCCCTACCTCTACGCTTACTCTACCCCTACCCTACCCCTACAATAAAAGTATCATATGTTCGTCTCATGGTTCTAAGCTACCTCCCCACCAATTGTCAGCCAAATCGGTTTAGCCGTTCTTGAGTTTTAAATAGTGGAACTAACACGACTTTCTAGATTTAAATAAATTTATCTCTCCTCTCAAAAAACATAGTCGTGTAGATACTACAAACATAAATATAAAAAGTATATGTAACTAACTATAATGTTTATTTTGCATTATGATTAGTCATAACGTCCCTCTACGTCAGTCTACGTATTAGTTAGACCGATTTGAAACGCTAATACTCTGAGGTCCGAGAGAAGTTCATTCGATTTTCTGTTTACCTATATGCATTATCTAAAAACTTGTTGTTGTGTTTTTTAGTAAAAAAATACAGTTTCCAATAGCTTTTACAGTTAAAATAGCTCAGTAAAAATTAAAAGCATTGAAAGCGAAATGTTGTCAATTTGAGCTTACGTGAGGTTACCGTGTAGCGTAGCTCATTTTCAAGTCTAGATTTTAACCTAGAAAGGTTGCAATTTTGGTCCAAACAAAGTTTATAGTTTCTGTATGACAATTGAACCTACATACAAACTTTATTCCGGTTCAGTGTCAAACTAGTCAGACTAAATTTTAAAATATCTTCTAGCAGAAATCGCATCGTTACTTTTCTTTTAACAGTATCACTTTGTTTCAGATTCAGATATTTGGCTTCAACTCGCAGCTTTACTCAAACTTTTCGGAAGCTCTTCACAAAGCGCAGGGAATCGTTTCAATATCATTACTGCTGCAGGTGAAACAATACATCTAAATATATAGAACGAACTGACTGACTGACAATCAACGCACAATCTAAATCATAAGTCCTAGTGACTAGAAATTTGCAGAGTCTATTTCTTGCAAAGTGTAGGGCTTCCGGCTAGGTGGAGTGATGATATCTGAAAGGCTGCTGGTAGAAGCTGGATGCGTCGACCTGAGGACAGGACGTGATGGCGCTCATCAGGGGAGGCCTGTATACGGCAGTGGACTGCTTTAGGCTGATGATGATAATGATGATAGTGTAAAGCTGCACTGAGAAAAGGTTTTCTAAAATTAAGCACCTCTAGGGGTAGTGTAGGGGGAAACTTTCTGCGTGGTTGAAGACGTGGGGCGCCAACTAGTTTTTCGTGTAAAGGTTGTTTCATTAGGTACATTAAAATGTTTGTTGACAGCGCTCATTAACGTGTTCTTAGTTAGGGCGTGAACCGCTTAGGGGTGCATGTCACAAGGTAATAAATTTGGTTTCTGTCATGCAAAAAGATCTCAGCAAAACTTCTAGGGTAATGCTTAATGCTTTATACAAAATACATTGTTTCGGTAGTAAGTTTTTGTAGGTATGTAGAAACTAAGGTGAAACTACGGTGGTTCTATTTTGCAGTGTTTTATATCATTACAGTTTACATATAAACTAATAACACGATGAATTGTGTTGATGGAGGCACATATTAAACGATGCATTTTTTTAGAAACAAAACACACACGTTGTAAAAATTTGATAAAATTAGAAATCCGTAGTTTTCACCGATTTTCATGAAAATCTTTCACACTTTAAACGTAATTGAAGGCATCGAGGTGGTGCTATCAACAACGCCGCACCTTTTCACAGTTCCTGAACTGAGCGCAGTTCATTAAGGAAATTGGTATTTTCACCATTCGCTCAACCACTAAGCTATTAGTTCAAATTAAAGAACTGTCTACAAAGAACAATAAGTTTATTGCCAGTCACGGTGATACGCCCTTAGTTTGTATTTATTGATCAATAGACTATTAAGTTGAACTTTATGGTAGTTTCACATTGGGTTGTGAATGTTTAATTATAGTAACATGTGCTACATACAATGTTGCATATACATGGTGTTTGCACACATTAAAAAATGTTTGACCATTACGCCAATTGGACTGATAGTTATTGCACTATGTCCAAAAGTATTATGTTCGAACAAATAAATGTTTATTTGATCAAGTAACAATTGTATAAAAAATTAAGTTAAAAAAGCTTACTCCAGATTTTGCAATTCAAATATTGCAATTCATAGGTGATGGCATTACTCGAATATTCATTATTAACTTCTTAATTTGGCTTATGCATATATGTGCACCGACAAACTAACTGTGGTTACAATTAATGGTTTGACATAAGTCGGTGCACACTAATCATATATATAAAAAAAATATATGAATCTAAACAAATTCCAGTCAATGCACCTCAAACATAAAACAAAATTATTGTATGTAATAGACCAAGTATGTATAAGACCATGATCTTTGACCCATCATCGTCTTTCGCCTGTGTTTTCAATTTTATGACCCCGTAATGAAGGCCTGTGTTGGCACATTTCCTGTCCCAAAGGGGAATTGTTTACCTACACGTTCATGTCGCTTGTACCGAGGCAACTCTGCTGAGGCACGCTATAATATCTGTAGACAACAAACAATTAGGAAGCTGCTCTTAACAAGACTTATTTTCATTGAAAACGTGCTTGAAATATGAAATAACTAGTGCAGAATAAAACGAACTGTTCATGCAGTTCTGAGCTATAGATGCTTTAAACATTTGCGATGGAACTACAGTACCATAATTCTTAGTAATAAAGATTATAATCACATCATACATATTTAGCGAGAGCTGTATCCATAAAGATTTGACAGTTCGCGCGAATAATGTCTAGTGTGACATTAAATTGTTACTAACGTAAATCTAAATTATTTACGTGTACTGAATTGATTGGCTTTTAGATTAACATGAATAAGTGGAGCTGAGTTGGTAAAAATTGTTAATATTGTAAGGCTTAGCTAACTTCTCAACTTGTTCCAGCTTGGTGACCTATCCAACCCAGAGCTAAGAGTATTGACAGAGGAGTTAGAAAATATAAAGTACGGAGGTAAGTGGATTAATCTCATAACATTGAGACCCATAATATAGTGACAATAGAAGAGACAACACGTTCGAGATTTGAAATAGACGTTTTTTAGAAATTGTGAATTAATACTTATCTTACTTTAAAGCACATATGATAATTATCATTAACTGTTTATATTAATGCAGAAATTGTCTGTGTTTTCGCATAGTATCACGAGTTATACAGTCGATAATAACATTAGATATGCATATTACATCTACATTAAGAGCATACCTTAAAAACAGTATTTTTTTTTACGTTTTCTTCATTATTATATTTAAGTTCCTTGTGATGCACCTAATATTTTTGATAAACTTTTTCTTGCTCTCAATCAATCGAACTCTTTGTACTTATTTCAAAAATCAATGTGGCCTAAACATAAACTTACATAATATCACAAGTCATGGTATAGGCTGGTATTTCTAAACCGATCTCATTACTGATCTCGTGACGCTCAAGCGTTGTAAAAAATATCAATTTTTCTACAGAAAATTTCACTTGACAACTCACACTTAGCTTGTCCAAATGCCCAAAGAAAAAAAAAGTCGAGTCGAGTTGAGTTGCGCGTAGGCAATCAGGCTTGCGAAATATCACATGTAATGTGATGTGCCATTTTGGATACTCTTAGAACTGAGATCGATCCTATCAGATTTAGATTTGACGTCTTACAAGCCACGCATTCCCAATAGTCAATGAACACTGTTCAATGATTTTAAAATTATCAAACTAGACGATGTTTTAAAATGCCAGTTTGTATACGAGTTGGTCAACTAGTCAATCAAACGTTATAACTGCCTTATCCGTCTACCTCCTTCAAACATAGAGCGAACAATACTCTTAACAAAACGATCAACTAGAACAACAAACAACGATTTGAAGAGTGTGGGTGCCGGTGAAATTACAGGCACAAGAGACTTATCATCTTCATGCCTCAAGTTGATGGACGCAGGGCGTTGCATCGAAATGCATGTTCAAAAAACGTGATCTATGATGCAATACTTTGTGATAGGTAATGGCTATCACTTAACATCAGGCGGGCCATGTGCTTGTTCTATCTTCAAAATAAAATACGTAAACGATCAACCAGTCGGGTTGACATGTTCATTCAGTGTCCATCATCAGGTTGATCGGCTAACTCTGTTGCAAACAGAAATGATTGACACCGATCCTACTTAAACAAACTGTGACAGTTTGTCAATTGACGTTCATTGAATTTCAACGGAAGAAATGTCAATGTTTGTAAAAACAGGATCGGTGTCAATCATTTCTGTTTGCAACAGAGTTAGCCAATCAACCCGCTGATCATGTTAATAGACTTAGTTCTAAAACATGGTCCGTGTTTATTGTTGAGTTAGTTGAAATAGAGGGTTAGCAATACAACATAGTGCTATTAAGTATTCTGTAGCAATACCCCTAATTCCACTAATATTAAAAATGCAAAAGTTGTTTTGGATGTTTGTAACTCTTTCACGAGAAAACGACTGAACATATGCACTTAAAACTTTGCACATTATATTATTTGTGTTTTAGAACAAGCATAACCTCTTTACGTTTCACTTTAAACCAGATTTTGTCCACGTTTTCGCTCGCGTTAATGTAGATTTTTTTTTTGATAAAAAGTACCCTACCTCCGTTTCTGTACTCCTGATAGCGTGTATGTAAAATTTCGGTTGACTAGTTAAAGCGTGAAAGCGTAACAAACAAACAAAGAAACTCACTTTTACATATATAATATTAGTTAGGATATTCAGGATACAACGCGATCTGAGCCGAAAACTAAAGGTATAATAAATGCTATTAATATCGAAAAGTATTGATTTGATTTCTAGGAGCAGAAATGCCAGTGAATAAGCTATCTGTTCGAGGGCTTCTGCCTGATACAGACTACTACATGACGTATGATGGATCCACAACAGCGCCGGCTTGCTACGAGACAGTCACTTGGATCATCGTCAACAAACCCATTTATATCACCAAGCAACAGGTATCCCATCTCTTTGTACGAAAGTTTGAGTTGATTTATTAAGAGTGTGTGATTTATACAAATTGTGACGAGTATTCTTACTCTTTTATTCGTATGAGCTAGTGACCGACTCTAGTGTCAAAGTTTTTAGGCCACCCAAAGGCCTTCGGCATGGCTGAAAAAGCCGGGACCAAGATCTTAACGTGCCTTCCGCAGCATGATAGCGCTCAGATCTAAATGCAACTAAACGGTTATTTATCCAAGTAGTGACGAGGTTGGATCAGAGTTTTGTTAAGAACACAGAAAGCAGCTAGCCAAACCATAAGCGTTTAAATTCGAGTATTTTTCCGAAGCATGAAAATAAAATCTTAAAATAAACTGAATAATACAGCTAGGTACATTTTCTGTGGATAAAAATATACTTTTAAAAAGTGTCAGTGAGCTTCATGGCATGATGGGCGAGTTGCGAACTTAGTTTCTTAAGTATTATAGTCACGTCGATTACGTTCTAATTTTTTGTTTAAACAAAACATTATTTATATTTATTTTTTATACTTGATAAGAAAACACAAAGTTACTTAAAAGTTTTCTCAACCCCAATAAACTTCAATTCCAATGACTGAAACAAAACCAATAAAGTTTCAAATGCAACTGAGAACCAAGTATTATGTAAATTGAACAGAAACTTGGTTGTAAGTTGTAACAATCAATATGAGCAAAGCCTGCAACCGTTGAAGTTCACCCTATTTGCATTACACGCTTGCTTGCCTCAGGCCACAAATAAAATAAAACCAGGTATCCGGCATGTATACCAATTGGTATTAATTTTAAACAAGAACCTCTGTCATGTATTCGATTTATACGTGCCAGTAACCCGATTGTTATAAAAATAGACGCCTTTTTGCCTTCAAGTTCGGCAGAAATAAAAGTAATTGACGCCCATTATTACTTGTCACGGGAAATCTGTTCTGCTGTTTCTCTCTTCACGGTCATAAAATAAGGAAATTAAGAAAATTATCGTAACAAAACGTTTTCGTGCGTAGTTTTATACGTGTACTGTGAAAATAGCCAAAGTCAGCGTAAGTTTCAATAAAATTTGATTGAACTCTGCAAAAATGACTTATGAAGTACTATTAATTTTTTAATTACTTTTTAAAATTCTGAATGACAGTTTAGGTATGTGTATAAAAAAAATGTTTTAAAGACTCCTCTATCAAATTTATAAGCGAGTTACTAGAAGCGCAACATATCCAGTAGCAAGCTAAGTCCTTGTTCGTCCGCGGTTGAGGCCAGCGTAATAACATTTTCATTTGTGCTCACGCTACAATAAACAACTCACGTCCCTCGCCTTTAGACAAAGACTCCGCCGTGAATTATGTACGTGTTAAAAGTAAACTGAAAGTGCCGCGTTGTGTGGCTGTTATTATAAATCATTGTTTATGTTTTCCGTTTGTGTTGGTGTAGATATTAAGTGCTGGTAGAACTGCTTGCAATCTCGCGAGACGGTCGCAACGGCATGTGGTCGACGCCTGAAGCGCAATTTACTATGCGACTTCACGTTTTAAGTTGTATGCAAATAGGGCACGTATGGCTGATACGGTACTGTCAGCCTTGTAACGAGATTACAGAGTTCCCACCGGTATATAAAAATGAATTTAAAATGTCCTCGGCTTTTTTACACAGCGCGTTAAACCGCGATCTTTACGGTACTTGTTTAAGTTAAAATGGAAAAATCACTGTGAAGGCAGCGTCTATAATCAGAATCAAATTGTTTAATACAGCGTAAACATCGATGAGAATGAGATAGCGGCGGTGGCGTGCGCCCGGCCCGTTAATCCGGCCAGCCGTTATGGCTGTACCCACACAGCCGCGTTCATCGTACACAAGTATACAAACCGTGTACCACCAACACGTAGACGGAAGAAATTTCAATTTACTTGAAATCGCTCTCCACCCCATAGTTGCTTACAACGTTATAATGAAAGCGAAACATGCTCTTATGGGGGCGATGCCGCATATATTTGCAAAATTAGGACCTAACACGAATGGTTTTGCCACAGCACAAACAACATTATCTATATTGGTTTTTGAATTGGTGTTTAATCCAATCGGAAATGGTGATTCATTCATTAGTTGCATGGAACAATGATATTAACTGCATTGGATTTGCAAATTCAGTAAGCAATAACCAAATAGCTGGGAGAAGTTGCTTTCGTAATCTGTTTATGTTGTTCTACAAATAAACGCTCGTGACACTATAGACAATGCAATTCACTGAATAGGTGCATAGACTATCGTTTAATTTACAATAATTTCTACCGTGAAGCAGCATTGCTTTGTTTTAATGTGAAATGTGTGGTGCTGGTGAACATACTGGCCCTTAAAGCCTATCGCTACAACACCATAGTAACCACGGTCATGGTCATAGGCACCACTTAAAATTAGGTGGACCATGTGCTTATTCCATCAAAAAGTCTATAAAAAATAAAATAAAACATGCTACAATCCGCTACGGCGTAGCATTGAGGCTACGCAGCGTACGAAAGCACCTATGGTGCTACTTTGTGGCGGTACGTAACTACACTCAACACAAACAAACATCTATGCGCTATCACTCACCGCAAATTTTTGCAACTATACGTATAAACGGGTCCACGCCTACTCGGCCCGGTAAGACTCAACCCGAAGAATTGTACAGTCAAACAGAAAAAAGTCAATTTAACGTTTGCACCAGCTTGCATCGTGCATTGCGGAGCGTGAAAATATTGTTTGGATAAATAATGTTTTTTTTTTTGTATGCAACATGCATTTAAAATGTCTAAATATCAGGTATATCAATGTAACTAACCCCAATGCTGAATCAAGACAGTGTGACTACATCGATGCAAACGTGATTGATGCAGTAATACTGAATCGATAAGCTGATCGAATTATACCAATTGTTGCTCTTCGCTATCGAAATACATAATTGCTGATTCAACAAAAGATCAAATAGCATGCATTGTCGTAATGTGATCCGTAACAGATGGGATTCACAAACTATTATCTATATTAGCCAATGTTTGTTCACGACACATCAGATAAATGTCAGTTCTTTGCGACAGCTGCACGGGCTCCGTCGGCTGATGCAAGGCGACGCGCGCCATCCGAAGGCCCCTCTTGGGAACAACTTCAGACCGCCGCAGCCGTTGCACCACCGTGCTGTTCGGACCAACATCGACTTCGATCTTAGCAAGGTAATTTCAACTTTATTACGGTACTAAAAGAAATATGTTGAATGGAAATGGATTTTCTTTGTCTACAGTTAAGGTGGAAAGTGATAAAATAATTTGTTTACCTTTGAGTGAGCGAAGGGAATGAAGTTTGATTGCAATGTGAAAAAGTTAGAAAAAGTCATGTGATTTTTTATTATATACTTTAACATTCCTTTTCTAACTATGAAATACTACAATTTTCTTTTGATAGGTTTTGTTAAATTATAATCCAAATCACACATAATAATATTGTGAGTTTTTTTAAGTAGATGGGTAGTAACTAAAAATCGTCTATTCATTGTAATTCATGTATCTACAAAATACTACAATTTGGTTTTGGCAGGCCTTTTTGTTAAAAATTTGAATATTTTGTATTTTTCAGTATCCTGGGAAAACTTGCCCCAGCATGCAAAGAGAAATGCATTACAAAGGTAAAACTCAATCTATTTAAATTAGTTACTATGTATATATTATGTAGCTTTCAATTGCCAGCTAATCCATTACTTATCCATTAAATAAATTCGAAAAAATGTATAAAGATACGCGTCTATTCTCAAATTACTTATTTAACTCACAGGTGTTACTAACGATTAAAAATAAATAAATATAAATTAGTTATATTTGGTGGTCTCGTAGCCCACGTAAAAAATTATATTCTGAGTGATAGAATAATGTTTGTGCAGTATTTAAAAAATCTATTCTTTGTACCTGTATTGGATACTAGAGAAAGTAAATTATATATTAATAGATATATTTGATGTTAATTTTTATAATCATAAAGTCAAAATATAAATTAACTAATTAATTATTTTATTTCAGCCAAAACCTGGACACAATATTAACTTCCATGACGACGACGGTAGGCATTCTTTATATATAGGTATAGTTGCTATGTAGGAAAAATGTTTTAGGTAAATATATATAGTCAAATATATGTAAATACTTTCTGTATATATTCAGAATAACTTGCTTATGATAAATGGAGCTATTTAACACTAAGCTAGAAACTCTTGTATCATATCTTACCTATAATCTAATCTTAAACAATGTAACTATCTCTTAGAAATTAATAATAGAAATAAGATGATTTAAGTGGACTATTGGAATCGGCCTCAAAACATACATAGATATTTTCGGATAGATGTTTGAACCACGCCGTAACCAGCTTTTAGAAATATTTGAAAAATACGATTAAGATTAATTAGTGTACTAATAAGAATGTTAAGGAAATATGTAACAAAAGAAAATATCAAAAAGAAAAAATAATCCTAATATAATATGTAGATAACAAAACAAATATTGTATTTAATTAAATAACAGATAATACCAACATAATCATATTTGTTATAGAATTTAGACGTATACCATATCACTGTAAAATGTAACGTATCAATTAAAATACTTATAATGTAAGTTATCAATCTGATTTTAGTAGGTACTAATAAAATTTGCTAATATTTATAAATAAAAAATTAGACTAGTATTTTGCAATAGTAATCAGCTTGATTTCATACTCGAATGTATAACTCCTCGTAACATTATCGCCTGGCTTTTGTGAAAAATCGGTTAAAAAGTAATTAATTTGAATAAAGGATTAAAACTCCTAGTTATTTGTGTTTACTTTGCCCTATCGTACAGTTACTATTATACCATAATACTAAAATTTCAACTTCCTCGTTGAAATTTTAGTTTATAATTCTAGCGTAGTTTCAGTACTAAAGTCATCATAGCTTTATTAAACTAGATAACGTTATCATTACTACTAAAACATGCAGCGGTGGTTATGTTGTGAGCCATTGTAATGTTTCAAATCAGTAATACCATGGAAAAACATACGAAAGTGAACTCTTAAAGCCGACATTCGGATCACCGCGACTCGCGACAGCGACGCGCGTTCTGCTCACGCGACATAGCCATGATACATTTATGCATTGACTAAATTAGACGTTAACGCATATAGTACCCCTTCCATTTTCGGAATCCAAGTCACCCTCACCTGTCTGTGGCGCACCCTTCTAACTAAAAAACGGGACTCTGATACCAGCTTAACATTGGCATCGGTACAACGAAATGCGCTTACCGCCAACTGGCAACAGCGTCGGCGGTGCGAGAAGCTGTTATCTGCTATCCCCTACCCACATGGCCGTGGGGATTATGGGCCTATCTTCATTTAATAGGGGAGGCCTATGTCCAGACACTGATATTGGCTAGTGTGTTGTAATGTTGGCATGAAGTAAGCGTTGATCTATGTGCTAGTTGAACCAGACATTAATTAATATATCGTGAGCAATACTTGTTTTTGTAAGTACTCCTCAACCCAGCATGGCTCATCGCATCAGCATGGCATCGTTAACATGTTGATTATTGATATGATGCTCCGCATCATGCCCGAGATAGGGAAGCAGCTGCACTTCCAGTGCTGTGTTTTCTGCACTGAAAACAATATCACTACACTTATACGTTATTATTACACTAGATAGTAAACGAGGGTTACTTTTAATAGTCTGATTCGTCGGTGCATAAAATGGGATATTAAATCGAATATTTGGAATTCATGAGGTTATAATGCGACGTGCCACTTACGGCTTATGTCACGTTGTCTTTAAGATCCGAACGCTACCTTAATGCCGCGGAGTGGAACCGTCTGTTTTAGTGTTTTTCCAGACTCGTGTTTGAATAAAAAGCTCATTTGAATTCTATGAGAATCGAAATTGCTCTCCTTTTCGCTGTAGTAACTTAATTTAATCGAGTCCCATCACAATGTCTTTTACCTTTAGATTAGGAAATGGCAATAATGTCAATGGAATGAGAATTATAAAGTGTTTCAAGGATATTGAATTTTTTATTCAGGCTTTCTCGTCCCACTGATGGGCAAAGATATTCCCTATAGACCAAAAACTTCTGACCCAAGCTACCTCTCACCACCCAAGAAAGCATCCAGCTCGTCCCGCCAACTCATTCTCAACCAACCCCGAAGCCGCGGCGAAGCTGTCGTTGAGGTGTCCAAATGTGTGGTGATGGTGGCACACCTATTGAAAGGAATCCGTTTGACGTATCCTGCCCAATCCTATTTGAAACTGGCAGTGTATATCCATAAATAAATTGATATTATATGTTAATATTGGAGATGGCTCGGGATAGAGATGTTTGGAAGTCTATGGGGAAGACCTGTGCCCAGCATTGGGACGAAAGAGATTAATTTTTTTTTAGTATTGTTTAACATGATGATACATAAAATTTACAGTTAAATAAATAAAATAAATATTTATTGCACACAGCATCATGCAGCCCCAAGCTAAGCAGAGCTTGTGTTATGGGAACCACATGATTAATATATATTATAATATATTTTGTAAATACATACATATCATACATAGAAAAGACCCCGACACGAGACAAATATCTGCAGTTGAATATGGGCAGTTAATATTCCGCCTTTTTTTATTACCGCCTTTGTTAATGATGATTATTCGTTATCATAGACCGATATACGAATTACATACATCTATAATGCAATATTGAGAAACAAACCTAATTGAAAATAGTAATGTACGCATCATGTTATATAATTTACGGATGATTTATTTAATTTACTTACCAAAGTATAACTTGTCAACCAATGAAAAGTTTTAAATCTTAAATAATCACTTTACTGAGCACAAGTCAAGACTCGAAGTTATTGAAAAACTTTCTACTGCTAAGTTAATGGACTTACGCGAAGGAGCTCATTAAAAATTAATAATCCTTCCCAAATCATGGCTTGAAGAGCTTGTAATTGAAATTTCTCATCAGACAGATATTGTAATCTTCATTTGGTAAGAGTAAATTAATTTATTAGAATCCTCATTTCAAATAATGTAGTAACTTTTGTATAGTTCATGAATCATCATGATCTTTTGTATGAAATAATCCGGTCTCCAAAGGAATGCCAGCTCTGATTAGCCCAGCCTGCATATGCAGAGTTGCGACCATTTGCAACTAAGTCAATTATTTGTTACTTTGTGTTCTTTAATGTATTTTTTGTTGGTTGTAAATAAAAATAAATAAATTTTATATATAAAAAGATATTAGATCGTTTAAATAGTCAAATTTATAATTGAACATAGTTAATTGACTAAGGCGTGACTTTGCGGAAATCCTTTACAAGATTTCAATATGGCAAAATATTTAGTACAATTTCCGCTGACCTTCTCTGAGAGTTCTACGAAATGCATAGTAAATCTATCGGCAGGAGGGCGGTGCACCTAATAACTAGCAAACGGGGTTTTGGTGTCTGGCTGATTGCGGCATAGCGCAGCCTAACTCCGGTACGGCAAAATTTCCTGGCCACCGACGAGCAGCAGAGTCGGGACTAATATAGGCCAAAGACTACTAGGATGCTGGTGGTGTAACCTGCTTGAAATTCATAAACATGACCCATCTACCTACCTTAATGTTCATGGAGAGTTTTTGATGGACACTCTTTTCGGCAACACCTGATCTGTTTTTATCAAACCGAGTCACGCGTAACAAGTGTTTTAAATCTATCATATTTGCATGAGTAGAACAACATTATTAAACTGTATATACTTATGCCGAAAGTTTTCTGTAGTTTTAGGTTACCTAAACTTTTCTGGTGATTACTTGATCAATGTTCGAAAGGCGTGAAAAATCAAGTTGAGTTTTAGCGCAAAACTGTTTATTTCTTTTTGGGCGTCTTCCTGTTTTAACTTCACTTTGGAAATACAAAGCTGAAGACCAAAGCACGTGTGTGTGTTGACTTATGTACTGATGGCCGCTTTCATTCGTTTTTCCAGGTTTAAATAAATATACTAATGCAACAAAAGAACTTTTGACTTTGATTACTTTATTGAAGATTTAAATAATAAAATAACAATATATATTTTTTATTGTTATAATATTTTGTTTATTCTTAAAATGTATATTCATACTTATTCATGTATAATCTATTATTTGGAAAGTGTTTAATTTTGTAGAAATGCGAATCTAATCATTGTAATAGTTTAATCCCATGGTCGTATCATAAATTTACTTAGATAGATGGATATATAACACTCTTGATCACCATAATCATGATGAATACAATTAACCTAAATAATATGAAGGCAAAACCATTTTCGGCCTTATCGTTAAAAGTGTTCTCTTCCAGGAAACTATATATATATATATATAATTACTATATATATATTATATATAACGGATAGGTCACCATTGCTTATAAAATGTTTTTACATTTTTCTCGTCGTTTAAATAATATTGAGCTTTTATTTCTTACCCAACCACGATATACGTAGCTAAATTATAAAAATAATTGCCTTAGGGTTTAGAGTTCAAAGAAAATATTTTGCTAATAGCAATCCACGCAAAGCATAAATCTCTGAACGTGGGTTATTTACACAGTCAGCTAAACACCGGGTGAGTGGCGCGCGATTCGAGTGTGTGTCCCAAGACGAGTGCCGGCTTCAATGTACTCGAAAGTCGAGTGTGTTTACACCATATTCAAAGAGTGACATGATTTGACGTCGTGACTCGCATTTGGGCACTACGTCTTACGTTTTCGTGACGTAGTCGACACAGATGTTTCCGCTTACGAATAAAATCAACAAATATTTATTTATACAAACAAAAAACCTGACAATATTTTTTTAATTAATTCAAATTCTAAAACGGATTCTGAAGTCCTTGCATCTGCCAAATTAAATTAACTTTATATATTCTACAAGTCCATCATACGATACAGAAGAATCTAATGGCACCTTGTTTGTGAAAATCGATAAGTTATTCATACCCTTTTGATTTATCGTTTTAAAATATATCGGATTTGTTGACATTTCTTAGAGCCTATGTAATTTTCGTGTTCTAGACGAATTCAATGACACCTGAATAATTAAAATCCATGCAGCCGTTTGGGTTACAGACAGAGACAGTCAACTCAGATATATACAAACTTAGACCACAAAAACATTATGCTCCTCAGTCTATGTATAATATGTTTTCTGTTATATAGCTACTCTTATGAAATAACCTTATTAGTTTTAAATATAATTTTGAAACGCTTGTAGATATTGGAAAGCACACAAACTTAACGAAGTGACTCCAGTTAAAAGTTTGGTTGCAACAGCGGCATACACTACCTAGTTGAGGGAAATTCGAGTTTCATGCAAATGTGTATGTTGTTTGGTAGAATATTTGTTATTTAGTTCTCGAGCATTATTAATAAAAACAATTTTTTTGCTGATTATTTTGTTTACAATAATCATCACGAACTTATACTTAACTGTTTAAAATGACACGATGGTACTTAACCTAAGCTTTATGTCAACCTAAAAGCTCAGTTATGTATTATTATTATTATCAGCCTGAATCATCCCACTGCAGGGCAGGAATAACCCCCTTCCACTCACAGTTAAGTATATATACATTAAAAAATTACAAATGGACTTGCACTTGGGTCGGATACGACACCAGCCTATTTAGTCCACTGCTGGACATATCCCTTCCCTATAAAAATGCTGTTTCATTTGTTCATGCTGTCTGGGGATCGCAGGGTACAACTTTTCGGACAAGCACTGCCGTCGGTAGCCACCAGATTTAGCTGTGAGATCCCCATTTGATATACAGCAGGGTGCACCGGCGGGTGAGATTGACTTGTCCCAAATATTAGGCCAGTGGAACTCCTTACCAACTCCATATAAGTTAAAATAATGGTTAACGAATATGCAAAGCATTATTGTGCCTTAAAATACTTTATACAATGAAAGAATCAAAATCAAAGATTATTATCTAATCCAAGATCAGTAAGAATCCATCGAAAACTTTTATTCATGCTATCAATAAAATAGTCACTGACACAGAACAGATCACAAGGGCTTAAAAAACCAACCCAAAAGTTGAACCCAAGCTTGAAAAAGTTATTTAAACATTATCGTCGGGAACTCTGAACTTCTATTTTGCTTTGTGACAATGTATTGTGAAACTTTATGAATATTTTGAACAAATAAATTGTCAAGCACCACTTGATAGATGACTAACGAACGTGTAATGTCAGTAGGTGTTCTGTTGATTATGAAAGTAAGTATTAAATGTTCAGACAAGCTTCATAATTAAAATAATAGACAAACCATTTAAAATAATATATCAATGTCTTCTTTTAAGTCTGTTCAGGTACTTATTATTATACCAACGGAGTACTTGCCAGCGTTCATAATACCTAGCCGTGGGCTCTGTAAATCCACCATTACGTTGGCCGCCTGCCCATTTGCCTATAAAAAACAGAGAATTCATTTAAATGGAAAACTGCCAAGAATGTTGTCTTTACTCATAAAAAAATATTTTGGGAAAAGAAATCCGCTTCCGCCCTGACTAACTCTTTATTTGTACAGTGATCCCTTGTGGGTAAAGTTAAAAACAGTTTTCACCGGCCGCCGCGTTTGAATAAGTTTCGCTGAAGTTTTATTGAAGTTTGTAACCTTCGGATCGGCTTGATATATGTACCTCTCGCATCTGTAGCGAACAGGCCCGTCGTGGCTAAAGTTAGTCCACTCGTAAATTATTCAACCCCTCTCACATACATGCTGTCGTAGCGGACTGTTGTTCTCCTAACATTTGACACGTGTTTTTATTTACCAACTTCTTTTTTTTTTCAAACATTGCTTTCAAACAAGATTTTTGGCATGATACGATTGTAGAAGTATAATAATAGTTTTCAATGATTTTGATAAATTCGATGCATTCGTAGCACTGCTAGGAAAACGCTACGAAATAAAATTCGCTTGAGGCTTTTGAAGCGTAGTCCTTTGTTTGCCTGCCCTGGCTGTTAATCATGTCCTGAAAATGAATGGATCTTATTTTAGAAGAAAATAAAACTCTTTATTCATAGTAGATGCTTACTCCTGGGCGTGGGAAATGCCCCATATGCCGCGTCCGTCTCGGGAATATTAGCACGACGGCACATAACTTTATCCAGTGTTGCTCGTAAATACAGCACCTAACCCCATTATTGTTGCAAGAAAGCAAACGGTACAAGCACGGTACAAGCTCCATGAAACTGCTACTTATTTGTGTATGGTTACTGTGAGAAATGGTATTGTGCGGTCGTGTTTCTTAGCACAAACCAGATTTTTTTACTACAGCATGCTATTTCTGGGTAACGTGCACATTTTATTTAAAAAAAAAACTATTTTGCGTAATGGACAAATGAATGAAATCGTATAAGTAATAAGGCATCGTGTAGGCCCTAGGACGGCCAAAAACTCCACCCACTAATTCATACGCAGGAGGAAGAAGACCCGTTCTTAACACAAGCTCTGCATACTTTGGGGCTATGTTGTGAAAATTTTAACATTTATGTCATTTACATATCATTTTCATTTTCAAAGTAGTTGTTACTTTAAATGAGAATACAAAACCTAACATACATAAAAAAACAAATATATAAACTTTATTGGTACCTAATACTGGTAATATGTTTTGTATTCTGGTTGGAAGTAACATCTACTATATATTACCTACCACCATAACGCAAAAAAAAACAAAATGCGGGAATTTAGGTACGACCTGTATTTCGGAAAAATGTTTGTCTTATAAAATAAAGTATTTTTGTCTGTAGTGAAAAGGTTTATTAAAATAATAGCTTTTGCGTGCGGCTTCGCTTGTTTATAAAATATTTCTGTATACCTTAAGAATTTAGGTACGACATGGCATGAGTATGTCGTGATCATTAAGTAGTTAAGTCATGAAAGCGTAACAAACAAAGAAACTTAAATTCACATGTACCTATTAGTTAAGGTTGTTCAGTAAAGTTTGTCAGCAATTTATTATTATTATCATAATTTAAGTGCTTAGCTCTTTTCGGTGTTGTGATGCAATTCTCTCCACTTAGCTCTTCCCATTACTGTCTCTTTTACTTCCTTATACGACATGACGGCGACGTTCTCTTTTATCTGGCTCATGTAGCTTATTCTTGGTCTTCCTCTTCCACGCTTTCCTTCTACCTTTCCCTCGATGATGTTTCTAATGAAGCTGTCATGTCGCATGATTTTCCCTCTTCTGTTTTGTATGGTTTCCATCAAGACCCTTTTTCTCATCCACTCGTTTAGTCCTCTTTAGGAATCTTCTCAGTCCAACTGATCCTCTCCATCTTTCCAGCACCACATTTCAAAAGCCTCTAATCTTTCTCTATCCCTATTAGCATTTCCTTAGCTACCCATATTAGCATTTCTCTATCCTATGTCAGAAATTTAAATTAAACAAAAAGATGAAAACGAATACCTACGTATTTCTTCTTTTGTAAATATTTTTATCAATTAATATCTTACGTTAATATAACTATAATCACAGGGTTTAATGGCTCTACATATCTCTGCTTCAAGAGAAGCTTCCGCTGATAAAATAGTGGATAATATTATGTTGAGTCGATGGCATTTTGCTGCTGTAGCACATACCTCTCCATGTCTTATGTTATCGTTTTTTTATAATTAAAGCACTACGCTGTGCTAATGAAGACTCTCTAAAAAAGTCGAAACGCCATCAGTGCCTTCACCGATGTAACGGTACGTGAAAATTCCCGTTTTCAATATGAATGACTTTATTTTATAGTAAATTTGTATTTTGTTGTATTGTGTGTTCAGTTTCAAATAAGTACGTTAATGTCTTATGTATTTCAGTATCGCCAGCATTCATTATACTTTCATGCAATTAGTCAGGTTCTATAAAAGTGATTAGATTTCCATCGGGAAGAAGCCGGCGGAATAAGGCTGCAGGCACACGTGGGCTGGTTCCCACGCCCGCCGCAGACATGCGACGTTTATTAAGCTCTTCACCTTTTTGTTACCTGCCGAGAGATTTATTACTTTTAATTATTTTTCATTGTACGTAGCGTTATTCGTCTTAGAGCTCGCATTAAATTATTTTGCTTAAGGGCTATAATTTTTGCGTTAGAACGTCACGTGATTTACGATCTGAGGAGTAGTTGGAAATATAATTTCGGAGGCTGGTATTTATAAAGCTTTCTCAACTCTGATCTTGAACTCAAGAGACACTCTCAAACTAGCACTGAGAATTAAGATCAGTCTATATAAAATGTCTAAAAAATATAAGTTGGTATATCATATGTAAATACTGGTACCATAAAAGGCTCTGTTATTTTAAAAATCAATGCCCTTTTTTGTGTTCTCAATCCCATTTTATGTACCTATTTTCCGTAGACTGTAAAACTGTCTGATAGTTGAAAGGGTTTACGCCATTGTTTACTAGGTTTCTAATCTAGGCTGCGGGTTTAAAATGACGATCGCAAAAATGCAGCTTGACTAGCAACAGCATCAGTCAGCACCTACCACCTCACTAGAGGGTCTACGAGTAATACATTTCTCTTATGGTCCTATTAGTGGAACAAAAAAGAGAGAACTACGATAAAACAGTCACTATTTTGATAATTATAATAAAAGAGATACCGTGAATGGGGTTTCAACCTTGATTTTTTTAATCCAATCGAACCCCTGCCAGTGGTGCGTCCTGCTGTATAACAAACAGGGCTCTGGTGGCCGGTTGATTACAGCAAAGCGTAGCCTAACACTAGCACAGTTAAAGCCTCTGACTGCCGACGGGCAATGGCGTCGGCGGTGCAAGAAGCTGTGCTGTGCGATCCCCAATCCACATGCCTTTTATAATTGGTAATTCTATGTCCAAACTCACGGATGAGACTCTTCGGCTGATGACAAAAAGACGGGAAACCACTCAGGCTACTTCGTCAGAGAGGTCAGACCTGAACAAGCGAATTGCGAAGATGATACGGCGCGACCTTCGGAGCTCCAATACACGCCTCATTGAAGAGGCAATAGAGCGAAACCGAGGGTCCAAAGTATTCACTCAGCAGCTTGGCAGGAGCCACCTGACGGAGTTAACGACACACGATGGCCGAACCGTCTTGTCAAAGCCGGAGGTATTATCTGAGATAGAGGACTTTTATGGCCGACTGTATGCGGCACATGCTCCTTGCCCCCAACGTAGCAGCCACGATTCTCGAGCTACCCTCACCCGCCACTATACCGACGACCTGCCAGAGATCAGCCAAGACGAGGTCGTACTGGCCCTGAGGCAGCTTAAAAATGGAAAAGCCCCCGGTGAAGACGGTGTTACTTCGGAACTTCTGAAGGCAGGAGGAGCTCCTGTTGTGCAGGAGCTGCAGAACCTCTTCAACTCCGTCCTTCACTGTGGGAGAACTCCAAAGGCGTGGAATGAGAGTTTGGTGGTTCTGTTTTTTAAGAAGGGAGATAGAACGCTTCTTAAAAATTACAGACCCATCTCGCTCTTAAGTCACATCTATAAGCTGTTCTCTCGGGTAATTACAAATCGTCTCGCCAGAAGACTCGATGAGTTCCAGCCACCGGAGCAGGCCGGGTTTCGCGGAGGATATGGCACCATAGACCACATTCACACACTGAGGCAGATTATACAGAAGTCCGAAGAGTATAATCAGCCCCTGTGTCTGGCTTTTGTGGACTATGAGAAAGCCTTTGACTCTGTAGAAACCTGGGCTGTCCTGGAATCCTTGCAGCGATGCCAAATGGACTATCGTTATATCGAAGTGTTGAGATGTCTGTACGAAGCCGCCACTATGAGTGTCCGAGTACAGGACCAGCAGTCTAAACCCATCCAACTGCGCCGCGGAGTGAGACAGGGAGAGGTCATATCTCCGAAACTGTTCACAAGCGCGTTGGAGGACATGTTTAAGACTCTGGACTGGAAAGGTATGGGCATAAACATAAACGGCGAGCACATCTCACACTTGCGATTCGCTGATGACATAGTCCTAATGGCGGAGTCGCTGGAGGAGCTGCAACAGATGCTGGACGGCCTAGCATCAGCCTCGCGAAAGATTGGTCTCGGCATGAATTTGGACAAGACCAAAGTTATGGTCAATGACCAAATTGATCCGAGTCCTATCGTCGTTAATGGACACCTTCTTGAAGTTGTTTCGGAGTATACATATCTCGGGCAGATATTGCAGTTGGGTAGAAACAACTTCGAGAAGGAGGCCAAGAGGTGGATTCAGCTGGGTTGGGCAACATTTGGAAAACTGCGTCGAGTATTCTCGTCACCCATACCGCAATGTTTGAAAACAAAAGTTTTCAATCAGTGCGTCCTACCCGTCATGACATACGGAGCCGAAACGTGGACACTCACAGTACGGCTGGTCCACCAGTTTAAAGTCGCTCAGCGAGCTATGGAACGAGCTATGCTCGGGGTTTCTCTGAAGGATAAAATCCGTAACGAGTTTATCCGACATAGAACTAAAGTTGTCGACATAGCTCAGAGAATTAGCAAACTGAAGTCAGCAGTGGGCTGGCCATATCTGCCGCAGAACCGATAACCGTTGGGGTAAACGAGTTCTTGAGTGGAGACCACGGCTCGGCAAACGTAGTGTAGGACGCCCTCCGGCCAGGTGGGGCGACGATCTGCGAAAGGCTGCTGTTAGAAGCTGGATGCGTCGAGCTCAGGACAGGGCGCAATGGCGCTCATTAGGGGAGGCCTATGTCCAGCAGTGGACTGCTATAGGCTGATGATGATGATGATGATGAATTCTATGTCCACCAATGGACTGAATATCCGGGTGTTGTTGATACCGTATAACTCATAAGAGTCTATAAAAAAGTATTAACAACAAATACGGTTAGGAACGTATGTTTATGTTATGTACCAGCATACGTTGGGTTGATCCATCAAATATTAAAAACATGGCAAACACAAGTCCGTATTTGCTAATGACCCGCGCCACACACTCAATGCGACGACTAAGCTCGTATCGAGAAGCTGTAAATAAATAAAACGTTTCACAAACATGTTTAAACAAGGCCCTGAAGGTAAAGCGTAGCCTGAACTCGGAATCTGATGCTTATTTTTACTCGTCGTCTCTAAAAATCGAGCGATAAAATAAACGTTAGTGAAACTTTAATAATTTATCGTAAATTATCTGCTAAAAAGTACGAATAAATAATTGAAGAGGACAAAACTGATCTAGGAATCTATGGTCCATCCACCACAAGAAATTGGGGCCTCATTTTCGGCCCCAGTATGGTCGTTTACCATAAAGCGCAGAACAAAAAGTTTGCTCTTGATTCTATACAAATAGTATTTTTTATTGATACAATAGTAACATTCAGCTAGCATCAAGTTTACCTACGTGAACCTGGGCAACATAGTCGACGATATTAAAAATTTTATACTTGCAATCGCATGTACGGATTGTACCCAAACGTACCGTTTTTGTTTGTACCTCAAAGGAATAAAAAATAAGGAGATAGAAAAGCTAATAATACTACACAAAACAGCCAAGCCTCTTAAAGGAACTTAATCTGGCATACTAAACCTTATGCATAGATTCGGATCGGCAACATTTTTTCAATAATTTTCATTGATTGTCATAGATAAAAAACATTTGCGCTGTGTACAAAATCTCAAATATCTTTTAAATTTGTTTCTATATTATGTTTCTGTGAACAATAAAGAATTTAAGAAAAAACAATAAAGGTTTTTCACAAAACTTGACATTGCCTTTGCTGTGGGTATCAAAATGATGCCCATATCGGCTTCAATCGTTTTCAAAATTAGCGCGATGGACCAAGTATACAATAATCGGTTCTACTATTACAACACCAGCCTATTCAATCCACTGCTGGACATAGACCTATATAAGAAGGGAGATATGCCCATAATCCCCACGCTGGGCATGCGGGTTGGGGATCGCAGGGCACAGCTTCTACTGTTACACGACCTCGTAAACATTATAAACATCCAAAGCACTCGAGTTGAGAACCTTCATCGGTATTCATCGGCCACAGTAGAGTTCATTAAAATGCGACGAACAATAAACGATGGTCCCGGCGGGCCTTTTGTGACGGCGCGATTTTTAACCACATTTCAATCCGAAATATTATGTGGCTCATTGTTGTTAGTAACTCGACCGAGCGGGCAATGCCAATAAAGTATTTTTGTATATCGACCACAATATCCTAACTAATATTATCGCACAAGTGACTTGTTACGCTTTAATCCTTCACTAGTCAACGTATGTGTCTTTCATCCAGAAGAAAAGTACTGTTCTTGAGATATAGAAAAATAACTTTAGTTATATTATGCATCAAAGACTAGCGCAGAAGCGAGGCGAGATAAGGCATGGCATTTATCAAAGGAAGGTCCAGCAATAGGTCGCAAATAGCTGATGATGATAATAATGATGCGTCAAAGTTAGGCTTATGTAAAGTTATATGTATATTTTTTTAATTGGGCAAATGTTTGATGATATTTAGTTAATAACCGTTCCAAGATCTTTAGGTATTCTATCAATGTACCAACTGACCCTGGAAAGTAAATTTGAAATAGGGCAGGCGTAAGGCGCGTGCAACTCGACGACGCCCAAGCGCTGTTCGTTATATCTATGAGTCTGCGACCCGCCCCGCTTGAATTTCCATACGAGCCATTTAACTACCGTAAATTAACTGAAACCACTACACAATATGGATTTTATAATAATAACTTACTTGGTACAAAATTAAATATGCGCGGTATATTTTAATAATGTCTTCCGCTCCCAGCTTCACTTGCAGTGGACCCGGATAAAAAGTAAAGCCTAATTATCTTATTCCAAATCTAAAATAACATAATATAAGCAAATTCCAGCTCAATCGGTTCCGTAGTAGTGGCGTGAAAGAAGGATTCACATTTCACGAATTTTCGCCTTTTTAATATTAGTAGGAATGATTGGATAGTAGGATACTTATTTTTTTCCAGGCCATTATCTATGAAAGTGAATTAGGAAGAATTTTGAGATGAATGAGTACCTACGTTAGTAAAACTACTTGGCTGTATTGTAGGTAATTCTTTTGAGTGCACACATTCACTATTGAAGAAACATATCGTTGAACGTTGGTTGCTGTGTGTTGATATCAGTCAGTCAGTCAGCTTAACTCTTGCATGCAACTACGTTGAAATATCGGGGAACAACAGAACTCCTAAATCATGGCAAATATCCACACGATATTAATAATTATATAGTTTCATTACAGTTTCATAATTGTTGTTTTTTTTTAGTCTAATTATAATTCAAACACGGCGGTTTGAAGAACGAAGTTTAAACTGCATTAAAATATCTTGTATTTTAGTGTGAACGTAAAAAGATAAAATCACTCAATAGTATATGCGAAAGTTTGTGTGTGTGCTTGTTTCTACTCAACACTGGAACGGCTAAACGGATTTACATAAAACTTGGTTTATACATAGTTTGTGACTGAGATTAATACACAGACTTTTCGAAACAAACTGAAACCGAACAAATTAACACCATAACGCTACCGTGTATAAAGAGAAAAAAAAGTTGAAAAGGTATTTGACTTGACTATAGTGTACCTACCGAAGTATACCGCAACGAACGAGTTAAGACATTCGAGTGAGCTCAGACACGGCCCATTCAAAAGACGCTCTAAACGGAAGTATACGAGCCGTAAAATACGATTTCATGCATGCGCTGGTTTGTGTGAACAAATATGTACGGTTGACAACGCACGACCTTTGCCAATAATCTCTACGCCGAACTAAAATGACTTTTTTTCATTTTTGCCATTGAATCTCTATTGAATTTGAAATTGGTGTAGGTTTATTTATTTACATATAAGGACACCCAACACAGGCTTAAACCACACATACAAAATAGCAGACAAAAGGTTTAAAGTCTCAGTGCACCCGCAATTAGAGGGTGTCACAACATACGCATCATAGCAACAAGACTACAAAAAAATTGTTGCTATTATACTTACGTTTTATGAGTCTTTCCTGAACACGTTAATTTTATTTATTTTTTATTTTCAAATCCCGTTTTATATCAAAGTGTAAGGAATGGCTTTTTTTTTCAAAAACATAGTTTTTAGTTTTCATAGGATCATTCGCTCGAATGCGATCGTGAAGTAGGTACCTAGAGAATAATCAGCTTATGGAATAAATACCTAAAATTTATGAAATAGGCTTTTTTTAAATACATATTTTGATGAGACAAACGTGCGCATCTTTTTTTTATCTCGATAGAAATATATGCATTACATTGTAGGGATAGAGATCAAAATGCTATGTCAATTTTTAGATTTACACTCCGATGTTCTTCGATTCTACGTCAGTGTGCCTTGACCCTTAGAGCGTGTTCACATATCGATCACGTTTGAATTCAGTTCTAGAATACTAGTCTGATGGCACATGCAGGTATAACGTTATATTCAAAAATTGAATGTAAATGTACGACATTGGTGTCGATTCTATTGTTCACTTTTCTAAACTTAGCATACTTTGTCCGCTTTAAAATTATAGCTATCCTTGACATTTTCATCTTTATGAAAGGGATATTATCACTTTTAGAAATGTCAATTTAAGTGCACTATATATGTTATATATCGATTCATTTATTACTACCTATTTATTTGATTAATTTAAAAGACAGATCAACTAGTGCAGGTTGCTTGCCAGTCGTTTTGACGATAGCTGTGTCGTTCGCGATTGAACGAATCGAAAGATCCGGGTTGCTGAATACGTGCGAATGACTAATTCACTCTGACAAAAAATAATCGTTCGTTCGATCGACCCATACATACGTCATGTCCGAGTCCCACAGCCAACAGTCTCAAACCAACAAACGGCCAGCCGATGGCTCGCTCGTTTAATCGTTCCGTTCACTCATTTTCATTTTGCCGCTTCTTTAACGAACGAGATAGCATGATTGATAGCGCATTGGAGAATCTACCTAAAAGGTAACTTATTAGACAATATTGTCGCAACCTATATTCTTAGTCATATCATACCGCATACTAATATATTTAAACTTTATTGTAGAGGTACTATTATTTCTAGAAGTATTATTTTTGGTTTCGCGAGCGGTTCGGGTCTATGTAGGTCCCTTTTTCCCCACTAGGTATTTGGAACTGGACCAATCAATCGAATGAACGGGTTGAAAGAACCGGTTCGTTTACAAAACGGGTCAGGATCGACCCAGATCTATAATATTGAACGAACTTCACAATTCTAGCTGTGTCGATTGTAGTGACATTAGACGATTGAAAGAAAACTCATGAGCACAAATGTGTTAAAAAAGTGCTCTCCGGTCACACTACTAACCAATGAAGTATAGGAAAAATAACACTAACAACGATCTATCGTCACGACATACGACAACATTTTTATTCATTCATACTCGGCTATCAGTCCGTCAGAAGACAGAGTCCTCGTCCTCTAAATAAACACGCTCATATAGTTCAAGAAAATTAATAAACTCTGGGGAATTAATTCGTGTGGTTTTGAAAATTGGTACAGTTATATACCTAATTTTCGACAAACAAATTAAAGCAATATAGGTTTTTTGAAGCAAAAATGTAGATTTTATTTTGTCTATAGCTACAGTAGCTGTTTTAGCTGACGAAAGTGAAATGAGTATTTCTCTTGAATGAATTACATGCAGATTCATGGCCAGGGCACTGCTCTCGGAGCAATCAGCAACACATACGTAGGTATGTCGCGTCCCCGGCGCCCCATCCTACAGTCGTTCTGAATATTGCATTTAGTACCACTATCTCTACGACTCTCACCCTCAGTGCGCTTTTAGTGGGAATTGACCTGAAATATTGTCGAGTTAAATATTAAAGAACTCACCTGTTTCTCCACAGAGTAGATTTTCATAAGAGTTGTAGCAAAACTGTCCAGTAATAAACTGCTGTAATTAAAAAAAACAGTTCGCAAAGAAAATGGGCTATTTACTAATACACTTGTTTTGATGCCAAATTGATCCTCTTTCTTTTAAGAACCAAAAGACTATCGAACTGCCCTTGGTGCCCCTCTAAAAAATCCACTCTGTTTGTACCTATATCATTTTACGTTAGTATTACGTGTTTGTATGTAATGACTTGTGGAACCTTGATATTTTCTGGGTAATTTTACAATTTTACATTATTGTCATAGACTGGACATCAACGAATCTAACAAAACAAAATCACGCACAGGAAAATAGTTTCTTTTCATCTGAAATGAAATATCTAAAGAAATGACTGGCCTCATATCTAAGTTGGTAGTAACTCTGCCTTCTGAGCTACAGATCGCGGGTTCGATCCCCGTCAAGGACAAACATTTGTCTGGTGAACATGGATGTTTGTTCTGTGTCTGGGTGTTTTATAAGTATCTATGTATGTTTATCAGTCTCTGGTACCCATAGTACAGGCTCTGCCTAGTTTGTGATTAGTTGACCATGTGTGTTTTTTTTAATAGGGGACATCCTTTATTTAAAAAAAGGGTCTTTGGGAAATTAGGTGGTAGGTAGTAGTTCTTTGTGAAGTGCTTATCCAGGGTACCTACTACCACCATGCCTGATCCTGTCGTGAAGCAGCATTGCTGTGTTTCGTTTTATAAAGTATGTGAATGCCGGTGGAATTACAACCACATGAGCCTAATCACCTTCATGCCTCAAATTGATGGACGTAGGGCGTTGCATCGTTGGGCAAGTTCCAAACGTTCCTGACCTACAAAGTATTAAGATACTTTGTTATAAGTGATGGTTACCACTTAACATCAGGTGGGCCATGTGCTAGTTTCATCTTCAGATAACATAAAAAAATACAAGAAACTAAGCAAAATGCAAAGTTTGTGTTTCATAGCAAGTTTAAATAGTAAGTTGCGCAGTTACGGCCAAACAGGGATTGTAAACATTTGAAAGTCTGAGCACAGCCAACGAACGAGCGAGCAAGTATGCAGCTAATACGTTACTCAAGAACAAAGTGCCTCGTTTGCACTAGACCAATAGAATCGGACAGTGCATTAGTTAAATGGATCCGCTTACAGTGTACTTCCGCCTAAGTTCCACCACAATCCGAGAAACTTAGATTACCTCTGTTTGGAGATTGCAAGCCGTGTCGGCTGCAGATGGAATGTCAATGCTGATGCCAGATCTGATATTACAATGGAAAGCTCAACTTTACAATGTAAACATGGTGATTGCTTATTTGACCTATCAGCCTAACATTTTCTTCTTAGTATGACCTAGTGGCCAACTCTGTGGTTGGAGTTTTTAGGCTGCACTAAGGCCTCCGTTATGGTTAACGGGACCAACATCGTATGTAACTTCCGTAACACGGAAGCATCATCATCATCAATCCTATAGCAGTCCACTGCTGGACCTAGGCCTCCCCTAATTATCGCCATTGCACCTTGTCCTCACGAAAACGCTCAGATCCAATTGTTACTAAAATCTACTCCAATTGGAGCAAATACGATATTCGTTCACAATACTATTCCGTGACAATAAGTAAATATAAGTAGTTGACTTATCCCAGTCCGTGACAATACTAATGATTTGTCACAAGACACATATATTAGCTAGGTACCGTTTTAGGTCCAACAGACACTAGCTATCCTAATTTCCAAACTAAAATTACAAATCCGAAAGTGAGTATATTTATTTGTAAGCTGATAATGAGTCGTCAGGAGTATAAAACAGTACCCTGTGTCAAAAATGACATAGAGTACCTTTCATACACAAAAATTTACTATACTAGAGGTATAGTCCATCCAAAGTTTGCCTGAAAGAGCTCACTTTGAGCGATAAGGCCGCCCATTGTACAACCGCGGATCAGTGTTAAAGTTCAATAAATTAATTTAAATATTTATATTTTCTCCTGGTGTACATTAAAGAGTTATTTATCTATCTATTGACAACTTTAAATGCATTGACCGCTAATGAACCGCGGTAAAAGCTTGTCGTCCATATGTGAGCACGCTCTAACAATGGCTAAATTCCCAATGATAATACAATTTGCGATAGTTCCAATAGCTAGGCAACGTTATTAGCACCAATTAACTCGGTAACCTCAGCATGTATGGCCAATTAAATGGAGTGATACCTTACTTCCATTACTAGCCTGTGTTGTTTACATCAATTAACAGCCATGTTAATTTTAATGTACGCGCATCTGTTGCCCGCTTTGTGTGGTGTGCCTTCACTACACCGTGTAAATATGTATTTGAGTTGGTGGAGCACTAACATGTTACAGTATAACAATGATATGTACAATATTTTGGAAACATTCTTGCATTTCAGTTTCATATTAATCCGCCTTTTGTATAAACGCATTCATGCAAAGTGAATTCCGATCAGTAAGCTGAATGTCAATAATCCGTGCAAATCGTTTGGTAATTTTATCTATGGACTTAAATACTTATTAATACTATATATATTACAAATAATGGAGAAGAGAAAGACACATAGATGGTCGATAGAGGTTACAGACAGAATGCAATGCCACAGGTCGTGGTTTTTATGTCCCTCTTTAATGTTATTTCCCCGTTTATCACACTATAAAGACGATACTAGCCACTACGCGTAATGAAATCTTGTGTTCAATACCGTAAGCGCCCCCCCCGCCCGTAACAAGTAACGAACGGTTAACAATTGATTATTTCTTAAACTATGTACATAATGAAAATATCAACTTACATTATGAAACTATCACCTTTTACAAAGATTGTGGTGGAAGGCGCAACCTCCGCACTTATCCACATTATTAAGCATTTCACTGTCAAAGAACGGGACTTCTTACCAGTATAAGTAAATATTTAAAAAAAAACTTTTAACTTACTTTAAATAATTACTTATCTGAATACCTATTTACATAGCTGTACTAAAAACTCAAAAAAGAAAGCAATCAGATGGTCACATATTTTGTGGTCTTCATGATTAGTTCCAGTTCACCAAATAGTGCTTTCTGAGAGCAAATGCATCTCAAGTTACTATAAATATACCCAAATCGCTATAAGTGGAATTCTCTAGATTTCTGCAGGTTCCCATCATCAGATCAAGATGTGGCAATGGAACCATCTGAGAGCTTTTCAAACTATATTTTTTTGTTTTTCCAATTTGATTTTCCAAATCAGTCCAGCCGTATTCGAGTAATCGCTGAACGTAGATGAAAACGATTCCAACCAATTGAGAAAAGTCCTCTTTTTTTGTAGTCGGTCAAAAATCATGCTCCAACCATGAAAGTCAATCACTATACTATAAGAATATACCCTGAAGACAGCAATTTACCAAATATTTTTAAACAAATAAAAACAGCTTATACATATACCTACCATTTTTATATTTTACATTATAATAATTTAACAGAAGACTAGACAGGTCGATATAGCTATGATTGCATTTCCTAAGTAGGTACAAACAGTCTTTGTGTCGCCCGCATGAGACAGCTGAGGTTGATCTAACATTCAGGATGTCTGTGACGTAGTTCGAGGTATGAACCTGTCGTGTAAACCTAGCTACCTAGGTAGATATGTGACAGCACAATGGGGGTTCGGTGATGCACTAATGAGAATATTGAGATACCTCTTGTATTGTGCTAGATTCGGTTTGGCCGGTGTGAATTTTCGAATCTACCTTGCAAACAAATCAAATGTAGCTCGTTATAATCGATTTGAAACTGTTTCGTTGGGTATTATAATAATTTACTACCTACGTGCTGTATTACCATCTTAGATTGAAATTTTGTGAACTTTATCATAAATTTTATTTGTATGCTCACAGAATTTTCTTCGTTTTGTTCTTTTCGTAAGAGCTATTGGTCAATTCTAGTCGGAATTTTTTATTGATATTTACCTGTGAGATGATATATATATATATATACTAGAGGTTGGGTGGTGCGCGAGCTGCACGCAGCTCGCGGTTTTGGCGTGCATTGTAAAGCTTTAAGACAGGATTTTGACGTGAAAGAAGCAATTAAAAAGGATATCGAAGTAGGAGAAGCAATCAAAAAAGTTAACTGATGTGAAGGAAACAATCCAAAAGGATAACCAAGAGGATGATGCTTTAACAGAGGATATTGAAGAAGAAGAAGCAATCAAAGAGGATATCGAAGTGCAAGAAGAAATCAAACAGGATATCAATGGTGAAAACAAAATCGAAATCGAAATCAAAATCGACCAACAACTACCCGACACCTACCCTGCACCTACCCTACAACTACTCTACAAATACCCTACACCTACCCTGCAACTAACCTACAACTACCCTACACCTACCCTACACCTACCCTACAACTACCACCTATCCTACACCTACCCTACAACTACCCTACAACTACCCTAAACCTACTCTACACCTACCCTACAACTACCCTAAAACTACCCTACAACTACCCTACAACTACCCTACACCTACACCTTCACCTAACCTACACTAAATATCCATACGATTCCACCAAACATCGACATGTCAATAAAGTAAAGAAAAAAAAGTTTTGTATGAGGGGGTGAAAATTTTGTATGGGATAATTTTTTTTTTGTATGGGACCCCAATTTTTTTTGTCGGATCCTTTTATTAAAATGCACCCTTAAAAACATTAGTTTAAGCGCGAACCCTCTACGACCTATAGTTTCCGAGATACATAGGGGGTGGGGGTGAAAGGGGGTGAAAAGGGGAAATGTCAGATTTTTCCTGGGGTCGCCCCCACTCCCTCTATACGAATCCACCAAAAATTTAAACCCTACGAGGTGGCATCTGGGAGAACAATCATGTCAGTGAGTGAGTCAGTGGTAATCGAGCTATATATATATATATATATATATATATATATATATACATATATCGTACTGTGGGCGCAACAAGCTTATTACTTTGTGTTGAAGTATACTTATGTGCCGTTTTGTGGAAATAAAACTATATGAATATCTCATCAAAACACAAATGTAAAATGAGAGCCAAGTTCAATATCATGATAATCCTTGGTTGTTAACTTCAACAACAAAAGACGTGAGATCTAAATAAGTGCCACGTTCAAAAGTCAATCTTGAAATATATTTATAAAAACATAAAATATTTTAAAGCAACTTAAAATACAATTTCTTCTTATAACTTAGGATAATATATTGAAGTCTGACTTGGCTAGTTCTCATATACAAATGATTATTAAGTACCTACTAAAGCAATCATGAAAGAGTCCTATGTTCTATAGCTGTTTCCACCAGCAATCCAAATTTTCGGAAAAATAAAATAAGAATTTACAGCTGATTCGTTGGATTGATGTGGAGTGGATGCCTACATCGTATAAAGTATGTATGTGCTAAATTTCAAGTCTCGTAATGCGTACCCATTCAGTCAGTTTGCTGTTTTGATTTAAATGTTGATGATAATTAAGTGACAAAGTGTTAAAAGTGAAAAATTTAATTAGCCCACACTTCCATAAGAAAATTACAGTTCCTCAGAGACTGTGATATCGTTACTAGGCTGTGAATTTGTTATCCCTCCGGGACACAACCCCATTATCTTATCCCTATCCAAGCGTTTTCGTCCCGATGATTCGCAATAATTTCCTTACTTCATTTTTCTGCTAATATGGCCAGAATAGCTTTGGTAATAGGTATACATGTTGTGGTTATGATCACTCGTATGATTATAGACATACCATCGCACATTCCTACATTAAAATCAAGTTATAGTAAGTATTTTACTGTTGCATTATATATTTTTTATGATACCAGATGATGGAGTAGCACATGGCCCAACAACAACAACAACAACAAAACTAGCCTATTCAGTCCACTGCTGGACATAGGCCTACCCTATAAGAAGGGGATATGCCCATAATCCCCACGCTGGGTATGCGGGTTGGGGATCGCAGGGCACAGTTTCTCGCACCGCAGAAACTGCTGCCCATCCGCGGTCAGGGTATTTAACTGTTCCAGTGTTAACGCTGCGCTATGCCGCAATCAGCCGGCCGCCAGAGCCCCATTTGTTAGTTAGCAGGGTGCACCACGTACAGGTGAGGTTGGCTTGGGTTCCGGAGATGGGGGCTGGAACCCCTTACGGGGGTGTAGGGGTGACACCCCCGTAGGATGTTTAGAACAAGATCTACGATTTAACATCGCGATGTTAGTAGTGGTCGAGGAAACTATGCATAAAAGAAATCTCTGCTTAGTTCTTTCTTTTTTATTTTTATATCTCAATTATTACAACATGCCTCATAAAAACCTTCATTAACTAAACACCTTCAAGTCTCAAGTTGAAGGATGGAAGGCAGTTGCATCATAGATAGATAGATAGATGAACTCTTTATTGCACACAACACCAATTAAAAACCAAAAACAGAGAAATGAAATAGTAATGTAGGTACAATGGGCGGTCTTATCGCTTAAAGCAATTTCTTCCAGACAACCAAGAATGGAAAGAATATAATTAAAAGAATTGAGCGGTGGTGCTTATAATACAAAAACTTATTACCTACCTATATTAGATATACTACCTAATTAAAAAACAATTAAATTATACCTATACTATTAAACAATCATTTAAAAAATAGCCTATTATAATACCCCAAGCATAATTATAATTTCAAACCCAAAATTATCAATAAAATAATATTTAGCTAAGCAGTTGATATGAATTGAAGAAGGTAAAAATCTTTGACACGTTTCTTAAAAGATTCCAATGAAGGAGCAATTCTTATAGATACCGGCAAGGTGTTCCAAAGCCGAACAGCCTGCACTGAAAATGAGTCTGTACAAAATGTGGTATTACGAGGTATGTTCAGAGCAAGATTGTGTATAGACCGAAGTGAATGAGGATTATCATCATAGGTCTCGTTCTAAACTTGCGTAAGCTAAAAAGTAATATTTTTTATAAGTAATGGTTACCATTTAACATCAGGTGGGTCATGTGCTAGTTTCATCATCTGGTATCATAAAAAAAGATATAATGCAACAGAAAATAATAAATAAATAATCTGTATTTGGAACTCAAACTTAATTTACAAAAACTAAGATAAAAACTATGATATCCTCAGGAGTAAAATATTAATGTTTCGCGGATATCAACGTCCTCTGAAATTAGGATACATGGTTCCAAAATATACTTAGATATTTACATAAAAACAAAAGAAAACAAACTTACATTGAAACAAGGAAATTTGTTTAAGCCTGATGGGTGTGAGATGTGAGTGTGCAAATGTGTGGGTGTGAGTGTGAGTTTCCAGAAAATACTTACTATAACTTGATTTTAATGAAGGAATATCTGCACGTAAAATCTGTAAACAGAGTGTGAAATACCATCAACAGTACGATACATAGTTGAAAAGTATCCGAGTTTATCCGTATAAAGTCAGGGGTGACGACATGGAACACGTATCGTCTCGTTCGCTAATCCTTTACCCGTCCCGGATAAAGGCATCCGATCCAACGTGGATCCAACTTTGCTTCGAAGGCATACTGAAACGATTTAGTATAAGGACTAGACTAACGCTAGAATACCTAGATACTGGTAGGGTTATGAGTAATAAATGTGTTTGGTCTACCAGTATTAGGGCCTGTGCCCTAATGCTAATGTGCAGAATTGTAAAATTAAAATAAGGATACTCTGAAAAAAATATAAATTTGAAAAAAATAATGATTTGTATTGATTACCGTTAGCAGGCTGATTTTCTTATTTTTTAATTTTATCATTTTTACATTTGGGATTATCGTTGCTTTGGGTGTACCTACTGTGGCTGTACCTAGTATACCGGAGCATCATTTGTGATTAATTTTATTATCATAATAGATTTCACTTTCTAGAATTCCATAAAAATGAAGAATATAATTATAATGTTAGTAACGGTGTGTCCAGAGCCAGAACAATAATATCTAACATTTATACTGGCCGTTTTTTAGTTCTGAATTGTTGTTCTCAAGCGTGAAGAGTATATTAAATATAGTTGCATATATGAATTCAAATTCATTGGAACACATTGACATCAAGCATATTATAAAATTGGAAAATGAATGGTAACCGCAATATAGCTGTATGGTATGTTTTCATGTTATTTAACTATATATTTTGTTTTATATACACAAATAGTCACAGTAATCAAACATGTTAAGTCACTTTATTACATACCTAATGTTTTGTAACGCTGGTTTAGGCATTATTCAAGAAACCGCCGTAATTTGCTTTTTTCTTTATTAGACCTTTTTTGCTTGGCGAATATGTTGCTCAAATATTACTAGAATAAAATAAACAGTATAACAATCATAAATAAAATATCATACTCTCAATTTTAGTCCAAATTTCACTTGGTATAGTATCATCTTGACATTATCAGAAAATTTACTTCTGATCTACATCAGTGTTCTTGTCCAGTGTTCAAAGGTTCGATACGAGGTATTTCACACAGATGTCGTTCCATTGTACGATTCTCTAACTCGACTTACCCCTTGTGAATAACGTTTTTCACTTGTTATTCCATATGATAGGTACGTGCAATGAATCGAAAAAATATAGGAAAAGGAAGCTCGTATTTTTATTCACTATTTTGTCATGATAATATCAGTCAACTAGTAACAAATCGTTCAAAACTCATGATATATATATATATATCCATATACTTACAGTATGTGCAGTTTGACGGCCTCTGTGGCAAAGTGGGCGTAGGTCCGCCTGAGACGCAGAAGGCTGCGGGTTCGATTCCCGCTGTGGGACAAATGTTTACATGTTCTGTAGATATTTTTGTCTCGGGTCTGGGTGTTTTCTATGTATGATATGTATGTATTTACAAATAAAAATGATATGTGTAGTATATCAATCATGTGGTTCCCATAATACAAGCTCTGCTTAGTTTGGGGCTTCATGATCCTGTGTGGTTACGTCCCGCATTATTTATGTATTTATTTTATTTTTATGTACGACGAAAATAACACTTTTGTTACTGCTCTTCTAAAAGTTTTTCCCAATGGATCTGTGACTAAAATTGATTGATTGACGACCGCTATGGCACAGTGAGCAGAATGTTGAGGGTTTGACCCCGCACCGCGAGACAAATGTTTCTATGATCTGCAAATATTTGTCTCGGGTCTGGGTGTTCTCTATTTATAAAACGTATGTGATTAATTTATCAGTCATGTGGTTCCCATACAAGCTCTGCTTAGTTTGGAGTAGGATGATGTGTTTAATATTGATAATTTCCAGCAGCATTATTATATTATTTAAGAAATTCAAACCCACAAATATTTTACTATTATTCTTCTTCTTCGTATGATATAGTGGCCAACTCTGGTACCGGAGTTTTTAGGCCGCATGAAGGCCTCCGACAACCTCTTAACGTGCCTTCAAAGCACGGGTGCACTCAGATTTGATCTTGGACTTTTTCTTTGTAGTCTGAAATAACATTTATTTAATAGTATTTCATTTTATTTAAATACCACTAAACGGTCACCCATCCAAGTAGTGACCGGGCGAGGGTTTCTTAACCACATCTGCTATTCTTAGCAGATATTCGGTGTTCTCACCTAAGTAAGTCACGCCACAAGAGCTTTTATTAGATGCGACATTTTGTTTGTATGTTTGTACGTTCGTCACTTTTGAACTTATTGAGTTGAAATTAAAAGAAAATAGGTAGACTACTTTTTATTTGCATACAACGCAAGCAAAGCCACTGGTGGAATGCTAGTTATAAATATGCCAGTTTAAACAGCTGTATTGAAACGTTTATCTTCATAATTACTTAAATAAGTATAATATAGATTACCCTGATTTATTATTATCTACTTAGTCATATTCTGAAACCTTTTTAGTTATCAACTAGCACGGGAGGTAAGAACTCTGAGCCACATAGTGCCTGCGCTATTTTCGTCTTTCTATAGATAATGTTGACTCTAGAAATAGCACATAAGTAAGGTACTATGTAACTATATTATGTTTTTGTGTGAAATAAATTATCTTATCTTATCTATTTTTATGAGACAAAGCATCAAAAGGGTAATTACTACCTCTTTGATGCTATGTCGTATAACTTTATACTATTATAGATACCTCTGTTTTACAAAAAACATCTAAATTTGGAATACGACGCCTTACTACTAACTAAACGCAATCTTGCATTGCATACTTACTCCTAAGTAAGCTACGAATAAGTTGTGTGGCTCCGTTCAAAAGTTTGGGGCGTTTAACTTTTCAGTACTCTTAGGTAGGTACTAGGATTAAATTTTAAACTTCCACTGACTATCCTCATGAAGTTGGAATGAGCTAAATTTATATCGTTTACCTACAAACCCGCTATTTACAGGCTCAACTCGAGTGAAAAATATCGAAGTTGGATCAAGTTTTAAATGGGCTTAGTTTGTTATTCTTGATTTTGCATTTTCACTACAAATTGAACTACAATATTTTAGTTAGTAGCCTATCAAGCAAATTATAATTTATTTGGTTAATATTTAGATTATACATTTTTAAATTTATAGGTAAGTAAATAAAAATGATGCGTTGAGCTGCAGGGCCAGGGCGCAATGGCGCTTAGGAGAGGGGTATAAGGGGGCCAGAAGTGGACTGATATAGGCCGATAATGACGATGACGTATAAATATCTCAGCGTTTTCATCGTGTTTTTACATTGTTTACATGCAGTTTTTCCTTGTTTTCGAGCGTAAGATATGTTGCTATTTTCAAATTCAAAAAAGTATAAAAACGTTCGGAAGACGCGGATAAAGTAATAAGAGAAACTAACGGAATTCACTTCTGTCTAATGTAATAGGTCGGTGATGTTATTGCGCAAGTTTCAGACTTTATTGATAGAGTTGCCGAAGTGATTCCAACATCACCGTTGTATTCAATATTCTGACCACAGATAAACAAAGTATCCTTGAAGAAAAACAATATTGAAACAGTTTTTGTGGGTTTGCTCATCATAAAGTTATAGGTGTTGAGCAACGGCAGGACATTCAAAAAACAAGTCGGTAGCTTAAGGAGTTCGCGAAATAATCAGCAGTGACAGACGGACAGATGGACAAAGTCGCACCGTAAAGGATCGTTTAATTGTTTCGGTAACGTCGCCTTCTAAAAGCGTCACCCTATATTGAATTAATTCAAGCGGATCTGTATAGTAACGAACTTCATAAGAATCTTTATTAGAAAAGACTGTTAGACAAACACCAACATCACTGTAATATCGCTGAAAATATTGGCTTAAGGCTAGAACAAGCACATAACGCATGCAATTTTAGGTGCAACACCACACATTGTGTGTATGAACGTTGCTTATTAAAGTAAAGAATAACTTTGTAATAAGATAAATTGTGACCAGTGAATCTCTAAGTATGACAATACCTAAGTACCTAGAAGTTACTTAGTCCAAAATCTAAATTGAGTTATTTAAATACACATCGATCAAGTTGCATAAAACTTTCTTCGAATCTTCACCTTTCTATGCCATCTAGTAGGTATAGAAAATGTTCAAGCTTTGAAAGCTTTCATTAAAAATTTTAGAACTCGCGCTTAGTTCATGCACTATTGTTACTCTATTGCTCAAGCATGACAATTATTAGTAAGGACCTACAAGAGCTATTTAAAAAAAATATTACTGGTACAAAGAGAAACCTAATTGGTATACTCTTGAAGAAATCCTGAATACAACTTCAAGTTAATAAAAGAATATTACAACCTTTCCTTTGAAAGCAAAGTAGCAAAAATTACAATGAATATTATTGTCTCTGAAAATCTCTGGGGAAAATGAAAGCAAGGCAGAGGGCCTCAGCCGGCGACAAATCACTACCGCCTTAATCGCCTTGAAGGAAATGGCTTCGGTGCATTTCATCGGGAATTCCTCTTTTTAATATGAGCATCGATTCCAATTACAAAAGATCAAAGAATCGCCGCGCGGCCCACTTCGTCTTTGTTCAAACGAAAGATGAATTATTCAGAGAGCTGGAAACGTTTCAATTGGCCAGCTATAAAAAAGGAAATGGTTCGTTGCTTCTTCCACTAAATTAAAATTTCTTTATTTCATCTATTTTAATGTTAGCGACAATTCGAATATTACAACGGTCAACAATGAGTATGATTGAACGTGACTAAAATAAACTCATACCTTGAATCAAAACCAAATCATGACCAAATAAATACAAATGTGTTCGGTACCTACCTACTGAACACATTACCTATCTGACCTAACTAGGTCATACGGTGAAGGCAACTATCATTTTTTATCTTTATCACTATGGATAAACAACGAAGTTCATCATTGAATAGTAAAAAAGCAAGTTCTTCATTTTTATCAGAGGATTTATGTTGGCGACACCTGGCGGGTGATTGAGAGAGCAGGCCGTACGCGAAATTATTAAAGCGTAATTTATGCTCGCAATTTGTACGTTACTTGAATTTGTTCCTTGTGTCATTCATCATGGCTGCCACCAGCGCAACGATTAATTTCGACAATCATCTGTAAAAACGGCCGAGTTGTGTATGTGCCACGCTAGTGAGTATTGGAGTTTTAATAAATGGCTATATTAAAAATCGTTTACATGCTGACCATATTTTTGTATAAGTAGATACCTATTTCACAGATCATCACTCGACCTGGCCGGAGGGCGTCGTACACTACGTTTGCGGAGACGCGGTATCCGCTCAAGAACTCGGTTACTCGGTTACCATCGTTAGAAAAAGAAAAGAAAGAATTATAATATATTTATTTAACCAAAACTAAAAACAATGTACTTAACACTAACAAAACAACAATTACAAAAATTACAAAAAATCTAACTTATATACCTAGATATATAAGTACGTAGTGCACTTGAACAGTGGGTGAAACAGGACCCTCACTCAGCATAGGCAGCATGTGAGACAAAGCTCAGATGCTGCGCTGATTTTCAGTAAGGGGTTTCACACATCGCACATCGTTTATTTATTCGTTATGGGACATATTGAAGGCCTATGTCCAGCATGACTGTTATAGGCTGATGATGATGATGATGAGGTACCTATTGAAATTAACCAAAATCATCATATCAATCAGTAATTAAAAAAAATGGTTTATGACTTAATTTTCATTAATTTTCGGCAACTATGCATAAACGCGCAAAAACACTAGCATATTTTACAACTTCAACTTATTCCGAACAAATAAAAATCAAACTGCTAACCCCGGTCAGTTTAACAGTTTGCTTTCGTTTTTACAAAGCTGTAGAAGAATGAAATAAACACATTTTTATTTATTTGCAAACATACTTGTTTAGCAAACGAATTTCCTGCCAAAGTTTAGAGAGATTTCGCAGTTGATATAGATAACTTTTCCGACAGTGACGGCGCGTCCGCTTCCTGTCGCCTTCCGGGGAAGCGCCTCGTTAATTTTATTTTAGTAACGCCTCACTTAATCTAATACCGGCTTACGCAGTTCAGACAAAATTCAAAGTGTGGTGTGTTTTGTTTTTGTTTGGACTTAATCGAAAATTGCATGAAAGTTATCTTGTCATACAAAGCATGAAATATTGAAGTAGCTACCTAGGTACTACAGCATATTTTAGTGTGAACTCAATATAACATGCAGTACTTACAAATGCCATTACAATTCCAAAAAAGTCAACTACTTTTGATGCTGGTTGTACGATTAAATTTTATTAGGTCACTCAAATAAATAATCAAATAATAATATAATAAAAACTTATATTAATTTGTTTAGAATTTGTTTATTATCTTTTACTAAGTAGTTTTAAATATTATCAATTTAACATTATCAGGCTTACTTATAAACGTTATTTAAATTTTAAACAATGCTAAAACCGTTTCATAGGAGATTTCTTACAAACGCTATTTAGTGCTTAACTGCTGATAAAACTGATGCATAAACAGGGTGCCTAGTGCGAGTTTTTTTACCAGCTCGATCGCGTTTGCGTTTACGGAAATTTGTATGGAATTGAGTCAGTGCCACGCGTCTCTCACTAGATGGCGCTACTTCGATTCCATATAAATTTGCGTAAACGAAAACGCGATCGAGCTGGTAAAAAACTCGCACTAGGCACCCAGCTGTCAAATTAAACAACCTAGCCCCCTTGTTTAGTTCGCTAAACAACAGATTTTTTACCTATGGTATATTTTGAAGTGTCACTATAGTCATCAAAATGATTAAAATTTACATAGTAACAATTATTTTAGGTATGTTTAGTTAGGTATTCAATTATATTAAAATATTTTTAAGTCATCAACTAAAATCTTACATAATAAATAAATAAATAGATAAGCTTAAGTTTACCTGTACAAGCAAATAAAAATATGTTTTGATTGCTTACATAATAATATAATAATATAATGGCCGGCTGATTGCGGCATAGCACAGCCTACATCGGCACAGCTAAATCCCCTGGCCACCGACGGGCAGCAGCGTCTGTGGTGCGAGAAGCTGTGCTGCCCCTGCGATCCCCAACCCGCATGCCAAGCGTGGGGATTATGGGCATATCCCCCTTTATTAGGGGAGGCCTATGTCTGATATAGGCTGGTGTGGTGTGGCTTACATAATATTGCGTACCTAAATTTTGAATTTGATTAGCAAAAAACGTGATTTAGAGAAGACATTTTAAAAAGCAAAGAATTGCTACCTATTTAAATCAAGCCCCTTCACGTTCAGGCTGCAATAAAAATTAAATTATACCAAATTTTATTATCTTCCTCTTCGGGCCCATAACTTGTAGAGATATTCATGAGGCAACTTTTTAGCTGAAAAATGTATATTGTCCTTCTGTTACTTTGATTAACTTATTGTATAATTATAGATTACCAATTACGTTGGAAACTTTGTTGGATTGTGATCGACCTAATAATACTTTTAGTATATAAGTTTTATTGTTCTGTTTGTTTCCCAAATAAATAAAAACAAAATAAATAAATAAATAAAATTGTTCAAGTCATATGCCTAACTAAGTAATGTTTGTACCGCTACACGTATTTGAAACAAATAAACTTATCTTATCATAGATACCTAAATGCATTCAGGGCATTGTTGCGGCTCCCGCGTTTCTGTAGTGCCTCCGGTATGTTGGCTGAGGCGCGAGTTGATACTTTTGATGCTATCTGGCGCAAAAAAACATCCTCCCTATTACGCACAGTATGCACAAGCAACAACAGTATCCTGAAGACAATACCCCATAAATTTGAATGTCCTCTATTGTGGAAACTCGCACAAATAACCAAATCTCTTCTTATTATTAAGTACTAATCCCTAATGATAAGTGTTTACTAACCCAGTGGGCCATGTTGTCTGAATAAATAAATAAATTATTATTATTATAAAGTATAAATCAAGACAAGTTTAAGAAGTTTAAGCAGATTCGATTTATGGCATTAAATGATTATTGTAATCTATAATATTGATGCTTATAGTTCCAGCCGTGGCTCTAGTCGTATTGTATGTACCTAGGTAAAAGCCAGTTAAACTGGTGTCTTGTAAAAAGAAGCCTGTGTGAATCTATGTTCAGTCAACATTCGTACAAAAAATCCAAAACCGTTCAGTAATTACGAAGTAAATGTAGCACGAAACTTACACACTCATAAAATTTCATATTAAAATAATACCAGCCTTGCCCGCGACATTGCATGCCAGATCAAAAGTACCCACTAAATTTCAGGTCACAAGCTATGTAAATTGTAAGTTTCATCCAAATCCGCCGTTCAGCCGTTACTCAATTGGGTGATTATTAAACATACAATACACCAACTTTCGTTGGTCGTCAATTGGTCACTAGCACATACGAAGAAGAAAAAGACCAACTTTCGTATTTATAAATCAGTGATTGATTTTGGAATAGGAACATATAATTATTGGAAGAAAGCCGTGAGCTGAAATACCAAATCGTCCCAATCACACGACTTCTTCTTCTTCTTTGTATGAGTCAGCGGTCAACTCTGGTGTCGGAGTTCTTAGGCTGCCCAAAAGCCTCCGTGATGGTTTAACGATTGAACGTTAAACGATCTTAGCGTGACTGTCGAAGCACGAACGCGCTCACTACATGCCACTAGACGGTCACCCATTCAGTGAACGAGAGGAGTTTTGCTCATCGGCTGAGTATGCCACGCTACGAACGCTTCAAATCACACGACAATTATGACAAACCAACAATACCTTCAGAAGCTTGTTTTCTCTGATGTTGATCTGAGATTGCTCAACCCACATAATCCAATTACACGGTATGAATACGATTTGCCTACAATTGTAAGCCCCTTTCATTTCACTCGGCTTAAATAAGCCCTATTCATTAAATCATTAACCGGTCTTACAGTAATTTGTTAGTAATCATGGCGACATAATTGGTGTTGCCAAATAGTTCTGCTGAATAATCTTTTGACCACATTGTCTGTAATCTTGGATCAACGTAGTAGTGCCTGGGTTACATGACCTTTGGTACATCCTATCCAACACCAGCCAATTTAGTCCACAGCTGCACATAGGCTTCTCCTGTAAGGCGGATTTGTCTATAATCTCCACGCTGGACTTGTGGGTTGGGGATCGCAGGGCACAGTTTTTCGCACCACCGACGCTGTTGCCCGTCGACGGCCAGGGAACTACGCTATGCCGAAATTAGCCGGCCGCCAGAGCCCTGTTTTTTAAAGAGCAAGATGCACCATGGGCAGGAGAGGTAGTTTGAGTTTCAGAGATGGAGGTAAGGACCGCCTTAACTCCTGAACGCCTTAATCCTTCCTACTAATATTATAAAGAAGAAAGTTTTAAGGCGACTATAAGGGTCAAACCTCCCTCTCGCTCGCACTATTCAACTTTTTTGAAGACATAAAATCACTAAATGTATTTATGCAAAATAGCAAACCTTCACGGCCTAGCAAATAACAATACAAAGGTTCAGCAATAATATCATTTTGATTCTAACACGTTTTCTTACCAAAAAACTTGCACCAATGTTATCAATGTTGGTGCAAATTTTTTGGCAGGAAAACGTGTTGGGTTGAACATGATATTCTTGCTGAACCTATGTATTGTTATTTTCTAGGCCGTGAAGGTTTACTATTTTGCATAACTACATTCAGTGATTTTATATCTTCAAAAAAGTTGAATAGTGCGAGCGAGAGGGAGGTTTGACCCTTATAGTCGCCTTAATAAAGTGAAATGTAAATCCATCCTTCACGCCAAAATTACTGAAGTGAATGAGCTGAAATTTGTAGTATCTATAGACCTGGAATAACATATAGCTTACTTTTTTTATTCGGATACCATGTGATTTTAGTCACCGGCGGAAACTAGTAAATAAAATGATTAGTTATAAATGTTTCATTTATAGATTTATCATACTCCAATGTTTTGGTCATAATTTACACACACAGAAACCCCAGTAATATGGAAAGGGTAATTGTAACAAGCATAATGGATGCAAAAGACCAAGAGGGAGGATCCCGAAGCGCTAGTGTGACCAGATGTCGGAACAGCTGGAAACTCCAGGTATCGTCACGCTCCATCAAGCCGACGACAGATGGAGGAAAACTATTGATAGTGGACCAAATCACGATCCTAACCTAGTATGTACTAGGTACTGGGTACACACATAGTTATGGGTGAAGGATTTAGGAGTAGGGAAATAATTATTTTTTTATCATTAAAATAAACTTTACAACAACAAAAGTTGTGATGATACTTTAATTCGATTCAAAAGGCTGGAAAAGTCAAGGTTCGATTAACACCCAAAATGGCGAAAATTTTCCAATCAGCCCCCGTAAATTGGAAAACTTTTATATGCGTTCAAAAGTCCAGGTGTATTTCTATCGGTATGGTCGGAACTGGGGGAAGTTTTTGTTCAAATGGGCTACGAAAAACGATTTAATTAGTAAGTAGGTACTTATCAGAAATTAGAAATATAAAATTGAAAGTTTTCATGGTTCCAGGTATGCTCATTAATATTCTGATCAACACATGCGACGATTTGATTGTGGGGTAAAGACTATTTATGATTGATGATGTTAAACCAAGACTCGCTCGCGATGTTGTTAATAAAAACTTAAGAATTTTCATTGTTTTCTGTAAATAATAAAATTTATGTATGTTGATAATACTTTAGATAGAAATGGAATAGGCCAAGCTGCCTTTGCATGAATGTGGAATATTTTAATGTATTTCTAGTGGTTTTGGCGTCATTTTATGGGGTATGTACAATGTACATTAAACATTCTATTATGTACACACAGCGTCACGATCTGGTATACCCCTTTCAAGTATAAATTTAAACTGCTGCCGTGGAGGCTACCATATTCAAATGACCAAAATCTTATACAAAAATATTTATACTTGGCTGGGGGATCGAACCAGTAATTCATTCACACCAGTTTATGAATCAGACGCTCTAACCAACTGAGCTATCGTAGCGGTTGGCGATAATGACGAAATTATAAGTTACAATATACGTTTATTATTTTGTCTAGGTATTTATGGATGCGTCAGCTAGTAACTTCTTCATTTGTTTAACACGGTAGTGCGCAACTACTTATAATTATTTTGTGCAGCACTGGACTATTGAGGGTAGTTGTGTATTAAATGACAGTTCAGAACAAAAGGTTACTTGTTTCGTCTTGGGTGTGTGTCGTGTGTCATTGAAATATGAATTTGTATATGAAAAATGTTGCATATAAAAAAGCCAGTCCTAAAAATTGAGCTAAAGAGTGCGTTTTGCAAAATAAAACTTTTGGAACGCTACAACCCATCAAATAATCAATGTCAATGTTAATCAATGTATGGAATTGGAAATGGCAGAATAACATTAGGTAAGTGGTATGAGAATTATTAGTAGGATTATCATAAACAATGTTCTTAGTAGACCTATTCCATTTTATATTATATAAACACATCTTATGCTTATAATATTATGTTTTTATTTTCAGGTTATTGGCGATGGATGTCATTAATGAGCAAAGTTTTGCAAGAAATAATGCAGTCAACAGTGCAAGTTGCTTATCCAGAAGGAACGGTGTATTTAGTTTATGATAACTGCGCGGTTCATCGTTCGCGAATTCTGACCAATTGGCTCGCTTCTCAGACGGGCATTATCACCATATCATGGTCATCTAAAAGTCACGATTTAAATATGTGGAGAATGTGTGAGCATATGTGGGGTCAAATTGTCCTAACTGGGACACGAGTGAAGTGTTGTCCACCTGCAACAGGAGGTCATGAGAACCTAGGAACTGATGCGTCGTAGTGGTTTTGGTTGGACTTTGATTACCCAAGTGAAAAGAAGGCTTCAACAAATAATTTAAAGTTTTGGACATCCATCCCATTCGGTATTAAAAAATATTTAAATACTATAAAATGTTTTCAATTATAGATAAAATACCAGACTAAGTATTTGCGAGCGATCTAAATTGTTTATTGGATTTTTATACGGCAAGTATAACCTGTTCCAATGTTAACATGTTTGTTCACTCGTTAATCTTATATGGGTAAATTAAGTATTAATCTATCATTTAAAACATTATTGAAAATTCAAAAAAATAAGTTACTATCTATATTCTATTATGTTAAATGTGGTGTTTTAATAAATTTGTTATAACTTTTGAACATTTTTTTTATTTTTTAAGCTTAATTTAAATATTTAGGTAACTTACTACACTTACCGCGTAACGTAATCCATTGTTAGTAACAAAATTTAAAAAAAAAATACATATTGGTAATGAGGGATTTGAACCCAGTTCTCTTGTAACGTTTCGATTGATGTCGAGTGTTGTAACCGCCACTCCATTGTGTCGTTTACTGATATAATTGAAATTAAATATTCGTAGGCAAGGAGGAGAAGTTTTATAAAACACATTTGTGCAAAAAGTTGAGATCCACGAATGACGCCGCGACGGTTTGAACCTACTAACATTAACTAGGGGGGTTACCAGACTCTGACGCTGTCTGTACATAAGTATGGTAGAATAATATACTGTACCCACGCTTACCAAGATGCCTGTTTCTTGAATGATGCACAATTGTACAATAAATAGTTATTTCATATTCATTATTTGCCATTAGAACAGAAAAACTTAGGAACACCCGGGTTCGTCAAATTTACACATCTTTGAGAAGAAAATGTATTGTATCCTATTGATGAATGATATTTGATATTTTTTTCATAGGTGTCATCAATATCCATTACCAAAAACCCATTCAATAAACTATTAATGAGAGTAAATTATCAAACCCGCACAGTCGACCGAGCAATACAACAATATTATTACCTAGTGTGTTGCAAATTGGTTTTTGGCTCGATGCAGAGCGGACCACACGCTCCGCGGTCATTAGCAATTTTGGCAGAGCAGCGTCAGCTTCTGACTTATGACTTTATGAGATTCCGGCTGAAATTGCTTTTCACATCTTTACCGCACATATCCAGGCATTGCTTCGCTGCTAAGTGGAAAATGAAAAGGCTTTGCGATTATTGTATTTATATTTTGAACATTATATCAAAGCTAAGTGGGCAATCTTCAATTACATGTTTCTGCTTACTAGTTGTAATAATAAGAAAATATCGTATGACTATTCTCAGTAATTTATTTCAGGAGCCCTTTGTGAAAGGCTCGTCTGGAGAAATACTACCACCATGCCTATTTCTGCCGTGAATCAGAATTGCTGTGTTTCGGTATGAAGGGTATGCCGCGGTGATAAATGAAGCAGAAGAAGAAGAAGAAATTACAGGCACATGAAGCTTTGCACCGTAGGGTAGATCACACTTGAACCATAATGAGGTCTACGATGCAATACTTTGACAAAGGAATTGGGTTGAGGTTTGGCAATTATGAAAAATATATGTCATAAAATATTGTTGCCTAATTATTATTATTATTAACATAAATTATTGTATAACATCAAGTTAGATGACAAGTAACAATATATTATATTGTTCATCCAAAATGCGACTTAAATTCCTTTTCTGTTCCACCCATTAACTATTCAGATCTAGCCACTGTTAAGTCAAGGAGGGTACGAAGTACTAATTATAATTCCTTAGTTATTGTACTATACACACATGACAACTGAAATGGATGTGAAGGAGTAAAAAAGCAAAATAGCTTTTCTTAATCTATTTTATGCGGCTAATGTGAATTAAAATTCATACAAACCAACGGGAATGTACAATAAATACTAATGAACCACAAAGTCAGTAGTGAGCTTTGCATATTCCTTCAAGATGAGTGGTTTTTGCAGCTAATTAATATTCCTGACAGTCGCTCATTAGTGCACTTGTTCAATGAGATTGCAAGGTATTGTATCTCTACATTTCTACAAGAATTTAAAAAATTCAAGACCACTTCCTGATTATTAATAAATGTAGTGCAATAACACTTGCCTGTTATTGCACTATATTTTTAATAACTAGGTATCCTTCAGGCAGAGGTCGTGCGGTATGCACCCAGATTAATCGTAGTGTGTATTAAAATGACGATCTGCGAAAGGCTGCTTGTAGAAGCTGGATGCGTCGAGCTCAGGACAGGGCGCAATGGCGCTCATTAGGGGAGGCCTATGTCCAGCAGTGGACTGCTATAGGCTGATGATGATGATGATGTTGTATTAAAATACCAGGTTACAAAATATATACTGTACGTACATTCCAAGTTTCATACAAATCCATCCAAGCCGCAAAGGGGTTTAGTAAGAACATACGCACATACACACGAACATAAACTTTCGTATTTATTATGTGACTGACATATCCGCGCGCAACTCCACTTACAACATAATTCCTTGACATAGTGTAGGTCCTGTCTGGTTTAAATTATGTAATAAAAGTCATTTTAGCTAATAATCATTATGTAGGTAATTGTACATAGTTGTTAAATAACTTGGAGTGAAAATAAAAACTTGTTAGATAATTTATTTATTTAAAAAATTTGCAAACGGAAGTTGTCATACAATGAATGTTCATAACACTTGAAAGCGACCTCCTGGCCTGAAAAAATAATTTAAGAAAAATTATAAGTTCAGTCATGATTTTTGTCTACGTTTCGCAAATCGTCTTCTAATAGAATCAAAATACTTATCTAAAGCAGTTATACTTATATTATAAATATTGAATATAAGAGTCCTCACTCAATTTAAAGGGTGCACTTCAGAAAATTACGGGAAGGCGGACTTTGCTCTTCAGATGCCACTTCCAAAGGTTGGACTCAAATTATTATCTGCATGGTCCTCTTGCAAAATCGTGCTACAATCTATATAATAAGTTAAATTTTATTTTTGCTTCAAAAAATAATTGTCTAAGAATTTTCAAATATATCAAACAATTTTAGGTCATAAAATGTACAGTCAGCAACAAAAATAGATGAACACATTCATAATAAAAGCTATTTTAGTAATTTCTTAACTGCTTTAATTTAGTAATTTCTGCCGAAAAATTCGAGCTAAATAGTGAAGATTATGTGCCAATTATGAATGAATTTTCTTAATCATTATTATTGGAAAAGTATATTTTGTATAACAGCTTATGTTGCTGACTGTACCAGAGAGTTACAAACAACCAAAATATATCCAGTTATTTTTGAAGTAGCCCTTATTTTGTAACTCTTCTAACGTAGCCGCAAAACCCTGAAATTCAGCAGATACCAGTTGAAACAGTATCCGTGATAATTATGCAAATTACGCTCTTTATATTTTTATTCAGATGTTATAATAAAATTTTAATTTCTCGTAATTTAATTCTTATCTTCCCCGGCAAGACCATATCTCAGAAGAAAATTCGTAAATTATTCATGAGGAAAGTTTTAACGGGGACATGATTTTAAAACCAACATTTGTAAGCCCCGTTAGGCAATAACTTGGGGGCTTCGGTGTTTCCTACAACTATCATGGGCAATTTATACGATTACGGGGACTTCCGGCCCTTTTAGACCCAAAATATGCACGACTTAACTGCTTAGTCACTGAACACATTCACATTTTACAAGGAAACTACTACGAGGAGAAAGATTTAGATAAATCTTTTACATACCTATACATCGATTATTAGATTAAACATCTGTGGTTACACTTTGGTCTAGTCTAGAACATACACTATCTTAGGTACCTTATTTGACAGTCAGTAGAATTAGATAGGTATTTTCATAATTTACTTTTGACGATGATATCAAGTCTGAGTGAGAGGAGACCTCGGCTCGGAAAACGTAGTGTAGAACGAAAGGCTGCTAGTAGAAGCTGGATGCGTTCAGCTCGTCAGGGTGCAATGGCGGTCATTAGGCAAGGCCTATGTTCAGCAGTGCACTGCTATATATAGGCTGATGATGATAATGATATCAAGTCTATACACACAATTCTGTCAATTCGGGTCTGGGTGTTTTCTATGTATGATATGTATGTATTTACAAAAAAAAATGTATCTATTTAGTATATCAATCATGTGGTTCCCATAATACAAGCTCTGCTTAGTTTGGGGCTACATGATGCTGTGTGATAACGTCCAGGATTATTTATATTTATTTATTTAATTAAATACTACATCTTTAAAAAAAAACCCTTACAAAGGGTAACCTACCCATTTTCATAAACTGGTAGGAAAACTAAAACACTGATACGTAAACAAGACTCAGTAAAACATAACTCAATCTCCAAACTAGTATTAGTACAAAGAGCAGCCATTAACTAAGAAACGACCGGCTGCAAAGTTTTCGTGTGCTTTGTTATAAACATCACAAGCAAAATCAGCAAGTAAACAGAATTCGCTCTAGTCATCGTTTACATTTACACAACACTATGTACTTAAAGCGAAACACGCTTGTATAGAAACGGAGTTTAAAAGTTAGTTTTAGTTCAAACACTAGCAGCCTGGACTGTTGCCGCTAACTAATTACTTCATTATGTACCTATGCAGTCAAATGTCACGGTACCTGGGGAATTAAAAGTTGTTTTACGTGGATTTGTATGGTAGACAAGAATTATTCTTTATTCACAAGCACAAAGTAGATTACTTAAGTAATGAAACTACCAAAAATGTATTATAGTATACATCCTCTAAAACAAAACATATCAAAACATTAACTATTGATTAATTGTTCAGTATAGAAAGCTTCGATACAACGTTGAATGGGTATTAATTTGTTGACAGCAAATTGGATCCTAATGAAGCAAAGGCTCTTTAGGTAAACAAGACGATCGTCTTGGCTGTGTTTACATGATTCACCGGTTCGTTAGCTTTGTTTCAAATCCGATAGCCCGTTTGCTATACAATTGCCTAGACGTTGTCGTATTTACACTAGACGCTTGGATTATTTCGTGCCCGGAACTTTTCAATGTTTTTAGTATTTTATATACCTACGTGAAATTAAAAATATCCCCATCGATAACGTAAAACTGTTTTAATTATTTTTAATTTTATCATCATCACTCGTTTTAGAACCACTGCTGAGCTTGGCGTAGGCCTTCGTGAGGCCTTTTTTATTATGCCACTCGCTGTGATCCTGCGATAAGCTCAATCTGGTGCCGCCCACGGTTTTCAACTTTCTCCTATACTTGAATAATATTAGTAGGATAAGATGCTTATTTATATTATCTACTAGCATCATAGATGGCTGGAAAAATAATATCCAATTCGACGTTATGAACATCATAACTGTACAATAAATGCGTAGCATAAAATTGTAGGAAACCAATTTACTTAATCGTCCATTCTCAACCAACAGAGCATTGTAATCACTCCATGTTAGCTGTGCACAAGTGCTCTGTATTTACTCACCACTCAAACGCGCTAATTAAGGCAACAATATTAATAGGAATTTGATTAGTGTACGCAAATTAGGCCCCTATTGACGCCGCCAGCGACTTGAACATGGCGCGTGTCGCGTAAGCATATTTCACAAATTTACATGTAAATCAAACACCTATTGAATCAGACGTGATTGCAGGACATTTATCTTTATTGTGCTAGGTTTTAAACTATGCTATATGTTTTGTGAAAAAATACAGATTGTCACTTACTTTCGTGAGCTTTTTCATCAATATCTAAGGATAAATCTGGTGAATCAGTTTCATTGCCTAACAAATGAATAAAAATACCCTTAGAACGAGTCTTCAAAGCACGGAAGTGCTCAAATTACGGATAAATAATGAGTAATTATAAAGGTTTTTTTTTTGCTCCACAATGTTAGTAAACAACAAATAAACACAAAAAAGCTTTTCGATAAGTCCGACTGTATAAATATTAATAATGTTAATTTACTGCAAAACTTATAACGATCAAAGAACAAAGTGAACAAAAACAAGACCTTTAATTTCCAATAAACAGCCAATAAAGGAAGTCATTGAATAAACCAGTCGAAGAAAGCAAACGGCTAAACGGAACACAATGCATAACAACAGAGGAGTTTTCCATTGTTCAATTCATGACCATACGAGCGACTTATTTTGCTCTTACTTGTAATTCCGGATGAAAATTATCATAGAGTATGTATGGGTTGATAGTCTCCAAAGATTGATACTTCTTAAAAAAAATAAGCTTTTGTTTATTTTATATTTAAATACCTCCAATGCTGACGATCACTAAAGAGTCATTAAGGTCTTGTGGAGTGCACCATAACTTCTTAACTTTTCACCATAATGAGATAGTTTGTGTGTGTGTGATTAATTATATTGTTCGTTCCCACTCAACTCTGCAACGCCTGAACGCATTTGAATGTAACTTGGAATATACATAGATTGTGGATCTGAATTAAGACATAGGCTTTTTATCCGGGTAACACCATTGTCAATGCAATGTAAACAGGGTTACATTGCATTGACCATAATGTTTCTGAGAAAATAGTTACCGGTTGCCCCAAAAAGTTGCCCGTGTGCAAAGTGATGTTTAGCAGAGAAGTTTTCTATTGTTGACTTTAGATTAATTGCTTTCTCACAATTTATACTCAACAGTTCGGATATCCCCGCAGTGAGCAATCAGCACAAAGAACGATTCAACTTTCCTCGAATCAGATCTTAAAATAAATTGGTAGAGATAACTTTATATTTTATAAACTAATAATTAAACAAGCTTCATAACAGAGTACCTACAAACTTTTCCTACAACTTGTTTAAGAGTACTTGCTACAGTTTATAAACAAGTTTCTGAAAATTTATCAGATTTCAAAGGAGGTTTTAGATTCTTTACTTTAGGTTACCATTGCACTATACGATAAGGACTCATTAAAAGACAATCCAACATTTTGACGATACCTACCTCTGTATGTGTTTCAAGAAACAGATTGTTCTTTTGATAATTCTGAACCGGAAAATAATTTTTAATTTAATTATAACATTTCAATCCGTACACAACCTGATGCCCACTGAGACGTAGAAGGTTGTGGATTCTATTCCCGCCGCGAGACAATTGTTTGTATGTTCTACAAAATTATTGTTTCTTCATTCTTATTCACAAAAAACGTATGTAAGTAGTAGGTAGGTATATCAGTCATTTGGTTCTCATAATTGATTAGTTTGGGGCTAATGATGCTGTGTGATACTGATAATGTCCAGCATTAAATAAATAAATAAATAATGCGGGACGTAATCACACAGCATCATGTAGCCCCAAACTAAGCAGAGCTTGTATTATGGGAACCACATGATTGATATACTACACATATAATTTTGTTTTGTAAATACATACATAGAAACACCCAGACCCGAGACAAATATCTACAGAACATGCAAAGATTTGTCCCGCAGCGGGAATTGAACCCACAACCTTCTGCATCTCAGGCGGACCTTCGCTCACTGCGCCACAGAGGCCGTCGAGCATTACATGAGCACTATCAAAATTCATTGTTATTAATTGTTGAGTCAAAATATAAAACAAAACTTTAAAAAAGGAAGGCCTTATAAAGACGTATTTAATAATAGATTCATACTCTTCCTTAATATCTAATTGGTAAGCTTTAAACAACAGACGTTCTAGAACTCCGTAGTCACGGCGGAATGTGCAAATTAATTTAAAATACGTGAGCGTTGAGTGAGACAGACTTGTTTGTAGTACCTGCAATAAATTGCAATTAGGAAAGCTGTTGTCTTGTTATCGAGTTAGCAGCCTTCGAGGCTCTTAGCGCACTCAGGTACAGCCCGGGTATAAATTAATAGCTCACATTGCTTATTTATGTTTATATTTTAATAAGAGAATAGTATGTTCTAACCTATTAAGTCCTTCGTTCCTTCTTTTTACAAAGTGGCTAACTCTGGTGTCGGAATTTTTAGGCCGCCGAAGGCCTCTGACATGGCTTAACGACTGATGAATCCGGAAAAAATATTTTAACTTGCCTTCAGAATCACGAAAAATATGTCTACATTAAGTATCTGTTAGCCGTAAAAACTAACATTTCTTTAATTAAAAAATGATCCATATTTATCTAAATTGACATTAATAAAACCTAAATACGTATTTCCTCAAAAAACGCAACAATAACAACATCTTACGCTCATAAAATAAAACACAAGCGAGATAACATTTATCTTTATGGATTTTTGTAACATTTGAGGCCGGACCTTCAGTTTTTCAAACCCTCTATGAAATCCATTCTGAAAATGTTCTATTATAAATCATAGCAAATTGCTTGGCGATATTAAATTGGTATTGAAACAATCACAGTTGGCTTTCAAGAAGCACAGTCAAAGATAAAACAAACGCCGAATCTTTCGTCGTAAATCTGTCAACAAAACAATTCGTACCCTTTCACGAGCAATAAAATGCTACCAAAAAAAGGCAACGAAAAGTATAATAAATATAAGATTCATTTATATTCGTTCAGTCCTTTGAAAGTAAGGCTGAGACCGCAAAGAAAATCTCAATATTTTATCAATATTATAAACTTTATTAAGGCTTCCTGGATAAAAAAGTAAACTGCCCCTACTGAGCGATATGAAGTAGTAAAAAAATCTAGGGACGAAGCAACAAAGAGATTTTCATTCCTAAATAAATTAAGGGAGATTTCATCCAAATCTGATGCGGAGTACAAAAACAAATTTAAATTAAAACCCAACAAAGACCTCAACCCTCTGACCGCTGGCCAATTTGTTTCGGCTCTTTATTTTATTGATTTTTTGTAACCTTTGATCTTCATTTTGGTAACAATAGCTTTTTCAAAGACTTTATCCAATCTGAAACATTTCAAACGTTTTAAAGGGTTATTAACATTTGGTTGGTAATTTTCGAAAATCCATTAGGTATATTGCACATTCCAAAACAGCTTCATTACTGTATCAATACTCATGGTATTGCATTGTTACCTATCTACACATATTCTATAAGTATAAATATTTATACTGTCTACTTACTTGTTTACGTACCTCCTCAGAATGGGGCCGCTTCCACCGACGCGTGTATGTTTACAATTTGTTACATAATTAAAAGATTACGCACGGATAGGTAATTAACGTCGGATTTGTTCTCTCATCTGTAGGGAGCTTACCTTTGTAACAAGTGACTAAAACCTCGCTCTGGCTAAGAACATAACCTCAATAGCATATCATCATAGGAAACTGTTCTTGAAGCCTATTAACCCAGACAACCGAACCAGGTTATCATAACTTTATAATATAGATGCGAAAATAAGTTTTTTTCCTTATTTTTTACGATTTCACGCTTTAAGACGACTAGTAGGGTCAAACTTCCCTCTCGCTCGCACTATTCAACATTTTTGAAGATATAAAATCACTGAATGTAGATATGCAAAATAGCAAACCTTCACGGGCTAGAAAATAACAATACAAAGGTTCAGCAATAATCTCATTTTGATTCTTTCACGTTTTCTTAACAAAAAACTGGTACCAATGTGATGAATTTTGGTGCCAATTTTTTTGTAGGAAAACGTGTTGGGTTCAAAATGATATTCTTACTGAACCTTTGTATTGTTATTTTCTAGGCCGTGAAGGTTTGCTATTTTGCATTACTACATTCAGTGATTTTATATCTTCAAAAATGTTGAATAGTGCGAGCGAGAGGGAGGTTTGACCCTACTAGTCGCCTTAACTACTTTCATCATGAGATTTTACATAAACGTCAGGAGTACAAAAATTATATAGGGTAAAAAAGTTATTTTCCCGAGGAATAGAAAAATAAATTTTAACGCGAGCGAAGCCGAAAGCTTGATTACTTAGCCATAAGAAAAAAATACATGGTCACATTATTAGACTTGAACATCTCCGTTTTTTTTTACATAGTTTATAGGCGTACGTTTGACCGCCATCTCATCTGTTGGTAAGTGAAGATGCGGTCGACGATCTAGCACGCTTTAGTGGTATAGAACGTGTGAATGAATGAACACTTTATTTGCGTGAAACGTATAAAACACAAAGTAATCTCAAATTGGTTGGTACAATGATATTGATCTTGTTGGATAGATGTCGTGTGGGCTTTATCCCGATTGTCTCCAGCATAATGCTCTTTGGAGGCAGGTCTGCCGCACAAAGAGAATCCACATGTCACTAGCGTCAGGTGCACCCAACGTATTCATGATCGGATTGCTTATTGTCTGCGAATTGATATCGTTATTGAAAAGAAAAATCAATCAAGCATAAATAATTTCAATTAATATTTTTCCTACTGCAAAAAAATTAAATCGTCCCTATCTTTAGAGACGAAAATAAAACGAGTAAAATGCATTAAAACCGCGGTGAAGCTCAATTGGCTGTCTGCTTGAGAAAAATCGTGTCTTTGATGTTTTATGTTAGTACAACTTCAATGCCCTCTCTTGCTACTGTAGAATTTGAACATTTAACTATATAGAAAAAAAATCTTTTTATGTATGTACATAGTAAGCTGCACTAAGTACACATCTAAATTACGTTTGCTATTAATTTCGTAGTATGCATGATATTTTTTACTGAAATAAGATTAACATAGAATATTATCACAGTTCACATTCCTTAAAATGCTAATAACAACAATAGCTTTTTTTATAAGCAAAAAAGTTTAATGTAAAAAGCTGTTTTGAACTTGCAACCCCAAGCCTTGCGTTCTAGAAAAAAAAGGCATTAAAACCGCGGTGAAGCTCAATTGGCTGTCTGCTTGAGAAAAATCGTGTCTTTGATGTTTTATGTTAGTACAACTTCAATGCCCTCTCTTGCTACTGTAGAATTTGAACATTTAACTATATAGAAAAAAAATCTTTTTATGTATGTACATCGTAAGCTGCACTAAGTACACATCTAAATTACGTTTGCTATTAATTTCGTAGTATGCATGATATTTTTTACTGAAATAAGATTAACATAGAATATTATCACAGTTCACATTCCTTAAAATGCTAATAACAACAATAGCTTTTTTTATAAGCAAAAAAGTTTAATGTAAAAAGCTGTTTTGAACTTGCAACCCCAAGCCTTGCGTTCTAAAAAAAAAAAGGCAACAAAGTTTTTACTTTTTAAAACAGGAAGCCAACCACTTTTGAGAAGTTAAGTGGAAAGTTAGCGGTCTCAGTTTTATTTATGAACAGTTTAGTACGAGTAACGGTCACTTAAACACTTGTATGAAAAGTTTGCATGATTCATTGGATAAACAGCTTGAATTGAAAAAAGTTTGAAGATAAACTTTCGCGCTTTTTACATTGCATGCATGCAGATTTTATTGCAATGCAATAAAGCAATAGACATGCGAGCCATAATTTAAAAATTAGTACCGGCATTACGTCCGTATGGGTTTGTTTTTGTATGCGATAATAATAACAGTATAAATCAATGCTTTATGATATTTTTCTTACCACTTTTTTCATAAATTTTATTATTATTACATGCAATTACTTTTGATTTTTAATGTCTAGGCTGGACCAACTATTCCAGTTACACTATTCGATCATATCCGCAACCATCTCACCATTGAAAACGACATCTTTGCAGAAATTGATATTTTTTATAAAACCACAGGCTGTTTAAACTAAGTGAGAATTGCCATTAAAAGTGGAGAACACGTTTTATCGGAGAACGCAGAGGCGATGATAATGATAGCCCATAAAGAAGTGGTGCGACGATAGATTCCGCAAGTTACCAACTTTTCGGAAACACCGCCATTACAGCCACTGATGCGACCCACTGGCCCTAACTTCACATTACCGCCTTTATTATTACACGAGTTCTGCAAGATACTTTTTCAATTGAAAAACAGACGCTTTTACTGAGCACAATGTCTTCTTTGCATTTAAATTCTTTTATAGACTGTGAACTCGTGAAATTTGTAAAGAGATCCCCGAGTAAGCGAATACCCAACAATGATAGTTACAAAACGTAGCGACTCTCATTTTATCCATTGAAATTTCCGTTTTCCGACGCAGAAGAACATCCGCCCGCTTTGATTCTAAACGTACTCGTATTAGCATTGGATTTGAATAGAACAAACAAAGGGATTGCTCAAGAAAGTGTGCTTTCGTAGGCGATTGTAAATTCAGACTATCGTAAAAATACGAATGTTATTGAACAAGTAAATCTAAATTCAATCTTGTTTCTTTTTATGCATCTTTACTTGCCTGCGCCTTTAATAATGCAGCAACTTATGTTATAATAAATTTTTTAAACTTTTGTTGTCACTATTATGTAATTATATCCGCACTAAGATTAAGGTTTGGCTTTGTTTTGTTACAAATGCAACTTACTTGAAATTTAGATAAAATTAATTAATTTATAAATTAAGTTCCATGAAAGATTCAAAATTTGCCTGCCAGCATTTTTACGTGTACGTTAAACTCCATGTGTTTGTGTGATAATAACATTGGAGTCAATTTAACAGGTGAAGACTCCGTGGAGGGTTTAACAAAAGTATCACGTCTCTATGAAATGGGCATTCGGTCACACGCCTCTCACCTTTCAGACCTCAAGGGACCGCTCAGGATTGTATCTAGGGCACTATAGAATAAAAACTTTAATATATTTTAATTCAACCTTAATTCCATAAATAACAAATGAGGTTAGACCGACTCAAATTCGTCTAACTCAAGATAATTATGTTATGATTTTTTGTATTTTTAGTGTTAGCCCACACTAGACTAAAATTCTTAGGAAATCTTAAAATTTTATATATATCCTGAGTCTGCCTGAGTCGAATTTTTTGTCGAAATATAAATATCTTAATTATGTTATGTTAATATTTTACTAGTTTTTGTCTGCCTGAAAACATTACAAAATTATAGTAACACGAGACTTCCAGGCTTAGAGCTTTGATTTTGTATTTGTTAGCTGTTTCATTGTTTTCTTAACTAAAGTTTTACTCTGCCCCTGTTTTTAATCCTTAGCTACACCGCCTACTGCTACGACGTAATCCGAAACACACTACCCAAAGCTTAACATTTTTAAATTGAACTTTTCAAATTAACATTTAACGTTTCATATTAATCACAAGAACACAAGACAATGTGCGTAAATGAGACATTGAAGTCACGTACCCCATTCGGTGAGACATAAAGCTCCTTAATGGTTGTAGAACTGTCCAACTCTCGCCATTCACTCTGCAAAACGGGGTATGTGTAGCTTCTGAACTGCTACAATGAATTGCTATGGGGTTTCGAATTACGGAAGATGTGGGAAGTTTTTATCATCACAAAATAATTGTACGTATACGCAATCTGCATAAATGTGGTAATTAGTAGTTAATTAGGTAATAAGGTGGGTTTGTAAGGGGTTCCAATCACCATCTTCTGAATCCAAGCAAACTTCACCTACCCGTTGCTAACTAACATACGGGGCTCTGGCGGCCAGCTGATTGCGGCATAGCGCAGCCTAATACCTGACCATGGATTTAATCTGGGAAGTTATTTGAATACCTATACCTACATGAAACAAATACTTTATTATGTTCCATTCAAAGCGTTCTATAAATTTTAGTATGATCAGAGATTGGTGGCATAGTCCAGATGGATGGAAACTGTGCTTGACCGCAGCCCGTCACTCCGGGTATCAAATTTACATCGCGCGCATACTTGTGGTGCCCGAGACCGTCCCACTTGACTATAGCAATGTCTGTACCACGGAGTAGAAGTAAAAGTGGAAGAGAAAAGGTATTTAATTAAATAACATGAATAACATCATATTATGATACAAGCTAACTGGTCCATACGAATTTATATTTCTTGTTATGTAAAATATAGATAATACTTATACAAAAATCATGTGGTCCACTATTGTCTGATTCACTATATATTACACTCTCAGACATTACACTATAATGAATGCACACGACATGATTTTTTTATTCTATAAAGCAAAAATATTCATGATCGATGGGATGGGAGAGGGGACTTACACTTAGAGAAACCACTATAAGTAGAGTCGGCACAACATGTTTTCCTCTTCGGTGACCACTTTCATCTTCATTATAACATTCTTCTTGTAACTTGACTTTAACCCCTCCTCATGACAAGCACATGCCACAACAACAACACCAGTCTATATCTTTACACATATCAGGGGGATATGCCCATAATCCCTACGATGGGCATGTGGATTGGGGATCGCAAAGATGGAGGTTGGAACCCCTTACACCCTAAAAAATTATACCATACCCATACCACGCTCACCTATTACTCCTCACGTTACTGACGCCTACTTTCGAGCTTCCTCTGACGTACATAAAGTTAAAATAATATAATAAAAAATTCAAAGTGCCAATTTAACCAGACTATGACTTATTTAAACAAGATAAATAAATAAATAAATAAAAAATAATGCTGGACGTTATCACACAGCATCATGTAGCCCCAAACTAAGCAGATCGTCTAGTGCGACTCGACTAAAATACCACTTCCAGTGTAGGCGACTCGACTAAAACAACTTAAAGACCACTTCCAGAGTAGGTTTTAATTCTGTAGTCTGCATATCTACCTATCATTTCAGTAATTAACACTAAAATTCCACGAATACTCAGCAGAATGTTTTTTTATTAGATTTAATATGTTATGAAAATTGCGGCTTTGAATACCTATTGTGGTCTCCATCTGTGTTATCGTCTCCATCGTGCACTATTAAGTCTAGTAGAATTATTATACAAGGTATAAACATTTAGATCAATCAGTATGAAAGAGTCTGAGACTATAAGACATACGAAGATATGTTCTTAGGAACCATTCCATCGATTTTAGTAACAAGGAAATCTGCATGCATACATTTAAAAAAACTTGTACGCAGCTTGGGAACCCGGACGTTTTGAAAAATAGATTTTTACTGTCTGATTAATAGATAAGTAAGCAATTACTATCATAGATAGATAATATTATTGCAGATGACACTTTCCTTCATGTGAAAGCATAAAACAAGTTTTGACACCAGCAAAGAGACATAAGGTATAGGCCCCACTTGTCTGACCTGGCGCGGGCATGGCGCGGGCGCTTTCCTATTCCATTCAAATTTAATACAAAATTCATGGAAATAAAGCACAATTTAGCTCGGACGACTTCGCGTCATAAGCACGTCCGATCAACGACATACCGTGTGTCCTAAATAGTGCTTTATTTCCATGCATTTTGTATGAAATTTGAATGGAATAAGAAACCGCCAGTGCCTTGTCTGCGTCCGACGCTAGGTCACATTCATCGGGCACGGACATGGCGCAGACATGGCACAGGCGGTTTCCTATTCCATTCAAATTTCATACAAAATGCATGGAAATAAAGCACAATTTAGGACACACGGTATGTCGTTGATCGGACGTATGACGTGCCATTTCGGCGCCCGCGCCCGATCGCCGCCAGATGGGCGCCAGATGGCCGCCAGTTCGTAGTATGTACTTGCTTGCGACATACGTCTGTTAGTGATGTAAAAATGCGTGACGAATGACGATATCGAATTTAATATTGAATTTTTTGAATTGATTGTAAAATATGCAACGCTTTATGATCATTGTCGTTCCATTATTGTAACTGAAATGTTCAAGATAAATTGTGGCTGGAAATCGGAAAGAGATTAAACTAAACCGGTATTAAGATTTTTTTATGTAATACCCATGGTAATACTAGCTGATCCTTGTGCAAATTCGTTTGCGCGTATTTTCTTCAACTGTATCAGGGCCCGATTTGGTAACCCGATGAAGAGGTTTTCGGCAGGGTTTTTCCAAAAGTTTAGTTAACCCTCTCCGTATGGTTTACACTATTATTTGATAGGTTAAACAATTCAAAACCCTTTTGATTAGGTTACCTGATCATGAGGGTTATCAATAGTATTGGGTTTTGGTATTATTCCAAAACCCATTCCTTAGGGTTACCCTTTTTATCATTGTAACACGGGTTCATCATCATCATCATCATCATCAGCCTATAGCAGTCCACTGCTGGACATAGGCCTCCCCTAATGAGCGCCATTGCGCCCTGTCCTGAGCTCGACGCATCCAGCTTCTACCAGCAGCCTTTCGCAGATCGTCACTCCACCTGGCCGGAGGGCGTCCTACACTACGTTTGCCGAGCCGTGGTCTCCACTCAAGAACTCGTTTACCCCAACGGTTATCGGTTCTTCGGCAGATATGGCCAGCCCACTGCCACTTCAGCTTGCTAATTCTCTGAGCTATGTCGACAACTTTAGTTCTATGTCGGATAAACTCGTTACGGATTTTATCCTTCAGAGAAACCCCGAGCATAGCTCATTCCATAGCTCGCTGAGCGACTTTAAACTGGTGGACCAGCCGTACTGTGAGTGTCCATGTTTCGGCTCCGTATGTCATGACGGGTAGGACGCACTGATTGAAAACTTTTGTTTTCAAACATTGCGGTATGGGTGACGAGAAGACTCGACGTAGTTTTCCAAATGCTGCCCAACCCAGCTGAATCCTCCTCTTGGCCTCCTTCTCGAAGTTGTTTCTACCCAACTGCAATATCTGCCCGAGGTATGTATACTCCGAAACAACTTCAAGAAGGTGTCCATTAACGACGACAGGACTCGGATCAATTCGGTCATTGACCATAACTTTGGTCTTGTCCAAATTCATGCCGAGACCCATCTTTCGCGAGGCTGATGCTAGGCCGTCCAGCATCTGTTGCAGCTCCTCCAGCGACTCCGCCATTAGGACTATGTCATCAGCGAATCGCAAATGTGAGATGTGCTCGCCGTTTATGTTTATGCCCATACCTTTCCAGTCCAGCGTCTTAAACATATCCTCCAACGCGCTTGTGAACAGTTTCGGAGATATGACATCTCCCTGTCTCACTCCGCGGCGCAGTTGGATGGGTTTAGACTGCTGGTCCTGTACTCGGACACTCATAGTGGCGGCTTCGTACAGACATCTCAACACTTCGATATAAGGATAGTCCACTTGGCATCGCTGCAAGGATTCCAAGACAGCCCAGGTTTCTACAGAGTCAAAGGCTTTCTCATAGTCCACAAACGCCAGACACAGGGGCTGATTATACTCTTCGGACTTCTGTATAATCTGCCTCACTGTGTGAATGTGGTCTATGGTGCCATATCCTCCGCGAAACCCGGCCTGCTCCGGTGGCTGGAACTCATCGAGTCTTCTGGCGAGACGATTTGTAATAACCCGAGAGAACAGCTTATAGATGTGACTCAAGAGCGAAATGGGTCTGTAATTTTTAAGAAGCGCCCTATCTCCCTTCTTAAAAAACAGAACCACCAAGCTCTCGTTCCACGCCTTTGGAGTTCTCCCACAGTGAAGGACGGAGTTGAAGAGGTTCTGCAGCTCCTGCACAACAGGAGCTCCTCCTGCCTTCAGAAGTTCCGAAGTAACACCGTCTTCACCGGGGGCTTTTCCATTCTTAAGCTGTCTCAGGGCCAGTACGACCTCGTCTTGGCTGATCTCTGGCAGGTCGTCGGTATAGTGGCGAGTGAGGGTGGCTCGAGAATCGTGGCTGCTACGTTGGGGGCAAGGAGCATGTGCCGCATACAGTCGGCCATAGAAGTCATCTATCTCAGATAATACCTCCGGCTTTGACAAGACGGTTCGGCCATCGTGTGTCGTTAACTTCGTCAGGTGGCTCCTGCCAAGCTGCTGAGTGAATACTTTGGACCCTCGGTTTCGCTCTATTGCCTCTTCAATGAGGCGTGTATTGGAGCTCCGAAGGTCGCGCCGTATCATCTTCGCAATTCGCTTGTTCAGGTCTGACCTCTCTGACGAAGTGGCCTGAGAGGTTTCCCGTCTTTTTGTCATCAGCCGAAGAGTCTCATCCGTGAATTTGGACTTCTTGCCTTTAGGCTGCATTTGGCAGAATTTGATGCCCTCGTCCCTTAACGTTCCAACCACGTTTTGTAGGGCCTCATCAACGTCATCGGTAGGTTCCACAGCAACGAATCTGTCACCGAGAAGCTTCTGAAACTTCTCGGTGCCCGCCATGATCTGGAGTAGATTGGGTCGGAGCGTGGACTTCATCAGACGGTTTCTTTCCAGCTTTAGATCGATATTCAGAGAGCCTCGGACAAGTCTGTGATCAGATCCGGTGTTGAACCTGTTGATCACGGAGACGTCTCTGAATATGTGCCTTTTATCCGTCATGATGAAGTCGATCTCGTTTTTGGTCACAGTGTCGGGGCTACGCCATGTCCACTTCCTGTGGGGCTTCTTCTCGAAGAACGAGACACGGGTTAACACGGGTTATAAGTGGGTTATAGGAGATAATCGAGAAAAGAATTTCGGTCAAAAGATTAAACATAATTGCGGTAATTGTGTTCTAAGAATTAAGGGTGGAAATGCAGACTACTAATTGTTTATTTTACGCAATAATAATTATATTATAATAAAATTGGAATAAATTTTCAATGACAGCTGTCAAACTTAAATCGACCATATCTCGAGAACTACTTATCATAGACTTGCCTTTACTAGCTCAAATGATTGCTATTGACATGAACTTAATTTTCGATGACAGCTGTCAAACTTAAATTGACCATATCTCGAGAACTACTCATCTTAGACTTGCCTTTAGTAGCTCAAATGATAGCTATTGACAAGACCTTAATTTTCGATGACAGCTGTCAAACTTAAATCAACCATATCTCGATAACTACTCATCTTAGACTTGCCTTTAGTAGCTCAAATGATAGCTATTGACAAGACCTTAATTTTCGATGACAGCTGTCAAACTTAAATCGACCATATCTCGAGAACTACTTATCATAGACTTGCCTTTACTAGCTCAAATGATTGCTATTGACATGAACTCAATTTTCGATGACAGCTGTCAAACTTAAATTGACCATATCTCGAGAACTACTCATCTTAGACTTGCCTTTAGTAGCTCAAATGATAGCTATTGACAAGACCTTAATTTTCAATGACAGCTGTCAAACTTAAATCAACCATATCTCGATAACTACTCATCTTAGACTTGCCTTTAGTAGCTCAAATGATAGCTATTGACAAGACCTTAATTATCGATGACAGCTGTTAAACTTAAATCAACCATATCTCGATAACTACTCATCTTAGACTTGCCTTTAGTAGCTCAAATGATAGCTATTGACAAGACCTTAATTTTCAATGACAGCTGTCAAACTTAAATCGACCATATCTCGAGAACTACTCATCCTAGACTTGCTTTTACTAGCTCAAATGATTGCTATTGACATGAACTTAATTTTCGATGACAGCTGTCAAACTTAAATCGACCATATCTCGAGAACTACTTATCTTAGACTTGCTTTTACTAGCTCAAATGATAGCTATTGACAAGACCTTAATTTTCGATGACAGCTGTCAAACTTAAATCAACCATATCTCGATAACTACTCATCTTAGACTTGCCTTTAGTAGCTCAAATGTTAGCTATTGACAAGACCTTAATTTTCAATGACAGCTGTCAAACTTAAATCGACCATATCTCGAGAACTACTCATCCTAGACTTGCTTTTACTAGCTCAAATGATTGCTATTGACATGAACTTAATTTTCGATGACAGCTGTCAAACTTAAATCGACCATATCTCGAGAACTACTCATCCTAGACTTGCTTTTACTAGCTCAAATGATTGCTATTGACATGAACTTAATTTTCGATGACAGCTGTCAAACTTAAATCGACCATATCTCGAGAACTACTCATCCTTTACTTGCCGTTACTAGCTTACATGATAGCTATTGTTAAGATCTTAATTTTCGATGACAGTTTTTAGTTTGACAGCTGTCATCGAAAATTAAGATTTTATTAGTAGCTATCATTTGAGCTAGTAACGGCAAGTCTAGGATGAGTACTTCTCGAGATATGGCAAATTCAAGTTTGACATATGTCATTGAAAATAAAGATCTTGTCAATAGCTATCTTTTGAGCAATTAACGGCTAGTCTAGGATGAGTAGTTCCTGAGATATAACCATTTATAGATGAATTTGTAGAATGAGTTTCGAGTGGAGCGAGTTTGAGTTGAGTTTTGAGTTTGAGTTTTAGAGTGACAGTGACAGTGACAATCAAAAATTATTATTCAAAATAGTTTAGAGGTCATATTTTTTCTTTTTAACACGTTGACTGCGGGTCTCGGACATAACGCTTTATAAAATGCTCATTATGTGTATCTACTGTTGGCTTTGCCTAATAAAAACAATAAAAATAAAAAATAACGCTACGCAGAGTACTCTGCGATGAAAACTGACTGAAACACATTTTTTTCTTTTTAACATGTTGACTGCGGGCCTCAGTCATGACATAACTGATGACTTATGAAAACTGAAACACCATTTTTTTTCTTTTTAATATGTTGACTGCGGGTCTCGTATATGACAACTCATACTCTGCGATGATGACCAATGAAAACTGACTGAAACGCAGCACTTTCCTTATGTTTTCAAAACTTTTCTTTAATCCAGTGACGCTCTACCTTCAACCAAATAAAGCGATCCGAACTAATACCTAATGATTGATGACATAAATCAAGAGTCAAAATCTAAATTCCCCTACTCAGTGTCAGGCGTAATGATAACTATTGTGTAACATTCAAAAAAAACTATCAAGAGGTAACTCCATTCATTCGTTTAACCTTAATAAGAGGGTAACCCTATTGACTGAAAACCAAAAGGAACGGGTTACACTTTCGCTTGTGTTAGGAGGAGAATACCCAAACGAAAGGGTAATCCCGTCAACTGTATAACCCAATGAAGGGGTTTCACTTTCGAAGCAACTAACTCGAAATCGGGGTTGTACGGGCCCTGATCTGTATATTTATTAAATGTATGCACGAGAGCAAGAGCATCTTCGTCTTCTGAGGATGACATGCTGACACATCGATACCGGACAACAGACTGCACTACACTTGTGCCTCTGTCACGTCATTTCTGCGTCATGTCCGAGCCATGTCCGCGCCATGCCCGTGCCATGTCCTCGCCACGTCCGTGCCACGTCCGCGCCATGTCCGCGCCATGTCCTTGCCCGATATGTGTGACCTGGGCCTAAGACACTAACCATTGAGACATTTTCAAAACGTCCGCATTCGATTCCCGAGCTGAGTACAAGTTTTTTAAAATGAATGCAGTTTTTCTTCGTAAGAACAGATCTTCGTATGTCAGTTTCAGACTTTCCCATACTGACCGATCTAAATGTTACACGTTGTAAGTATAATAAGAAAAAGACGTAATTTCTGACATCAAGAAGTCTAGCAGAATGATTTTGATAGAAAAAAACGGATTTTTTGAAAACTCTAATACTCTCAACGATATTTTGTTTCCAAGATAGTTTCGTCAATCTGTTTTAAAAATAGGTTCCACCAACGGCTTCGTTTGCGTTTTATCTAGACAAAAAGTTTAAATTATATTTCAAGTCTAAACTATGTGCAAAATTTCAGCCAATCCGTTAAGTAGTTTTAGCGTGAAGAAGTTACAAAAATTTCACATTTCCAACCATTCATCGTCTTCATCATCAGCCTACATCAGTCCACTGCTGGACAAAGGCCTTCACTAATGAGCGCCATTACGCCCTGTCCTCCTAAGCCTTTCGCAGATCATCACTCCTGGCCGGAGGGTAAAAAATTTCCCCTAAATAATACTTGTAGGATTTTAAGTCACTAAAAAGGTAAGAAGCTAGGATTTTTTACCAAGGGTAAAGCCGCCTAAAAAAATCTTAAGACCATAAAAAATATCAATATCAATGTAACAATGAACAGAACCAGAGACCTAATAATAGGTAGGTAGACAAAATAGCAAAGGAAACAAAAACGATGTAAATCTACTTATTTCCAGGTTTCGGTAAGTAATTCAAATCCGTGATAAAATATTTGTGTAGGGAATGCGCTCGCACGGAAGAAACCAGTTATTCGATTCTGTTAAAATCTGAATTTCTTCTTACATTTATTTCTGGGTTAGTCCACAAAATACACTCAACCGAGACCAATGCAGTGACACCACAGTGGCACAATGTTTACATAGTCGAATAGTTGTTTTAAATATTTCAGAATACGTTTGAGGCACTGCTCATAAAAGTTGTCATTTAAAATGTTTCATAAATGGAATAATCATGTAGTAGCTAGGTAAATGAGATAAAGTTTGGGAGATTCATATCTATGCAAATTCATTCGAGGTTATTCTTTTTTAAATTTAAGTCCGTAAAGGTAGTAATTTGAAATCGTCATACGTAGTAGCTGAATGACATAAAATTTGGAAGATTCATACCTCCGCTACTTAATTAAATGATAATGCTAATTGAGTTTGTAATTTGCGTAAACATTTTAGTCTGGAGGTTTTTTTTACTTTAGACTTGGTAAGAGATACTGCTGTACTTATAAAAGTAGGCCTTTCATATCATTCTCATATGGGATAGTCATGCATAGTAGCAAAATTACATATTTGGGACATTCACATATCACTGCGACTGTATTATATGACGTTATGAGCTAGTAATATGTTTTGACATTTAAGTTTAGAGGATTTCTTAAAATTTTAGACTTAGTTTTGGGTATTACTGCTCAAAAAGTTGTCATTTCAAATCTTTATCATATGGATAAATATATAAAATGTTACGCGTGTTTAATGGCTAAATGAGATAGAAATTTAGAGATTCATATTGTGCGACTTAATTTAATGATAATTATTTATTGAACAGTAATTTTCTCAAACGGTTTAGTTTAGAGGTTTTTTTATTTTAGACTAGGTATGAGATACCATGCTTATAAAAGTACTCACTTCATCATCTTTCTCATGGGATAGTTATGCGTAGTAGCTAAATGACATAAAATTTGGAAGATTCATATCTCTGCGACTTCATTCTATGATGTTTTTAAAATTAGTAATTTGTTTAAACATTTTAGTTTAGAATAAGGTATTTTACGGCTCATAGAAGTAAGTAGTTATTTCAAATCTTTCTCTTAATGTTATAATAACACCTAGTAAATCTCTGCGATTTAATTCCATGATAATTATTAATTGAGATAGTAATTTGCTTAAACATTTTACTTTTAACGTTATTTTTTATTTTAGACTAGGTTTGAGATACTAAGGTACTAAGTGCAGCACTTATAAAACATTACAACATTAATAGTCAACAACAAACTTTAGTAGTCATTTCATATCTTTCTCATATGGGATAGTCTAGATAGTAGATAGATATACGTGGTAGCTAAATGATATAAAATTTGAGAGATTCATATCTTTGCGACATAATTCTATGGCAATGTTAATGGAGCTAGTAATTTACATAAACATATTTCCTTCAATTTGACACCCCCACTATGCTTGACATTTGAAATCTCCGACATGAATATTGCCCGGAATCCCAAATGAATTAACATCACAGCTTGGCATAATGATTCTCTTGTTCTTAACGTTTAAATAATAATGGGTAGCTCCGTTTCTGGGTGTGGGCTTTATTATGAGTAATTTTTACCACATACCACGTCGCTAAAGTGGTTTTTCTTGACGTACTAAGTACTAACTGAATACAGATCTTACCTAGCGAGAAGGGCTATATAACAAGGGCAGGAAAATTAAGATTATTATATTCACTGGATGGCGGCCACACATCCACTTAATTCGCAAAGTATTTAAGTTGCTAACTCAAGACATGTCATGTACTGGACATGTATTTACAAACTTTGATGAAAAGTTTTTGTTAAATCATTTCCTCTCATTTTTAGGGTTACGTGACCGAACCGGTCAAACGAGCCCTTATGGTGCCGCTTTCTCCATCCGTCTCTCACACCTGATTATATCAGGAACTACAGAAGCTATCGACAGGAATTTATGATAAGAGAGTTAATAGGCATCTTCCGGGAAAGCTCGTCCCATCGTCGACCTCATCCTTGCCCACGCAAGCCTCGAGGTCAAGAGCTGGCCCATAATAAATAAAAAAAAATAATAATGACCAAAACTATCCAAAAAAAAATATATATTATATAAAGGGGTTGAAAAATAAAAGCGGGGTTGCTAGGTCGAATGGGGTATCAAATAAAAAGGCTTGATTTAGGATGAAAAAAGTCTAGTCAAAAAATTACCTAAGATTAAGGGGTTGTTCTTTCATCTAGAAAGAACAAACGAGACACAGCGCCTTTTTGGGAGAATACATAGGGCACAATTTTAGTTCAAATCGCGCATTGTACGTTTGCACTAGTATTCCATGTAACGTAGATTTATAAGAGAGGAATTAATAAGTATTAAGAAGTTCTATAGTAGCTGCTAATAGTTGTAATACTTAATAGCTTCCACCCGTGGCTTCGCTTACGTTAATTTATTTTTTCTATCCCCAGAGAACTTTTTATGGATAAAAGGTGCCTTATGTTCTTTTTTGTATCCCTGCCTGTATGCCATACCTCATGATGATCGGTTAACATAGCTCTAGGGTGGAGCTGCTGTTCCTCGTGCACGAGGAGAGTTATGTGCAAGGTCTGCGGTCAACGTGTTAGTTAAGGCGTAAAAGTGTTACAAACAAACAAATGAGTTCACTTTCGCATTTAAAGTATAAGTCCTGTTTATTCAGGAAATAGTTAATTGTAAGTCTTTTATAACTATAATCTGAGCTACAAGACATCATATACTAATAACATTTATTTGATTGTTTTATTTGATGTATCTCTGTAGCCCGTGATTGTAGTAACCGGCCTGAAGGTTTGCCAATAGAACAGAAACAACAAATTAAAGCAATATTCCGCTGTCGACTTCATTAGAAAAGTTTGTTACCCTCAAAGCCTAAGTCCCTCTGGTATTAATAAAGTTTTGTTCCAGGGCGGACTGTGGAAAAGAAACGTGTTAATTATCAGCAGAGTCCGGTCTTGGCCATCTGTCACGTGACCCGACGGACGGTGCGCCCCGGCTGGGAATCGAGGTACCTCGTAATTAGATATGGCCTTCACAACTAGGAATATCTTGAGGATTCAGTCCTTGGAAGTTGTAATGAGGGAATTAATCACACTTATCGAGTGGGAATTGTCCTCGATTTTCCCCGATTAAAAATGGCAAGTTACTAAATAATATTAGATATAAACGTTAATAGTTTTACCTTTGGATTTTTAAGCTCTTGAAGCAGCTCCAAAAAAATTTAATAATCAACTGTACCTACATCAATTATTATTAAAGTACATAAACAAGCCTGACTGACATTATGTTACTACATTTCTACAGTAAAATTTTGCAATAATTCCGATTTCTGTTTGACGATTCAATAAATGTATCATAAGCTCTAAACACTCACCTAATAAACAACTCAAACATTTCCATTACCAGTTTGTTTACGGAATAAGAATCCATTTCGACAAACTCGTCGCCTCCCTGAACCAAAAATTAGCAATCTGTTTTACAGACACGAGGAGATGAAAAGCATAATTTAACTGAAGTTTATTGAGTCAACGAGGTGACATCCGTGAGACGTTAAGCAATGGTACCTATTTGTTCTTATAAAGGTGATAATTCATTTTGGAAGAAAATGAGGAAGAAAAGTAAAGCGAGAGAGGGTGATATTTAATAATTTAAATTGACGACGTAGGAACTGGCTGTCATTTTAATACGCAATGTAATTCGGTGTTGTGATTTCCATATGCTGCTCGTATGTAGCAATCACAATTCTTTTTAGTTACAGTAAAATGAAAATTCAAGGGGCACCTTACCTTATAGTCGCTTTTTTAGGGTTCCATACCCAAAAAAAAATCACAGAAATGAGGTATTTTTGTTGCCGCTATGACGACAAATACTAAAAAGAAAATAATATTTATATTTAGTCCCTTATATATAGTTGTAATTACAATAGTTGCTTTTTTAGGGCTCCGTAACCAAAGAGTAAAAACGGAAACCCTATTACTAAGACTTCGCTGTCCATCTGTCTGTCTGTCTGTCTGCCTGTATGTCACCAGGCTGTATTTCATAAACCGTGATAGCTTGACAGTTGAAATTTTCACAGATGATGTATTTCTGTTGCCGCTATGACGACAAATGAAAGAAACTAAAAAGAAAAGAAAATAAATATTTTTGAGGGGCTCCCATACAACAAACGTATTTTATTTGCCATTTTCTGTCCCCCGGCTGTATCTCATGAACCGTGATAGCTAAAAAATATTCAAGGGGGCCTCCCATACAAAAAAGTTTGCTGTTTTTCTGTCCCCAGACTGTATCTCATGAACCGCGATAGCTAGACAGCTGAAATTTTTAGAAATGATGTATATAATAATGTATTTCTATTGCCGCTATAACACTAAATACTAAAAATAGAACAAAATAGATATTTAATGGGGGGAGCCCATACAATAAACTTGTTTTTTTTTTGCCGTTTTATACTCGATATTAATAGCAAAAGCAGGAAGTCGCTTAAAATATTCAGAAAATATTTAGTTGTGTAACACTTTAAACTGTTTATTCTACTCTAATTCAAATAAAATTCAGATTTAAGGGGGGCTCTCATACAGCACACGTGATTTTGTAGATGCTTCAAATATTCACAAATTATTAAATTTAAAATAAATAAATTAAGGGGGGCTCCCATGTATGTGTAGATAATAGTACAAAACCCTTCGTGCGTGATTCCAACTCGCACTTGGCCGGTTTTTTTTTTTCAATAATTGGGGCTTTGCGACTTTGTATCCTAAATCCGCCCTACACCTACACCAGCAATATTAGCCACGCGTATGTTTAATAATGGTAAGTTATTTATTTTCATTATAGCTGGTAATACATTCTAAAATCTTATTTAGACCAAGAACAAAAAAAAACGAATCGGCGCAAAATCTGCCCGTCTTACCTTCAGAAATATTTCGGGGGTACAAAACTTAATTAGCGTGTTTTCTTTGATTACCAGCCATCAGGCGCCGGCTGCTCCCAACTGCTCCGTTCAGGTGACTCGGGCGGCGCCACATTTGCGTTGAAAACAGGTTGTCGGCGCTGTTTCACGAAGGATACTAGACTAGGTAGCATGCTACGTACAAATTAACTTACCTACATATACAATGCCTCTAGTGTCTAATGTATAACGCATTGAGTGTTGAATAGCACAACTGCGCTGCATTTGCTGGACCAGGTCCTCAGGCATGGCGCATAGCCTCACTCAACGCGTTAATGTTGCATGGCTTACAAACTCTGAAAAATAAATGTTTAGTACCTTTGCATCGAATTTAATATTTAACTTCTTAAAAATTATCGTTATCTAAAACCGGAACCTAGATGGTAAACATCCTTCTGTATCAAAGCAAATATCTAACAAAGAGGTTTATGTCAAATTTTTAATGAACTTTGATAGACTAGCAATACACCTTGCAAACAGTATTTACACACACATTAAATAAATAATGCTGGACTATCACACAGCATCATGTAGCCCCAAACTAAGCAGAGCTTGTGTTATGGCAACCACATGATTGATATATTACATATACTTTTTTTTGTAAATACATACATATCATACATAGAAAACACCCAGACCCAGACAAATATCTGCAGTACATGCAAACATTTGTCCTGCGACGGGAATCGAACCCGCAACCTTCTGCATCCCAGCCGGACCTTCGCCCACTGCGCCACAGAGGTCGTCAATATATTATTACAAAAAAACAAGGCTTAGGCCATTACTGCATTAGCAGTGATCCGTAGTTTAGCGATGATAAGTACCAATAAGCGCTGCTAACCTGTTTACTTCCTAAGTAAACGCGCCCCTTAGGTGACTCGTTATGCTTAACTAAATTACAACATTCGCCGTCCGATGTAAGAATACTAATAACACCAGTACAGAACTCAGGTAAATAGCTCCTTTCAGAGCGGAGGCAATTACAGAAAATGTGTACACGAAGTCCGTTTTAACTTAAAAAGGGTAAAGTCTTATTCTATATTTAGTTGTATCGTTGGTTGCTTCTTAAAAGGCGAAGCTATTTTTACTCGTATATATTAATGGTTTTTACAGTAATGCAATTTGTGAGTTTGACAATGGTCAAAAGTTAGAGGTCTACATTATGTCTGTTTGTTTTTATAAATCTACAAAATATTACGTACGACACGGGTCTCCCCTAGCTATGGAAGTGCTCTCAAATCAGCCGTTTAAATAGAACTGTTTCGTTTTTTCTTTTCTCTCTGTTCAATCCAATCCTCGCAGCTCCTGGAATACGTTTAGTAACGTTTACTTTGCTCATTGCACGGGAACGTAGGAATGTGATGGTTTCACGTAGAATTTTAACTGAATTAGATTCAGGGTTAAACGGTTATGATGCGTGTTTTTATAGGAATATTTTGCCGATGTTTCGATCAATGTCGTTTCAGGTGCAAAAATTTATTTGTATATATTACTAATTATCAAGCTAAAAAATATGTATATATATATATATGAAACATTAAAATAGTTTATTTTATAACTCTTAAATAACCTGCAACACAACCATTTATGATTTTACGCAAATAATAAATTTAGTAACTTGGCGAAAGACAAAATTGTGACAAATGGTTTCCATGAAAAAGGTTGTTAAGTTTATTGTAATTGTTTGTTTGGCTTTTAAAGTTATTTCACCTTAACACACACTACTTATAAAAAAATTAATAATTTTGCCTAGGTTTTCTTTGTTCATGTAAGTAAACACGTTTGCAAAAATTTTACAGAACACTTTTTGTGGCGTGTATGTGATTGCGCCTTGACACGGGGTAGTATCAAAGCTCCTACAAATAAATTAAAAACTCCAGCCGTGTAGCCTTTCACGTCCACGAGAATTGGCTTACCGATTCGCAGCGTTTTAGCGCTTTGCTATGTTCTTGACGCATCATACTTTGTAAACCCATTAATAAATAATGCATGAATGCAATGCTTTATATTTAGCGACCTTTTTTGCACTAATCACAATTCTATATACTGAAAGTAACAGGGTAATTTGTATGTATAATCATTAAAAAATACAAAATAATCAAATTTATATCTAAGTACTATAGTATTATTTGTAGAAAAGCTATCAATCGTGAAACGAAATCTTCTTGATAATCGTGATAAAGCAACAAAATAGCAATTTGTTCGAACATAAAAATAATTGAGTTCAAACTGCGTTCAGGCAATAAAAAGCGTGAAAGCAGGCCCAATAACCTTTAGCAACGGAAACGTGGGAAAGCAGGCAGCTGGCTAGTGGAGGAATAGAGAAGAGGCTATTAGGCTCACACCACGTGAGCCAATGTAACGACCGGCGCTATTTCGGATGCTCCATTACCGGGATTTAAAAAGAAATTATCCCTTTTCATTCATGTGACAAAATGAAATTACAATTTAAGACTGTTATTAACTTTTGCAGACGTCAACGTTTTCACCAGTGTTTTTGTGTACGTAACTTTATATTGTTCCAATAAATAAACTCGAAATTTCAATTCACGAATTAACTGATTAATGTGTGTGACAAGTAGTGACTAGTGAAAAAAAAAATTTGAAGCGTTATAATTAATAACGCTTTTCATTTTATTGACCTTATACATATTCCTCCTCATTTCAAAACGAAGACTAAAGATAGTCTTGGTTTAAATATGACATTCTGTATACAAAATACTAGATTTAAATAAGTAACGTTATGCGGGCCGTAATCACACAGCATCATGTAGCCCCAAACTAAGAAGAGCTATGTAGACTATCAGATTCTTTAGTCTTCGTTTTGAAATAAGACAGATTTTGTTTATTAGTTATGTTATGCTATTGTAATTCTTGTAATAGGTACATTTACTTTGTCAGCTGAAATCTAAAGTATAGACAAACACATTACTCCCACTAGAAAATGAAGACTAGTGTTAAGGGCATCTTTACAGCACACCGGGGAGACGACTAACCGTGAGTTATGACGGCATTTTGCTCCACCCTTATGAGGAAATACGACAGTTTCTGCACCGAGACGGCGAGAGGGTCGACTCTATGATTGCCTAAAGTTAAGCTAGGTACAGAGGTACATAAACTTGTCATTCGCTACCGAGCCCTAATAGAGTACATTGGGTTTTATTGAGAGTTATATGTGTAAATACAGAACGAGCGAACACAAAAGAGCTAAGGTAAACGTTCCTTGAAATAAAATCTAGAAGGAAGATATATATTGGAAGATAATCTATAGAGCTAACCTATTCACTTACAAGCCTACATAGATACTAATACCTGACAAATATTCTCTTTTTAGTATCATTGACTCCTGTAATATCACATAGTAAATATTGCCATGCTTAAGTATAAAAAAGTACATTACTGCAGAGGCCAGCAAAAGAGGCATTGATGGACGAACGTGTAAATATGGGGCACACATACGTGAGTCCATCAATGCCTAGTTGTGGCCAAGGCTTGTATAGTACTTTTCTCAAATAATGCGCGGTAATTAAAACAAAATAGTTCCTAGACGGAACTTATACATTTTTCAATAAACAGCATTCTATTTGCAAGCCAGTTCGAAATTTAAATAAACCCTTTGATTAGTTAACCTCCTTGGTTTGTTTCGAGTAAAATATTTTTCCATTTTTAAATAACAAGACAGAGTTTTCATAGTAATTTATTTGGCCGCTAAACACGTCAGCTTTGAATTTTCATACAACTTTTGCCGGCCGCTGCTCGCATGTATTGGGCCAGTACAGCAATTTCGATTTATCTCGAAGAAGGTTGTCAAAATAATGCTCTAATTTCCAAGCATGTTTGAGAAAAAAAAAATAATGCTGTAATATGCATCATGCAAGCTCGTTCATTATGCGTCGTGCGTAACCACGAACACTTTATCCGGCTGACTTTTAAGTTTATGGAAATATATTTTACTCAAAATATGATGCTCAGACAGAATAATAGCAAACGCTAACGAGTTTTACTCTGAGACGCATCAATTACGGTATTCGATTGCAATATCTGCTGTATCGAGACGGGCATTGTAGGCCGGCCCATGATCTAATATTCATCGTCGACAGACGTGCCGTCTACATGGCAAAAGGCGCATTCACGTTTAAAGCAGGTTTCCACTGAATACCCAGTGGCCACGAACATAGTTCTATTCTGCTTATACTAGTACTGAAAAGCACTTAGCCATCTACTTTGACCGCGTGCGTTTCATATTCAGAAACAACGGATTCTAAAGTAATTTTTCTCATTTTTCACAATTTACATCATTTAAAATCTACAAATTGCGAGAAACTTTTCCCTGCGATACCCAACCCGCATGCCCTGCCATGCCCATGGATTATGGGCACATCCCCTTTAGATGAGACCTAAGTCCAGCAGTAGAGTTATATAGGCTAGTGTTTAAGGTGACCTACAACGTCATAAATATATAATGAACTTTCGCTCAAGGTGCTTCGGCTTCCCCGAAGCATCTCCATTACATCCATAACAGCGGTAAGGCGAAGCAAATATCAATTATGCGCATTTGTGTATATTTATACTGAACTAGTCTATAAAGACTGATGATTCTGTGACGCGTAGATACAATCTGCACTCTACCTGAATGCGGCCAAAGCATAATACATAATTAGATACAGCAAATGCTCCCAGGGTCTGCCCGGCATGCATTATGCACGAATCTAAATTGAATGTGCAGTTAGTTGCGTGGATTAAACCTCGTCATACATGCCACATGACCGCTGTGAATTTTACTCATCAGCGGTTTATCACGGTTTGGAATGAAGTGAGAATTTTTGATTAGTACTGCTATAATATAATGAGAAAACTTTTGCATTTATAATGGAATTGATATATGCGGATGACGACTTAAAAATTCTAATTAGTCCGTCATTTGCATTATCAAAAAATATTGGACACGTATTTTTTCTTTTGTCAATTAAACAAAATATGACAGAGATATTAGTGCGTTGAAGTTCCGCGTGACGTCACGGTTTAGTATACTTTTTACCTAGCCATGACGTCACGAGACCCCACTCCCGAACTTTGACGCTCTTTATCTCCGTCAATATTTATTTATGTGATAAATAAAAAAATACATGTCCAATATATTTTGTTGATCTATCTGACGGACTAATTAGAATTATTATTGTTTTACCTATTCGTCATCACTATTGTACCTACTTACTTACATTTTACATAAGTGCCAAAAGCTCGAGTGAATTCCAAAATACTTGACATACACAAGTTCTTTTGGGTTCAAAATAACAGATGAGTCGGTGTATGTAATCGACAGCATATTGGCGAGCCCATAAAAGTTTTCAAAGGCGTAGGAACAATATTATTAAGCAGAACTTTGGCGCTGGAGAAGGAAGCCCGATAACGAAGGTATAAAAATACAATATCATGTAAATGTCCCTGTGCTAAGGGAAACTTTTAGAAGAAGCGACTAATGAATGAGCCGATTGATTAGTCAGTCAGCCTGGATTCCCTTTGAATCTTTATCAAACAGAAATAATCCTGCTAGGAACTTGCTTTCTAGGTAATATATGTACCAAACAAGAAAGTTATATTTAGTCTCCTACTTTGAAATTCTATGAAAAACTGAACTTCAATGAAAAATTCGTGTCCCTTCTTGTCTCCAAGTCAACTGAACGGATTGCAACTAAGTAGTTTTAGACTAGGAATCACATCACACTAATATTATAAAAATGCGAAAGTTTGTGTGTGTGTGAGTATGTTTGTGGTTGCTTCTTGTTCTTGTTGTGTGGTTACATTTAACAAAAATTCAATTTAATTTTAATGCATATTTTGTCATTGAAATTCATTGCATTTTAATTTAATTAATTAATTTAGTTACATAATTCACAATTAATATTTTGTAATGCAATCCTTTTTTTTTTGTTTAAATTGTATAATGATCTCTCTCCATACTAGGAACTTCGTTATTATTAACAACATACGAGTACGTTCTCACAGGGTCTTGTGGCTGAACACAATGGTCTCGGCAGAAAAACAGCGTCCACTGTGAACGCAGTGGGCATAATGCTGAGTCGGGGCCTATTTGCTGCTGTAGCACACAATACCTATTATAATAAGTGTTTTTTTTCTTGTAAATTCTTAGTTTTATGTGGTTTTATATGTATTTGTGTGCTATTTTGTAGCAAATCAAGTGATGTCTATGTCTATGTCTATGTCTTGTGTTATGTTTCTGGATTAAGTATCACGCAGCCGCGGGCGGAAGCTAGTAACTTATATACTACTTTTCAACCACTACACCGGTACTAGTTAAAAAGTACCGACCGCGTGAGCGAAACTGTGGCTGAAAGCTAATAATAAATACAACATAAAAAAACATTGTGAGTAATATATAAAAAAAACACCACTACAGTTTAGCCAACAGGAGGTACAAACGTGACGCGACGGCGAAAGATTATTGTTCTAGTCCACGCCCAAGATTACCTCGGACCACGTTTAACTGTGAATTATGATAGTCTTAGAGCCTAGAATAGAACTGCACTGCGAAGACGATAAAAATGAATTAATCTTAAACTTACACTCAACAACAAACAAACTCACTCATATTATAAAGGCGAAAGTTTGTGAAATGTGAAATATTAGTCCATCATTCACGCCACAACTACTGAACGAATTGAGCTACAATTTTGCACATATTATGTAGTTCTAGATCAGAAATTATATCTAAGCTACTTTTCATCCGGTTACCACGTAAACGAAGCCGTGGGCACAAGCTAGTTTCAAAAAGTAATGAGGTCTTTGTGTTAGTTCGTACAGATTTGACGACTGTTAGAAGTGAGTGAAAGAAAACATGTTTTTGCTGATACCACCTAGCATTGGAAGGGCAAAGTAGGAGAATGACGATGTTAGATATTGCAATAGTAAAAAAAAACCGTAAATTCTATTGAAGATGAACTTTTTTTAAAATAAATGTTACTCAAAGATTTTTTCAATAGACTTTACGGATTTTATTTTACTCTTTTCTTTTAAAAAAAGTCTTGGACTTTTTTTAAAGGATTAACTTTTGTCAATTTTTTTTCGTAGTGCGTCCTTATCTTTCCTCCTGTTCAATCTTGTTGACGTCTATGAGAAAATACTGCTGCTACGACGCCACGAGGGTGCAAGATTGCGGATATTTAGCAGGGCACGCGCCAGGGATCTGGACAAGCTAAATAAATAGCTTAGTTACAGAAAGAAACACAATACCAGTTGAACATATATCACGTGTTTTAACATAGATGGCATAAAGACAAGCCTATGTCAAATATGAGCTATGATGAGCTAGGTATGAGATTTATTTATTCCATGGTATGAGATACGATGTTTTGCGGCGTGACGGGTCGGCGGCGGCGCAGCGCGGCGCGATGGCATATAAGAGCTTGGCCATATGTTAACTAAATATATTATGTGTTCCAAAGCCCAACGCCCATGTATCCGTACCATTATCTATACATGTATAGATGCCTCCTTGATTTATTTTATTTTTATTTAATCCTTTATTTTGGAAGTGAACTTATAACTCAATATTCTGTAAATAGTTCAATCGCCTACCTGTTCATGTTATTATTATAGAGCAAAAACGGCAAAAAAAACACGTTATGATACGTATGGGAGCCCCCCTTAAATATTTGTTTTATTCTGTTTTTAGTATTTTTGGTATAGCGGCAACATAAATACATCATGTATGAAAATTTCAACGGTCTTGCAATCACGGTTGTATGAGATACAGCCTGGTAACTGAAAAACGGCAAAAAAATCACGTTTTTTGTATCGAAGCCCGCCCTTGAATATTTATTTTATTCTGTTTTTAGTATTTTCGGTATAGCGGCAACATAAATACATCATGTATGAAAATTTCAACGGTCTTGCAATCACGGTTGTATGAGATACAGTCTGGTGACTGAAAAACGGCAAAAAATCACGTTTGTTGTATGGAAGCCCCCCTTAAATATTTATTTTATTCTGTTTTTAGTATTTTTGGTATAGCGGCAACATAAATACATCATGTATGAAAATTTTAACGGTCTTGCAATCACGGTTGTATGAGATACAGCCTGGTGACTGAAAAAGACAGAATAAATAAAATATTTATTTTATTTATTCTGTTTGTATTTGTTGTTATAGTGGCAATAGAACTACACCATCTGTTAAAATTTCACCTGTCTAGCTATTACGGTTTAGCCTGTTGACAGACAGACAGACGGACATTGGAGTCTTTGTAATAGGGTCGTATGGAACCCTAAAATGAACGAGTTAGTTTTTTAAATTTGTAAGTTTAAAAATAAATAATAAACATTGTTAAAAATTTCGTCATCTAGCATTTTGAAGTTTGAATAAATATTGAATTAGGAAAATCGGTCCACGATTGACAGAGATATCTATGAACATACATAAGAAAGTCGGAAAAAAGATTCCGACGAATTGTGAACCACCTTATTTTTCGAATTCGTTTAATATATAGTTTATTTGATTGAATCCCCGGCATTTTCACTAGCGAGAGTATTTTGGGCCTTAAATCTTGGTGGAACTTTGAGTCTTGCTAAGCCCGCCGTAAGCAGCAGTTCATTACTTCCTAGATATTCAATCAACTAAGTAAAAGCGCCAACAGAGCGAAATTTATCAAACTAAAAGCACGAAACTTCTAAAGCACGTCGGAATGTCTGAAAGACAAACTTGTTGTTTGAAAATAGAGGAAAAGTACCTCTTAGGTGATTCTAAACTGGGCATATAGTGAGAATAATAATTGCTAATAAATACTTCGTTATGCTTAGCTTGGTTAACTTGGTTAAGCAAACTCGTCACTACTTCGATGGGTGACCGTTTTGTGGCGTTTGGATTTGAGCGCTTCCGTGCTTCGGAAGGCACGTTAAGATATTGGCTTCTTCAGTCATTAAGCCACGTCGGAGGTCTTCGGGCGACTTAAAAACTCAGACAAGAATTAGCTACTAGCTCATAGGATGAAGGAAGGAAGAACCTGTTGTTAGACATATACAGTTTATGACTATTTCCCTTGATTTTCAATAAAGAAAGAAAGAAAGAATGTATTTATTTGACACACAAAAAGGAAGGTTCACAAACAAAAGGATGGTACTGTAAGCTAACAAAACAGTAGTAAATACACAATAAAAACACACAACACACATAACTACTATCATTTTAACCCCTCCATGTTGCGGCCAAATAGGCTTAGTCTCAGCGATATGCTGCTACCAAACATGCGATGTAAGGTGGCAGCGCTGGTTTTCAGACTTTACCTATAGGTGACGTCATAAGTCGAGAACCGTTAACTACAAATACATAAACTATTTTTAAACAGAATAATACATTAAACACAAAAATACATAGGTGTGTTGATAAAAGAAATAATAGAGCTAGAATAAATAATTTAAAATACTATTAAAATACACACATTTTATACCATGCAATCATTGACATATATAAACCAAATAAATATCGTTGCTATGCATTTACACATACAAGATAGTAGTTTAATAATATGTAAGCAAATATTAAATAAAAATATATACTTGAATATACTGGCAGCACTAATTATATTCTCTTCTCTTTTTTTTAAATAAAGCTTGTGGAGTGACGTTGTGACTTAGGAAAAGATCAACTTCATTGCCTTGTTGACTGCTAATCGATCGTTTACAACAACACCAGCGTATTCACTCCACTGCTAGACATAGCTCTCTCCTATAAGAAATGGGATATGCTCATAATCCCCACGCTGGGCATGCGGGTTGGGGATCGCAGGGCACAGCTTCTCGCACCACCGACGCTTCTGCCTATTGGTGGCCAGGGGATTTAGCTGTACCAGTGTTAGGCTACGCTATGCCGCATTCAGCCGGCCGGGTGCAGGCAGGTGAGGTTGACTTGGGTTCCCAAAGATGGTGTTTAGAACCCTTTACCCAATGAATCGTTCATTATCATCCAATAGTGATGTCTGTGATGAGGATTTTTGTTGGGTGCTTTATGAATTTGAATTGCAGAATTCTGCATGACGTGTTGATATTCTATAATATAACATTATAGCAATGTAGCACATAAAAAATGGCCTACGTAATTTTGACATAGGTAATTATAACATAAATTACAATCCCTAAATTGTATTGCGTGTTACTAATATTTTTTGAGTATAAAAGTTGACTTGTCAAATATTTTTTACATATAATATTTTGTCTTATGTGTTAATTCAATTAAGACAAAAATTGAAACAATTATATATTTTTTATTACAAGTCTGTAATACATTAGTGGACCATTACCTGTAAAAAATATAGCGACTATTTGATAACTAGTTTAGTACTATCAATTATACGTAGTATTAAATCAATAACATATATAACCAACAAACCATTCCTATAATTTATCTGATGCTGCAAGAAATGCATCAATACACAGCGCCGTGTGCAATAATAATGAAAGCAAACCAACATGCGCTGAATTTATTTTCCAATTCAAAGTTCATTCAGAATTAAGTTGCCTCGAGAGCTGCCCTGCAGCCAAATGGGATTGCTTTAACTCCGCACCTCACAGACTTAAGAACTTTACAAATCTTAGTTTTTTCTACTTCATTATAATTCCTATTAGCAACAACCTAATTTACGGTTGGACTGAAAGAATATATGAAATGTTATGACTTGGGTAATGGTCACAAATGTATGAAGCCTGGTGCCAATTTTTAAATTGCTAGGACATATGAGGGCATACAATACATGCCCGTAAGACATTAGACGTTGGATAGGTCTTATCTAATATTTACTATGACAACTTTGTTGTGTACCTAATGTTTGTCCGTTCGGAGCTGTAGATTCAGTATAATGACCTATGCAAGTAATAACTATCAAATGGATCAATAACTAATCCTAATCATGTCATTGCTATGGGGGGTGGAACCAATCTGCCCATTGTCCTATATAATTATAATGAAAATAATAATAATAATGCGGGACGTAATCACACAGCATCATGTAGCCCCAAACAAAGCAGAGCTTGTATTATGGGAACCACATGATTAATGTATTACACATATATTATTTTTTTCGTAAATACATACATATCATACATAAAAACACCCAGACACGAGACAAATGTGATAAATGATACACATTTATCTTGGGATAAGACTTTATTTTTGCTTTTGGATCCATTTAACATACTTTTTAGACATTATTGTACAGAGGTTACTTGGAGATCATTTTGTTCAAAAACTAACGAGGCTTGTGGCTCAATCTCAATTCTCAAGACGACTTGTCGCTACCGCTTCACTTTTCGGAATGCCCAAGCCTCGTCATTTTTCGTTAGGTACTCTCAGACAATACCTCCCTCCAAAATCCAATCATCAACAAAACCAGAGACTTGCTCTATGGTTTTCGTTCAGTTCAGTTCAGTCACGTTCTGAGTTGCCATAATATGCATGATTAATACTTTTTACATCCGGTAATTATTATTTGCATATAAAATAGATTATTGAATAATAATGATTGTTAAAATAAACTTTTAATATTAAAGAAATCATGACACAAATATCTACAGAACATGCAAACATTTGTCCCGCAGCGGGAATCGAACCCGCAACCTTCTGCGTCTCAGGCGGACCTTCGCCCACTGCGCCACAGAGGCCGTCAACTTGAAAATTATAGATAGGCATAAACAGATCACTAATGAATGTTTCCAGAGCAAATAAGTTGAGCATATCAAAGTTTTACTATTCAGTTCTGTGTACATTGCCAATCCTTAAATATACCTTCCAACTCCCGTAGGAGGATTATAATGCAGTTACTACGTGCTTACCTTATCTACTTGGCTAATCTTAGATTTACTTGTGTATTTTCTGCCAGCCAAAAAAAAAAAGTAAGTTGCTAAAGTAAGTAAGTAAGTACAAGTAGCTTTTCCTTACCTTTTTGTAGTTTTCTAGCAAGAGTTTGATAATAGGTAACATCGTGTTAGTACTTAGCGAGACTTGTCAACATTGACAAGTCGCACAAGTAAAACGACTGACCTCATTCAGTTTCTGTCAAACAGCCGCTTTCAGCTTTCAGATAACATCTTAATAAACATAAATCTTAATAATCCGCTTAAACACAGATGAGTGTTTCAAAATACTACAAAAGCCGCAGCTGCAGCGATACGTTCCCTTTCATTTTGCATTGTGGAATGTCAAGATGGCTTCGAATCACAGACAGACACGCACCGTTGGAAGACCCTCTTGCTCGGTGCGTGGCTGTCTGATATCTGCAGAATCACGCACCGTGGTAAGCCAGTTATATGCCCATAATTCCCACGCTGGGCATGCGGGTTGGGGATCTCAGGGCACAGCTTCTCGCACCACGCTGCTGCCCGTCGGTGGCCAGGGGATTTAGCTGTGTCAATAAAGGCTCTGCTATGCCGCAATCAGCCAGTCGCCAGAGCCCTGTTCGTTGTTTAGCAGGGTGCACCACGTGCAGATGGGGTTGGCTTGGGTTCCGAAGATAGGTGTTGGAACCCCGTACACCCCCCAAGAGAAGATAGTTATGTGTACCCCTCACCCCTCACCCTTAGATTAAGTTTACAATATTGTTTTTGCCTGCATTGGAATGCAGCTTCTTAGAATTGAGTAATGCTGATACAGCCGTCTGTATGTCGTCCGGCTGCATCCGAACCTAATGTACTTACTTCATTATTAAAGCGCCTCCAAATCGGTGTGGACGTAATCACCCTAGTTTTATTTTATTAATTAAGTAAATCAGTTAGCTTTTTAAAAACCCGTAATAACGTTCCCAAATTAAGAGTGGCGCAGCCGGCGCGGATTTTCATCATTTTCACGGGTTTTCCGCGGTTTTTCTGATGTCCAAATCCGTCAGAAATTTTTGCAAGAAAATCTACGAATAACGTAAATCCGCCGAACCAAATAAATTTCTCTTACGGGTAAAGAAAAGCTGAACATGGGAGTAGCGGTCGGTTGGTGAGTAAAACTTTTCGCCATTCCTTTCCCTAATCCTCCAGTATTTTTCATGGGTTATTAAAACTTTAACTTAAAGTTAATATTTGAGATCAAACTTCTCTCAATATAACGTGTCTGGAATCTTTGTATGTAATTCTACGAAGGTTAACCAATATTCTTAGAATCGAATAACCATAGAGTTAGGAAAAGATAGATGGTACAAATTTTAAAATTCAGATTTGTATCGTAAGTTATAGAATAGTGTTAGGTAACGATTAATTGATCTTAACATCGATCATTAATTGATTTATTAATAAAATATTATATTACAAATTTTACAATTCAGATTTGTAATGTTAGAAATAGAATAGTGTTAGGTAACGGTTAATTGGTCTTAGCATCGATCATTAATTGATTTATTTAAGTATAATATTTTTAAAATACAATTTTTATAACTTTTACAAAAAAACTATCCTTTTATATTCCTTTATTGTTTGCTTTTATGTGATTTTATTGTGCTGTTTTATTGTGTTACTGTGTAATTTTTGTGTATTTAATTGTGTAAGTGCAAGTGAAAGTTGCCTTCTCTGAATCGTTCGTAGCTCTACCGTAATAATGACGAAATCAACTCTCGAATTAATTCCTAGGGAAATTGTACAGTTAATTCCTTTGTTCAGTGGTGATAAAAGACAGTTAAGTTTATATTTGCGTAAATGTCAATATGTAATTGATAAATATAGTAGCATTAACGAAGATCAGAACTTGTACGTTTTCAACGTCATTACGAGCAGACTTTCCGAGAATGCAGCTGCGCTCTTATCAGAACGAGAGGATATTGTGACTTGGTCCGCTCTGAAGGAACTGCTAATCCAGCATTTTGGAGACCCGCGTAGTGAAGCGTGTATTTACATAGAGTTGGAATCTTTAAAAATTAAATCAGGTGAAAGTTATTTAGATTTTTGTAATCGAATTCAAAGTGTGCGATCATTACTGATTTCAAAAGTGAATATGAACGCGGATAGTGATTTGAAAAAGGCAAAATTAATAATTTACGATAATACGGCTCTGAATGTATTTTTATACAACCTTCCGGAATATATGGTACGGATAGTGCGACTTAAAGTACCCGCGACTTTAGAAGCCGCATTGAGTGTCGTGCTCGAAGAAGTCAACTTCTTAGAGCAGTATAATATGAGAAATCGTATTCACGGTAATAGTCAAATATCAGGTTCAAGTTTAAGGCCATTGACAAATAATTCGTCTGGGTTTAGACCCATGTTGCCTAGCAAAAATGTTACGCCTAAATTTAACTATGGTGTATCGCAAAATTCGGAAATTAGACTGCCCCAAAATCAAAAGCAAGGTCAGGCACAGAATTCTGGAGTCCGCCCACTCACATCCGGGTACCGACCCCAGATTGGCCTACAGCCGCAACAGTTTGGTGTTCAGCCAGAACCGTTTGGCCTTCAGCCACAACAAAGATATGGCGTTCAGTCTGAACAATTTGGTTATAAGCAACCACAGCAATTTGGTTATAGACCACAATTTGGTTATAAACCAAACTTTGATATTAGGCCGCCCCAGTTTGGGTACCGACCTCCACAGGTACAAAAATCTCAATTGCAAATTAGTGACGTCTCTATGAGAACAGCGCCCCATAGACCACAGCCTCAAGTACCACAAACAGGTATTAAGTTAAACGAACTTACCATGAATGAGTTCGATTATGAAAACGATCCTTATTATGACGAAAGTTTTTACTATGATTATGAAAGTAATGATAATGTAGTGAACTATTGTGACGAAAATAAATCGGAAAATTATGAACAAAAACAAGAAAAACTGACCGATGTACTTCAGATAATGACATTGAACGAAACTATTTCAGCAGACTTGTCTAAGGATTCCAATTAATGCTTTGAACTCGAATCATGATAATCAGCCATGGACAGTTGAGGATGTTGATGATGATGAATTACTTGAAAATGATTTAGGTGGTATAGTTCATTTGATTGAAGTAGATCAGAGTCCAGAAACAACAGAGAAACAAACGTTACTTAGTGATACTTCTATAATTAAAGTTTTGAACAAATGTTTGGCAAATGAGATGCAAATGATTAAAGAAATTAATAAATTAAAGAATGGTAAAGCTGAAAATGAAAAAACTATTTTTGCTCAGGATGTTAATAATGTTTTAAATAAATACTTCGCAGATAAAATGGTAGCGATTAAAGAAAAGAATAAAGCAAAGAAACAATGTGAAACGGAAAAACAAGTGTTCAAAGAAAATAAAAATCTAGCCGAACATATTAATAATGATGATGATGATGATGATATGAATAACGGTAAAACAATACTAAATAAACCGAGTTTTGTCACAACGAAAGTTAAAGGTGACCCTGGCTGGAATGTTTTACCTATACAGATAAAAGAAAATAAAACTAAATCGCCATTCAAAGAGAAAAATGAAAAAAAATTATGACTTAACCATAGACTTCCGATAAAAATAAATGATTAAGGCTCTTACAAACTGACTATTGGACTAGAGTTATCTAACGTTATTAAAATAGAATTTATAATAATTATAATTATGTGTTTTTAGAACTTTTATACAATTAATTAACTTAAACTGACTTAACTGACTTAATGCATATTTTTATTAAATTCTTTAGCGTAAAAATAATTCATACAGAGTTCATACGATAAATCATTGAACTAGAGTATGATACCGCCTACTTGTCTCGCATAGGTAACATTTTGATAAACATACATACTTCTGAAGTGAGTCATGATCAGACTTTCTTAGAAATTAAGCTTGGTCTCTGGAATGTCTGAGAGCTTTATCAGTGGTGCAGAATAAATTAACCAGATAAATGTTGTGTACTAATTACAAACGTGAGCTTGAGAGTTATGAGTTATAAGTATTAAAGAATTTAGAAATAATGTTAAATTTTTTGTCGCAAAACCGAATAGTTAAGTTTTCTATACATACTTGTTGGATTGTTCTATAAATTTACGAATAGTTTCAGAACTATCTTTATCAGATTAAGTCAAATCAAAACAGCCTTAGCTTCTACTTAAGCTTTTAGCTTCTAGACTCTACTTAAAGTCTCTATATTATAACAGTGCATTGTGAATTCACCGAACTTTTATATTATTTAAAATTGATTTCTTATGTGAAAAGCTAAGTTAAGTCGCCTAACTAACAGAACTTGTTAAAATTAAGTTAAAGTGTGAAATCATATGTTAAGAAAAACCAGATCACGTTTAGCTTGGAAATGTACTTATAAACATTTTAAAATGTATCCCTTACCATTTTTCCATCAATCTGAAAATAAAACCTTATCTATTTTCCCTAAACACCCTTACCTTTTGGCGAAAGGTTTGAAATACTTACCGATTGTAAAACCGTGCCGCCCGTTAACAGCTGGCGACCATTTTCATGACAACACCATGAGCCTTATACCATGAGCTCACCTGTATGGAACAACTCATGAACTAAGACGATGACCCCACTCATTGTGAGCAGCATCAGGTCCTGATTATAAAGGCCAAGGTCCAGCGAGTCACAACTCACACTTGGATTATTTTAAACAGACTGAAATCTACGTTAACCAAATATTGCGATAACGAGGTCAGTAAGCAGCCTATCTTCGGGATCTTCCTCGTGACTACCGACGAGCCTTGTGATTTGGAGATCAATAGAATTCGTAATCGCCACCGTATCTTGATAGAATCGGACGTTGTAGAGCCAATTCCTCTAATCGCCATACCGCAGCTACGTGTGAACGCGAGCCTATCAGGTGCACGCGCACTCAACATGAACGGTGTCAGCTTAATATTGTAATAAAATACATGGCGTATTCCCTTAAACATAGTGCAGTGATTGAAAGTGTTTTGAATGAAAATAAGTTTAGCTTCAGTGAAAATTTAGATTACGCGACTATAGGATTAGTTAATTTACGATTTTCTTGTTCTTATTTTATGTGTTTTGCTAAAATTGTTTAAAACTGATCCATTTAAGAAAAATTATCGGCACAAATCTCCAAATCGATTCAACCGATAATTTTCCTCTTAGGGATGGAGGAGTTATGTGTACCCCTCACCCCTCACCCTTAGATTAAGTTTACAATATTGTTTTTGCCTGCATTGGAATGCAGCTTCTTAGAATTGAGTAATGCTGATACAGCCGTCTGTATGTCGTCCGGCTGCATCCGAACCTAATGTACTTACTTCATTATTAAAGCGCCTCCAAATCGGTGTGGACGTAATCACCCTAGTTTTATTTTATTAATTAAGTAAATCAGTTAGCTTTTTAAAAACCCGTAATAACGTTCCCAAATTAAGAGTAGATAGTACTATATTATTAAAATACCCAGGCCCAACACAAAAAATACATAAGTACTTACAAATCATAAACATTATTGTCTCTCTTTAGCGGAAAATGAACCAACAACTCCAGCCTTGAGCCAAGAAATTGAGAGACAAATCGGATCGTCAAGCCGTTAATTAAAGTTTGGCTATGTTTAATTTTCCGGGTTCAAGGCTACCCAATCTAACAAATCACATATCACATAGTATCACAGACGCAAACATAGACCAAAAAAATCACCTGCCCTTTTTGGTACCTAGACAATAAAAAAGTGAAGTGACGTTTGATATCTCCACACCTCGTTAGTAAGTTTAATGTGAGCCTGAAGTCATGCTCGTTACATTATGCTGGCAGGCGTTGTGATATTTTGAGTGCGATACCCCCAGGGTGGTAACGTGGTGCATATTTAAACAATGCCATCGTGACTTTGGAGCGACATTCGACCATTAAGTATTTGCTTAGACCAAACTGCTGTTCCCTTAAGGTTAAAACGACGTTTGGGATGTTTTATTTCCACATTAAAAGATTGGACTTTTACTATTTCAGAAAATATGTTTTGTTTTGCTGCTTAAGTAAACAACAAGTCCTGCCTACTGATATAATAAAGGCGAATAGTGGGCGAAAGGTTGTAAAAAGATGTGGAATTGGAAATGTCAATTCAATTCAAATTCCACATCATTGAATTTATGCACATATTTAGTTCTCTATTTTGAAGAACGACCCCACCTAGAGTAGTATAAGGGCAAGGAAATGATGATGTAGTCCTATATAATGTTGTAGATAAGGGTTATCAAATAGGTCAATTTTTATCCGAGTAAGTACTACGCGAGCAAAGTCGCTTAAACTAGTTTTTTTAATGAAAGCTAATCTTATAAACATTCGATTCGATATAGTTCTATATAATGTTGTAGATAAGGGATAACATATGTAAATTTTTATCCGAGTAGGTACTACGCGAGCAAAGTCGCTTAAACTAGTTTTTTAAAGAAAGCTAATATTATAAACATTTGATTCGATAAATCAATCTATACAAAACGAAATGTAAACTTTCACCCTCATCGCATCGAAAGTGAAGTAATGATTGAGAAAAAATCGTCTAGATGTATCCGAACCGGATGGTTTTGACAGTCGGGCCACATCGCGACCTGAACGATTTACATATTACGTGACACTTTTACGAAAATCGCCATTGACTCCGACTGATAGACTGAGACATCGAGGGCGATATTGTTTTCCGAATGTAACCCACCATTCCACGGCCTTTGAAGGGTGAACTGTTTTTATTGCTACTGAAAATTCTATGAGAGGTATTCAATGGCTCCCTTTATTCTCCCGCCCGTTCATATTTTCGCATCCACATTTCGCAAAATAAATTTTGTTACGTTAGACAACAAACGTTATTGATTAAATTACGTGAAAACATGTTGCTGTAGACGCCGCCGGTGAGATTAAATTATTTAACATAAAACGCCGGGAAGACTGATACAGAGATTTACCACCTTTGAGAACAGCGCGGCGGCGGCGTGCTCGTGTCATTTGAAACAACGTGTTTTGGATTTAGCTATTTACTTCCTTTGATGTCTCTAATGCTAATATTTGATTTGCTTGAACAAACGCTTATGTATAAATTAACTAATCTCTGCCTCTTATAGTGTAATGATTAGGTCATAAGTTAAAACTTATATAACCGGTAATACATAGTTAAATATACTAACTCAAAAAAAGCCGGTCCCATTTCATAAACCAAAATAAAATAAAAAAGGTTCCTGACTGGCTACATAAAACTAAATTTAAATACTTTTTATGAGCTGTCCCATAACAGAAACTATTATGATAACCAACTGGAACTATTTTAATAAGGAAATTATACTGCTCTATTTGTACCTAGAATTAATGCTTTCATCTCTATACTAATAATAATTATAATAAGTATAAGAATATTCATCTGATAAATAAAACAGTTTTCAATTTGAGCACGTTTCCACTGCATTTGCTTAAAACTCATAAATAGTACGCGAAATTCCGCCAATTAGCCGAGCTGCACTGTATCGAAGGAAACTTTTCAAGAGCTAGCCCGTACAATCGAGAGCGTATTGAGTTATGATTAACAAACTTTTAGCTATAAAATTTGGTTTACTCCTTGAAACCTGTATTAAATTACTAGCTTCCATCCGCAGCTTCGGTCGTTGATTTTAGTCCGTTTTACAATTTTGGTATAAAAAAGGAAGCACCATAGAAAGTACCTACATGATGTGATGATTTTCACATTTACAAATTTTCTCCTATAAATTGATTAATAGTAGATTAATAGATTTCAACTAGAGGGACTAATCAGCTAGAAGGGGCAAAATAAATATCCAAGAAGTGGTGCACAAGGGTGCCAACACAAGTCGCTGTAGACAAGCAGTCCAGCCCATCTCGAAGACAACACAAGGGATCACGATATTTTGTCATGAAGTAACCGACCACAGTAAGATGAAAATTTTTCACGACTATAGAATCTGTTGAAACTGGCATGGTTAAACTAATCTTGGATTATGATACTACTTAAATGTTAATGAGTGCTGCGGTTTGAGATAGGCTACGTAAAAGTAGTTATTACATTCATAGATTGGTGCTTCTATAAAAATGAAGTAATTTTTATCCATTCAATACCATTCCATTTTGGAAACAATAAATAGTCCATTTGTTGTCAGTGTCCTGGCAGCTGACTGATGTCGGCATGCTTCGCTTAATTGAGCTATTTGTGTCGTCCCGGGGCGATTCCACGTAACAGTGAGGACACACGATGCGTTTACGGTGCGCTGCATCGACTGATCGATGACGCCATATCGTTTAAATAATTTTATAAATTAAGACATTCCAAACGATGCACTGTGACTTCGAGCGACGACGCATTGCACGCATAATGCACATGGTGCCAACGCGTGAGGACCAGAGAGATGAAGCGGGAAGGAGAGATACGCTGCAACGCTAGAGCTCCAATCCAGCGTAGCGCAGTATTACTAATTGAGCTCAATTTTCGCTCAAAATTTAACATGATACACCCTACACTGGGACGCTGCTGAAACGACACGTCGTAGTACCGTTGGCAGTGGCCGTGTGGTACTCAGTATGTCAAATTTCAATACACTGCGCTGCTGTGACGACGCGATGCAGCTGCAACGCCTGTGTGGCATTGCTCTACTGCGTGTCTGCTTTTATCATTACCTACTTGGCAGGGTTAACAGATTAACCCCCTTACTTATGAATGCTATTTAAAGTTAATCAATGCTCAAAGTTGACCCTGTCACTGTTTTTCATTATTGAACGGTCAGAGATGGCAATAGTTTAATCATCGTTTATCTTTTAAAAGATGTTCATAAGTAAGGCCATAAGTGTTTAAACACACTATAGCCGAAATTACGCGACGTAAGTTCGGCATGATAACGTCTGCAATGCTATTTGAATTACAGATGACACATTATGCTGAAATGACGTTTCGTTATGGCATACAACCGACCTTGTCAAAATCAGCTGTGGAACTTTCGGCGAAAATTTTCGGCATAGTGTGTTTAGACGCTTACAATCTATTTATATAAAAGAGGTCTTTTTCTGGAATCAACGTACAGCCTAAACCACTGAAGATACAACGTTGAAATTTGGAATGTAGCTTTCTTTTATAGCAAAACCACCGAATAAGAAGGGACTTTGGAAATTGAACCCCTAAGAGAGTTAATGGGAGTAGCAAAGTTTGTATGGGGGACGAAAAAAATCTTCACCAATTAACTTGAAATTTTGCACAGACTATCTAATCAAAAATAAACTAACACTTGTTTCAGCATTTTACGCAAATAAACCCCTAAGGGGTACAAAAAGTATGGCAAAGCTTGTTTAGGGGACAAAAACAATATTCACCTATTGACTTGAAATTTTGCCCAGAGACTCTCTAATAAAAATAAATAATCACCTATTTCAGCATTTTTCGCAAATCAACCCAAGGGGGTTCCAAGGGGGGTGACAAAGTTTGTATGGGGTACAAAAAATATTCACTTATTAACTTGAAGTTTTGCCCAGAGAGTCACACCTTTCAGCATTGTTTGCAATCAACCCCTATGAGTGAAATCGGAGGTAGCAAAGTTTGTATATAGAACAAAAAAAAATCTTATTTTAAATTTTGCATAGTGACTCTAATAGAAATAGAGAAATATCTATTTCAGCATTTTTCAAAATACAAACTCTAAAGGGTTACATGCGGGTGGCATTTTTCGTGCTTCAACCCCTAAGGGTAAGGGGAAGTGCCAAAATTTGTATAGGGAACAAAAAACCTTCACCTGAATGGAAATTCTGCACAGAAACTTACATAAAAATTAAGTAAACACCCTTTTTCTGTGTTTCAACATCGAAGGGGGTTTAACGGAGGTGGCAAAGTTTGTATGGGGGACAATACGGGTTTCAGTTTTTATTTACATATTGTATATCCTTAAAAACCCGGGTATAATGGGCATTAAAATTAAGAGAGAGAGATATCTTCACGACTTTTTTCCCATCATGGATATCTTCAGATATTGCTCAGTACGCAAATCTATTGAGGAAACCCCAAACATTACGTTCGATACGCCTATTTTTTGCAAGCAGCTAGCATTCCACGTGACAGGTTGCAAGCCCATCGCCGCTTTTTTATTGGAACACTAACTAGCACATACCTTTCGAACTTTTTAGTTCGAAGGCATGCCGGTTTCCTCACGATGTTTTCCTTCACCGTTTCGAGCTCGTAGTAATGCCACATAATTTTTAGCACGAAAAATCCATTGGTGCACTGCTTGGATTCGAACCCACAACCTCCAGTAAGTCGGGGTTCGCAGTTATAAACCAAGAATAAAATATTAATCTACTTTTTATCCGGATACCACGCGTGCGAAGCCGCAAGCCTAATCTAGTTAAACACAAATTAAAATATTTTAACTTCTGAGTTGAAGGTCGCGGACTCGATTCCTACCTAGCATTATTATAGCCAAAATGGATGGTTGTTCTATGCCTAGGTGTTATTTATAAATTATACGAGTACCTTTGTATGCTTTTCAATCTCTGCTACGCATGGTACAGGCTCTGCCTAGTTCGGGATCAGTTAACCGTCTGCGAGTTGCGTTGAGTATGCTCTATTTAAAAATGTTATACTAAAATGTAATTTTACGTTAGACGCATATCCGAACTAACGAAAGCTATAGTAAAGTTTTTTCCATCATTTTTAATATTCCTAAGTAAAAATGTAGATGTGTACCTACAGTTTGTTTTGCGGCAGAATTCCCAAAGGCGCCACATAATTCTAGAGCTTAACACGACCCAGCTAACATACGGCTGCTAGGTTATACCACCAAAGATTAATGACCACGACTTTCATAATAAATGTTAAATAAAAAAGTTGCGATCCAACTGTCTACTCTTCAGACCATTTATTTTAGCTTAGTACATGTATATTATAACTCCCTATGTAGTTATGGTTAGCAGAATAGAAAACGTTTATTTGACAAACACAGCAGGAGATATTGAATATATCTTCGGCTGTCATGTCATGTCAAGAGAGTAAGTTAAAGTTTAAAGCCTGGCGTATACATTCGTGCTTCGGAAGGCACGTTAAGATGTTGGTCCCGGCTTTTCAGTCTTTAAGCCATGTTGGAGGCCTTCGGGCGGCCTGATAACTCCGACACCAGAGTTGGTCACTAATTCATACGAAGAAGAAGAAGAATTCGTCGATGGCCCTCGTCGAGTGGTTCGACGAGACGTTTGACGAACTAATCGGTTGAAAGCGCCGAAACGAGCTACCGTTCCCACAATCGTCGAGCGTTCAGTCAGAGCTCTTGCAGAATAAATAAACCGGACGAGCACGCGAGTCACAAGGCGAACGAAAAGCGAGCGACAAGCGTCCGTTCACTATACGAGCTCGTCATTCGCCTTGCCGTTCGCCTCGCCTCTCGTGGCTTGTCAACCGGCGCGGCGCGGCGCCGGCTGTAACAGGACTTTATCCCATTCCAATAAATGAAATAGATTTATTTATACACTATAATTTTAGAAACTGTAAACATTATTATTATTTGTTATTATAAGCCTAAGTTGTCCCACTGCAAGGCAAATTCCTTCCTTCCACTACTCTCTATTAAGTGCTGTATTTTTCCAGTCTTCCATATTCCTACATGGAAGGAGTCCAGTTCGTCTCTCCATCTTCGCCGCGGTCGCGCCACGTGCTGGTCGTCTGATGTCATCCGGGGTCCAATCAGCGGCAGCCTCTGCCTAGAACTCATCTGGCATGCGGCAAACATGGCCTGGTCTGCCCAGTCCCATTTTAATTTGCCGACTTGTTGCCCAATGTCTGCGATTTGTGTTCTGGGGCGGATTGTGTTCTTGACGCCGAGGATACTACGTTCCATAGCTCGCTGGCAAACCCCGAGTTTGGCCTTTTGCAGATTTGTCATAGACCAGGTTTGTGCGCCATAGGTGAGGATAGGGAGAATGCACACGTCCATGAGTTTACGCTTGAGAGTGAGTGGAAGGTTGCCCTTCATCAGCGGTTTCATTGCCCAGTATCCCTTCCAGGCGTTCTCTGTGCGTAAAATAAAAACATCATCATCATAATCATAATCATTTATTTAACGAAACATGGGTAGGTACAGGAGATGGTACATAAATGTATAAGTTCAGCCATGATCAGCTTGTGTAGCATGTTAAATATTAAGTAGGTGTCACTAGCTTGGTGTAACTGTTGTCGTGCATGAATATAATCAAACAGAATTAATTATTATTTAATGTCACTTATCAAGGAAAAAAAAATCAAAATCATTAAGTAATTAGTATCAAATTAGTAATTAAACATTGTCAAGAAAACTTATCACTAAGATACTCATCCACACTATAGTAAACCTTATCTATAAGCATTTTTTTAAGTTTTAATTTAAACACGCCGTTCGAGGATGTTTCAAGCATATTTAGCGGTAGATGATTATAGAGCCTTAGAGCCATGCAGAATATACTACTGTTCATAAAGGCCGTTTTTTTTTTTTTTTTTTTAAACACAGCTTATAATAAAAAGTAATATAAATATAAAATTATAAGGTGTTCGGTCTTATCGTTTGGAAGCGAACTCTTCAAGACTATTCCATAAACATTATAAATATGTTCTGCAGATATTATTTGTTCCAGGTCTAGGATAAGTGTACCTACTAAGTTCCTGATAACTATATCTTAGGAGAAAATCTTAGGACCTCTTTCATTATCTTCAAGTAACGTCAAAGTAAGGTACTTCATTGATATAATATTGTTACTCAATGAGGTACTTGCTCTTTAAAATGACAAATCACTGAGCGACTTTGTCATTTGAACCATCAATTACAAACCTGACTGAAGACTGGACGACTGGACTTATAAGCCGTACTACGTTGCTTCATATTATTATGAACAATCATTATACTTGATACTGGCGAAATTGTGGAAAACTATCCCAGAAGCCACTCAATAAATAAGTGAAGTAAGTGTACTTTGAAGTTACTTGATGGTGATATTAAAAGAGGCCCTTTGTATTATATTTAATATGTATGCAACGGGGTATAATGCAATTAGGTGCTATGTGCTATGCTTCGAACAAAATAAGAGTGCTATGTTGCATTTACAAAAAGGAGCTGTGAAAATCCAAAAGTTTATGCTTTTGTACGGAATCCGAAAATATAGGGAATCTAAAAACTTATACATAATGTTAATGATATTCTATTCCGGCTTTCAATTATTTAAAAAAAATGCATAAAACCTGTCGTTGTCAGACCTCCAAAACTAATTCGTCTAGTCGTACTTATCCGAATCCTATAACTTTTGGGTGGTTCCGTAGCTAACATAGAGGCAAAATCTTCTAGACTATATACACATAAATGTAGTTTTATAGGTTTTTCCAGGTTGAATTTTGTCAAAATCACTGTATCAAAGTACTACTTATTCTTAAAAGTACATAATTTTTTTGTTAATATGGCTTTTACTCGAGGGCTCGTCCAGGGAAATACCTATCACTATATTATTCCTCCTGTGAAACAGCATTACTGTGTTTCGGTGTCTCCCCACGAGGTAAGATGTAATCTAAATCATAAAACCATTTTTTTGCAATGGCACTCATTGGGTGAGGTTTATGTCCCGCTCCTATAGGCTGATGATGATTTGAAGGAACTACCGTGCTCTACAGAAGCGTTAAACTTTTTTGCAAATACCAGATGGTCACTTAGTTACTTTTTTGCCTACGCCAGTTCATGGCAGGACCTATTTATGGTATCTATGTCCGTACATAGTATTCTTCCTCTAAGATTCCAAATAGTGGAAGTGTACACGAAGACAACTCGACTTTACGGAGGCTGTCGGAAACTTCTTGTTCATTCAGTCTGCCAATAGTTTTCCGCCTGATTTTGGATTGCAGCAAATTTAACGTACAGTCAAAGCAAGCTTCTATCGCAAAGGCATTAAATTATGCACTCCAAGTTGTACGAAGAGTCAGAGACCAAATTCACAAATTAGTCTAAAACTGCAACAGAGACTGGTATGTAAAGTTAGTCCCTTATGTATCAATTTTTTTTGCTTGAACTGCCAAACCTAAGTCATGATTGTCCGGTTTGGTTTGATTTGAATCCCAGACTTTTAGTATTTGATAGTGTCTTTAACGGTAACATAAACTTTTAAGTTACTTGGTAATTTTATTTGTACTTAAGACTTGTAGTTTTACAAAAAGCAAACAAAATTTGTATAGAGATGATCAATCGCCAAGTGAGAAAATTCATTAAAAAAATATTTATAATAAAATAATTATCTTCTTCACGATTATCGTGAAAACTCAAGAACTTTAGAACCTGTACAGTACTTACCTGTTTGTTTTATTTGAATACAGCATACTTTTTTGAAATAACTTTTGGGATAAAGGTATCAACGGTCATTTCTGTCCCTAGGAACATATTTCTGGGTGAAAGGTACCCTTTTCTGTGCCCCTACAAAATTTTATGATAATCGGTTGAGTAGTTTAGGTGTGAAATAGTAACAAACAAAAAACAAACATACTCCACCACCACCACGAGCCTATATGAGTCCACTGCTGGACATAGGCCTCCCCTTACTAGAAGGGAGATGTGCATGATCCTCACGTTGAGGTTCGCCGGGCACCGCTTCTCGCACCACCAACGCTGCTGCTCATCGGCGGCCTGGGAATTTGGGGCCGGTTAGGCAATGCTAAGCCGCAATCAGCCGGCCGCCGTTTGCTAGTTGCATGGTGCACCACGTGCTGAGAGTTTGGTAGATGAAGGTTGGAACCCCTTACACCCCAAAAATATACTTACACATTTATAATATTATTTAGGTTTAGAATGATCTGGATAAGACTAGCTATGCAATTGAAAATCGAGTCCTTCGTCAATTTTGTTTAGATGAGGTACTTACTATGCTGAGTAATAAACTAAAAGATGCACATTGTTCTCAACTCAAAGAGAAATTCATTAAATAATTTAGATCAAGTAATCCATTTAGAGCTGGCGAGCCTGGTTCACGCGAGGCAGGTGTCGCGCCTCGCCGCAATAAATAGCTATTTACCGGGAGTCGGGACTGCGGCCGCGGTGACGCCTCGCCGGAAGGTGTTCTCAATTTGTCGTCCCGAATGAGATTGTCACCGCTTTCTGTATTAGGTTAGTGGCTTTTACATTTCACTTTAAGGCTTTGACTGTAATAAAACGACGATGTTTACAAACTAATTTTCAATTTCACATTATTTTATTCTTTACTTGGTAATACCTGCTGCCTCTTCGATATAGTATAAAAACAAGTAGTACAAACAAAAAAACATAAATAAAGTGTATAACTTAGTACCCATATAACTTATGTAATTTAGTCTTACAAGAAGTAGAGTTATTTGTGAAGCGCTCACTCGGGAGTATCACCATGCGGGGGCGGGAGTTTTCTGCTGTGAAGCAGTATAGCTATGTCTCATTTTGAAGGGTCTGGGTGCCGGGGAAATTTCAGGCACATGAGGTTTAACACCTTTATGACTCAAATTGATGGATGCAAGGCGTTAAACCGTAGGTTACGACCTACGAAGCAACACTTTTTTTGGTTACTACTTAACATCAGGCCACTTAATTCGATCTTCAGATATCATAAAAAAGGGTTGTATGGGTTTTGTTATATTATATATGTATATTAAGTGAATATTTTATAACATATACCTAATATTTGTAGTGATCTTCAAATAAAATTAATTCTGCGTAGGGGTAAGTGTTCTGTATAGAGGGAACAAATTCACTTACCTCGGACAAAAAATTGAATGATACAGCCCATAAAAGCTTTGACATTAAATGAAAATTCTAACCAGAAAATGTTACCTAAGAGAAATGAGACATCGAAATGTTTGATTTATTTCGAAGTTCTATAATAAGCCTATTAAAAAGTTAATTAGGTCAAGGATTAAGGAGGCTCTATGTGACTATCTGTAACAAACGTACAAGGTGATGAGCATGATTTGTCAAAAATGCTTTGGAATTTTTACGTCATATCTTTTGCTAATAAGGACGTTTGTTATGCAAATATACGCTAAGTGGTAGATACCGCTAGTTACCGTTATTTTCACGTCATTCTTTGATTATACTGTTTCCATTGTACAGATTTTTTAAACTTTTAGTTAACAAAGACGTTTAGTAAATACACATTTATCTGGCTTGAACATTCTGATGTGCGATTCTTAAAACTTCGACTGTGCTTTTGGTTTTCATGAAAGGCCTGGGAATTGTGGTTACACCATCGATTTCTTATAATGCTATTGTTAAGATGCATTTGTTGTAAAATCCAAATTAATTTATTACGTTATCTGATTGAAAAGCTACTTATTAGAGAAACCAGATTTGCTTCTAGAAAAAAAAACAATTATGTTTACAGAGTACTTTTAAATACATACTTTTAAAATCGTAAATTAGGAGATTTTTTTTATGTTATTATCTAATTTATACAAACTATTTAATAATCGAAGATTCATCCCACTAAAGTCCTGAGAACGCAAGGTGGTGCTACGGCAGACGTAAAAAAGATGGCGAGATGAATACCTTCGATAGAGCGTGGATACAAATAGCTCAAGATCGACATGACTGGAGGGATTGTGGGGAGGCCCTTGCCCAACATTATGCCAAATCAGGCTAATAGGTACTCTTTCAATAACTAAGTACTATAAATCACTTCTATTACCTATATATTAAGGCGTTGAGATAGAGCCTTCACTGCTGTAACTTGTTATGATTGTATTTAACAATCAACGTGTGTATCACAGCTCAAATTTCACAGAAAATAGAACCCAGCAAAAACAAGGAGACTTCTTTGACGTCAATGATGTTTGGAGTAAAAACTTATAGTGTACCATCATGGTAAATCAAAAAACAAGGAGACTTCCTTGACGTCAATGATGTTTGAAGTAAAAACTTATAGTGTATCCATGTACCATCCTGGTAAAGTACGTCTTACACTGGAGAAGGTCACAGCGGTGACTGTACCTGATGCCTCAGAAACCGGTCGCAAAGAAAAACGCAACAATAAAGATGTTCTGAGTTCGATCTAAAAGCCTTATGCTCAGGGTCATGAACACACGTGCTTAAATTATTAATTTGCCTTGTTTACTCATAATTGAGATTTAATATCGGAAAATGTCCAGATTAATATTAGTGTCGTTAAGTATTATTAGTTTAGTAACTATCAATTCTGGACTCGGTTATAATCATATATCAAGAGGTATGTTAAAACACGTTTAAAAGTACTTTTATGTAAGTTGCACATAGAGTTATAATACCATATTAGTGTTTCCCAATGTCACGTAACAACATACATAGTGTGTTTTTACTGTCCGTAGGAACCAAACAAAACAAAAATATACTTACATTTGGTCATCGCCCTCTTAACTTTGGCTACATTGCAAACCGGTTTACTTCCAACAAGCATCTACTAACCTTTGTTTCATTGTAATTGTGTATTTTTATTTGTTTATTGACGTGATTTGAATAAAATTACTTGCCAACCCGCACACAACTTTTTTTGTGCTGTGTTAAAAGTACAAAAAAAAGACAAACACATTTAAAACTATTCAGTAGGTACTCCTACTTGTTATAATTTGAAATGAAATAAACTTATAATAAGCTAAATTAATCAAAATAATTGTAATAAATTAAAAACGTGAAATAAAGTATATAATTGTAACTATTTTTAGAGAAACGTTCTCCACAAAGAGCCTGGGAGTTTGAACGCAGTTTTGAAAATCCCACTAACCAAGATGACGGAGATCAAACTAACTTTGGTCGTTCACCCCAGAGAAGATTTGCCTATCCAGAACCCCAAGGTAGAGGCCCATCGTCAAACAGAGGACCTCCAAGTAATCGAGGTCCTCCAGCTAACAGAGGACCACCGGCTAATAGGGGACCACCAGACAACAGAGGACCACCAGACAATAGAGGACCTCCAGGGAACAGAGGACCTCCAGGTAACAGAGGACCACCAAATAAAGGACCTAATAATAACTCTAACAACAATTCAGGCAACAACAATTCAGGCAACAACATAGTACCAGTGAACAATGGAGATGAATATGAAACACCTGTTCAAATCAATAATGATAATCAGAATGGATATACAAATCCACCGACAGCAACCAGCCTTACTGATCGCTTTTCCGAGGGTAAGCCTGTTGTTCCACCAGACATGATGTTTCAAGCCGTTGCGGTCACGCCAGAAGAATAGTACTATTTTAGTAAGTATATATTTATGTAGACACTAATACTACCACTTCCTAACCTACATTTGAAACGTCATAAGTTTACTACTTACTGTCATTAAAATGAAAAACCTTTTATGTTGAACATTTATTTTACAATAACATTATTTTCTTTACGGTTTAGTCAGTTAAATATGGGCATACACCTTCCATCATCGGTGCGCTTGAAACCAGTAGAACAAGAGGCTGCGAAGTTTTCTCTTCCGTCTTTCTCGCTTGTAGCGTTGCTCTTAGCAGCGGAGCTTACAGTGCTCGTTATAGGCTTGATTGAATCGGCTTTACTATGGTCTCCATTGACAGACACGCTTATCGTCGCCAGGAGAATGCAGCACATTAAAAGACTAACAAACTTCATTGTAGAACGTGTTTTTTGTTCTCTCATTAAAATCTGAATGAGGAAACAAAACGACTTCAGTTACTTATATTGTTTGCTGAGCAAAGAGATAACCCATGACCGTTTGATTTCGACGCATGCTACTGTTATCTGCTGAGTTCTTAGAATTGATAGATAGTATTATTTGAACGTTAAAGTTGCTAACCTAAATAATTTTATAAACGCTACAAATTTGCGAAAAATGTTAATTGCGACGACCTTCTCAATTATGCGGTCACAGTTTATTATCTAAATAATTTGAGAGACAGTTTGTTCTATATCGCCTCGTATTTACTTTGCCACACATGAAGGTACCTATTAATAGTTACTGCTGTCGCTCTCGTCTCTTGCTTTACATTGTTATAAGTAATATTGATGATTGTAAGCTAAGGTAGAATTAATTTATTGGTAATGGTTGTATTGCATTAGAACCTGCGAATTATATTACTTAACATGTAACAAACGAGGTTGTTAAACATCATAGTAACTACTCGTACATGTACTTGCTTGGTATTTTATGGCACTACCAATGTTACATAATTTTAAGTTATATTTTTATTTTAATGTAGTTTTGGTCATTACAACAACCGTTATTGAAATGCTTAAGTAAACAAAATTTAAATACTGATTGCATTATATACCTACAATTAGTTTAATTTATAAATATCTTAGTTTATAGAAACCTTGGCATAATAACAATTATAATTGACTTACTTATTTTGTATAATTATACTTATTATCTAACAATTTATGTTTGTTTTATTTTGACAAACAAACTATTCGAAATATTTATCTTCCTTAGCTTCTCCTACTGCAGACACCACCTGAAATAGACCAATTAAAGATATTGGGGATCAGATAATACAAACATTACTTATTACAGATAGGTACATTTGGATACGGAGCATCGAGGTTTATATGTAGTTATAGGCGCTTTTCAATCCTCAAACTAGCGGATTTGGATTTTAATATGGTTATTGTTTTGTAATAAATTGTTATTTGGATATTGACTGCAGCTTATCCGTGTGACCCGTAACACTTGAATCATTTTTAGTCAGCAATATTATCATCTAGCTAGCTTCGAACATGACTCTTATACAACCAGAAGCAAAAGAAACATTTTCGTTAAGATTAAGATAAATAAAGTGAATCGCGCTTGCTTCATTGTCTTGTACAATAAAAAAAGACAAAAAAAAGATTCCGACGAATTGAGAACCTCCTCCTTTCTGAAGTCGGTTAAAATAAAAATAAATAAAATAAAATAGCTAATTTAATTTTCTGATATATTTTGTCCTTTCATGAATGTAGAATGTCTTTGAATTGTTCTTTTTTTTGTAAGAATGAGTTTTGAACCGGTTTTTTCTAGGTCGTTGAATAATTTTAGAGATCATTCATTCATCAAGAATGACATGGAGTTGAAAACGTTCTCTTCTCAACCCTCAACACCTGTCTAAAGAGACAAAAAGATCCCATAAACAAAAGAAGAAGAAGACATGCTGGTTGAGTAACCCCGATTATATTGAGTATATTTATTAATCACAGTGTCACTCTAACTGTAAACATCTGTTTAATACCAGGTCTGGGTGTTTAATATGTAAGGTAGGTAAGTAGGTACCTTCCCGAACTTCCCGAAATTATAATGCGGATCCAGCCAGGTCCAATAATATTTTTGTGTGAACACAGTCGCATTGATTTATCCACGGCTCATTGTGACCTAACTGATAAATAGTTCAAATGGCAACAAGCTACCAAAATATAAAAATATTTTAAGATTAGGTATCTTCATAATTTGATAGGTACATTATAATGAACCTTTGCTCATATTGTTTACATCAATAGGTACCTACTCGTATGTAAAATTTACAGTTAACTATGTATAAGTAAGTACATATACATATATCGAGATAATGTTCGACATACGATGGTGCACGACAAAATTATAAATAATCAAAAACTAATGTTAGTAGGACATCTAATAACAAGAGAATTTAGCTAAACCTATGTAAAGGATTCTTACCTCCATCTTTGGAACTTAAACCAACCTCATCTCTCCGTGGTGCACCCTGCTGAATAAGAAACGGCAGCCGGCTGATTGCAGCATAGCGCAGCGTAATACTGGCACAGGTAAATTCCACTGGCCTCCAACGGGGAGCCGCGTCGCTGTGCCGTCCCCGTGCAATCCCCAACCCGCATGCCCAACGTGGGTATAATAGGCATATACCTCTTCTCATAGGGGTGGCCTATGTCCAGCAGTGGACTGAATAGGATTTATTATTAGATAAACCAGAGTTTTGAACCGTACCTAGAATCTTTGCCGACAGTTTCCCAATGAATCACGCCTCTGACCAAGAGGACATTCAAGTTCTGGCACCCTGATCACTTGTCCAGTTTGTGTTTTCTCGGTGGTTGTCGTAGTCGCCATTCTTAGTTTATCGAGAAAATTAAACGCATCATCACTGTCTCCATACGAAGTAGCACACAACACAACTATCATAATGAGCAACACATTTTTCGCGTCCATTTTACTGTGTCGCATAAAGCGTACTACACGTGTCGTCCTGAATATCGTGAGCACCTAGTCGGGGCTTAGATCACCATGGTTGTCGACAAACTCCGTTCATATCTTTTTGGGATCCGATTTCGCACCCTTTAGTGTTCGGTGGAACATCTATCATTTTTGTATCGGGTTCATCTTCTTTTCTAGCTTTTTGCGTTGTGTTTTCACTGAAGTTATTTTTAGAATGAGTCCGAGAGTTTGGGATTAGACTATTTTTGAAATCGTTGAACGGATTCCCAAATATGTCAAGAATATCTTGAGCGGAGAAGGGAGCAGCGGCAACACGGAACAGCAAATTGACTATTAAAGTGAACACGACTATACGCGTGGACGCAGACGTCATTTTAAACCAATAGTACAATAGTTATCGTCGTCCAGTCGTTTATCAAACAGTAATAACCTGGTGAGCGACAATGTACATACAGATAATTCCGCTGTCATGTCGCTTTATTTTATCCTGTTTATATTCTATGAGTACATTCTATTCCAATGAATCCCATAACTAACTTATTAGTCACAGGTCTTATATACGATTTCTGCGATTATTTGTTGTTATCAAAATGACTAACATTTTTATCTATAGATAACCATTTTATGTGATGTAAGAGCCCTTGCAGACCGCAGACTTTCTATCGGCTGATAGTTTTATCGAGTTGGGCTGCTAGTGCGCACACCGAGCCAAATAGTGTTGCTGATGATTTCATGAGTGCGCAAACTAGCCAAACAGTTAGCCGACTACTCTCGAACAATTAACTAGTTGTTAACTGACTGATAAAGAAAGCGGTCGTATTAACAATAAAAAAAAACAGAAATATTAGTATGTATAAACTTACGTTAGTCTTGCAAAAACTCGAGTATTGTTTTTTTTTTGACGGCCTCTGTGGTGCAGTGGGCGAAAGTCCGCCTGAGACGCAGAAGGTTGCGGGTTCGATTCCCGCTGCGGGACAAATGTTTGCATGTTCTGTAGATATTTGTCTCGGGTCTGGGTGTTTTCTATGTATGATAAGTATGTATTTACAAAATATATATATATATATGTGTGTAGTATATCAATCATGTGGTTCCCATAATACAAGCTCTGCTTAGTTTGGGGCTACATGATGCTGTGTGATTACGTCCCGCATTATTTATTTATTTACCCCAAAGGAACAACCAAAAAATCAAAAATACCGAAATTAGTATTTTTGTATATACAATCACCAATTAAACAATCGGTTTGTGTACAGTTCGGCCAGCCCATCTAACTTATTTATCGACCGATACTAAATCGTTCTATTATGCGCACTTGTATATATCTTCATATAAACTATCGGCCGACAGAAAGTCTGCCGTCTGCGATAGCTATTATGGGTTTATATAATAGTAAGTGTACTTAGTTATGGTTACTTACCTTCCTCAATTCTTCATCAAGCACCGATTTATCACAGTCTGGATGCATTTCACAGTACAAGTTCAACCATAGGATCATGTATTTGATTTTATCCAGGTGTTGAATAAGTCCATATGGGACTACTTCAATTGCTTCCTTTTTAGATTTTATGATGAGGTATTTTTTATTATCTGAAATGTCGTAATCATCGAATTTGTCATTCGGTGCCATAATTTCGTATTGTAAAAGTTTTGAATTTTTATTCTTTATATGCCGTATGATTATGGGTGACTCTTCAGAAGTATCTACTTTCTCTACTCTATAAAAACTTTTCATATCTTCACTTGGTGTTTTCAATATCAATTCGTGACTTAAAGTTACTATATAAAAAATCACTGCTAACGTTTTAAACATTTTAATAAACGATTGTTTCTTTATAAAAGTAGAGTTGCTTTGAATGCAAAGATGCGAGTCAATTAGTTGTTGATGTCGAACAAAATAGAACTCGCTAGAAATTAATGAACACAAATTGAAGTTATTGTACCAATTGACTTTGGCGCTGCGTTGTTATTGTCATCTGTATATAAAAACATGACTCTCTATTTCCCATGGTCACGGCATCACGTGTGAACGGCTGGACCGAATTCGATAATTATTTTTATGTTGTGTTTGTTATTGTCGGGAGAAAGTTCTTATGAAAGAAAAAATAAAGAAAATTGCGAGGAAAATCATAAAATTTAAGAATACTTAACCACCATATTAGATTTTCTAATGTAACCTTAGCGCTTTTGACCACATAAACTTTTTTAATGTAACACATTACAACCTTTATGGCGTTTGATACAAAATTGACAGTATGCGTAAATATCGTGAAGGAGGATGTATTCTTACGGAGAGAATGTCAAAAACAATTAATTTCTTAGTTCATATCACAGACTACTAGGATGCGTTCATATCAAGCAAGTATGTATTTCTATTGCCACTATAACAACTAATAATAATAAGTATTTTAAAAGTAAATAATTTTATACCGTGTACGATGGTACGGAACCCTTTGTGAGCGAGTCCAACTCACACTTGTTACTAATTTAATTGGATGTAAGAAGACCTTAAGCTTTAATGGTTAACAATAAAAACTAAGTTAAAGAAAACAAAAATTAAACATTGCTATCCTGTAGGATTTAATTGTTTCTAATCGCACTAAAATTATTGGTATGGGGTTTAGGAGTTCCCGTACTGTGAAGTCATTATGCTCCCTCTAACTACTCTACTACTATCTTTTATGTGATGTAGGTATTTTTTACTACTCGGTTTTCCATGACTATTTCGTCAATTTTCATCATTCATTCATTTTTTAACTTCTTCTTCTTCTTCTACTTCGTATGAGCTAGTGGCCAACTCTGGTGTCGGAGTTTTTAGGCTGCCCGAAGGCCTCCGACATGGCTTAACGACTGTAAAAGCCGGGACCAACATCTTAACGTACATTCCGAAGCACGGAAGCGCTCAGATCTAATTGCCACTAAACGGTCACCCATCCAAGTAATAACTAGGCGGATCGTTGCTTAACCAATGGTGATCTGCTAAGAAGCCACGCCACGAGCGCTTCCTTTCGGTTTTTTAACTAATAGGGAAGAGTGAAATGATATGGAGGAGGCGTTCACCGCCTTAAGCGGTTCACACGCTGAAAAGCCAAACTAAAAAAAACATCCTTAGATATGCGTTTACCTTGTAAGTTTTTGTGTGTGCCGATAAATAAAGCTCTTTTTAAGTTATATTATAATTCGTTTTTAATTTTATCGATTTATATTAATTTTATTATATTATATTTAATTTTATTATATTACAAGATAGACCAATCAGGAATGAGTTTAAAATGTGTAAACATCTTTGGTGCTTATTATGAATAAGAGCCTCTTATGGTTCATCATCGTGAAATTCTCGTTAGCAGAACCCGCAATACAAATTCGCTTCAGTGGTTTCATTCGTTTCGCTGCTTTTTCAAGGAAGATGGCTATTTATTCGTACTCTGAACTGACCACTATAAGCATCGTTTTTAAATAAGAAATCGCCAATTAAATGAACTATGAAGCATGAATATGTATACTTTTCTCTATAAGTAGCTTTGAAAAATATATTAGAATACTTTATTTTAGTTGTAAAGTCTTAGAAAGTAAATGTAAAGCTCTTTGTCAAGGGCTCATCCGGGGAAGTACTTCCACCATGCATATTTCTGCCGTGAAGCAGCATTGTTGTGTTTCGGTTTGAAGGGTATGGGTGCCGGTGAAATTAAAGGCACAAAAGGCTTATCACCTTCATTCAAGTTGATGGACGCAGGGCGTACATCTATATTATTCATTGCAAGTGTAAATGTAGGCACTTACAATGACTTTGATTTATCCTGCTTATGCTGAGTTCCACACCAGCCTATCAGTCCACTGCTGGACATAGGCCTCCCCTAATAAAGGGGATATGCCCATAATCTCCGTGCTGGGCATGCGGGTTGAGGATCACAGGGCACAGCTTCTCGCACCGCCGATGCTGCAGCCCGTCAGCTGCCAGGGGATTTAGCTGTGCTGGTGTTAGGTTGCGCTATGCTGCAATCAGACGGCTACCAGAGCCCCGTTTGTTAGTTAGCATGGTGCATGGTGCAAAAATGTGGGTTGGAACCCCTTACACCCCTGCTGAGTTCATCACAAACAAAGTTTTATTCGCCGTATTACAAGTCATATATTTAATCCGTCCTAATAATATTATAAATAAGATGTGAAATGTTGTCACGCCATAAAAAGCATTATCTTTTTAATAATTTAAATAGTCCTTATATATAAATACAAAACTTTTATACTCTAGAGACGTAGTATTTTGATCAAAATACCCTTTGACGCCATACTGGTGGCATCAAATAAAAAATGTCTGACATGGCACGTCGAGCGCTCCGTGATTGAAATACCTGGCTTTGATCCACATATTATAGGTAATTAAACATGGTTTGTCACAAGTTTGTCACCTTTACAAAGTTAAATACCTTTATAACAGAACTAGAGAGTTGTTTTTTTTTATATGTAGGTTGAACAAAGTCGCATGGAGCAATTTTCATAGATTTGGTAATCTCCGACAAGTCTTCTCGTCACCTAAACCCTCAAAGTCTTCAACCATGGCGTCCTACCTGTTATGAGGTATGATGAAATGTGGACATTCACGATGGGACTGGAGAAATTCACTATGACTGCTGGACATAGGCCTCCCCTAATGCGCGACATTGCGCTCTGTCTTCAGCTGGACGAATCCAGCTTCTACCACCAGCCTTTCGCAGATCGTCACTCCACCTGGCCGGAGGGCGTCCTACACTACGATTACCCTTTAGGTACGAAACCCTAAAAATTAAGTTATCTTACGAAGAATGAAAGTGACCGACGTAGCTCAGAGCATTAGCAAGCTGAAGTGGTAGTGGGTCGGTCATATACGCCACAGAAATTTCACCCGTTAGACCTAATATGTATTAAACTAGTTAGCTACAAAACCAATTAATGGTTACATAATTAAGACAAAGTAATTGGTAGAAAATATTTTATACTTTTTAAACCTAAGTTCATATTGTAGTGGCCCTGCGGGGCTCATGTTACGGCCCTCACTAATATTAAAATCTAAATGTACCACATGAAACAATAAAGAATATGATTATGATTATTGATATTGTATTTATTATTGGAGACCGCGTTTAGGTAAGCGTAGCATGGCTATATAGAGTGAAGATCTAAAAATAGTAAACTGATGCGTGATGTCCAAATTATGTATCTGCTGAAGTGCTAAGTGAGTATGCACATTTTTAACGAATATCAAATCTGAGAATCTATTTAGTACCCACTGAAATAATTAGCACCGTATCTTTACAAATAAAATGTTTGTCAATTGACGTTGTTTGTGTTTCGACAGATAAAATTTCAAGTTTAAAAATACCGATCCGGTGCTAATCATTTCAGTGAGCAATATAGCTACTAAATATACATAGCATAGATTAGCATGCCATTTCATGCTCATCCAAAAAAAAAATCTGATCCATAAATTTTTATTATTATATATTTCTTAATCTTTAAAATGACATCTATAGAAAACGATTTTGACAACTCTCAAGCCAGCTCTCTGAACTGAGATCAGCCTTTAAATACCAACTTGTTAAAAATGTGCCCTTCCTGAAAGCTGTGCAAATACAATTTTACTGTTAACTAACGACTTGCCCCTATTTTAAACGGATACAATAAAATAAAATAAATAAATACATAGTTAATCATAATCATAATCATAATCATTTATTTATTTCTCTCGAAACAAGGTTACAATAATTGAGTATGCGGTACTTATAGTACTTGTAAATCTTATGGGTACGAACTTATTTTTAACCTGTTTTGCGAGAAACTGGTGCCTGAAATAGGTTTATAAAAAACCTGTAGTACAGGTCACCAGTGCCACTAGTTAATAATAAACTTTGTTAAAAACAAGACTTTAAAAAAATATAAGCCAAGCAGAGTTTCTTGCCAATTCTTCTCTGTTTGGTCACGTTACGAATTACACTTATTGAATAAACTTATTTAAATTTTGATTTTGAACATATAAGGGCATCTGACACACGGTCGACTGATCTTAAACAAGGCATAGCCTGTAATTATGGATACCAGAGACTGATAAACATACATAGATAGTATAAAATACCCAGACACAAAAAAAACTCCAATGATCCCCACATAAATATTAAACCTAGGCGGAGATAGAACCCTCGCACTACAGCGCAAAAGACTTAACGTGATTTTAATTTGAACTTGAAGCGCTCGCGGTATGGCTTAACTTGGTGCTCTTACTAAATAATATTGGTTGAACTACACTTGATCACTTGGATGGGTGACCGTATAGTGGCATTCAGATCAAAGTCCATGCGTGCTTCGGAAGACACGTTATGATGTTGGTCCCGATTTCATTAGTCGTTAAGCCATGTCAGAGGCCTTCAGGTAGCCCAAAAACTCTAGTGTCAGAGTTTTTGGGTTACCTGAATTGGCAGCTTATACGAAGAAGGAAGGGACTACCAACTTAGCTATGAGACCAGTCACATCTTTGGAAAGTAGTAAGTCCTACTGCAATCTGATTATAAATGCGAAATTTTGAAAGTGCAAATGTTTGGATGTCGCAAAGCTACAAAACGTTCTGGATCAGAAATAACAAAATGAAAAGCAAAAACAAACCCAACATTCTACATTTACAAATTCGAAGGCATTTTTATTTACAACAAAAGGTGGTTCTTAAATCATAAATGGTTTAATGATATCATATAAATGTTTTAGACTTTCAATGAGTTCCAATATTTTGAAACTTGAAAGGAAAATAGTTTGATCTTGATTGTGAGTGCCCAATACTTACAATTAATATAGGTGGTCTAATGCATAACCATTGACTCGTCACATCGTGTTTGTCCTTTTAAACTGGTCAAAACAACAATCCACATATTAATGTCACGATATTTTTAAACAGTAAACAGGTTATGTATCATGAAATTAATACATACTTAAATCTGGCTAACAAAGTAAATCCTTTTATTACTAAGTATATTAACAAGTCATACGATTGAATTGTTTTTGTTTTTATTATTTTCAAACTTATGGCAACGAAATGTAAAATGACGTAGCTATTGTTGACCAAGTTGCAAGTTCAATTTTTTTTTCCGCAGCCCTTTATGTAGTTGGATTTTTTGTTCTGTAAATAAAACAAACAATGCACAAATTACTAATCAAAGCCATTGTGTATTAACATTTCTCGATCTATTTTATTGATAAGATGATATCTTTTCTATTAGATTTAATTTTTAACATCATGATTCATAGTAGCGTGTACCTACACAACCTACACAATCGATATCTAAAAAAAAATGTGCAAGTTTTATTTTTCAAAACGTCCCGGTTCAATTCCCGAGCTGAAACAAGTTTAAAAAAAATGTATGATTGAAGTTTTCCTCGTTACTAAAATCGATGACATGGTTCTTAAGAACAGATCTTCGTATATCTTATAGTTTCAGACTTTCCCATACTGACCGTTCTAAATATTACGCCTTGTTTATTAGTTACAATATTAGTGGGCTGCTTTAGGCGCGCGACAAATACAAGAGGTGTCGTGCTAGGGCGCAGCGCAGGCAAGTTTCGTGTGCGGTGCCTCGGCGCCGGTGCAGCGCAGAACAGGCGCACTTACGGTGTCGGAAAGGCGAGGCGCGGGCGAACACAGTCGATATGTTATGGACAAAGTGATTAATGCGGGCATTATTCATAATGCCCGGGCAATATGAATAATGACCAGCTACTTCGGGCAAAGTGATTAATTTGTATCTAAACATTTATCACATTGCCCGGTTATTATGAATAATGCTACGTGATCATCGGGCAATGTGTTAATATAAATACTTTGGATGGAGTGAAGGGAAGAAAGCGAACGCGTTATCGTCTTATATTTTTTATTTTATTTTATTAGTAATATCTGCTAACAACTAGTGGATTCTAAGTAAATGGTAAGCCCCTAAATTCCTAATATTTATAATTAAAATTGCTTAAAATTTTGTTGGTGTGAAGCTTTATATCATAAGACATCGCTAAAAGAAAGTTTGTGTTTTTAATTTTGATTGCCCGGGAAATATAATTAATTCAATAGTTATTATCTATATATATTATGTATAATGAGCAATCAATCACATTGTCTATATACATTTGAGGCATTCTAGTGCTGTCCGGCATGCCACTGCTAACTGCGAGTTCGCCGAGGACGAGGAAGCGGTACCCGCGTACCGCTCGCACCCCACCGTATATTGCCGTCGTGCCCCACCTCTTCTATACATTTGAAGTATCAAAGACGCCGCGCCCGCACCTCACCTCCATCTGAAGCCTCTTGTATATGTCCCAAGCCTTAGGTTGTCGATTTCGAAGTAAGCATGTCTAACACTTTATCACACTGTCACTGAACCGTCCGTGCTATATGAATTTAGGTGTTTCTATTTATTGTTGTTTTTTTTTTTGAAAAAAGAATATTGCAACAACAACAAAAACACCACTTTAAATCAGTCAACTGACAGGATAAAGTATCCCTTAATAAAATGGATAATATGCCCATAATCCCCACTCCGACATCTGAGTTGGGGATCGCAGGGCACTGTTTCTCGCACCACCGATGCTGCTACCCGTCGGCGGTTAGGGCATGTAATTATGCCGTTGTTAGACTACACTATGCCGCAATCAGCCGGCCGCAGCTAGAGCGACGTACGTTGTTAGTTAGCAGGGTGCATCACGGGTTTGCTTGGGTTCCAAACCCCTGATACCCCTAAAATATGTTAAATGATTTTTTCTAAATAATGTTTTAATAATTACGGTATACTTACGCTACGACGATCTTTTTCATCGGAGTCATCGTCACAGTCGCTTTTGTTGTCATGCTTATCGTCTTCTTCCGATGATGAAGATGATGATGATGACGATGAAGAGGAAGAAGAAGACGAAGAAGATGATGACGATGATGAATCTTTATTTTTTCCGTTACCCTGAAAAGAGATGAATTTGTGCGTTATCAATCGGTAAATTTGTAAGAATATTTTTAATTATTTTTATGTTATAAACAACGGAATTCCTACCTACTAAATTCTTGCTCATCTTCATTATTTCTATAAAGTTATTACATAAAACCAAATGTTTAAAATGAAGCTAAAAATAAGTTCCCCGTAATGTCTATCAGTGTGCAAATAAACACATTAAGTGGTTGCAAAAGTTAGGACTGTTCCATCATTATTGCTCATTAGAGCCGCAATCGAGGCTCGCTCGAAGAAACCCGCGAACATTTCACAAACAAATTGGAGTACCCGTAGCATGTCGAGGACTTTGGGTAGGTACGAACTCAAACATAATATTATTCCAGCATTGTTTTAAACAACAGTACCTATTCACTATACCAAGTACATTATTACGTATCCAGAAACATAATAAATATTTTTTCACTTCTCTTGCTCAAAAAGTGTATCATAATAGTGTAGCTTAGCGGGCCTCAAACTCGAGTTTAATACCTCGGGCTAAAAAGTATTTTTTCTTTTTAATTTTTGTCTAAAATCATCAGCCCGTACAAAGCATTCGTTCTCTTACATAAAAACTCGACTTTTTGGTGCTCCGTCAATCTTTTTTTTTTTTTGAAAATAGAATCGTCTTGGTGATGTTTTATGAAGGTTGATTAATTTTTAATAAAATTTCTGAAAATTGTCTAATTTTGAATTGTTTTATTTTCTCGCAATCGAAGTGAAAAGTAGAGTGTTTTACTCGGGCCAAAACCACCCATTATAACTCGGTCTCGTCATCCTCCCTCGCTACGCTCGGGAGTATAACAACCTCGTATATAATGGGATGGTTTAGTCCCTTGTAAAACAATCTACTATTTTTTATAAGACTAGGAAGTCCGTAGGGGAGACCTTTTCCCAGCAGTGGGATAAGAAGAGTTAAATAAAAAACTCGTCGGGGTCAACTGAGGTTACGTTGGCTGGACGAGCTCGATGTCTTCAAAAGAGAGAAGTGTTATGTAGCTCGGGACAGAAACGTTTGGAAGTATATGGGGGAGACTTTTGCCCCGCCGTGGGACGAGAAGGGTTAAATGACAAAAATACGTACTTGCATATGGCCTAAATACCGAATATTAACCGTGCTCAACGCTATATAGCCCTTCCTGCGTCAACTTGAGACATGAACGTGTCATGCTTCATGTCTCGCTAATTTCACTGGGCGACCGAAACACAACAATGGTGCTTTACGATAGAAATTTGCGCTGTGAGTAGTACTTCCCCAGACGAGAACTAAAAAAAAAGCTCTAATACTATTTAAAAATATATGGAGGTATATATTTATTAGTAGGTACAGTGGGCTTAGATAGCTCCTTGCCTTTTTGCGGATAATTTTTGAATATTTCCTTGTGTAGGGAGGAAGGAGTTAATTAAGTACACCGTGTAATGTACCACCACCACACCACACCAGCCTATGTCAGTCCACTGCTGACATAGACCTGCCTTTATAAAAGGGGATATGCCAATAATCCCCACATTTCACACACTGATACAGGGTACACTATGTACAATTCGCTCATATAATTTTTATCATCATCTTTCATTCATCTTTATTTTTAATATCGTTGATTTTTTAGATGAGCAGAGATTTTATTTCACGCAATAATTGTAAAGTAAACTAAGTTCGCATGAAAATTATTTGCCAAATGCAAGTAAAATAAAAAAATGTTGGACAATACCACACAATATCAATCGAATAGACATAGAAAATTAAAAAACAATGAAAATTGGAATATACATAGTTTATGACCTGTATTAACACATAGGCTACTTTTTATACTACGCGAGCGAAACCGCGAACGGAAGTTAGTAATTTCTATACTTGCTGCTATGTGCTTACACATTTGTTATCATCGTCTTCCTCTGATGATGATGACGAAGATGACGACGACGACGACGACGAGGAGGAGGAAGAATCGTCACATTTCCTTTTAGATTTCTGAAATATGCATACAAAACATGTGATTCAATTAAGAAGAACGACCATGAACGAACATAAGAATATTAGGATTTTGTTTTTACCTACATCGTATATCTGCAAGTAGTATTTCTTAAACTTTACTGTGTGAATATTTTTCTTAGTTTATAAAAAACACTCAGACCCTAGACAAATATTTGCAGTTCATATAAACATTTGTGTTGCGACGGGAATCGAAGCAATCCTTAACAGTAAGTAGTGGGTTCGAGTTCCAATGAACTCTCTACCGGCCTTTGTCTTTCATGATAACTAAATAAATAAATAAAATAAATAATGCTGGACATTATCACACAGCATCATGTAGCCCCAAACTAAGCAGAGCTTGTGTTATGGGAACCACATGCTTGACATATTACATATATAATTTTGTTTTTTGTAAATACATACATATCATATATAGAAAACACCCAGACCCGAGACAAATATCTGCAGAACATGCAAACATTTGTCTCGCGGCGGGAATCGAACCGCTACCTTCTGTCTAATCCGGGACTATTTAAGTCTAAAGTGAAATCTGAGCGAGTCTTCTGGAGCTTCGTGGTCCATCTCAGACCACAATGTTACTTAACATCAGGTGAGTTTGTGGTCAAACGAAGGTCCATCCAATGTAAAAAAGCAGCCCTTTACCCACTACGCCACAGAGGTCATCATAAGAGCAGGTAGAGTTCATTATTATCAAAACAACGACAATAAATAATGAAGATAGAGAGAGTCGTAATTATTTGTAAATGAATACTCATTTTTTAGTTCAAAACAATGTACAGTATTGATATAATAATAACAATGTACAGTATTGGTATGGATGACATTTATTTCACATCTGTTTATAGGATGTAATAAATTTGATACTAATGAGTTGTCTGTTGTTATTTAGATATCTCTGCCAGGTGCGCAATATTACCATAGATTAGTACTTATAAAGCTTGTTCTAAATAGCGATCACTTAATCAATGATACCTACATAATGAATACAAAATTATTATCAAAATATTATAATGAGTACCTACTTGTGTATAAGCTAGCCTTCACCCTTACTCTGTCCTAAATCTATTATCAAAGATTTATTATGAGTTATTATCAAGTTGCACTGAAATGTTAAATATACAATTATTAACTGATAGCTAATACTTAATTGTGCCTGTATACCTACTTTAAAAAGTTATCAATCAACAACAACTAATTAAGAATATCGCTTTTGTAATTCATTGCATAATAAAACAGATAAGTATTAAAAAATAAAGGTATCATCAAAACAGGTGTCAATAAAGGTTTTATTTTATTTTATGGAAGTATTGTTTTATCTTATCGTGATATTGTTTTATTTTAGTCTCAAGGTTTTGTGTTAATAATAGAATCGCGTTTACAAATTACCTAATAAAACATCCTTTCTTTGTACCTGACACTATTTTAGGCTTTCTGAGGGCTTCTGATATGGTTTTTCGATTTAAATAAAGCTGGGACCAACATCTTCCGAAGCCTGCCCGTCATTGCTTGGACGGCCGACCGTTTCGACATCTAATTATTGACTGGCAAAGTGAACCGAAAGTGGAGCCGAAGTAAGCCAGTATATGTATTTTTATTGCTCTTTATTTTCATTTAAAATTTGCTTGGCTTAGTAAAATTTAGGTTCATAAGCCCTCGTAAAGGCTATTGTTTTAAAAACAATACTAGGTAAAATATGAAATAACTTTTTTAAAAGTTAATAAACATACCTCGTGACTATCGTCATCACATTTTGACCGATGGTTACCCCTGAAAATTAAATAAAGTTTAAAAATTGCGTAAACGCGAATGTTCTAAGTTGACAAACTATGTAGATTTCTATTTCAATTATTCAAAGTGAATTTAAGAAAAAGATATGCTTAAAATAAATATATCGTCGAGTTGAATACACAGCACATTGGCGCTCATTGCCTATATCCAATTGTGGACTGATATAGGTTGATGATAATGATGAATAATCAACACACAAACCCAGCAACCGAATCCGCACAGGCGTTTTCAAATGTTCGAAACTTTTCCGATTCAAATCCGTCAGGATTGAGCCAGAATCATATTTATGAATCTCCATTAGAAGTATTCGCGATTCTAGAAAATCGAACAAAAACTGACGGATTTGAATTGGAAACTTTTCAAACGTCTAATAATACCTCATCAAGTCTCATTCAAAGTGTTTTTCAAAACAAAGAGACTTGAAATTTGGAGGGTAATTATCATCATCATCATTATAATCAGCCAATAGCAGTCAACAGCTGGACAAAGGCCTCCCGTATTGCGCGCCATTGCGCCCAGTCGTCAGCTCCACGCATCCAGCTTCTACTGACCAACACCTGCTATAAAAGTTGTATACATATTCATTGCACAATGAAGAGGTGCTAAAAAAAATTTTTTTTATTTAGGCTAAGGTGTAGCGTAGGTGTTTTTCTGCATGGATGAAGTAGTCTCTATTATTTCAACGGTAATCAAACCGCTGCATATCAGGGTTTATGGTAGGGACCCTAGTTAGAGTGTAAAATTATTTCTCACCTGCTTGAACATTTGCTTGATCTACCTTCAGTCATCGAAACTACTGCCACGACGAAAAGCGCCAATAGTAATAATTTATTCATTTTTAGCTGAAAATAAAAATCGTTCAACTCTTTTGACAAGTCAATCATCAATCAATATAGATATTCCATAAAAATATATAAATATACGTATTGAAGATGAACTGTCTGACTGACCAACGCAGCTTTGTTTGGGGGTTATGTTCCTTGCATAGTGAAGAGGTGCACTAAAATAAATGTTTCCTGCAATGCAGCCCTAAGCGGTGCAGCAGGGAAAAACTTCTACACGAACGAAGTCGCGTATACCTAAAATTTTGGAATAAAATTCAATTATGATTTTAATAGGGGAAAATGCTATTTTCACCCCTTGATCTAGTATAGGAAACAGATGAACATGCATAGGTACCCGCGCACATAGGTACATGACGGTCAAAATCAGAAAACTTATTTTTGCTTTGCCGTATTCGGGTTATAAATACAAATCCTAAAGTAAGGAAGAGCAGTCTATTGAACATAATCAAAATAATAAAACTTTAGAACTAAACAGACTTACATAGAAACAATGCAGTAGAACAATCTTCAGATGCACTGACCTATCCCCTTCAAATCATTTGCAATGACTGCGACGTTTTAGCGCCAGCAAACTTATAAATATTTTGGTTTATTTAATATAATCAAAGGTCACTGCGATATCATTACCGATCACAACATACAAGTATCCAATACTTGAGTATTTACAGAAATGAGATCAAACCGAGTCTGTAATCGTAGAGTTATACAAAATGTCCTTCAACAACTTTTTACGGTGCAGATCGAAAAGTTTCCTGGCGTAATTAAACCATGGTTTAAACAACTCATTATATGCTATTTTTCTTTTCCTAGCAATTTATCATGTTTAAACAATCTCTCTGAATTTACTTGACCTTCAAATCAGCAACGCATGCAAGTTAAATTACTTACTTTTTTATTCGTACCTACATAATCAATCTTAAACAGATGCTCAATTAATTCAAATAATTCTTTATTAACTGAAATGATAGAGCAATTTATAAAGGGTAAGTTTGAATTCGTATGTTATCTCGCATATTTTTTAACTTATTTAAATAAATATTAGTAAAAATATTTTATAAACACCTTTAATGGCAGTGTTACACTGTCCAATATTATTTATTCATTTAATTCTGTATTGCACTTTACAAAAATAAATCTACAAATGGTGGACAAGGTGACTTTATGAGTCAAACCTCCCTCTCGCTCGCACTTTTCAACATTTTTGAAGATATAAAATCACTGAATGTAGTTAAGTAAGCAAAATAGCAAAACCTTCACGGCCTAGAAAATAACAATACAAAGGTTCAGCAAGAATATCATGTTGAACCCAACACGTTTTCCTACCAAAAAAATTGCACCAAAATTGATCACATTGGTATAGCATTATGCCAGCGATACTGTTTTTACAAACTTTGACATTTCATACGTCGAAATTCAATGAAGGTCAATTGACAAACTATCACAGTTTGATAAAACAGGATCGGTGTCAATCGTTTCTGTTTGCAACCGAGTTAACCGATCACCCCGCACGACTAATAATCTGAATTAGGTAGTTTCTTGCTTCACATTTATTATCTACAGGAGAAACCCGTACCAATTGCGTCAAAACCGAACGTATACCATAAAATTTATTATATTTTATAAATTACATTACATTTTCTTTAGTTTTACACACCGACTCGATTAATAATCAAGTAAAAAAAATATTTTATTGATTTGGTTTCCGTTGCACGACGCCATTAGACTGCAACAACCATTGATATATACGTCGCTATGGCAACAAACATTGATGTAAAGTGTTACTATGGCAATAACCCTCATTTTTAATTATCTTGACTGTAGAATCGACTAAAAACTTATTGGAAATTGTTTTGACGCACTCACTTTAGTCTTGCTACCGAGCGCCATACATCAGACGGCATTCTCCTTTAATAAATTGCAGGTGTGACAAATACTCGGTTTGCCTACATATTTCAGTTGCTATGCCCTTACATTATGTAACATCTGTATACTATCATGTGACAGCAATAAATGTATTGAGTTTTGATTATTGAAGGTATATTCAGAAGATAAAGGAACTTAATCAGCGTAAAAGGTACCGATCCCTCAGAGGTAACACTCAGGGAAATATAGTTTAACACTTTGACGGTGGATATAATACATGGCTCCATGCACTATGAGCGAAGAGGGATGCAGAAGACTGTGGACGCGTTGTATGAGCCTGAAGTGAATATGATATTATTAGGAGCCGACATACATGACTAAATACATTGACGTCTTGGAATAACTAGCACATTTTTCTTCTTCGTTTGAGTTAGCGGCCAACTCTGATGTCGGAGTTTTGAGGGCGCCTGAAGGCCTCCGACTTTGCTCAACGATAGAAAAAGCCAGCACGGAAATATCTTTAAATGTCACTAAATGATCGCCTATCAAGTGACATGACGAAATGTTGCTTAACCAAGATGATCTGTGAAGAACGCCACGCCATGAAAGCTTTTACCATCATATTAAAAGTTCTACTGACTAAGAAAATATTGTATTAGAACCTATCATAAATAATGTAACACTCGAATATTATTCAGAATGATCTAAGGATTACTACCGCTACAAGATTACGATAAACGATCCGCAGTCAGCGAGAAAACAAGCTTCTTATACAGATGGAAAGGATTTTAATATCCTTAAGTAGTGATAATACAGCTAAGGCTATGTCACTCGTCTTTGACAACATAAGGAGCTTTGGAGGTAGTATAATTTCTTATTCTGTGGCTGTGGGTAAGTCAATGATAACAATGCCGCCAATGTTTCGATACTCTCGTATAATTTTTGAATAAAATATATCGGCTTTTTTTCATAGCATTATGTCGTACGGCATTTTGTTGTGGGGGAATGCTGCAGATATCAACACCATACTTGTGTTGCAAAAGAGGGCTGTTCGTGTAATTTATAATAATATGAACCCCGAAGAATCACTTCGAACTAAGTTAAAAAAAATATTATGACAGTTCCGTGCCAATACATATAAATGACAACTTAATGTTTGGCCGAAATCATATTAATTTGTTAGTTAAAAATAGTGACAATCATAATTTTAACACCAGAAATAAGGATAAACTAGTTGTTCCTACTGTAAGGCTCCATAAAGTTAATCAATCTTTTAATGGGCAATGTGTACGTGTTTTTAACAAAATCCTGAATAACGTGATTATCTGTTACTAAATTCCAAAATGTTGTTAAACGTGATCTCAGTACAAAAGCCTATTAGTATTGTATATTTTATAAATATAAGATTATCTAGAGAACAAAAAGGCTTGGGATGAAACTTCCAAGTTGCAATCAAGTTTTACTTTTTTACTAGCAATAATCTAAAATAGTTATTTCATTATTTTATACAATTCAATATAACCTCAGGAATCATAACTGAATATATAGGATAAGTAGGGACGTCTCCACTACTATCTCATAAAAAAGAACAAGTCGTAGTTATATTCAGATAAAAAAAAATGTGTATACAATTTTTTTTGGTATGTTGTTAAATAGAGTGAGTACCTAACTTAATCAGAGAAAATAAAAATCACAGTCTCACCTCTAACTTTGATAACAGGCTTTAAATTGAAATCTATTTCAGTAGAGTTTCGCATTTCTAAGTAAAACTTTTCAACTGAAGACTATTAGTTGTTCTGTTCTATCTCTGTGTATAGAACTTGGCAAAGTAATCCGCAGAAGGCGTACAGACGTCTTGCAAATCTGCTTGAGTCATCGCTTCCCTTTCAAATAAATAGGGTCCGAAAAGATGTTGCAAAGCGTGTTTTTGCTTATCGTCCGATCACAGGGTCTTGTAAATATTTGTTGAGCTTCACGATAAATATACCAAAGGCTTCGACAATCCAACTGCGGGTGCGGACCGGCTGCGGTTCTGTTTGCATAATCTGATCAAGAAAATTTTTGGATACAATATGAATATGGGTTACACCATTATTTACTAGTCACATGGGAGTTGTAATTGTGGTGCTTTATTAAATTGCTCTAACAATTATGGCAAGTTATAGAGCAACATAGATAATAAAGAAATAAATGTTTACTTCTACTAACACAATTAGATTATATTTCTGATTAACAAATAAAATCAGCTCATTACGCTACATATTGAATTAAACTTGGTCGAATTCAATGTTGCAAGTAAAATTATGAACCGGTTTCAAACTTCCCGATGAAGTGGAGTTCGAAAATAGCATTATAAATTCACCAGTTTACAATCACAGCGCTACTTGGCGAAGGCAAAAAACCTTCGCTGGAAACTCGTTCTAACTTTTCCTATTTTTCTGCGTTAATTTCACCTGAACCCATTACACTTTGCAACAATCTTAGTGAGAACGTTTCTATTAGGTTGTTCGAAATTGCATTTGGAACGAGTTTGAATAACTTTGACGGATTTTATATACGAGAATAATTGAGATCATTTTCTGAGACAAAATAACATTATCTAACTCTGAAAGGTCCTCATACTGAAATTTTCCTAGTAACAAAGCTTAGGTACTCCTTCTTAGAACATATTTTCAACTGTCTCTGATCTAATACAAGCTCTGCTTAGTTTGGGGCTACATGATGCTGTGTGATAACGTCCAGGATTATTTATTTATTATTTATTTATAATAAGAGGAGAAACGACTATTTTATGTTTTAAAAAAAAATGTATGACTTTTCTAAATAAAGGCTTCAGCAAATAATTCTAAACCTGTAATTAATTGAAGTATTATTCAAAAGCATAAAAAGTTTCAAAGTTGTGCAATGAAATGTTAAAGATAAATAAGCTAATTGGCCCCCAGGGCATATCGGGGCCTTCCTGCCCTCCTGTACCACAGAGGAATGCATTTAAATTGGATTTTAAGAGTAGAAATCACCGGCGCGCCCGTCTTTCCCAGCCTTGTTAGAGCCAATCTCAAAGTTTACGTAAACGAATAAACCTCCGTAGTGGTACCGAATTTATCGGTATCAGTCCAAACTATGTAGGTACCTAACCATATCTTTAATGAGTTTTGCAGTTTATCTTAGCGGAGTTTCACTGTAAAGTCCCAAAAATTGTTACAGAATTCAAACTTATTTGTCCAGCAAAGACTGAGTAACTTATTGCAAAGATCAATATAGTAAATAGCAATAAGTTTAAAGTCAAAACATGATATTTTCATCGTGAATTTTTATTACTTGAATATAATAAAAACATACAAAATACAGAAAATAAGAACGAACTTTCAACACTTAAAATTGTTACTACCTGTGCAGTTTGAGCACATTAAGTACTCACACACTTAAATATTGAAATAGGAAGTTAAGAGTATGGAAAATTAAGCGAAACTGCGCTCTCGTTAATGTGGCTTTTAATTTTGTAGCATACGTACTAGCTCTAGGAAATCATTACGATAAACTGTAATTGCCGTTTTTACTTGCTTCTCCAATTTATAGCGGTATGTAGTTACAGACTAAACGGGATCCTTTAGCGAGATTAATGAATGAAATTCTCCGTTCTACCACAGAATAGATAATATGGTTCTACACAATTAACATAGACATTGCATTACCCGAATGGATTTCGCTGTGGCAGCCCTGTGTCACTTCCAGCTTGCAGTTTCAAATGAATTTTATAGCGCGAGCTGAAAATATAACTAATAGCACGGACCACAGCTAGAATATATAATTTTTGGTAAAAGGTAGAGAATGAAAAATAATATAATGATAAGTAAAGTAAAATAAGGATTCCCACCTCAATATACCTACTTATTTAAAAAATATTTTATGTGTGATATCAGCTATATCTAATATCTTTTACTTATAGCGATTTTAACTAAAATAATATAGTATAAGTTAAATAAATTCATACAAACACAGTTTTTATTATTTTTCACGATCAACAATTTGAAATAATATTTCTTTAACTCTCTTTTAATTTGTAAAAGATTACAAAATTATCATTTAATCAATAAAGAACTTACCATTATTAGGTCAATTTAACAATGACCTGTGAGTCCAGCGGTATTATTGTATTTTTTATCCAAATCTGACAACATGTACCAGTGAACCTGCATGGACCTAGAGGTTTATGTAGCACTAGTTGGAGTTGACGAAAGCCACAGATCCTAAAATTATATTAATATTAATTATATTATATCCATTAGTGAGCTTAGGTAACGAAAAGACAACATAAATATTATTCAATTTAAATTGCACAGAACCTATTAGTTATTTATGAAAAGATACGTAGGTACATTATGAATAGAATTAACCTTGTTTGGGTAAGTTTCGGTAACATAATTATTGCTTTTAAAGTAAGCGCTTCCATAGTTTTAGATATGCCGTTTTATAAAAAAGTTGCGAGTTACTGTAATAAAACCTGTCGTAGGTATTGTATGGACCTGAGTGTTGGGCAACCAAAGGAACGGATGCAATAAAAGTGCATGCAGTGGAGATGCGAATATTGAGTGAGATGTACGAGTTTGTGTGGATTGGCGCGATTGAACAAGATAAGGAATGAGTTTATCAGGGAAGTTTGAAAGTAGCTCCAGTGACGAAAAAGTTGAGGAGCAATAGGTTTGCATGGTATGGGCATGTTATGAGGAGGGATAACAGTCACGTAACGAGAAGATGTAAGATAATGTATGTGGATGTGCTGGTAGAGGTAAGCCAAAGAAGAGATGGATGGATTGTGTGAGAATGACAAGACAACATGATGAAATGGAGGAGGAGAAATTATATCGCGGTGCATTTCCATTGAATTTTGACAGTTCTAGCATACAATCATAGTATAAAGACCTACTTAAGCTGTGATATAAGTATCTATTGTGATAATTATCTCAATTCTCAAAAACCAGCGCACTGTACTTATACCAATGATATGTTGGGAGAAGCAATCACTGTCAAAATCATGCTATTGCCAGTGGCCAATTGCACACTGCAATTAATAGGTAAGGCTAATGACAACGCTAATGGCACTGAATACTAGGTACACCTTAATGAAGACGCACTGGAGACTAGATTGGCTCTAATAACTTGCTTATCATCTTTCTGCCCTTTTCGAATGCTTTCCCACGCTGTGGGTCGAAACAAAATTGGTGTTCTCCATTTTCTTTTGACACTGGTCGTTGAGTTGACTAGTGTCAGAACTCACTCCTGTGTGGCTATCCATCGAGATAATTAAAATAAATAATCCTGGACGTTAGTCGTCCAAGCGTGTTTGTTATAAATAAACTTCAAAATGCCCAATTTGCACTAATTTAGACCTTTTGTCGCTTGAAAAGTATTCAAAGACCGCACAATTGACAGCGTGCGCGGAGTTTTGGTGCAGACACTTTTTTTCCACGTTTTTCACTCTAGAGTATATCTATCTATAGTATCTCGATGGGACTACTAACGGTGGGAACAGACAATGTAATATGTTATATAACTTGTGTTTTATAACACGTCCACATTATGTAACCTTGTTATTCAACATTGCAACATAAAACAATACTGTACACATTAGAATAACAATGCATTATATTTATAACAATGTTATACAACCATTGTCGTTTGTCGTTCTTCAGTGCTATCCACGATGTCGACACGAGAGGACGTTTTGCTGGCTGCGGAGCGACTGTTGTATTTTTAAGTAACAAATGAAAAGCAAAAAACGTAGACGCTGGGTTCGTCCTAGTTTATTGACAAGAGGACAATACTGTGGCGAAACTATGGTGAATAACCTTATGAAAATACGCTCTATGGAGAATTACGTGACAACGGGCATATACTAACTATACATATACTATGAAATTTACGAAAAAAAAGTAATAGAATATAAAATACTTATATCACGTAGAATGCGGTTCAAGCCATTTTAGCTCTTAAGGTTTTACTTTCTGAATTCAGAAAACGAAATTTTCATACATATTTCAAAGTGCCATAACTCCACAACTATGAACTGTACGAAAAAAGTTATAGAACCTAAAATACTTATATCAATACGTAGAATCGAACTCCAACCATTTTAGCTCTTAAAACCTTACTTTCTGAATCCAGAAAACTAAATTTTCATACATAATATTTGAAAATGCCATAACTTGTTATTATAACATGTTTTATAACATTCACACACACCACATTATCTGAAACATGTTATATAGCAATGTTGTATAACATGATATGTTATATAGTCTGTACGCACCTTTAAACATTACACCATGATGACAGCATGTTATTATCTGTATATTCAATTCCCGATTTCGACAACATTTTTTCTTACAAAAATGCAATAGTTTCTGTAATGGCAACAACGAGCCGTTGTAATAGGTACTACGACAAAAACGCAACTTGGAAGAAACTACGTCACTAAAAAGAGATGAAATCAACTGTTGTTTTTGTGGAAAGCTTACGATCATTAGACTGATATTGCTGACGATTCATATTGAAGAACGGGAATTTTCACCTACCGTTACGTCGGTGAAGGCACCGACGGCGTTTCAACTCGTTATGAGAGCCTTCATCAGGGTGAGTGAACGCGACGCTCTACCTCCACGTCCCGTCTAGCACCATTTTCCATTTTTAAATAATGATTTCCCATTTTAATTAATTCACGTTAGTTTCATGATTAAAATTGTATAAGTAAAATTGCTGATTATGTTAATCTATTTTAAATGGTTTATTTAGTAGGTACCCATATCAGTCTTAGTCTCCTACTTTAGGGCCATTTTGTAGTAGTAGATCTCTTTGTGAAGGGCTCGTCCGGGGAAGACTACCACCATGCCTATTTCTGCCGTGAAGCAGCTTTGCTGTGTTTCGGTTTGAAGGGTATGGTTGCCGGTGAAATTACAGACACAAGTGGCTTATCATCTTCATGCCTCAAGTTGATGGACGTAGGGCGTTGCATCGTAGAGCACGTTCTAAATAGCATGATCTACCATTTAATGCTTTGTGATAAGTAATGGTTTCCTCTTAACATCAGGAGCGCCATGCGCTTGTTCCATATTCAGGCGCCAAAAAAAAACACATGTTGGGTAAAAATGTCCAGCATTTTTTTTTATATAAAAACGTATAATCATAAGAATGAATACCTATATTATTAAGTAGGTAGATAAGTACTTAGCTTTATACCAACATATTGTTACAAAATCTGTTCATATTCTCCGACCCCATAGCTATTAATATAATTAATCGGGCGTTAATTATCATTATCGGATCAGCCCCATCTCTCAAGTCAGCGCAAACATTTATGTAATGCGAAGGCGAAGAACTGATGACCTTAATGTTTACTTATGCCGTACTTATTAACTACTTACGTATCATTTGTAAGCTGCGTAAGTTATTTGTTTGTAAATGATACTAATTGATTGAAAGATAAATTGATAAAACAAATAATAGATCGGATAGTTTGTGGTATACCAATTTAAAATGTTACAATATGAATTAATCAATAAAATGTTTCATTTTTTTCTTATTTAGTATGGGCCAGCTCTTGACCTCGAGGCTTGCGTGGAAAGGATGAGGTCGATGATGGGACGAGCTTTCCCAGAAGATGCCTATTAACGCTCTTTTTGAAGCCGTTAAGGTCATAAGACAATGGAAAAACAGACGGTGGCAGCTGATTCATATTTTATTATATTCATACATTCAAATAAAATTAGCGCATCGCCATCTTCTAAAACTTGGCTCTTCTTATCCATTCTATGATTTCCTGAATGAGATCGCTTGCAGAGACAAGGCCCCCAATTGAGTTATCTTCATATTGCTTAGACTAAGTTACTTTTACTTTTCCTTATGAATGTGTGATCAATTGTTATCTATTTATCTATCTATCTACCTTAGCTTTACTAAAATGAAAATAAATCATATACCTAGGTGATTAAACGTTATTGATTATGATAATAATACATTGAATATGAGAGCTTTAGGACCGGTCAGTTGCTTAGTCAATAACTTGTGACGTCAAACTCCATGGCCGATCGACTAAGTTTAGTCATCAACTTTAGGAACTAAAGCTATTTAAATTTAGTGTGTAGTAGTTTTGTAATTAATTAGACATTTTACTCTGTAAATCCCAATACAGGTTATTAGGATGTATTGTTAACAATTACTTGATAATTTCTAGCTTTATTACATTAAGAAGCGCTCGTGGTGTTGCTTACTTCGGTATTCATAGTGGATCATCTAGGAATCTTCATCTTCATCTTCATCTTGAACTCCGTCCGATCACTACTTAGCTGGGTGAACCTTTAGTGACATTTAGGTCTGAGAGCTTCAGTACTTTGGAAGGTGGGTTAAGATGGTGGGTACCATGTTGAAGGCCGAGTCCCACACTAGAATTAGCTACTAATAGCTCATAGGACGAAGAAGAACAAGATGACAATTACAACAATTGTTCAACAGATGTATGTAGCTATAATTTATTATGATTCCAAGAAAAGCGAAAATATACCTACATAATAGTACCAGCTTATCTCACAAAACTTTCTATCTAAAGTGAGTGATCTCCACTTACTTACTGGCAGTACCGTGAACCTAATACATAGTTCAATCGTGAATCTCGAGACATTCCGGATAGCGCGAGCTCCCTACATTTTTCCAACCCACCTCTGACCCGACTCGCACATCATTATTCAAGTTAAGTGGATGGACCCGGTCAGGTTGGCGGGTGGGTAACAAAAATTTAGGGGCTCGCGTGTAACCATCGGTGGGATCATGAAAGATTAGGAAGATATATTTGCAACGGTCCAATCATATTTGCTAGCGGTAACGAAAAACATGCCGCTTAACACGTTATTATCAGCTTTAATTAGCGTTTTCGTTAATTCCTTCTAAGTAGGCGTATAGGGTAGTATAGTAAGTAAGTAAGTACTCAATACTCAATATATTTATTATTCATCACGTCATGGATATAAGGTAACAGAGTTAACACAGTATAGTGTGGTAGTATCACATGTGGACCCCTTAGGCCATGGCAATATGTAGAAGGCAGACCGAGGCTTTCATGCATTATATTTTAGGTGGGTGGAGTTTATGAGTAGGTATTATATAATTTTATTTTAGGTTTTAAGTTTCATAGTCAAATTAAAGTAGTAATAAAATAAAATAAGTATAGGGTGTAAGAAGTTTCTACCCCCATCTTCGGAACACAAGCCAACGTTACCTGCACTTGGTTCACCCTACTAACTAACAAACGGAAGTCTGGCGGCTGACTGAATGCGGCATAGTGCAGCCTAACAGCAATACAGCTAAATCCCTTGGCCGCCGGGGAGCAGCAGCTTGAGCGGTGCAAGAAGCTGTGCGCTGCGATTCCCAACCCGCATGCCCAGCGAGGAGATTATGGGTATATCGTCCTTTATTAGAGGAGGCCTATGTCCAACAGTGGAATAATATAGGCAGGTGTGGCATATAAGCAAAAATAATTTTCCAAGAAAATTATTACTTATTATTTACTTCGATAGTGAATGGTGATGGTGTTTCTTATTTTACACGAGGCTTGAACATGGAGCAATTATATGTTGCGGTCATAAAATCTGAGGTCTAATAATAAAATGTAAGCATAGAAGGTGGTGTTGTAGTTGCGGTGCGTAACCCCGTGGAAAGAAAACGGCTTTCTTTACGAGCTATTCCGCTGAGCCAATATTTCTCCGCGACAGTGCGCGCTATCATAAAATAAAACGAAAAATTCCACCGCACTGCCTCCAGCCGTTATGAAAATCATAAGAGGCGAGATTTTATAGGCTATCGGAGCGAACGACACAGTTCGTCAGGTGATTAATAACATAAACACAACGCAATACGAATGGGTATTTATTGAATTGGAACAGGAAAACTCATTTTTAATCTAATTTAAATGTAGCTAACTGAGGTATTGCACAGTTTATTCTGTGTGCGAATGAGCGTATTGAGTGCACTTATTATGTTGTGCACTCGAGTCTCGCTGTACGACAACCGCTTGACAAAATGCTCTGCCAATTGTGCTGGAGCACCGCCTTCAATTGTTCCACATGAAAAATGGCCTATTCGGATTGTTCGGAAACAAATGCGTGCCGTGCGGGTCATTAACCATTGTTTTAGGAGTAAGTACGACAAAAAAATTCACAGAACTGAAATTTTTGCTTCCGCCCTCTTGAGTCGGAGCAGTGCTAACTGCGGCCAATTGTTTTCCTTTATAGTACTTTTTCATGTCATTGTTTTCCTTTCATTTACCTTTTTTTAGTATTATTTAACATAATAACGCGCTGGTATGATTCAAATCCACTCAGAATTTCATAAAGCGAGCTATGAAGCCATATTTCTATTTCAATTTTGCCTTAAAATTTTGAGCAAAATATCCCAAGATGAAAGTCATCGATAAAAATCATAACAGAGATTTTTACTGCTGAGCATTCGATCGAAACGAGGATTCCAAAGATTGTTTCAGTGCTCGAACGAGCAGGATTGAGGCGATAATAACAATGTCGTCACTTCCTCAATCCAACTTCTTCAAATATTTCCCTTCAAATTCGCTATGAATTTTTATTTGAAGTATTTTCATACTTCAATATTTTTACAGTAGCTAATAAAAGCCTGTTTTATAAATTGGTGGACGCATTCGCTTCAATATCACGTTCCAGTTAAATTTATATGAGGCTCGAATAAAAATATTTTGTACGACAACCCTGCAACGTGGACTACAGGTCGGTTATTCATTTAGCTGTTCACTATATTACTTTTAAGCTAAGACCTAGATAATAATGCCATAAAAGAAGCGCTAAATTAGGTATATGGGTAACACTCCTTGAATCAATATTTGATGAATGCAAAAAGTACCAATATTATTATGTTTATGGGCTGGTTTTATAAACCGGTCCCAGAGCTAGCTGAAGCGCTCGAGGCGTGGTTTAATTCGGTGTTCTTCATCATCTGAGGCAGCACTTCACTCGGTCACTACGTGTATGGGTGACCGCTTGGTGGCATTTAGATCTCTAGTACGAGTTGCACAATTCCAAAACTTTTATCGTTTACTATTTCTAGCTCAATTTAAAGTACCTTTTTTTCGATAATTAACTAACTATTTTGAGTGATAATTATTGCAATCTGAAAGAAGATTACATTACCTACGTTGCTCAATCAGTTTCTATTTAAAACCAGTTGCCTAGTTTCCAAAATACGTACATAAAAACTGAGCTCGAAAACGAAAACTACTTACGAGGGGTACTGAGCGCTTTGGAAGGCACGTTAAAATGTTGGTCCCGGCTTTTTAAATCGTTAAGCCACGTTGGAGGCCTTTGGGCGGTCTAAATACCCCGACACCAGAGTTGCTCATTGACTCATACGAAGCAGTACCTGTTGCGAAGTTCAAGCACTGAATGCGAGCTTCAGTGTAGCCAAAATTATAATTTTCAATAGTTTTTTTTATGTTACTTGAAGATGGAACAAGCACATGTCCCACCTGATGTTAAGTGAAAACCATTACCTATCACAAAGCATTGCATCGAAGATCATATTTTTTGGAACGTGCTCTACGATACAACGCCCTGCGTCCCTCAATTTGAGGCCTGAAGATGCCTCTTGTGCCTGTAATTTCACCGGTACCCACACCCTTCAAACGGAAACACAGCAATGTTGCTTCACGGCAGAAATAGGCATTTGTGTAATTTAGGTAACAATTGATTTCAAAATCAGGGGAAAGATTTTTTTTTTCAAATTCATTCATTTCAATGTTATAGGCAAGCTGAAAAGTCATTAATTAATTAAATTGAACCTTCGCGATGAGCCCCTAGAGATCCATTACTTAATTAGCATTTACTCGTGTGCTTTTAGGCCCCGCTTTCAAAACGACAATATCCTGAACAAATTTGTGAACATCGATATAAATAAATCTCAATGTAAGTTAATATAATCAAATGAATTATTTCATTGCAATATAAAACGCTTTGTAGTTCGTTTTGTCATAATTTTTCAGACTTATAAGATCTTGGAAAAATAATTAAAATCATCAGAGCGCTATTTGAAACTTACCAAAAAAGTTTAGATAAAAGCTTATTCGCATTAAACTCTTAAATAAACTATAATAAAATACTACTTTTTAACTTCTAATACTCTACTTGTACTGTACAGTCGTACACACACACAATAAAAAAACAAATTTTAAGAGAGCATTTTTACCTATGATAAGTACTTACTAGTTTAAACAGGATAGTAAAAATTACCTGCAGGGAAAGTAGATACATACCAAAAATATATAAGTAGAATATCACTCAAAGGGACCTTTTTTATTATTGATGTAAAGAATACATTCAAAAACATTTTTAAAATTCACTTGCGTGATTCATTGCGAATCGAACCAAAATAAATATCAAAAATAGTCACCCTGTGTTTTTATCCAATCGAGAAGGTCAATCATAATAAATTCAAATCGACCTCTTAAATATTAGTAAGGATTCTGCAATAATTTCATTAAAGTTATGGTTAAACTTAAAGGAATTGGCCCTTTCTTATATGTATATAAATTAATAGATACGGTACAAAATGTGGGATGTACGGAGTTCCTACCCATCTTCGGAACCCAAGCCAACCTCACCTACACGTGGTGCACCCTGCTAAACAACGAACGGGGCTGTGGCGGCCGGCTGATTGCGGCATAGCACAGCCTACATCGGCACAGCGAAATCCCCTGGCCACCGACGGGCCGCAGCGTCGGTGGTGCGAGAAGCTGTGCTCTGCGATCCCCAACTCGTATGCCCAGAGTGGGAATTAAGAGCATATCCCTCTTAGGGGAGGCCTATGTCCAGCAGTGGACATAGGCCTCCCCTAATAAAGGGGTACGGTTTAATTTGCTATAACTAATTTTAACGATAAAGAAACTCAAAATCCACCACATCGTATTTAAAATCAAAAGTAAATAAGAATAGTCAAAGAAGAGCAAGAAGAATAAAACTTTGAAGAATTCCCGGATCAGGCAAGTCAATTTAAAAAAATCTATAGTTAGTTTTTCTTTACATCGAAAATAAAATGTAAAACATCTTCGATATTTTTTGTACCTACTTTCCCTCCAGCTTACATTGATTCAATGTAAACTAAGTCACAAAACAAACCAAGAATAATTTCATATCTTAGCCATAAGTTTGACTACTATCCATAACTTTCACTCCTGAACCTTCAATAAAATTGAGTTTGTAGTCATGTTTATATGTAGAATGGTTAATACCTTACAAAAACCCGTTTCTTTCAGCTATTTACCTGTAAGACCGCATTATTCAAAGCCAGACTGTACTAATGCGTTTTACGGTCGTCCGTTATATTTAAGAGGCCCAGGTGGGTAGGAGAAGAAAGGCATCTTATCAGATACGATGTTTAACTCGAGCACAAAAACTTACCTGTTGTCCTAGAGCTTTTGGCTAGTAGCAGTTTCATAGAATATTTTTGGAAGACATTACCTATTTAGTAGTTTACTACCACCAATACTGACTTGGCAAAACGGACTAATTTATACAATTATATGTGGTGTAATGCTGGACACATCATGCAACATCATGTAGCCCCAAACTAGATGACTGATACTATTAAAGTTGTTCTAGTAAGTAAGTTATAATGCAAGTAATATTATTATAGTAAGAATTCAACTTTTACCACTTTTTTGAAGGCATTTTTATCCAAATGTACCTACCTACTGGTCTCTAAAAAAATATTCCAACTTAGTTATAATAAATTCTTCAGTATACTAATCCTAAAAGACGACGTCCTCCGTAAAAAATACGCACCACTAACGATACAAAGAAGCCATTTTACGTTCAAAATAAGTATTTATTTATTTTTATTACCACATCCTAATTGCTTGTTATCTTTCTTTTAGCACCCAAGACTTAAGAAGCCATTCTATAATCCCAGTATTAAGAGTTATACGTGGCGAGGGATTCGGAACGTGTTTTCCTCCATTTTCCGAGGTCGGCGCCGGCGTCCCACCGTCTCCAGGGATTTCATTCCGAAAAACCCCCATAAATATTTCTTAGAGTATTTGTATCTTCCTTGGAGTATCGTTAACACAATGCTTTTTTCTGGAACTGAGCAAGCATCTGCTCCCGCCAACTGTGAGTATCACTTTGTTTATTCTTTTTACAGTTGAGAGCGGGAGCGGGAAAGTATCAAGTTGAAAAAATGAAATTTTGTTATTTGTATTAAGAGCAAAAACTAATGAACATTATCATTATAGCAGGACTGTGAGTAGGACGGTCCTATCTAATTAAATCCAAAGATCCCGCAGGATCCCATCTGCTGAGCCGAGGAAACCCAGATAGTCCTAGCCCTAGATAGGCCTGAAAGTATGTTTTTTTTAATAAAACCACAAACATGATGCTCAATTTAAAGCTTTGGATTGTACGAAAACCAATTTGCTTTGTCAAACCAATGAAAACTCATTTTGGTGTTGATCATCGTTCATCATTGGTCGTCTTCATCACTAATGCTAATGTCCCGCGTATCAGGGATATATATATATTTAACTAACTATACGTTTGGTTTCAAATAATAATGGTAATTACTTACCTAGATTTAGTATTACCACGGTATTACTCAGCAAAGTATGGTACGTGGAAAAAGCTCAGCAAAGCGGTGACAATCATTAGTTTTCATAAATTCAGGGTAGCTGTCTCATTTGAGATAATAATGACAAATGTTGTTTACACGGTTCACATGCCTTTTTAATAAAGGCACATATACAGGGTTATTGGTTAAGTCGACCTAGATCCTGGAGGGGGTTGTAGCTTCCATAATTCCTGACTGATTTTACTATGGAACATAGTATAACTATATAGAGGACTTTTAAGTTTTTTTAAAAAACATACCGATATTTTTGTTATTTAGTTCTTGTTCTACGTATCCGCACACAAACTCTCGTTCTGTGTCTTAATCCACTTTATAAACGTCATTTTGTACCTATTTGGATTGTTTTATTGTTTTCTGACTTAAGTACCATTATTTTATATTTTATTTTTTTAAACTTAAATGTCCAATAACGTGAATACGGTTAAGTTTAGGGTAGGGTGTTCCATAGTCAAATCAGTCAGGAATTATGGAAGCTACAACCCCCTCCAGGATCTAGGTCTACTTAACCAATAACCCTGTATATAAATAGGTACGATATTTTAGATTTTGTATTTTGTACTAATTAATTAGAAAACACTATAAAACCTGTAAAAGATAATGATGTTACCAGGATAAGTAGCATAATTATGTGTTATTTCAAGGCACAGAATATGCACAATAATCCTAAATAAATAATATAAATAATATATAAATATTATAGTACTATGTACAATAATCCAAGTTTCATCCGAATCCGTTCAGCCGTTACGGAGTTGTCTTGGAACAAACATACACACAAACTTTGGTGTTTAATATTAGTGTGATAGTGGGAGGGTGAGTCCGGTGATTATGAGCGAGCTGAAGGGCGCCTACCAGCTGCCTTTAGTTTTTTGGTTCTAAATACGACATTAGCAAATATATTTGTGTGAGGTATACAAAAAACATATACTAATAACAAGTAGGACTATAAAAAAAATAACCGACTTCAAATAAATCACTTCTTACTTCTTGCCCTAAAGAATTTTGAAAATCTGTTCACAATTGACGGAGATTTTGGTGATCATAGGACGAAAATTACAAGTGAGGATGAGGTTTTTTGGGTTTTCCGGGAAAAGTACCAATCCCTCAGGAATAAAATTTATATAAAGAAATAATTTTGAAAATCGAACCACAATTGACGGAGTTATCGGTGAACATACATAAAAAAAGTAAAAAAAAAAAAAAGGTTTCGACGAATTGAAAACCTCTTCCTTTTTAAGGTCGGTTAAAAAAATTCAAGTTTAAATAATTTTAAGCGCTTTAGATATTTATTTTATTTTCTTTGAGTATTTTCTTGGCGTCATTATATTTTATCGGCACTTCACTGAACACCCAAAATAAAAAGCCGCTATCAAAGAACGATTACACGAACTGTTCACAAGCTCATAAAATGGCAAACATTGCTAAAATCTGTGATGTCAAAGAAAAATAAATCGGCAATAAACTTTAACAACAACAATAACTTTAGATTGGCTATAACTAAACACAGATGGGTAATTTGCTGTAGAGCCTGAGTTTGCGATTTCGTGAATAACAATTTTGAATTTACCGCTTAGATGTGTGATTGCAGTTTTTGAGAATTAATATTTTTTGAATATGTTTAGTTTAATAACCGACTTCAAAAAGGTTCTCAATTCGACTGTATTTTGCTTTTTTTATTATTTTTTTGTATGTATGTTCCGCGATAACTCCGCCAATAATGAATCGATTTTGATCGATTTTGTTTCGTAGATCATACTACATCATACCTACAAGTATCTACCTACTTACAAAATACATAGTTATATTTATTACATGTTAGACTTGGCTGGCATATGGCACCGACTTAAAATAGACGCGTGGGCAGCGCTTACATTAATTATATTAATTTATTTTTCGCTTTTGAGTGCTTATTTGGTTTTGAAGTCGGTTTTTTTTTTAATAATTTATATAAATTTATTTACTGGTAAATAAAATTAACAATCGAGTTGAGGACAAGGTGCGATGGCGCTCATAGGGGGAGGCCTCAGTCCAGCAGTAAACTACTATAGTTATATGTAATAGTAACAATAAGAAGCTAATAATAAAGAAGGCGGCTCTCCTGGACTCAGCACACATCGTGAGAAGGTTCCTTTCTCTGCAGCCCTAGCCACAGACCGTTTGAGCCTTGCCCCGCGGTCAGTGGTCTCCCATTTTCATAATTTTTTACTGTAATGTTTTTGATGTTATTTATATGTATAGTAGTTCATATTAGGTTATGAAGTAAATAAAAAAGTAAATAAAAGAGTTATAATAATGATGATGATAATGATAATGAAGAATATATTTGTTTAACAGGCAAATAAATGTATTTCATGAAAATTAGGCAATAAATAAAAGATATGTTTATTATATGTACGATTCAAACTTACCGGCCCGCGTCGGAGAGCATCGGAGAGCATTTTGTAACATGCTAAAGGAAATTGAAACATCCACAAAACATTTAAGTTCCTTATTTGCATGCAATTTACCAAGCTTTGAGCTTTATCAAACACTGACATAAATAGATCCGTAAGTAGATATTGCATGCAAATAAGGAACTTAACTGCTTTGTGGATGTTTCAATTTTCTCTAGCATGGTTTAAAATGCCCTTCAATGCTCTCCGACGCGCGCCGGTATGTGTGAATCATACATTATTGATAAAATTCATTTATTCCAGACAATATATAGAGGTGATCAGAATAATTCAAAATCAATAGTAAATTGATGATTTATATAAACATCAATACAGGTTAATCCAGCCACAGCACAGAATAAGTAATAATTATATAAATAAATATCATCATCAACAACCTGTAGACAGGCTTCCCCTAATAAGCGGCATTGCGCCCTATCCTCATCTCGTTGCATCCAGCTTCTACCGGCAGCCTTTCTATAAATAAATACAGTGGAATTATATTGAAAAATTAATTTATATCTTAGAAACATATTCATTGAAGTACAAAGGTATGTCACGCATCCATTGTTCTACTTTAAGCGAACGTGTTGTATGGTCAAACCTTTTCACTGACCCTTACGATGTGGCCGCTCAAGCCCCCAAAAGGATCGTCTACATGGATTTGCTTTCAACATAATATCTATTGCTTGTGGATATGTAACAAACTCTCGTAGCATTTATTTTAGGAGTAATACTTTCATTGCTGCCCAACAGCATTTGGGCATCAGCGTGGGTAAGTTGTGCGAAAAACTGTTTAAAAACTTATGTTCGTTTATGATACGTACTTGCCATTGAATAAAATATTTTAAAAATTACGTAAAGTTATTCTAGGAAAGAATACTTATGATTAACTATAACGGAGTAAATTTGCAAGTTTAATATAATAATACCATTGCTATAAAGATTCTTTTAGAAAATCAATTAAATTCATGGAAAGTTTTAATCTCATTAAAATCAAAATCAAAAACATATTGTAAACCTACAGGCCCACACGAGTCAAATCAATAGAAGTTTTGGCACCGAATGTTACCTTTACAAATTACGACTGGATCTCTAATGTAATTAGAATAAACTAATCAGCTAATGGAGTGAATCGTGGAGCCGCAATGTCTATGAAGATCACAATCTGTTGAGGCATTCCCTAATCCATGCACGTGGAATATCCAAATAAAAGGCCCTATTTCATGGAATAACTTTTGGCGGGCCTTTATGAACCTTTGCAATTTAAACATAAAATACGTTAGAGCAATAAATGCGGAGCTTTGTGATTGCATTATTTAGGTACCTGGAACATTTTCCGCTTTGGAGTTTTCTAAGTGCACATAAAACGTGAGCAATCAGCAGTCCAGATGTTTTTGCAAAACACATAAACGGGAATGGCGTAAATTGACAATTAAGCTCGATTTTCGATACCTACAAAATGTGTTAGCAATAAAAGTTATATGGGTAAAGAGCAGTTTCAAAAAAACACTGTAGAGTTAGGGAGTGTGAAATGCTTGCTAAAAAAAGTTTGTGATACAAGAAGAAGAAATAGATATTAAAGACGTTAGAATAACTTTATACGACAACGAAATATCTTCGCCTTTTTCTCCAACCTACTGAAGGGCAAAACCATCTCCTTATTTGTGAGGGTTTTACATAATCATCATGCTTGCCAAACGGGTTGGTGATATTGGTTTTGAGTAAACGCAGGTAAGCCATTACATACCCCCCTGGTGAAACTTTCCTAAAAAATAAGAAAGTTTAAATACATAATATACACATACCCAGCCCCTGTACAGCTGCAAAGATTTTTTTGTTTGTCTTTTACCATTTTTTTGTAAATCGACGTGACTGAAGTGTACCCAGTATTCCTATAGTATGAATAAAATATAATTGAATATGAATATGAATACAAACCTTCTCACATACCCACACCCAAAAACACTTAGCTCCATTTTTCACTTTGGCATTATTTTGAGTGGCTTTAAGCCAAGTTTTAATTATTTTGTTATATTAATTTCCATACTTGTTATCGTGATTATTTTAATATATTTAAGACATGGTTTATTGTAGTTTACCTTCTTTAGGTTCGTAGAGAAATTTTTGTCTTTTTTCCTGTACCTGCATTAGAGTAGCTCTCTCATTATAATTGTAGTATATAATTTTAGCTCATGTTGTGGACCTCATTTATTTTAAGATCTAAATGTACCACATGAAACAATAAAGATTATGATGATACTTTATTAAACTTTAAAACTCTTTAAAAATATTAATCTACTATGTACAAAAATAATTCATAAACATTATAGCAAAAAATGTATCAAAACGGGGAAACCACCGACCGTGGGGCAGGACTCAAACGGTGGGTGGCTAGGGCTGCAGAGAGAAGAACCACCTCACAATGCGTGCCGAATCCAGGAGAGCCTTCTGCATTAACCCATGATCCAGCTGCCTAGTGAGAGCCTCTCAGACCGTTCACTGAAACGACTAAGATTATGATTATTATTATGATTATGATAGCCGCTTTAGTGCTTTCCAGTGATCCACAAATCCAGTAGGTACACCTAGGTGGACCAATGTCATGATGTATCCACTGACCGGATATGCAAGTATAGCCAAAGAAGTCCAACTAGGGTTCCACATGCAAGCAAGGGCTTCTAAGGGTTAACAAGTATATTTTCTACTGCTTGCATTATGTTTTAACCAGTTCTGATATTTTACCAATAAGATGTAAGTTTATAATACGTCTTAGCTAATTTATCCTACAAGACAGTGTCCTATAATTGTAACTTTGTTACTTTGCGGGACTGCGGGAGTAGATACATTGGTTCTTATGCTAAGGATTTGATGTATATTTTCACCACATTCGGCTTATTAGCCGTGCAAATGTTTTATTTTTCTATCAGTCATGAAGGTAAATACTAAAATAATCTTAATGATTGTAAAATAGTAATTGCAATCTATATTATAATTCCAAGTAGGTACAGTGAATTTATTGGAAATCAGGTGGAAGCATTCGACTTTCAATAAGATCCAATGCGACGAGACCCAAAAACCCTGTTAAGACATAGCAAAATATATAATATAAAAAATAATAATGCGGGACGTAATCACACAGCATCATGCAGCCCCAAACTAAGCAGAGCTTGTATTATGGGAACCACATGATTGATATACTACATATATAGTTTTTTTGTAAATACATACATATCATACATAGAAAACACCCAGACCGAGACTAATATCTAGAGACCATGCCAACATTTGTCCCGCAGCGGGAATCGAACCCGCAACCTTCTGCGTCTCAGGCGGACCTTCGCCCACTGCGCCACAGAGGCCGTCAGAGGATAAATAGTTAATAGAATACTAAATCAAACATAACGTAACGTAATTATAAAGACAACTACCTACATAATTAATCATTGTTATCATTGCAAACATGAACAACTGCTTTTTATACCTAATCTACCTATTTTTATTTCGACTGAAGCCTAAACACCGTTTATCTTACCATCAAAACTACAAAAAGGACAATCCGAAAACAAAACTAAAACGCGCTGGGGATAAGAGCATTTGAATAGCCCCTAGGTATGTTAGTTATTCAGCGCGTGACTCGGCCGGCAGCCGCGCGCGCTCGTAAATCAAACTCGCCATTCGCTTATGCATTATACAATTTTATTTGTGCGAGTTCGCTGAATAGGTAATAAACTATGGCAGGTGAAATGTTTTGCGTGTCCGAATGTGCGGGATTTTGAAACGTGCGCAAATATACGTGCTTACAACGTTTGCAGTGGAAGTCATCCGGCAGTGGCGAGGGCGAGGATCGCATACGTGATCGCAGATTCGAGGACGCTGTTCTGTAGTGTACGTGTACACATCAGTTTTAGATGTGTCACATCTAAATTGTTGTTGAGTATAATGATCATCATCATCATCATCATCATCATCATCATCCTATAGCAGTCCACTGCTAGAGATAGGCCTCCCCTAATGAGCGTCATTGCGCCCTTTCCTGAGCTCGTCGCATCCAGCTTCCACCAGCAGCCTTTCGCAGATCGTCACTCCACCTGGCCAGAGGGCGTCCTACGTTTGCCAAGCCGCGGTCTCCACTCAAGAACTTACCCCAACGGTTATCGGTTCTTCGGCAGATATGGCCAGCCCACTGCCACTTCAGTTTGCGAATTCTATGAATATAATAATATCAATTCATTATACTATTGGTCATACTCTAACTTTGACAAAGTATTAGAAGCATATTACAACTGTTACGACAAACGACAGCTTTTTCGGAGGCCTTCGGGTAGCTTAGATTAAATACGTCGGGCGGTCTAAAAGCTCAGACACCATAGTTGATCATAAGCTCATACGAAGAAGAAAAAGAAGACAAACGACATGCAATACACAAGTAAAATAATTTATTTTAATACTCAGGCCACAATTTGTCGTTTGCTTTTTATAGGCGGCACTTTCCTAAGTATACTTATTCTGTCGTTTTATTAGTTTTAGGAAATTTTCATCTAGCGGCGCAACGGAGCAGAAAATTCAGCTACCCTCGTTCCACACGTGACTGCATGAACCTCATCCCGAGGGGAGTCGCCAGTCTAATTAAATTAACTGGTTTAAATTTTAACATAACACTATAAAATACATGAAAAAACAACATAACATTATTAAAACGGCTTCTGTCGTGCAGTGGGTGACGGTCCAACTTAGATGCAGAAGGTTGCTGCACCAAGCTGCCACACTGGTGGCAACAATTTTTTTTTTTTATCAATAATCCCCACGAGCCACGCCGTAGTCAGCTACGACGTAGTGGTGGGGATATCGGGAACAAAAATTCAATAATCCCCACCAAGTCAAATGGCAAATTTTAATCACTCTTTTATCCCATTACTTTATTGTATAACGTATGTTGTTCACTGTAGTACATTAATATAATAACAAATGTCAAGGCCGTGCCAATATATATATATGAAAACTTAATGTATGTCCGAAAACATATTAACATGTTCAAGAAAAATAGCGACTATCATAATGTTAATACTAGAAATAAAGATAAACAAGCTGTTCCTACTGTAAGGCTCCATAAAGTTAGTCAATCTTTTAAAGGGATGTGTGTACGATTTTTTAACAAAATCCCAAATGATCCGTGATTAATCTATCTGTAAATAAATTCAAAAATGTTGTTAAACGTAATCTCTGTAATAAAGCTTATAATAAAATATCTGATTATTTAGATGACAAAAAAGCTTGGGATGAAACTGCCTCCAACTCCATCAAAAACAATGGAATAGTTATTAAGAACAATGACGTTAAAAAAATATAAGCCAAGCAGAGTTTCTTGCCAATTCTTCTCTGTTTGGTCGCGTTACGAATTGGTGGTAAATTAAAAACAATGACGTTTCAAAGTGTACCATACAATTCCTACTGAATAAATGAATTTTGAGTTTGAGTTTAATGTGAAGGTACTTAAAAAAACTTATATAAATAGTATAACAGTCATGTGAACAGAAACAGTCATTCCCATAATACAAGGATAACATAAGATCTGGTTAGTTTGGGCCTAGATGATATTGTCTGATATTTTCCAACATCATTTATTTTATTTATATTATGATGTTTCCATAAAATTTTAAAACTACAAAGTTTACAAATCATCGGGTGACTGGATAAGTGATCATTCACATTTATTGATTTGTAGCCTACCTAGCTTACCGAAAATAGTGTTAATCAGATAATTGAGAATAATAATTATGATAACAATAAGGTTTTTTTTATCGGTAGATCAATCAAAATAACAGTTTACAATATAAATAGCTGATCAGCGTTAATGTTAATGAAACGACAGGTAAAACGGCGGTAATTACGTGAAGCGTTTTTCCTCTGTTGTCAAACCGGCCCGTTCGTACGAATCACCTGACATTACGCCACGGAATAAATAAAAGTACATCTAGATATCATAAATAACTGAACAACTAAAATGTCATCAAAATTATGATCTGCATACTCCATATCATGCTCTCATCCCCTGCTACGTGGGATCAGCACAACGAATTATCTCAAGGTCTTAAGAAGGTGAAGTTAACACCTTACAAATACCTCATTGTACACTAAATTCTAATTGTCCTATTGATAGCAGTTCTATAAATCTCAGATAGCTAAAACGGCGTAAAAATATCATGTCAACTCTTTTTATTTACATTTAAATGGCAGGGACAAGCTTACTTTATCAAGCGTTTTAAAATGACATTTGGTTATGAATAAGAGGGTAACATCACTGTAAATAAGTCAGTCCTCCTGTCAGTGAAATTACAATAAAATAGTTTCATTATATGTACATAATATTTGTATCGCTTGACGATCTCCAGTCAAGTTGGTCGTATTATAGAAACATATTTCAAACTAGCAAAGCATCTGAAGATTTAAAAAATATTAATTCCGTTCACATTTAATTAGTTAGCAATAATAATTCAGCTCAGCTGGATTATTAGAATGGAGATGCTCAGTTACTTTTGAAGACAATTTTACCTGGGAAATATTTCCAACAAATGGCCCATTTATCCAAGCACCAAGCATAATAACTTTTGTAATTACGATTACTAGGATCCAAGTAATGTCTTCTTCCATGTCACTCAGAATTTTGCTGTGGCTTTTCACTTTCTCTTAAATTCTGACGTCAACCTTCTATTAGCATACTTTGATTGGAAAGAAGGCAGGTACATTCTAAGCAATAAAATATTTTCACAATAGACTCAAAATTGTTGATTAGGTAGTAGTATTTAAAGGTTGTTTTCTTTACGGATTGAAAAAGTTATTGTAATTTTAGTGTTTACTCACAGTCAATATAAGAGCTCCTCAAAATACCTGTCGTAAGTGTGTCAGTCTATACTTAACAATGGAAATAACAAACAGAAAGGACAGTTCGATTGTAGTTAAGTAGGCCTAAGTAAACCTTTGAATGACTCAAGGGAAGTTACCACAAATAGTGATAATAAACATTGGCTTTTGTAGTTTACTGGACTTCCACCTGCGGCTTCGCTTGTGTGGTAAGTAGCCACACGATGTTATTCTAAGTCACAAACTACTTATAAATAATAAATATATATATTAATATATATAAAAATATATATAATAAAAATATTGTTTATTATACAGTTGTAGTTTTAAGTAATTATAAGTATTATAGCACGCCTACCACCATCTAAAAACAAACCACAGGTTTGGCTGGTAGAAAATGCTCGTAGCATTAAGCCCACCTTTTTGTTACATTTAATGTGCAATTTAGTATAAATAAATAAATAAATACTTATAAAACACCCAAACATAGAACAAACTTCCATGTTCACCACACAAATGTTTGTCTTGGGTGTGAATCAAACCCGCAACCTGCAGCTCAGGCAAAGCTACTACCAACTAAGCCATGATGCCTAACAGAACTGCTACTATGAATAGTTAATATTTAGCTATATCATCACTCAAATCCGAACAAAGAAAAAAACACACTATAATACAAACTTTCACATTTATAATTTCACTAGCTTTCCTCCCGTGGCTATACTCGTTTGGTATCCGGATATAAAACAGTCTGTATGTCACAAAATATTCCATGTAGTTATTCCAAATTTTATCCGAATCCGTTCATATGTCGGTCTTCTCAGTGCACATTCAGTTAACTAAACTATGAACTACAACTATTGGAATATTACTTTATACACTAGTTCTTATTACCTGGTCTGTAGATCTAAGAAACCAATTAAATCAACGAAGCTCCTCGATATGCCTCTAGCGTAAGGGTAAGATTTTTGTAAAATAATATAACTAATAACTAGTTAACAAAGTAATTTGCGCTCCACAAAATGTGTACAAAAGTGCCTACTTTTGATAGCAGTGCTTAACCAAAAAAAGTTTTAACGTATCTGTATCTTCATATTGAAAGTTTCGCACATACGCGTCCCACCCGTGCCCTAAGGACACTGCCACTTTGTTCTTTCCCCAAACTTTAAGGAGTTGCTTAACAGATGTTCTGCCTGACTTTTGTCCCCAAGTATGTCGCTACATAAGTAGACGAAATTACTGTTTTATTCAGGCTCTAAGTTAGCTACAAAAATGTTTAAGAAAGCTAATTTTCCAGTAGTTTTATTTCGATTTAAACCTATGTACCTTTGGGTTGTAAGGGGATTTTACCTCCATCTATGGAACCCAAGCCAGCCTCACCTGCTTGTGGTGCACCGTACTGAACAACAAACGAGACTCTGGTGGCCGGCTGATTGCAGCATAGCGCAGCCTAACACTGGCACAGCTACATACTTATCCTGGCCGCGGCCAGCAACGTCGGCGGTGCGAGAAGCTGTGCCCTGCGCTCCTCAATCCGCATGCCCAGCATGGGGATTATGGACATAGCCCCCTTCTGATTAGTTTTAGAGGAGGCCTATGTACAGCAGTGGACTGATAGAGGCTGGTATTATTATGACTATATAAATGTTTAATTAACAAAAAAAAAACATGTGTTTACTTCAGTGCATTTCTTTCTTCCTTATTCCAAGAAAGCAACAAATTAGGTACAGTCCCGTGGAATAAGATGTATCATAAAGTTTACTCGAGAGTTTGCATCGAGATCTCGATGTAACCTATGTCAAACTAGAAAGCTCTTTCTAACAGATGACAATGCGCGCGTCGAATGATTCAATTTTACAGCCACAAAATTACAGGTCCTAAAATGTATACATGTTAATGCTCGTAAGTGTTCCAATTTATTTTGGTGTTCATGCTGTCAATTTCAGGTTCACCGTACTACGGTGCGATATTGAATGAAAAATAAAATGAATGATTTAAAGAGAAATTCATTGTTGGGAACAGCGATGCTTGTTTGGAAATCAAGCTGCATCTCACCGTGCTGTAGAAAACAGACGGCGTGCAGACTTGAAGGCGAGATACTGGCTCGACGTGACTCGCCGATATTGCATCAGCTCCCTGCTGGCAGAATGCTGAGCGTGGCACGCCTAAATGTTACTACTTCCAATAATGTGTGTGTTGGTTCCCACTCATTTTTGTAACGTCAGTAGAAGTCTAAGCTAAGGAAGAGAGTCAGCGAATAGACTTTGACGGGAAAAAGGCCACGCTAACAGAGATTGCATTGATTGACGCAAATGCAGTTGCGCGCGAGTTAGCTAGTGTTTATCTAAAATCGTTAAAAACTTCTTGAAAAACTCTCCCGAGTAATGGAAATCTGCCCTGCGGCCCCGGGGCATCGCGGATTCCCTGCACAAAAGGTCCAACAAAAAGGTCTTACCGTCACATGAACATTGTAAAACTCACCCTCGTATTCACATTTAAACATACAAGTGAATTTGATCCCAAATACTGTGAAAATAAGAACGATTTTCAATGCTTTGCAACCTTTTGTAACAGTTTTTTCCAATCCGATAATGCGACCTTAGCGTCGGGATCATGGTTTACTACAAATTGTATTAGAGTAGTAGATTTAACTATTTACGTGGCCTTTGGTCGGAGTCCATTGTGCAGCGAGCCCGAGCTTTTATCTATGTGAGTTTAGCAAGTAGAACTTTAAAAAAAAAACAGCTTCAAATAAATCACTTCTTACTTCTTGCCCTAAAGAATTTTGAAAATCGGTTCACAATTGACGGAGATATTGGTGATCATAGGGCGAAAATTACAAGTGAGGATGAGGTTTTTTGAGTTTTTGGGGAAAAGTACCAATCCCTATGGAAAAAAAATAAAGTATATTCTTTTAAACAAAAAAAGAATTTTGAAAGTTGGTTTAAAATTGAAGGAGATATCGGTGAACATACATAAAAAAAGTCGAAAAAAAAAAAGTTCCGACGAATTGAGAACCTCCGCCTTTTTGAAGCAGGTTAAAAATAATCGAGTGAAAATTAAATAATCACAATTTCGATGTATGCTCGGCTGATGACATCATTTGGTAAAAGTATCACTATAATAGGTGTATCGTGTTCTGCTGTTTATCTATACGAAAGCGATAATAGGACTTTTGGGACAGTTAAAGGGACTTTTGGCTCACAAACGTAACTAAAGTTATCACGTAGCAAAATAAAATAACATTACACCAGATATTTATCAAAATCCTCATTTCACTTAGATGAGTCTACTGAATTATTGAAGGTAGCAGTCCGTATCAGTAATATTTGAGAGGGATATAGGCAAGGTGCATCTCGAGTGCATCTCTCACGGCCACGGAGCTTTTGCTCCGAGGAATCGATTATCCGTAGATACAGATACGTCTCGCATTCCTCGAATATCGTCTTAATCTCCATTTGGAATCGGCTACGTGCAATAGTTGGCTATGATTGAGTGCGCTCTTATTAAATTGGTAAAAACTATCTTATAGGGGCTCTATGATAATCGTAGAAGTTATTGTATCTACTAGCTGTAATATTCTCTGAATTTTATGAACTTCGTTATGTATCATATAGTAGGTATTATGCTACTCAATATCTCAATAAACTTTTTTTGGCTGGGTTACTTTGTAATTTTTGAATGAACAGAGTTGCTGCAAAAAATCGGTGCAAACCTTTCAGCGGAGTGATTGGCTAACTCTGTTGCAAACAGAAATCATTGACACCGATTCTGTTTTAACAAACTGTGGCAGTTTGTCAATTGACGTTCATTGAATTTCGACGGATGAAATGTCAAAGTTAGTAAAAACAGGATCGGTGTCAATCATTTCTGTTTGCAACAGAGTTTGCCGATCACCCCGCAGCAAAAGTTTGGTGTGCTATGAAATATATTTTAATTTCGTTAAGGATTACATTAGCCAGTCTTCGAAAGCCACAAGGGTATCGAGAAAATTGAATAGGCATTGCTTATTGAAAACGTTTTCCCGAGACCCTTACAAAGCTTGGTAGGCAGCCTCGACCGAAGATAATGTACTTAGAATCAACACAATAAGCATTATCTCGCCAAAATCCTGTATCAAGTTTTGAAATCGCTTCGCATTGTTGTCTTTTGTGTTCGAGTTCGCATTCGTTTTCCATCGTACACCATTATTCACATTAAGTGGACAGATCTCGGGTCAGATCCAGGCACAAGAAAAGCACAAAAAGTGCCCGCTTTATCCGAGCATGATAAATCTACTTCAAATCCGAGAATAGCGTCTTTTATGAAGGAAATTGAAATAAACCGACCGTGCGGATAACGGCTAAGTAAGAAGATCGGGATCCTTTAGAATATTGGTGAATCATTTTCATTCATCAACCTATCGTTCCACCCGGGAGGCTCTCCTAATAGTGAAATAAATTGGGGAAGTAGTGCGAGAAGGGTAGACCCAAGGCGATCGTTAAAACGTAGCTAAACTATTTGACAAAGTCAAATTGAACCACGTGTAGTCTCTAAGTTTTAAAATTCCCCGTCCACTTTTTCTTTTGAATTTTTCATCTCTCTCGCACTAACAGTCCAATACAAGTTACAAGCCCAAACAAAACATCAAGTATCTCTAGAAAAAAAGAAAAACTTTTCTAAAGTATTTTTTTCCGGATCAGAAGGGTGCTATTTTTAGTAAGGGAGCACAAATCGAGTGTGAAATTGTTACCACACGGAGCGGTTGTCTCGCGAACAAACGAAACTCACTAACACTCAGGAAACAGGTAACAAGCTTCTTATTGCCTGCCTACCTCACCAGAAAATTCAAAAATGCAAAATTTAGAGTACTATTATTAATCATTACGAGAGTACTATTACTATTATTAATGAGTGAATGAGTCAATCATTAAGAATATGGATTCATAATATATTTATTTTCAAAATTATCTAGGTTCTATGACGGGAGATTATCTCAATCATGAGTAGATTCGGTAGCATAATTGCGATCAGGTTTCACTATAATTAATACGGGCATATAACACTGATGCGGCCACCATGTCACTCAAAAAGCCGAGACTATCATCTTCTCTAAACTCTGAAGAGCTCAGATCTAAAAATACCACTAAACGATCACCCATTGAAATAGTGATCGGGCGCAGTGATCCTAAACCAAAACGTTCTTATAAGAACACAAAGTAAGACATGACACGAGCGCATCACGATTTCAAAATATTTTTTTTTGTAACGATGTTTAGAGTTTTAGATACTACAGTATCCAGTTAAATTCAAAGCTTGTAAGCGCAGACACTTGTTTTCATCATAATAGCCAGCCAAATGGCAGAGCTCACCGCCGCATCCAGCGGGGCATCCAGCGGGGCGTTCCCCGGAAAATTGGCTAGCTCCCCGATACACTCAACTACAATAATAAAGCAATCTATCCGAGACAGCTGGGAAATCTCTAGTTTGTCGCCTGTTTTAATTAGATGGACTAATTATAAAGAACTTTTTACTGGTGCAACTTTACCGTAGCAATGTTTATGGCGTCGAGGGGTCTGTAGAAGGGTCTACGCCGTAGACCAGAATGCCTACGGTGTAGACCGTTACTTCCGTATACGGCATACCTTAGAGAGACGTATGCATAATATGTCTACCGACTATAATTTTATTTTTACTTTTGTACATTATTTTTGAATCGATTGACTGATAAAATGAACTGAGTTTTCTAAATAATATTGGACTAATGTAAAAAATATTGCAAAACTTTAGATAGGCTATAACGTGCTGAGCCTGCTGCATAACACCAACCAATACTTTTTACGCCAAAAAACCAGCTATTGTAATGAAAAAGATAGAAAATATGAACGTCGGAGAATATTGGACAGACTATCCGTTGCCGCGGGCTGAAGTCCAGAAAACAATTCTCATTCCTATCAACCGTGATGAGACAATGCTCCATAAAAGTCGACCGCTGAAATTTTCATCAAGAGAAGAAAAGGTAGCGGGATTTTCGATTTGTTTTTGATGGTTGGAACATACTTTTATGGTATTTTTAAGCTTCCCTCGAGACTCATTATTCCACATATAAAAAAAATGCTGTACAATGAATTCGTACAGAAAAACAGACAAATTCAGGTTTAAGAAGGACCGGGGTTATAGAAAAGGACTAGAAATGCTATTAACTTGAATCTCAGTAATGAAAAATGTAAATAAATAAATTGTAATGAGAAATTAATTCGATCTCGATATAAAAAAACAAAATGTTGATTTCTCTTACTTTGGTTAATCTAAAATCTTTAAAAGTAGGTACTTACACTAATATTATGTTATTATATGTTTGGCTGGTTATTTTACAAAAATGACTATTTATCTTGATTACCTATTAAATTGAAGTAGTATAAAGTGGAATAAATTAGCTACATACCTAATTTAGTTCAAGTAGATACTTGGCAATCACGAAATCTTAAATTTTTATCAAAGCCCCGACAAATAGGTCCTCATAGAAAAAAACTTTTTTTTGGAAGTCATTCATACAATTTATTTTAAAAACCAAATAAATTATATCACTGTCTATAACAGATTTGAAAGAAACGTTATTATTTAGGTACTTCCGGGTTTTTTAGTCAAAGTATGGAAATTTCCTTAGATATTTTAGTTAGATCTTTGAGCAGGGCATCTTGGTCAGAAAGTAAACGTTTTACAATACCCAAATGAGTACTCAAATCTGAATCTGTTTCTAGCACGGAATCACCCGAGTTTCGGCAATGTTTCCTGTTGGTGCAGTTTTCATGTCCATCTATACATTTCTTCTTGTTTACCTCTGTATAAGCAACTTGCAAGTCAAAACTCACAGGCTGTTCGAATTTGGCCCGCATTTTATTGTTTTCTGATTCAAGCCTTAAATTTCGGTACTCCAAAGCATTCAACTGTTCCTTCATGGCAAGAATATGGTTCTCCAAAATAATGATTTTATTTTTCATAAAACGATTCTTCTGTTTATTTTTTAAACATGATTCATACTCATTGCAATAATCTGCATAAAATTTTCCAGAACTCCCTATTAATTTCTTTAGTTGAGCTAGCGTAGTAAGTTCTTCTTCTGAATTTTCACTTTGTATTTTTTTCAGTTCGTTATAACCACTATTTATAAAACTAGCTAGATTATCAAGCTTTTCATGGAGGCTCTGGTTTTGCTTGTATAAATTGCCGATAATATTAATATTGTTATTGTATCGTTCCAGTAAATCAACGCACTCGCCTCTTGCGTAAATAAGCTGGTTTGTCAAAGATCTTGTTTCTTTCTTTTTAGCTAATTCCAAAGTTTTGACCATGACTGAAAGAAATACGAAGGACATAATTTCTTAAATTAATCTGATGATATAATGGGGTTTAACTATGACTCTACCTTGTGCCCTAGAGTGTGCCTACTGTCTGTAGGAGCCGGCGGAAGATCAGCGAACTGCGTACTTGTACGTAGAGCATAAGGCTAAGCCGTATCCTAATTTTAGCTAGCGGCACGTAAGTCTAGCGTTGAACGAAACTTCTGCGCATGGGTCTCTCGCTCTCTCTCGCCTCTAGCTCCCTTAGGATACCTTACTTTTGAATTCTGCGTTACGTGCCCCTACTTGTACTGAATTATTGTTTTATTTTTCATATTTTACTTGTTTGTCTTAGTTAAAGCTATCAATAAAAATAAAACTTTCTTTCTTTCTTTCTAGAGAACATAATTACAAACTGACTGATTTTTAGTCAGTTTATTTTAAAAACACACGCTTGGTAAGCAGCTTGCTCTTGGACGCCACCGTGTAGCGCCATCAATGGGTCTAAGTGTTTTCTGTGTATAATGTGTATGTATTTACTTTAAAAAATATTTATCGCTTTGAATACTAAAAACACAACTGAGTTGTACACGCAGGCCAGCCTCAACGTGCTAGTGTATAACGCTTTGAATGTTAAAAACACAACAGAGCTGCACACGCCCTCAACAACGTAGTCAACGCAGTCAACGTGTTAAATAGTTTAACAGTCACTTAGTGGTTCCCGTGATACAAGCTTCGCTTAGTTTCGGGCTAGCTATGATATGAGGTAATTTCTAGCATTAATTATTGTTTATTTATTTATAGATGAGGCTCTATCAAAGGGAGGCCTATGCCCAGCAGTGGGTCTTTAACGGTTGAAATTATGATGATGATGAATGATGAGGCTCGCAATACAGAAATTATAAAAGAATACCTCTCCTGAAACCAAATAGCTAATGTGAAATAACTATAGGCGTAGGTAGGGACACTTTATCGTAGAACTTACAATAAGCAGCCTTTAAATCTCTCCTTAATTTAGCTACGAGGTGCCTTTTCGTTTTGATTCTAGGTTGATTACACTTCAGAGCACTGGAGAAAATTATTTTATTTGAAGTGAATGTTTTCGGTGCAGTATTTAATGCTTTTTCAGATTCCAGGAATCTGAAATTAAGAAACTGAAATTATCAAAGCATAAATACGAATCAGAGCAGATAGTCTTATACGTATCTAGAATTCTATTTCCAACTTGTTCTATCTTATGAAATATGTAAGTAGGAAAAAATAACAAAACTATGATTTTCAAGGTTTTCAACGTAAGTAAGTAAGCATTAAATTGTACCTGAGAGTGAAAAGAGGAAGGTAGGTATAGGTACACCGTGGATACGATAGCAAAAGCTCATTACCAGCGCAATCAGGTAGGTAGGTGAGGTAAGTACTAGATTAAGGATTAAGGTATAACTCTTAAGATACGAACTGAGGTAAGTTTAAGGTACCTAGGTACTTATAAGTACGTACTAAAAGATGGCTTAAATAATTTGGAGTTGAAGGAAATTTCATGACATTCGGAGCCGAAACGTGGACACTCACGGCACGGCTAGTTCACCAGTTTAAACTCGCTCAGCTATACAACGAGCCATTCTTCGAGTTTCTCTGAAGGATAGAATCCGGAACGAGTGTGGCAACGAGACTATCCGAGTTAGAACTAAAGCTGTGTCGACATAGCTCAGAGAATTAGCAAGCTAGTCATATCTGCCGAAAAACCGGTAACCGTTGGGGTAAACGAGTTCTTGAGTGGAGACCGCGGCTCGGCTAACGTATGCTCTCCGGCCAGGTGGAGTGACGATTTACGAAAGGTTGCTGGTAGAAGCTGGATATGCCGAGCTCAGGTCAGGGCGCAATGGCGCTCATTAAGGGAGGCCTATGTCCAGCTGTGGACTGTGGACTACTATAGGCCGATGATGATGATGATGATAATGAGGCGAATTTATGTATGGAATCTATAATTAGGAGAACAATAATTTTGATCAACACAAAAAACTTTTGGGATCAAGCCCCTAAATGTATTTTGTATTGTAGGTATCACGTGTTGCGAGACACCTTACACAATATAATTCCTACCCCTACCACCATGTTGCCACAAACCAAAGGCTGGTAGAAAATATTCCAAGTATTAAGCTCTCCTCTAGTGATTCCTATTTACTGTGCACTAAAGTAAATAAACGGAGCTACTTACCACATGACTTTCATGATCAGCTTAGTGATTTTGTATTGCTATTGATATTTATATTTATTGTTCTTTAGGTAACAACAAGAACACCGTGTGTGTGTGTGTGTGTGTGTGTGTGTGTGTGTGTGTGTGTGTGTGTGTGTGTGTGTGTGTTTGTGTTTGTGTGTGTGTGTGTGCGTGTGCGTGTGCGTGTGCGTGTGCGTGTGCGTGTGCGTGTGCGTGTGCGTGTGTGTGTGTGTGTGTGTGTGTGTGTGTGTGTGTGTGTGTGTGTGTGTGTGTGTGTGTGTGTGTGTGTGTGTGTGTGCCCACTCACCTACTTCCGTAACGGACGGTTTTGGATGAAACTTGGAATATATCTACATAGTTTCTAACCTGGATTAACATTTAGGTAGGCTACATTTTATCCCGGTAGGTACTAAGCAAACAAGCCGCGGACAAAAGCTAGAATAAAATAAAATGTAACGAATGTTTACCTTTTTACTTCGTCAGCAATAGCCACGAGTGCATAGTGCATTTGGTCGGTTTCATTTCTTGTCGTTTCTGGTCTATTATCTGATAGTTTCAACATTTTATCCTCCAGCCAGATAAATATGTATGTAGGAAGTACCTGGGTACCTACATAAAGTACTCGTAGATAGCTTAAGTCCGACCTACCTAGGTAAGTAGGTAGCGAGCGGTACCTAACCTACCCAGGTTAGTTCAAAGCACATTGAAACATTACCTATAGGTAGGTAATAACTAGGTAATATAGGTAGGTAGGTACCTAAATAGTTATGTAGATTGGTCTATGCAAGGCATAGTTTGAGGCAAAACTTATTATGCAGTGGTAGCTGCACAAATAGCCGAAACTGATTTAATTTTTGTGAAGTCCTTAAAACTTTTGTAGTACATATGAAAATAAAACATAACCACAGATCATAATGGCAGGCAATGGTAGCCACAGATTTATAAGTCTAGCAAGTCTAGTAGTACTAAACTTATAAATTTGTGGTCTAGTACTAAAATGGTAGCAGTAGGTACGTATCGTATCAAAGAGATGGTAAAGAAACTTTTCTGTTTCGCAGTACTATAAAGCCTTCCTACACAGGTGCGTTATTATCGGCAATAATATCGCATTCGTTATTGCGATAATGCATCCCAATTTCAACAGGTTGCTCATCGCTTTATTATAGTAGGAAAACAACTAGATAAAGTCTTAAAATTCAATACGGCTGATATCTACTTTCTTATGTTCAGAGCATAAATAAATTTTAAGACTTCTTCTATGCTTTAGTCGTATTTCTTTGGATTTAACATTTTTGTGCTGACATCTGTTGAGTGCCATGTAAATCACGCTGTGAATTTTTTAAGCCCAGATACTTCTGGATACACTTAAAAGATGGCAGTACTAGGTTTAACCTGCATAGAAAGTTGTTCGAGCGCCCTGGTACTTACGATTAACTTTTTGAAGTCGCATTGATATATGTATACATCCCTTTCGAACTGATGATATTGGACATAATTAAGAAAGTAGTTATCAGCCGTATTGAATTTTAAGACTTTATCTAGTTGTCTTCCTATATCTGTGGTATAACCCTTTCGATGACAAAATAGCTTTATCTAGCCCATAGATTAAGTATATATATAGATTTATAGTTTGCGTGGCCACCCTTGTCTTTCTCATTTCAAGAGCAGGGTTGCCAGATAATTAAAATTTCCATAGATTTGGGTAAAATATACTGATAATACACCCTCCGGCCAGGTGGTAACGATCTGCGAAATGCTGCTGGTAGAAGCTGAATGCGTCGTGCTCAGGACAGGAACTCAGGCGCTCATTAGGGGAGGCCTATGTCCAGCAGTGGACTGCTATAGGCTGATGATGATAATGGGTAAAATATTTGCATATTGCACTAGGAATTCAAAGACAAACAAATATAACAAGAAATTATTGTCATGCAGGTAAACGATTAATCTATCAATTTATACTGCAGGTAAAGTATTAATCTATTGATTAATACTTTACCTGCATGACGAAATTTTTTTTCATTTATAATCTGCTTCACTAACAAGTTATAATGACTTTTGATAATATGTAAGGGAAGGAAGGATGTTTAGCAAATTTGATTGAATGCACCACCTATATAATTTTCAAATCAAATTATATTTAATTGCATAAAAGTATGGTAAATCACCATCATACAGACCTAGAAGGCTGCGAAAAAATTTTCGTTGGACTGCTAAGCTATTAGAAGATACGTGAAAAACTGCGAGCAGAATTACAAAGGAAAGGATCTTAAAGGCTATGTGGATCGCATACTTATACTTCATTACAGAAGCGTGCAAATATTAAATTGTTATATGTATATATGTCATTAATTATCATTGATATCGGTTAATTTTACTTTACAATAATTAAGTTGACAATCAAGATTACTCAATAAATATATGTCAAAATGAAAACTAACCATTCAAAAGAAGAAATAAAAATAGTAAATTATTATTTCGTTTTAATAAATTCGTTTGATTGTATAAAAGCATTTATCTACAAGCCATTACAAGCAATTACAAAGGAAAGGATCTTAAAGGCTATGTGGATCGCATACTTATACTTCATTGCAGAAGCGTGCAAATATTAAATTGTTATATGTTTATATGTCATTACATTAATTATCATTGATATCGGTTAATTTTAATTAACAATAATTAAGTTGACAATCAAGATTACTTAATAAATATATGTCAAAATGAAAACTAACCATTCAAAAGAAGAAATAAAAATAGTAAATTATTATTTAGTTTTAATAAATTCGTTTGATCGTATAAAAGCATTTATCTACAAGCCATTTGTGAAGTCTTATTTTAAAAAGGCTAAGTGTCAAATCTTTCATGTCTTCGGGGAGACTATTGAATATTTTAACGGACATGCATAAAGATATCTTTTGCATTGATTTTTTACAGAACGGCAAAAATATCCTATTATTTATTTGTGTCCTAAGTTGTCGTTCACGCATGTCTTTATGTTTCTTGTGAAAGCATGCAAAAAAGAATAGAATCATAGGAAATATATTTTTATTTCTCAAAAACTTCAACATTTAGAAAATTATGCTTTCGATTCTGCAATCATATTTTCTAAATTCTAAATACTCTTTTATTAAACACCAACTTTTTTCCCCAAGAGCTCGCAGTTTTTCGCGTATCTTCTAATAGCTCAGCAGTCCAACGCAAATTTTTTCGCAGCCTTCTAGGTGTGTATGATGGTGATTTACCCTATAAACAGTAATAAAAAATTAATTTCAGTATTTAAACATAACAAATGTAATCTGTAGAAAATGCGTACATAAAAGGCTAGCAATTCTACTAATATAATAAAAGCGAAAGGTATTGAGTATCGTTTATTTCTTCCTCACGCAAAATTTAGATACAAAATACAATACAATACAATAAATTTATTTCTTTTACAAGTTACACACGTACATCGTTCTGGCTGGGAAAAATAACAAGCTATTAATGGCGCTGCTGATGATGATGATGAAATATATGAATTGAGGCATGGAATATATTGGTCTTCTTCTTCTTCGTATGAAATAGTGGCCAACTCTGATGTCGGAATTTTTAGGCCACCCGAAGGCCTCCGACATGGCTAACAACTGAAAAAGCCGGGAAGAACATCTTAACGTGCCTTCCGAAGGACGGAAGCGCTCAGATCTAAATGCCATCCAGATCAACCATATAAGTAGTGTCAGGGCGAAGTGTTCCTTAACCAAGATGATCTGCGAAGATCACCGGAGTAAATTATTTAGATGGTGTCAAATTGCATTATGTTACAGGTTATAGGTAAGGTATCTCACATAAACCCTGTCTAAGGGTAAATTTAGCAATATGGTTATATAGTAGGCAGACCGAGGCTTTGTAGGTAGTTAACTAGGTGTACCTATATAACAAATTGTCATTGCACATTATGTAGAGCTACACCAGCTGTGTGAGAAGCCGCGGGCAGAAGCTAGTATAAAATCTTAGTGAAAACTTTTTGAAAAATGGAGCTAACATTAAAGTATTTCTTTCCTGTCAGTCGAAGTCCATTGTAAATAAATAAATAAATAAATAATGCGGGACGTAATCACACAACATCATGTAGCCCCAAACAGAACATGCAACATTTGCCCCGCAGTGGGAATTGAACCCACAACTAGCTAATTTAATTTGCGGGTACTTCGGAGAAGGCAAGCAGTATCTTGGGTTTCACTTACCCGGTTTTGATAAAATATAGCTTAGGCTATTTGATACTTACTTACTGTGGCAGATTTAAATAATTGGGGGCATATAGGTGTATTGTCAAAAAATGCTGTCAGTTGTGACTGACGAATCCCGAATCCGTTTGAAATCTGAATGATCCGTTGATTTAACGTAACCTCTGGTTCTCTAGTCTGAAATAAAAAAACAGCTCTAAACCAAAACAAAAATGAACGAATTCTATCATTGTAGGTATGATAATAATAATAATAATAACAATAACCTAACATTTAATAGCACAACATATTTAAAAATAATGAATTCTTTGGTTTTCATGGTCTTTTTTCCTATACATTCATTAAAACTTCGGTTTGTCAAGGTTGACCAAATATAGCACATGGCTTTTAAACGATAAAATCAGTATCAAAATAGATTAAAGATTAAAGATTTTTATACATACTGTGGAAGATTCACATAACTGGAGACATAAAGGTGTATTTTCAGTTACCATCCATTAAATTACGTGGCCTTTGGTTTTTTATCCTGAAATTAAAACGTCATCTTTAAACTGGGCTATGCAAATAATAATGAACCAAAGAAATTATATTATTTAAAGTTCTAATAAAAAATGAAACGACTTTTGTTTATATGCTTATAGCTTATGGGGTGGGGAAGGGCAGGGAGGGAGTGAGGACCCTCCCTCTAAAAGGGGGAAACTCACAGTTTCCGAGAAAAAATGAATTACGTTTTGAGGTTAACGAGAGAAAAAAAATTAAACAATATACGCCAAAACACACTACTGGACTACTACGGACCTATGACCTATGATCATTTAAAAACAGTTTCAAATCATAAAAATGGATATTTGATTCGGGTATTTGACCTCGTCGGCCCTGAGTGTCGCTTCGTCCACTCGTCCTCGCGGGCTAGCTCCACTCAGGATCTTCCACGGGAATTTCTGGTTCCACATTTTTTATATCCAATCTACGCATAGGGACCACAAGACTACGTGGCATCGGGGTGATCTGCGTCAGTTCTGTGATATTGCTACTCAATTTGGGGTGTCCTAGAACCTACTGCTGCGAGAAGGATTTCCAGGTGGTTGTAAAAAATCTAATAACCGACTGTCTATTCAACGTATTACATTAACAACGAGAAATATCATTGTCAATGTCGAATCACCAAAAAATACCACAGAGGCCATAAATAAAAAGAAGATGAATTTTCAAATAATCATATCTCAAAAACTATTTGGTTCCGAACTACGCCAATTTAGATTTAGGCTTCCTAGATATAGACCTATCTGTGACAAAAGTTCCAGCCGCCTAGCTCACTACAAATAAATGAAAGTTGAGCCAAAAATTAATGTGCAGTGGGCAAAATTCATTTCAAATGCCGGCAACACCAAACAAAACAAAACAAAATTGAATTTCACTTTTTGGCTTATTTTCTTACAGATTTCTGCTCTAAATGTTGTTATTTATTGTGGAAGTCTAGTTAATAATCCGTTTTTGAATAAATACCTCGTCAAAAGTACGATACTTACGCTTGAAAAGACAAATCCGGAATGTTTTGATCACTGCCACTTTTGCACCAAAATACACTACACCGATCCATTTTGATAGAGAAATCCATAACATTCATTTGTTATTATTGATTTACAATAGATGAAACATAATTTTTCCAGGTAATAATTTAGTTTCAAGCAAGTTTTTCACAAAATCTTCCGAAACTGCTGCTAGCTGCCAAAGTTTGTTTAGCGCAATGTTGCGCTAAACAACGAAAAAACCGGCACGCGATAAGGGACAGCAAATCTATAGTGCGGTCTCCCTTATTTGCATGAAGCACGCATAAGTAGTTCTCTTTCTTGAAAGAATGAGATGAATTATCTCATCGTCTATAGCTTTCTCTGTCTAGGATCTAGCCCTTTCTGGGTTCTCAAAATGCGCTTTTTCAAAAACCAGGGTGGCAACATTGCCGCCGTCGGACATCTGACAGTAGACATTACTTTGATCTGACATCGATCGGACACCACGACGTACTTATTTGCTACATCTTTTTAAAATTGTTTTTCCATTTTTGTTGGTTGGTTGTGTTGTGTTCGTTTCGAAACAGCAAAGCAAGTCTTAAAATCCAAAAACAATACATGTATGTATCTAAAGGCGACTACAAGACAAGTTTTGAATTATTTATTTATCACAACAGCTGGCTTACAAACACAAAGTGCGAAAATGTCTTTGGAACAAGCTAAACAAGTAGCAGCTTACCGGGCTGTCGATGAATTTGTTACTAACAATTGTATTTTCGGAGTTGGCAGTGGATCTACAGTGGTCTATGCCGTGCAAAGACTTGCAGAGAGAGTTGAGACAGAAAACTTAAAGGTGACATGCATTCCAACTTCTTTTCAAGCCAAGCAACTGATATTAAAGTATAATCTCACTCTTGGAGAGCTGGACACGAGCCCTGAAATAGATGTAACTATTGATGGCGCTGATGAGGTAGATTCTAAAATGACACTCATCAAAGGCGGCGGAGGTTGTCTGCTACAAGAAAAAATTGTCGCTTCCTGTTCTAAAAAACTGATAATTATAGCCGATTATACCAAGGATTCTAAAAATCTAGGAGATTCATACAAAAAAGGAATACCTATTGAAGTTGTACCCATGGCTTATGTTCCTATAAAAAATAAAATTGTGTCATTGTTTGGAGGAGAAATCAAGTTGAGAAGTGCTGTCGCAAAGGCTGGGCCTGTAGTTACAGACAATGGAAACTTTATTCTCGACTGGATGTTCAAAGACCAGAATTCGGATTGGCACAAGGTAAACCAGACTGTGAAAATGATACCCGGAGTGGTTGAAACAGGGTTATTTGTCAATATGTGCCAAAAAGCTTACTTTGGGCAAGCAGAAGGAAATGTTATTGAACGGTGTGCTCTCTAATTTTATCAATATTCATACCTAAAAAAAAGATTTTATTTACAGGTGTAAATAACATAGCATTAAGTTTACTTTTTTATTATACATGAGCTTGTAATCAATAAAAAAGTTCCTTTTCCTAAATCTGGTACCAATTATTAGTTTCCTTATCTATAATTTTTGCTTCAGTCATGCTCTACAGAGTTTTACATTATCTTGTTTTATTTATAGTCATTTTATTATCTATGTTGAGAAATAATTCATATACATAAGATTTGGAGATTGTATCGATGAACAAATTTAAAATAACCATGACATAAAAATTTATTTTCAATAAAACACTGGCAGCTTTTTACTGATGTTATTTTGAGGATGATATTTTGTCATAATAACACTTTAAATATTTGTCCAGTCTATTTTTGAGAGTTCACTGATGGAGGACTAACTAGTCTCTGGAAGACTATTCCAGAGTTTTGTATGATGTGGTTGGCAAAATGTGTTTACTTGAAATGTTCTTGGGTTGCTTGGAGGTGGCTGGTTCAGCAGTTCAAAACACTGGCAGCTTTTTACTGATGTCATTTTGAGGATGATATTTTGTCATAATAACACTTTAAATATTTGTCCAGTCTATTTTTGAAAGTTCTCTGATGGAGGACTAACTAGTCTCTGGAAGACTATTCCAGAGTTATGTACGATGTGGTTGGCAAAATGTGTTTACTTGAAATGTTCTTGGGTTGCTTGGAGGTGGCTGGTTCAGCAGTTCAAATGCTTTTTTTAATATTTTGTATGTTTCAGTTAGATCTGAAGTTATGATACGATAGGTACTTATCATTGACAAATTCATTCTTAGATACTAAAACAAGTGGACAAGATGGATATAGAAGACTATTTTAAATTGTAATGTGTGTAACAGTGTGTGTATGTCCCCGACATACACGGAGTATTACGGATACGCCTATATAGGTGGGTTCTAGAAATCTAATCCAAAATTCATATGCCAAAAAAACTATCGAATTACATGCCCTTTTTACCATTGTTTGTTCAGCTTAAAAAAATAATTGGTATCATCAAAAACCACAGCTGAACATTGGGATGAAAGGAGTTCCAATCCCCATCTTTGAAACCCAAGTCAATTTCACCTGCATGTGGTGCAACCTGCTAACTAACAAACGACGCTCTGGCGGCCGGCAGATTGCCACATAGCGCAGCCCTTAGAGAATTTATGACGCGCAGCCTAACACCAGCACAGCTAAAACCCCTGGCCGCCGCAGCAGCGTCGGCATTGCCAGAAGTTATGCCCTGCTATCTCCAACCCGCATGTCTAGCATGGGGATTATCGCCCTTCAGTGGACTGATATAGGCTGGTGTGGCTGGACATAGGTGGGGAGACCTTAAACTGTATCATCCCACTGCAGGGCAAGTCCCCCGAATTCCCGCTAACCAACTCTATCCTTCAAGATATCCACCAAACTCTCATAGGCTAAAATAATATAAAAGTTTATTTTTTATTGCATTGTGCAGTTTATTTTTGATAGCTTCAATGAATTCAAGTCAACAAACAAAGGTAAGTACTTATTCTTACACAACTTATAAAAAACCAGTATGCTTCATCAAAAGACGGTGGGTACATAGTTTGGAATGAAATTAACACAATAGTAAATAGTTTTCCTAATATTATATTACTTACCAAAGACATCAAACAAAAAATCACATAAAAATATTAATCGTTATCTTTCATTGTACTCTCAAAGTTAGTTTACAAATTCTTATTTTAAACCATATCTTGTTCAAATAACTAGTGTCTAAAGATATTGATGTTGATTCTGTTGTGCATTTTCCTAAACAAAAAAACTTAATTTGACAGTCCTAAAAGTGATTCTATCCCTTTCTTTTAGGTGTAAATGACAAAGATAGCTATAACTTTAAAGCTGTCGAATTTAGTTAAGTTTAGAAAAGTTAACATCAGAATCGACCCTAATAAGTATATATTTTAAGATAGGTGTGTTTATATCACAGATAAAAAAATAGGAGGCTTCCTGGGTTATTAGATTCTGTTGTATGAGAAGCACATTTTAAAAGTTTATGATCCTAAACAATAACTATGTAGTCTCTTGTAGACGTAACTAATAAAACTAATGCTGAATAACAATAAATTCAGTGCATTTCGGAAACCTGTCTCAAGGACCTTTTTAACCTATCAATTTGACAAATTAATGTTTTAATATTGTAGCGAGATTCAATCATTTGTAGCTAAATGCAACTTTGTACCTAGTTTCGTTATGTGAAACTACCTACAACAAAGGTTTAGGGTTTTTTTTCATTTTTTTAAGAATTCAAAAACTACACTGCTATAGTGGTAATGAAATTTAACATAGCCACAGTTTCAATTCAATTAATTGATTCAACCCAAAAAATAATATATTGCATTTGATTTAAATTCAATTCAGTAATTATTTGACACAGTCTGAATCCTTATTGACTTCAAATTACTTTATGAAGGGGGATCATAACCATACACTTTTCCCTGAAAAAATTGACAATAATTTGCTAGGGGTTCCCACCTCACCTGCCTGATGTACACCCTGCTATATAACAAATGGCCGGCAGATTGTGGCATAGTGCAGCCTAACACCATCACTGTCAATGGTGCAAGATACTGAACCCTTTGATCCCCAACCCGCATGCCACTGTGGAGATTATGGGCATATCCCCCTTCTCATGTAAAAATAATTACAATTGTACAGGGAAGAGCCATCTCGGTTACAAACTATATGGTTGCACAGGCAACTAGATAGATAAAATATGTAAAAACTTACTGCTAACAAGAAGTCACACTTAACATCTATTATTTGATATTTTATAGATACACTTTGAAAGCCTTGTTTAACATACAGCAAACACATTTTAGCTAGCAATACCAATTTACTACTGTTCCCTACATAGATTCAACAAATTCTTCTTATAACTAATGGTATGTGCAATATTTTACACATACACTTTTGAGACCATAATACCAAAACTTCCAGATTGCTGGTTTTTCCTTTGGTCTTTGACAATATGACCATATAACAATTTACATTCATAAAGTAGATCTAGTGACCACCCTATGTTATACAAGGCCAAGAAAGCTCAAGTACATTGATTTGTGACATGCTATAGGCCATGTTATTGATAAATAGGTACTGATTATAGTTAGTAAAGACTAGTTTTCTTCATTATTCGCAGGAACTCCTCTTGGTTTATTTCTCCGTCTCCATCCCTATCAGCTTCATCTATCATTTCATGAAGCTCTTCATCTGTCAAGTTCTCGCCAAGTTCTTTTGCAACTCTCTTCAAGTTTTTAAATGAAATTTTTCCTGAAAATCAATGTTTCCAAAATTAATTTCAACAGCCTGATCTCAATGACTGGCAGCATCTTGGCAGAAAATAAAAATATACACACAATATGTACCCTTTGTGTCAGGCAGAGATAATAGTTAGTCGCCAGGTGCACCACGGACAGGTGAGGTTGGCTCTGAAGATGGAGGTTGGAACCCCTTACACCCCAATGCATTAGCTAAAATTGATTTAACTAGATTGCTACTGTATTTACTTTATGTATGAGTAAGTATCATGAGTAGACTGGCAAGGAAGCAGTGCGGCCCCAGCAAAAATTGCACTCTTCTTCCTTTAAGAGCTGAAGCTTGAAAAATAAATACTTTTTTTTAATCTTCAGTGTTGTTAAGTATGAATTAATGTAATGCTGTACATTAATACACAGCATCATGTAGCGCCAAACTCAGGCAGAGCTTGTATTATGGGGACCACATGACAAATTATACTACCATATTTTTTTTTGTAAATACATAATTGGTTGAAACAACCATGTTGTTGGTACAAACATTTCTCTGAGAGGGAATTGAACATGCAACCTTTTTAGGGGGACCTTCTTCCACTGAGCCACAAAGGTTGTTAATAATAATTGCCCTCCATACATTTAATTTCAAGGTACATTAGGCTGTTGCAGCATCGCTGATGCGAGGTCATTTTTGCTGGGGCCGTACTTCTCCAAAGCCTACCTTTATAGACAGACATAGCATGCACAATGGACCGATAAGGAGTCAAATTGTGGGAAAGGAAGTCTATTTATATTTACATTTAGATGATCAGTATATATGATCAATGCTTACCTGTTTCATCATCATCGAAAAGTTTGAACGCTTTCATTATTTCTTCCTTTGTGTCTTTTTCAGCCATTTTCACTGTCATCAAATCCAGAAAGTCTTCAAAGGACACCTTTCCATCACCCTTGTCTATTTCAGCGACCATTTTTTTTATTTCTTCTTTCTTCGGCTCAAAGCCTAGGGCTCTGATAGCAACCTTTAATTCTTTTGTATCAATTTTTCCAGTGCTTTCTGTATCAAATAAATCAAACGCTTCTTTAATGTCTCGCCTCTGCTCTTCCGATAGTTCAAACTTTGGACCGGATTTCTTACGAACTCCACCTGGCACAGATGTTTTTTTCTGAGCAGTCACTACAGTAGTGGCCTGGAATATAAAAAACATTTAAACAAATAGCAAAAATAAACGAAAAAGCCAATAAAAGTCCAAAATATATACCATATTCACAAAAATTTTCGTTATTTCACTTTAGTTTGTCTAGAAAGAAGTTATGGATATATAAAATGAAATTTTTCTTCGGTTTTTCAATGCAAATGACAAAATATCTTGAAAATTATAATTCTAGATTGAAAATAATGAGTATGATCGATCGAATCCGTTCAAAACAAACAAAATCTGCAGTGAAATTACAATATCTTTGGAAGTGTTGCAAAATCCTCTAGATCAAAGTCGCTGGCAGTTTGGCCGTTTTCAGGGTTGCCAAGTGAAGGCTCAATGAAATCGCTTTTACTGCTACTAAACTTATTAATTTTTCTTCGTCCATTGTCCTATTCGATTACGTAGGACACAACTTACTACTACTACTTCGGATAAAAAAATCCTAAAAAAAAATAGCGTTCGCCCTCTTTGAATTCAATGACAACACTGTGTACATAGTACAGGGTGCCTAGTGCGAGTTATTTTACCAGCTCGATCGTTTTTGCGTTTACGGAAATTTGTATGGAAATGAGTCAGTGCCACGCATTTTTCACTAGATGGCGTTACCTCGATTCCATATAAATTTGCGTAAACGCAAACGCGATCGAGCTGGTAAAAAACTCGCACTAGGCCCCCTATTCCCGCAAGATAACTTAGCCGGATTGACTATAGGCACTAAACTTCTGCGCATGTACAGTCGCGGAGAAAACAGTTTGTAGTTATCTCTAATGCACCCCCGCGCGGACGCCGGCCGACTCGACACCGGGCGCTCACGCGGGAAGCCCCCCGCGTATCTTCGAGGACGCGCGAGCATTTTTTGTCAGGTTCAAGCATATATGCACTTTATGCAAATAATTTTAAACCACAATTGATCGACTTCAAAAACATGGAAGGATTATTTACTCGTCCAAGGATGTGTTTGAACTATGTTAAAATACCGAATACATATATAAGACATTGTCAACGTTTTGAACTGTAGTTGAATCCACAAAAAAATATTAATCTAGTTCTGAAATCATTTGTAAATACAATTTCGTATCCCTAGGCCTTAGTTTCTGATATCTCCACTCACTGATAGGCACACTCATCAGTTTAGGTACTTCTCACTTTATATAATTAAGATTAAGTATTATTAATAAAATGTTCTTTATTATTTTTTGTTTTATTACAAACAGCGTCTCCATTGCTGTCTTATTCGCTGTTGGTCCACATGACAGTGAATGAAACTCTATGATATTAGCGGACAAGCGACATTGAACACTATTCAAGCGGCATAACGTCTAAGTTAGTGCAAATAATAATAATAAATAGTGCGAACTTTATAATTGATGTTTATTATGTCAACGACGCTTAGACGGTTTTTTACAGGTTTATCTTGGAGACTATCTGTCTATACTAAAGTTTACTAATAGTACGTCAATAACTTGAACCTGACAAAAAAGGCTCGCGCGTCCTCGAAGATACGCAGGAAGCCACGTGCGCGTGCGGCGTCAGTCGGCGCAGTGTTTTGTTTTTTTCCTAACATGAAAAATCTAACCTGCACACCTCATTGAGATAAAAAAGCACACCTAAGTTTATTCGCACAGACTTGCGAGGTCCCGGGGCATACTCGAGCATACGCGATCCGTCAGAAAATGCCCGAGACCGCGCGAGAATTATTCCTCTCTGTATGGCTGACCCTACTGTCTGCTTCCCAGCTTCTTTATTTATTTATTTTATTTTTTATTTTTATTTAAACAAGGATTCACAGTTTTACAATGTTAAATTATAGGCTAGTTAAACATAATTTGTACATAAACCAATTTGAATCCACATTTTGTAAACAGCTCGTAATATGCGTTAGGACGATAAGTTAGCAGATGAGTATGTTACTAGTCACAAAATGGTCTTAGAAAGAAACACATTTTTCGATTACATTTTTAATAAAAAATACTAAAGATTACAATCGATTCAATCTTACAACACTAGTAAATAGTTATCAAGGTGCCGAGGGTAGCGTCCCAAATGACTTCATAAGATGGTAGCAGTGGGGTAACCTACTGCGGTGGCCGATCTTCTGTAAAGTGGCGGCTGCTTGAGCCAGCATTCCCGCTCGTTCGCCCGGAGCCGCTAGCACCGCGGCGGGAAGATGTTTGCACGCCATGTAGAGGGCCACGGCTCTCTCACCTTCCCCGCCGCCGCCTTCGAGGGCCCGTTCTGAAATGAGATAGATAAATCCTATTATCCTATTATTCTATTTATATCATATGAAATTTAGCACATCGATAATGTCATTCTAGATCAGGAATGACATATAGGATATATGCTTTTTATCAGAATACCGCGAGAGCGACGCCGCGTACGGAAGTTTGTAAATAAAAATCTGATAATTGTTCACACTTTTACTTCTTCGAAGCTAGCTGAAAGTTGCACGCAATTAGACTGTGTCAACACACGTGCAAATAACCTAGGAGCGAGCGAGAAAGCAACTCGGGGTAAATCATTAACCTATAGCTTATATTTATTGATTTATTATTTATAGCAGTCCACTCCTCGAGATAAGCCTGCCTTGAGCGCCATTGCACCCTGGCCTCAGCTTGACGCATCCAGATTATATCAGCATTTTTTGATCATTTCACAGATCGTCACTCCACCTGGCCGGAGGGCATCCTACACTACGATTGCCGTGCAGCGGTCTTCACTCAAGAACTGGTTTACCCAAACAAAGGTTATTGGTTCTTCGTCAGATATGGCGGATAAAATAACGCTGTAAAAAGCTTAGTTGCAATTTTATTATAATGCAATTGATTAACATTACCTTTCCCGCAGATGAGTGAGGAGCGGTTGATCCGAGGCCGCAGGCTTCCATCCAACAGCTGCTGAGTGCGCCGCGGGGCCGCGCCAGCCATCATACGACAAACGGCAGACTGAAGGAACACGCGTGACGTCACCCACTGCCAACAAAAAAAGAAACATCAACTGCTGGTACGCCCCTACGATATCTCATTGAGACAATAGCTTTTCTAAACTTTAGGGCAAATATTTTCACGATACGTTTACGATACGATGAAATATTCGCGATTGACCTACCGTTCCTCCGATTCACGACTCAGAAATCTGCGGTTTGGCAATAAGATGCTGATTGAATTTTAGATGAAAAATGCATAATGCGTTGAAGCGAAATCCCTCTCCCTAGGTTGATAAGTAGTTTGTAGTATATAAAATATGTTTGTTACTCTGTAAGGTATTTATTACTTATGGGCCTCTATAATCATATTTTTGTATTGCATATTGCCTGAAATAAACAATTATTTATTTCAGACAATTTAGAAATTAAATATTTCAATGGTCCATAGAAAATAAATACCTTAGGGTACATACATATTAAAATAATGTATTTACTTATTTATTTAATTAGGAACACTAACAGCTAAACAATAAGATTATAAATAAAGGTATAAATAGAACATGAAACCCTAAAACAGTTTTCACATATGGGAGGTTAGGAGTTTTCAATCTTCGGTAGCGCTCCCCTAAAGCGTTGATATACAATCCTGTTGGCCAGAAGTCGGGTGAGAGGAAAACGTCTCGACGCTTTGCAGGCACCTTAAGCACGTACGATTTGAAATTAGTCTCCCTCGACGACTCTAGGCGTTGCAAATGCAGCTGTATTGTAGACTGTTCGCAGAGCTTTAACCGATTTATTGATCATTGTAATGGTATAATTCATTGTTTCAAGATGATTAGATAAGAAAGGTTAATTGAAAATGGATTACTTGGTAGACGGTACGCACGATCTCAGAACTTGTTCGGATTCTTTTTCGTTACATATGTACTTACCGGAAGCTCCTGTGATAGTCTGCGCAAAGAATGTAAATCCCTTTGGAATGCTCTGAGTTGGGCGTGCGAAGCTGTGTGAGCTCCTGCATTCGCTTCCCATACGCCTGCGCGAACCTCTAGCAACCAATCGCAGCACAGGACTTGCATCAGCTGGAATATTATTAGTGCTAATTTAAAATCGAGATTTTTCATGATGTTTCTGACCTGAGGCGAACCCCCTCACCACACCTTCCAAACCCTTTTGGACTAGCCAGCAGCCTGTGACGGATGTGCGTGACAGGTTGCCCGGCTGGACCAAGAAAAAGAGAGAATACTTCTTGCTTACCATTCTGACATAATAATAAATAAAATGCTGGATATTTTCACATAACACCATGTAGCCCCAAAGTAAGCAGAGCTTGTACTATATGGGGACCATATGCCTGATATACCGACTATTATTTACATGTTTTTTGTAAATACATACTTAGACACTCAGAGCATGAGACAAATATTTACATCCTACAAATATTCGTTTTGCCGCGGGATTCGAACCCGCAACCTTCTGCATCTCAGGCGAGCCTTTGCCCACTGCGTCACTAAATAAGCATAATGTTTGAGTACATTCCTTTTCTAGTCTTATCCCAAACATTGATATAAATCAATTGTCATTTTTTTATTAGCTTTAACAGAGATATAACAAAATTACCACGGACCATACTTATATTCCTAGCACTAATATAGAAAACTTATAACGAGCATTTTAAATAAGTACATAACTCTAACTGACAATCTATGTGCACCGACAAAAATCTGTTTCTCTATTTCTTTTTATCCGACAACGGCAAACCCAAAAGGAAGGGTTATGTTTTTGACGGAAAATTTCATAGGTTTGTACATGTGCACATTGACTCCATAGTGAAAAAAGTGATTCAAAGGCCTATTTTTAGTTAATGTGAGCGATATTACTCATAACTAACTAACGTGAATTAACTTATTAATGTTGAAAAACGGGAGTTTTAATATACATTAGTGTAGGCACCGACGCCGTTTCGACTCATTTAGAGAGGTGAACGACGCTTTCCCTCCGCGTCCTGTCTAGCACCAGAAGTAGTACTAGAAGTCAGTGCTAGACATAGATTTAGTATAAAAAAACCAACCTCTTTGGTAGACGAGGCGTGGAGGGTGAGTGTTAAGTTCATCGACCCTGATGAAGGCTCTCTCTTCAAAATGTACTTTAAGGTTCTTACTGAATAAAGAGATTTTTACATTACTCTAAATGAGATGATGTAATTTTTCTATTACCAATAAATTTCTTATGTCTTATGTCTTATGAGTCGAAACGGCGTTTGTGCCTTCGCTGTTTTTCAATATGAATTATGAGTAATATCAGCAGTCGCGCGCGGCATTGGCTCATACAATTTCATTTAGACGGTATCCGCGATACTTCCAAAGATGGAAATTTGCCAACACTTTTCGCTACAGATAAGGGGCGCGTTAGCGAAATAAGCCTTTATATCACCCACCAAAAAAGTTCCATTACAAGTAATAAGAGGTCTTATTCACATTTTTACAAGGTGCCCACCTTGAACTTAGGTTAATGAAGGCGGATTATCTAACTGATCATCCCCTTTTAAATCAATACAAACAACTTTAAAATAAAACCTCTAATTGAAAAACAACAACAATCAAAAAGTAAACTAGGTTCTAAACAGTCAAGTCATGAAAATAGCCTTTTTCAATCTTCCATGCGATGAATGCCCAACCGATGATCCCTCATATTTAAATCAATACAAGCAACATTAAAATAAAACTACTTTCATTAAAACAAAAACAATCAAAAAGTAAACTAGATCTAGAAGTCAAGTCATGCAAAATAAAAACTGAAGCCTTTTTCTTCCATGCGATGAATGCTGATTGCGACTGGCGCAAGAATTGCCTTGTAGTGATATTGCACAAACTATAATACAAGTGCAATGCAACTACAATGCACTTTCGCACCAGTCTTCTGCCATGCTTCTATTTTCTACAGCGATGTATAAAACTGCAAATAATAATAAATAGTATCGTGCTTTATGTGAAGTCGTATGTATAAACTGAAGTGACCCTAATTTCGTACATCCATTGCAGTGTATCATGGATCATAGATCCAAGACATTTAAAAGAGATCGGTAGCAATTCTGTTGTTGTTTTTAAAACTAAACTTAGTTTGGATGCGTTTGCGGGATGAGCTGGATGCCTTCAAACCAGGATGTTGGAAAGTAGCTCGGGACAGAGGTATTTGGATGTATATGGGAGCGACCTTTTCCCAGCAGTGGGACGAGAATGGTTAATACATAAAAAAATGATTTTATCCTAAAGATGTGTCTGTCTTTTTCTTAAAGATTACTAGGATCGCTTTAGGGAGCTGTCAAATAAGATTTAGTTATTGAAAATGCACAACAGAATTGCTTCCAAAAAAGCTTTTACAATGGTCACAGTAGATCTATGTACCTCTTAGTTATGTAAGGCTTAGCAAATGTTTCGACCAAAGCTAGTACAAAACTTCAAAAATACAATAATATGATGTGACTATTGTACTATGTTGCACTAAAGGGGCAATGGCTTACCATCATAAGCTGTGTAGGTTTCCTGCAGCAGTAATACGCCAGTGAGTCTGCTAGCTTGGCGCCGGCAATATCACAAACCTGAAAACATTAAGATTAGCAAACAATGAGTTTCGGAGTTCAATGAAAGGTAGGACAATGGGTTTTTCACGTAAGACCTACAATTTCGCTGCGTATGCAAAATTTCACTAACAGTTTCCTGCCTCTTAAGTAGCGTTAGCTGGCCACAACAGAGCCCGAAGCACGAATATTTTGGACATGTATCGTAAAATGATAACGTGTTATTTCGAATCTAAGCTTTTTCATTGGACAAAATTTTACGTTACGCTTATGTCAAAATATTCGTGCTTCGGTCTTAGGTACAAAAGTGTCAAAATTCATTAACGCACGTCTTTTAACAACCCAGGCAAGCTTTTGTCCTTTGTTTTGTTTTTTTTACGGAGCCGAGCTGAGTAGATGGACGTAGTTAGCGCATCTTGATAGCCCGCTTCGCTACAACACTTAGCTTTGGTGGAAATGGACACAGATTCGCAGCTGAGCTTTAACCTTACTCAATGCCAAGCTACCTCGCTCACGACTGGTGGAAAGGCATGGCACCCACGTCTCTGAAGATGGGAATCCTGTTGGTAAGAGCATTAGTTCTTTACAAAACGAATGGATATAAAATTAAGTTTCTCACCTTGAGTATGGTATCGGAGGTCCTCTCGACTGTACGATCATCGCGGCACTGTGCCAGGCTGAGCAGACCGCGTCGGCTTTTGTACGCCATATGCAGCGCCCTAATAATAGACAATACGTATAACATCACTGTTTACAGTTTCAAAGACAATAGTTTTCAATATCACAACTATAAACTATGCAGTTGTTTTATAAACATTGAGTGATTAGTTTCTAAGTTTTCACACGTGGTATGATTGTGCTGGTGCAAATTCGTTTTCGGTTCTCTATTCATGCGGCTCGGTGAACGATCGAGAGTTGATCTTGATGGAAATAGCAGTTAGCAAAGTGTTACTACATAATATGAAGTTGTGAGTCATGTTGAGATATTCTGAGCATACATGTAGTAATACGCACGCTTACATTTCGTTTTAAAGAAATATTAGGTTTGACTTTAAGTTTTACTAAAAAGCTTTAATGAAGAAAGTGGATCTACAATGGTAAGTTTTCTTCCCTAACGTTCCAGAAAGCCACTGCTTTGTGAACCTTTACATAGGATTCACACCTACCGGTGCGCGTCAGAGAGCATCGAAGCGCATTTTAAAACATGCTAGAGGAAATTGAAACATCCACAAAGCAGTTAAGTTCCTTATTTGCATCGCCGGTAAGTGTGAATCGTACATAAGCTGTTTGTTTGACAACTAATTTATGAGTAACCAGCCTTCTGCCCGTGGCTTCGCTTGCGTGGTTGTCGAATAAAAAGTAGGTCCCTTATTCCACGTTTATTCCAAGTTTTATCTGCATCATTTAAGCCTTTACGGAGTAGAGTGCGAACTAACATACAAATAACCTTTCGCTTTTATAATAGTCTGAAGCGTGATTAATACGCCAAAACGGTTAAGCCAGCGTTGCTAACAAATACTGGTCACCTGTATTTGTTAGTCCCGTTACAAATTAATCGAATTTAAATAAATCCGACTTCATATACTTAGGGTTGGTATTTTTGCTTCAAATTTAAATTACCAAACGGGAAGTATACCATCCAAAACGAAAAAAAGGGTAACAAACATAATAAAATTCCGGCGTTTGTTTTCCCGGACCAGTTAGTCTTCAAATCTAGAGTGAATCGGTTCCTTCTAGGCGTGCTCCATTTTAGACCTGTTCCTCACCAGTTTCAGGTGTAAAAAGCTTCACTATTTTTTTGTTAAAAAAATACTACTAAATTGAGAATCTCCTTTTAAAGTCAGATAAAGCTTACCCAGGTAAAGGATCTTCGCAGTTTGCCAATGATTCTGGAAGCATGTTCAGGCGGTCGCCGATTTCCATAGCCTTGGCAGAATCTGCAAGAAGCCATGTAGCCGCGACACCAACGATGTTCGCCCACCATTCCATCACCGGGTCCCAACACCCTGGAAAAGGTCGATAAGTAAGTCCCTTGTTTAAGCTAATTGGTAAGTAATTAGTAATACATTTGATTCTAATTAAATTTAATCTAATAATTTCAATTTAATTTCTTAATGATTTCATGCATTGCTTACTTTATTTTAATTTCAAACACTGTCACAATAATTTCTTGAATTACTTTCTTGAATCTTAGATAAAAAAAAATAAGTTTGATTTTAAGTTTTACTAAAAAACTGGACAAAGTGGATCTACAAAGGTATGTTTTCTTGAAGGCCATTGCTTTGTGAACCATTACATACAATAAGTGTAATTTACTGTTAGCTGTTTGTTTGGCAGCCTCTTTATGAGTAACTAACTTTCCTTCTACCCTACTACATTTTCAAACCAGCCGGCTTAGCACAGCAACCGTAGGTTTTGTCGACGAAAGAATAGAGAAAACTTATATTTGGATGTAGATGTAGCAGCATTTTAAATGTTCTAAATACAGTTATTTTGACGGCCTCAAACGCAGTGGCGCAGTGGGCGAAGGTCCGCCTGAGACGCAGAAGGCTGCGGGTTCGATTCCCGCTGCGGGACAAATGTTTGCATGTTCTGTAGATATTTGTCTCGGGTCTGGGTGTTTCTATGTATGATATGTTAGTATTTACAAAAAAAATATATATGTGTAATATATCAATCATGTGGTTCCCATAATACAAGCTCTGCTTAGTTTGGGGCTATATGATGCTGTGTGATTACGTCCTGCATTATTTATTTTATTTTATTTTATTTTATTTTTAGTTAACTAAAGAATAGACAAAAATAAGCGTTTCGGAAAAAATATAGGCATGTTTGGGATGCAGAGAGCCACAAGCAGGAAAAATAGGTTGTTTTCTCTATCGTAGAGTAGACATAAAAACGGCGTGCTAAGGGGGCAGTAGTAGTAGGATCTACTTAGTTGCTTATAAATCAACCTAAATTCAATCAAAATATTTTAATTATCTCTGTCCAATATTGTCCTAACGTTATTCATTCACCACAACGTTCCTCCTCCTTTATAAAAACCTGATGCGGTTTGGGTCTGCAGCGCAAAACACTTTGTCATTAAAAATATTGTGATTCATTCATGGATAGTATTCATATCGTACTGGCTGAATAAAAGTTCAAAAATATTTATTTTGTGCAACTTACTCATCACTTACTCATTTAATCATCATCATAATCACCCTATAGCAGTGTGGATTGCTACAGGGTGATTATGATGATGATTAATGAGTAAGTGATGAGACTTAGGCCTCCAGGGCAGTGTTTCTTTCGATAGAAACACAAAGAAGGATAGGCAAAGAATATACCGGTTTACGGTCTCACGGTAATATATTTCTCTAATTTAAACTAGAATTTAAAACATCAATGCACTGATTTGTCTATATTTCAGATTTTTCTGTTAGTCGAGGTAAAAAAACCTTATTTTAAGTAAAAGCAGGCCTCTTTCACTCCGCAGAATAGGTATACAAATATACCTACGCATCGGCGGCCTTCCTAGCGTGGTTCGTTACGTCGGTTGCCGAGTCTGCCCGGAACGAACGTGTGCTTGAGCAGCCGCGGCATTTTAGTTTGTTTTTGGTAATATACCTATATTTTTCGCCAAATGAAGGCAAAAAAGTACTGCATAGCATTTGGTTGCCTGAATAATAATAAGGACCGGCATCTCACGTTTTTCAAACTACCTAATGACAGCGAAAGGTAAGAAAATGTAAATAATACCAATAGTAGGTACAGAACTGAAAGTTTTTCTACGAAAGTTTGTCTCCCGTATTTACTTAAGTAAGTAGGTACTTAGGTACAAGTTCTATTTGAATGCGGTACCTACCTACATAAATAAACGTATATAATAATAAGAAAATGTAAATAATACCAATAGTAGGTACAGAACTGAAAGTTTTTCTACCAAATAAGTAAGTAGGTAGGTACTTAGGTACAAGTTCTGTTTGAATGCGGTACCTACCTACATAAATAAACGTAATATTATTATGTAGGTATTTTTTCATAGACAATTTTTGTGCCATTGGTAGGTATCTACCTACATAGTGCTGTAGTATGTAGGTATTATGATTTTAATTATGTAGACTGAGAGCAAGATTAGAAACCCATGCTAGGTAAATTTTTATTTGGTTTAACTTTAAGTAGGCAGTGTAGGTTATCTACTTAAAAACAGTCGGGTAGGTAGGTGTAGGAAGACAAATCGATTTGGTAAGTTACCTAAAGGTAGGTGTACTAACAACTAAAACTAGATACCTAGGTTACCTACAACCTACTAAAATGTCTCTTAAGATTTAGCATGATGTACCTACCTACCTTAAACAGTGATTATTCAGTTTTCGTACACAAGACACCTAAACACTTATGTAAGTGTTAAGGACCCATGTACCTACCTAGTAGGTATGCCTATTTTCTGAGTTCTTAATGCAGCCAGCCAGTGTAAAATAGTTTTCTGATCTAATACTAGGTAGGTAGATATTATTTGAATTATCATTGTTCCTAAAAAGAAATAGGTGGCTAGGTAACTGGATAGTAAAATGTTCAACAACAACAGCCTATTCAGTCCACTGCTGGACATAGGCCTCCCCTATAAGAAGGGGGATATGCCCATAATCCCCACGCTGGGCATGCGGGTTGAGGATCGCAGGATACAGCTTCTCGCACCACCGACGCTGCGGCCCGTCGGCGGCCAGGTTATTATTATTCGTCACAGAATAATTCTCAAGACAACCCTAACGTTACACGTGCCACGTCAGTAGAGATAGAGCTATACGATAGAAAGGGATGCAAGGTGTAGGTTAATATAACTGTTAGGCACTGAGTTCGTTGCGAGCTGAATAGTACTTTATTGCGTAGCAGCTAAAGTCGCTATTTATTTAAATGATTGCGCGGAGTGACGCTTCTGTCCCTTCTGTATTCTGTGACGTTACACGTGCCACGTCAGTAGAGATAGAGCTATATACGATAGAAAGGGATGCAAGGTGTAGGTTAATATAAATGTTAGGCGCTGAGTTCGGTGCGAGCTGATTAGCACTTTATTGCGTAGCAGCTAAAGTCGCTATTTATTTAAATGATTGCGCGGAGTGACGCTTCTGTCCTCTCTGTATTCTGTGGTAAAAGTCAATTTAAGTAAATTAAAAAACACACTGGCCACTTTCATTAGTGTGTGAGAAAGTCTTCGTTTTGATTAGCAGGTACATAATACTGAATTAAATTAAATTTTCTTTGCTACTATTCACTGTATGCTCTACCCAAACAATAAAGCCTGCCAACCTTATTATATTTCTACTGATACTGCTTATTATATTTATTACCCATGTTTTAGATAGTGCACACATGTTTTAGATTACTTATAGCTATACAGAAGAATCATTCATCTTAGCTATAAAATATATTTCGATTGTATTTTGTTTGATTGTCGGAGTCTCTTTACGTGATAGAATTCGAAATGAAGAAATCCGTAACCAAAAGACAACCAGGGTAACAAACATAGCTCTCGAAATCAGCTAATTGAAGTAGCAATGGGCAGGCCACATAGCACTGTAGAACCGATAACCGTTGAGAAATCATGGTTCTCGGATGACCACGATCTGGAAGACGAAGTGTAGGGAGACCCTCCACCAGATGGACCGACGACATAGTTAAGATTGCAGGTAATCGGTGAATGGAGAGGGCTCAAGGCCGTTCTTCGTGGAATTCCTTGAGGGAGACATATGTTCAGCGGTGGACTTCTATAGGTTGTTGATAATGCATTCTGTTTTGAGTGCCTAAATAAATAAATCTTTTTCTGTTAAAATATCTTCTCTCCAGGCCACCATCATTATGAGACGAGATTTATTTACCTGTGTGCTGAGGAGCATCAGTGGAAACGTCGTCTATGATCAACTTGATCAGATCGAGAACGTCGCACGTGTTGTTACGCTCGTCGGCAATCAGAAGCATCTGTAGGCTTTTCTGCAAAAGCTCCATGTGGTAAGACTGAAACATTTCAAAAGGAGCAATGGAACCAACTTACGTTTAAAAGATTAAGGGAATAGGCTAGACGACTGAAAAATTCTAATTAGTCCGTTATTTACATATCCTAAAAATATGGGACTCGTAGTTTTTCTTTGATCAATTAAACAAAAAATAACAAAGATCATCACGATATGGTAAATTTTTTACCTAGCCGTCATGAGCCCCCACTAACAACTTTCACGTTCTTTATCTCCGTTAATTTATATTGATTCGATAAATAAAATAATACGTGTCCAGTATTTTTAACTTACGGACTAATTAGAATTAATAATTTTTTACCCAAGTCATCCCTATTATAGTGGAAAGATCACACAGCCTAAGATTTATTGAAATTACTTCAATTCTTCACAGGTTCGTCATAAAATGCATGTGCATCTGACATGTAGAATGCGACAAGTGACGTGTGTGATCAATTAAAATTTTAGTATTAATCGTGTTTTAGGTTTTGATTTGGGGCTAACAAGCAACCGTTTTTTAATAATACTTGAAGATAGAATAAGCAAGGTAGATACAGATACATGCGTGACCATAGTGCGAGACTTTGATACAACATTCTTAGTTCTTTCTTGCTTGAGATTCTGTGAGCGTGATGCGTGATAGAATGTGTTTTTATTATTATTATGCGTCGTAGGTCACACATTCGAGCATTTTGCTCGAAGGGTCACGCATGTTTGGAACTTGCCCTAAGATGCAACGCCCTGCATCGATCAACTTGAGGCACCCTTCACACCGAAACACAGCATTGCTGCTTCACGGCAAAAATGAGCATGGTACGTTTACCGAGACGCGGTGACCACTCAAGAACTCTTATAACCCAACGGTTGTCGGTTCTTCGGCAGATTTGACCAGCTCACTGCCACTTCAGCTAACTAATTCTCAGAGCTATGTCGACAACTTTAGTTCTATGTCGGATAGTCGGGTACCGTCTGGTCAGAAAATTGATAGCATTTTTTTAAATATAAAATTCATGCTTACTCGCATAGCATAACCAAGCGGGTCTGCCGGGTTGGGCAATCGGCAGAAGAGCGTAGAAGCCGGGTGTGCTCGCTCGTAGCTCCAGCGGCGCGTGCGCAGAAACTTCTGCCCTAGCTCGCTGCTCACCCAGCGGAGGCGGACCGGCGTAACGGCGCACGAGTCGGTTAATATACCGCGGCTTTTACGGAGGTAGTATCTGGAAGGAAAGGATAGATCACTTTATTGATCACCACCACAGAAAAGTAAACCTACTACCCAATAGAAGGGCAATGCTCGAAAATTTGTGTCAGAAACGTTGTCAGCAGTCACGAAGTCAGCGGCGACGGCGCGGGGAGCGGCGCGCCAACGCAAATCTATGCATTGAAACGCGCCATTCCTTGGGCCGCCGCCGCCGCAGTAGGTAAGTAGGTTGGTTTACTTTCTATGATCACCACATAGGGGTTCCAACCTCCATCTTCAGAATCCAAGCCAACCTCACCCGCCCGTGGTACACCCTACTGTATAACAAACGGGACTATAGCCCCTGGCTGAATGCGGCATAGCACAGTCTAATTGGTATTAGATCAGTATTAGATTAGTTTGTCCAGGGAATTTAGATGAGCCGGTGTTCAGCTAAATTCCCTGGACGCCGATGGGCAGCAGCGTCGGCTACTGGTAGAATCTGGATGCGTCGAGCTCAGGACAGAGCGAAATGGCGCTCATTAGGGGAGGCCAATGTCCGAACTGCTATAGGTTGATGATGATGATGAATGATGATATGTATTACATATTTACCTAACCGACATCAATCATCATCATCATCAATAGCACCCTATAGCTGATCGTCTTTGCGCCCTGTCCTCAACTCGACGCTTCTACCGTCAACTTTTCTACACAACGTTTACCGGTCTCCACTCGTACGCTCGTATTTAAGCCACGTCTACAGATCTAAAGAAATATAATATTCATTCATCTTAGCTAAAATATATCGTATGTATTCTATTTTATGTGCATAAAAAATATCAATATCCTACTAGCTAGACCAATCAACAGCTCGCATATTGTCAACTCGACAAAGTCCATTGTTGAAACAAACACAAAAACAGCTAGGCCTGGCCTTTTAAACTTACCCACACAACCAATTTCCTATCTTCGGCATATAATCCTTGAACACTAGTGCGGCAGTCACATAAGTGTCAGCTATCAGTTGCCTGTTCCCCGTGACTTCAGCTAAATTGACTGCTTGTAGTGCCACTAAAACACGTTCGCTGCGACCGCTGTGGTCGGATAAGATCTCCAGTTGTGCTAACCGGTGAGACACGCTGGACACTTCCGCCGCCCAGTGCTGCGTCGCTCTTCTAGCGGGACTGAAATATGGTATAAATAACACGACCTCTGTGGCGCAGTGGGCGAAGGCCCGCCTGAGACGCAGAAGGTTGCGGGTTCAATTCCCGCTGCGGGACCAATATTTACATGTTCTGCAGATATTTGTCTCAGGTCTGGGTGTTTTCTATGTATGATATGGTATGTATTTACAAAAAAAATATGATGTAGTATATCAATCATGTGGTTCCCATAATACAAGCTCTGCTTAGTTTGGGGCTACATGATGCTGTGCGATAACGTCCAGCACAATTTATTTATAAATAAGAAGCTACATGTTTCAAAATGTTAACATTCACGTGATTAAGAAATAGGGTTCGATTCCCACCTCCAGACAAATGTTTGTTTTATATGTAAATATCTGTCTCAGGTCTAGGTGTTTTCTATTTATAATGTGTATGTATTTACGAAAAAGAAAAGTATAATGTTGTTTGATATTAATGTTCAGCATTATTTAATATAATAATATAATCCTGGACGTTATCACACAGCATTATTTATTTATGATTTATTCAGAACATTATAATTCTGAATCAGTTAAGGTTCCAGTAGAGGAACCAACAACGGCCTTTCACTAATTAGGGGTTCTGCTTACCAACTTTACATATCATATTCTCGTATAGTGTCGGTACTCTGTTTTATAACTTATTCATTTATTTTTGTAATGTTTTTAGTAATATTCCACAAAATAATCTCATAGTGTCAAAACCGTCTGTTATTTATGTATGCTGTTCACATAAAGTTTTGAAGTTTTAGGTAAGCAGATACTTACGCAAAAAATACATAGGTGTTGTTATATTTACCTACTTAAAGTGTAACTTCGCTTTGATTGTGTGTTTAGAAGCATTTAGAAAAACCTGTAATAGGTTTATAAATAAAAAGATACTACAACTGTAACTTTTTTTGTACCGGCTTTAACTTTCGCAGACCATCACTCCACCTAGCCAGAGGGCGTTTGCCGAGACGCAGTCTCCACAAGAATAACCTTATTTCTTAACAAAATATTCAGTACAAATTCCAAGAGCATATCTATCTACCGGGTCTTAGCAGAATTGTATTAAATATTTCTTGCTAAATATCAAAAACTAACCTGTCTCTCCACAGATCACCAGCTCGCCTAGCCAGGAAGCCTCCAAACGGCAGCCTCTGCAGAATTTGCCTCAAAATGGCGGACAAAAGGGCGGAATACTTCGCGTGCCCTTGCCCCCCCGCTTGCACACTCTTACCGCAGACCCCTAGCGAACGATGGAGTTCTAGTTTCGCACTCGTAAGGTCACCCTAGAAAACATTAGTATCACTTGACGGCAAGTTAATAGTAATGTACGATCCCAATTAGAACCGCACACTGATTAGTAGTAGCAAAAACTATATATTCTAGGTAGTAGCAAAGTTTGGAGCCCACAAAACAATATTTTACCTTAGTAAGTAACAAGAAAACTAAAATAAAAACTAAGAAACTATCCAGTTTATTCCGAACCGACGTAATTATATGTAAGAGGTAAACAATATACGCTCGCGGCTAGCTCGCGCGGTGTCGTTTTGTATCAGCGTAATTTGCTGATTCTAGCATAAAAATCAAGTAAGTATACGTACATGTACCATAGGCCAAATTGTGACATGCAAGCCTCATCATCATTATCATCAGCCTATTCCAGTCCAGCCTATAGGCCTACCCAAATGACCGCTACCGCGCCCTGTCTTCAGCTTGACGCATCCAGCTTCTACTAGCTCCCTTTCGCAGACTGTCACTTTACCTGGCTAGAGGACATTCTACACTACGTTTGCTGAGACAAGGCATGCAGTTAAGTAAAAGTCGCAAGGTCTTCCAGTTCCTTTTTCATTTAAAAATTGTTGGGATTATTACTTTAAATTAGTGGAAGGTAGTGAGTAGCAGTTGGTGGTGGTAAATATTAATTACCTTTTGTAGATACTGATCAGCTTGTCGTTTGTGTTTGTAGAATAATCCAGCCTCTTTCGACTGTGATTTGGGCACAGAATCCCCATAAACCAGCAGCTTAACAAGACATCCACCCAGCACCAAGAAATTCAACATGTACAAGAAGAATGTATTGAAAAGCCAAGCCGCCCAGGAATATCCACTGTAACCTGTAATCATTCAAGAAAATAAGTCTTATGCAATACACTTAAGGATTATTTTAGCTAAGCAACATGCGGTTTTTAGCATATCTGGATGAAAAGCCTGAATGTTGTTTGAGAATGGCATGATGAAAAATGAGTAAAGAATGCGTTGGGACCGCATAACTTCGTTCCAGCTTGAAGAACTGCACTGAAAATTATATAACAGGGACATTATACTTACCAGCATCACCATCAGATAAAATTGTACGTTTATCGAACCGCGTCGAGTAGTCGGTAGCATAATTTTCAGACATGAAGTTTCCGAAAAATGAGCTGAATGGGTTGAAAGCTATCAGACCAACCATGAACGCACACAGCGCTAGGCGAGAGTGATCGCCCATTCCCATTACGATCTTAGAGTACTTATCTTCAGCCTGTAAAGTAGTTTTTTTTATGTCAAACAATATATTATTATGTTATCAGTGCTTTCAATAAACGCCTAAGCTGTTGGTATTGACTGGGTGACCACCTCCTAATATGATGAAATCTTAATATTTTTCTATCACACTAATATTACAAAGGCGAAATTTTGTGTGTGTTTGTTCTCATTCAACTCCTTATTGGCTTAACAGATTTGGATGAAACTTGAAATATACATAATTTGTGGCCTACATTAACACATAGGCTTTTTATTCCGGTACCACGAAGCTAACGAAAGCTAGTAAATAATAAATCAATAAATGTATTTCCATTGCTATTTTCTCTTTCTTATCAATTCAGTGTTTTTTTCATTTTTTTATAATCAATATTATCAATAGGATCTATGGATAACTTCGACAAGCCAATTCACACTTTACTAAAAAAACAGCAAGAATTTTTTTGTTTACTAATAAATTAAGGATTGAAAATATCTTACTTTGTATTCAGGTGATGAAGGAGAATCACTGTCCATGGAATGTGGTGAGTGGTATGGAGATGGTGAGGAGATATCACTATGGGGTGGTGTATAACCACCCTCGAATACAGGCTCTTTGACACCTGACTTCTGGCAGGTCAGTTTGAGAGCCATGTTCTCCTGTTTTAACCTTGCGTTTTGGTTCTGCAGGTACTTAATATAGTCTATGGTTTTTCGTAATATCGCAGACTTATTTAGCTGTGAACAATAAACAAGTATACAATGAGTTAAGAACATGGGTAAGAAATGGAACAAATTAAAAGCGGTCCTTAATTTTCTACCGGTAGTATGCTAGTAGGTAATAGGTAACTAATTATTTTATAACTAAACTATATCAAAACTATGGTATTTTGTGGATCTTTCAGTACACCTAAAGTTAAAAATATTCTCAGATTTTCTCAGCTATAGCTATAGTAGGATAAAAAAATTGCACTATCGCGGAACGCCAATCAGATGTCAAAAAACGAAACTATTTCAAATAAAAAATATGCATTATGCAACTCTGGCGTCAGCCTGACCCGCCATGGTCATTTTGGGGACATGTTTCATCGTAAATAAAAAACTGGATCATACAAAATAAGGATGACGAAGCTCCTATTCAGTAGTAAGATTTCAATGTATACAATTTTTCAAGCTTAAGTAGCTGCTGATGTAATAAGCTGTGAATGTGATTTTTTTATACTACTAAGTTAGCAAACAGGCATACGGTCTTCCTGGTGTAAGTGGTTCCCGTAGCCTATGGATGCCTGTAACATCAAGAGGTATTACAGGCCCGTTGCTGACTCTTTTAAAAATTTTAAAATGCCCTTTTTGAAACGCTGCATATTGTGGTCTCTGGAGAAAACCTCGGCAGGGAGACCATTCCACAGCTTGATTGTTCGCGGAAGGAAATTCCTCTGGAACCTCACAGTGCGAGAAGATAAAGGTGGCAATGTATGTGGATGATACCTCAGCCGACGTCGAGAGGTGCGAAGATAAAAAGAAGCAGCAGGCACCGTCTCAAACAATTGTGATAGTAGCTGTGAAGTTTTACTAAGCACCATAAGGATTTGATTCACTAGTTTGGAAAGTCACCCTAAAGCCAATGTTAAGGTCATTGGTCTGGGTGGTAATTTACCTTTGCATCTTCTCCTACAAGCATATTCTTAAGCTCGACTATCCTATCATTGATGCTTGTTCTGTATCGCCTTTCAATAGCATTGTGAGCACTTCGCTTCACTTCCTTCACTTTGGGCATAGGGTTTAGTGAGATTTTATCTCCATCAAGGACAACCGGGATTCCAGTTGCCACAAATGTGGGGGTGTTGCTCGTCAAAAATGTCATTGGTCTGTTCTCGGTGCCTGGTTTTGCATTTGTTATTACTTGTGTTGCACCTGGAAAATCACAAAGAATATGGAATCATGACAATCTGTGGGCGCCATTGCGCCCTGTCCTGAGCTTGACGCATCCAACTTCTACCAGCAGCCTTTCGCAGATCGTCACTCCACCTGGCCGGAGGGCGTCCTACACTTTGTTTGCCGAGCTGCGGTCTCCACTCAAGAACTTGTATACCCCAACGGTAATCGGTTCTTCGGCAGATATGGCCAGCTCAATGCCATTTCAGCTTGCTAATTCTCTGAGCTATGTCGACAACTTTAGTTCTATGTCGGATATACTCATTATGGATTTTATCCTTCAGAGAAACTTGTTCCATAGCTCGCTGAGCGACTTTGAACTGGTGGACTATCAGTACTGTGAGTATCCACGTTTTGGCTCCATATGTCATGACGGTTAGGACGCACTGATTGAAAACTTTCGTTCTCAAACGTTGTGGTATGGGTGACGAGAAAACGTGACATTTCAGTTACATGGAAAAAAGCTTTGCATTGATTACAATTAGCCTGCAATGTCCCACTGCTGTGCAAACTCCCTCCATTCATTATGATCTTGAGCTATTTATACCATTGCTCTATCCAAGATGTTTAAGATATCTATAAAAAAATAGTTCATCTCGCCATCTATTTCTCAGTTTGCCTTAATATCGCCTTGAATAACAACAATAATTTTAAACTTACCTTGAACTGGTGCTCTGGTATAAATTAGTGTCTGAGTTTCAGGATTGATTATATTTGATTGTAAAATCACTGGAGAAAAGTTAGCATCAGATGTTTGTATTATAAATGGTGTGTTTCCATTTTTTTGTATCAAAAGAGGTGGGTTCTGTTTTGGTTTGTTTACTGGACTCGCTTGTTTTAAACCTTCAACCTGCACTAATGATGTGCGGCCTTCTTGAAGCTGCTGAATATTACCATTGCCGAGGTTTACATATAGTGGACTTTGGACCACTTGTTGCACAATCATGGGGGTCTGTTTTGGGACGATATTCGGCCCGATCTGAGTAACATCAGGCAAAGGTGCTCCAGTCTGAGGCTGTATGTTGTACCCATCGACTTTAGTAAAAATTCCATGGACAGGAGATGTATTCGCATGTTGCGATGACGTCGAAGGCGTCGTTTTTGGTCTATGAGAGTACTGAGAAATTATTGGGTTCCCCGTAGTATTGTAACTGGGTGACACTTGAGGGGATGATGCAATTTCATTTTTAACGTCGACACTCAATAACTCAGGGTCATTTTCGGTGAATGATAACTCATCTTCTAGCTTCTTCATGAAATCTCCATCACAGCCACTCAGGAAATCTAAAATAAACGTAGAATTGAGTGTGTTTACGCACTGCGCAACATTGAGTCGGTACTTTCGGCAATTTGGATATGTAATTACCTTCTATTTCAGCAATATCGTTTACATTAAAAACGTCAGAGTTCAAGAATGGTTCGCCTTGATCCATTACGAATATTGTTACTTTTTCTACAAGCCTGAAACGAAATAAAAATCCCTTTCTTTTCGAAAAAACATTAGGACGGCACTTGTTGTTTACGTTTTTTGACAATTGCTTGACTGACAGGTATGTTGTCTGACATAATCATGACGACATGACGACTTTCAACCAATCACCGACAGGGATTCAAGTCGTATGATTCTACGTCACATAATTTTCTTCATCTCGCGTGTAGCAGTAGGACGAGGCGCGCCCTCCGTTCGTAGAATCGCCTCGCTATCTCAAAGACAGATTTGAATGTCTTCATTCTTAATTTATTAAACTATTACTTAGTATATTCTTACTCCTTGAATCTTAGCCCTTAGGTTATCAGACAACCTGCTCTCAGATTTCATAAACCTATACACAGTAGTTATTTTTACGGCAACTCTTTTACAGTAGGTACAATATGTACGATTGTGGAATGCCTTACCTGTTAAGATAAGACAGCTCCTTCACTCCACACTTTTAAACTCAATACTATAGGACATATATTCTTTAACTATGTAGTATAATGATAAAGTATGTACCTACCTATTAGTATTTTGTTATTTATTGATATAAATATGCTTACTGTATTGATTTATTAGTTTGTTTTTTAACTGTGCTGCCATCCCTTGTGTTTTTTTAGTTTTCATCTCTTTCTCAATCCAAAGGTTGCCTGGAAGAAATCACTTTCAGCAATAAGGCCGCCCAAGCCGCCCATTGTACAATTTTTTATATGTCATTCATTGTGTTTTTGTTAGTTTTTAATGCAATAAAGACGTGTTCAATTCATTCATTCAATTGCAATAACTTTGCTTCCCGTTTTCACATTATTTCGAAACTAAATACAATAACCATAACCATTTGTAGTAAGGCTTATATGAAATGTGTACAAACACAGACTACTCTAAATACTACTACGTATACGTATTGTACAAATTTAGTGTAATTGTTATTATTTATTCCAAGACAGAAGTCGATGTCGATTCTGTTGTGCCATTGAGATATAGTAACAGTATATATCAATGTGTTGTGCATTTTCATAAACTAAACTTATTTTGACAAAATGATACTATCCCTTTCTTTTAGGAGTAAATGACAAGGATAGCTATAACTTTAAAGCTGCCAAATTTAGCTAAGTTTATAAAAGTGAACAACAGAATCGACACTGTCTTCTTCTTTTTTGAAATGTATTTGGTGAAAACTGCCATCTATGTTGAATATGGTGAGTGGTGACTACTATGTTGCTAACAACCATCCATAGATGTCAGAACGTGATATTATATAATCCTAGACAGAAGTCTTCTTCTTTTTAACACGCTTTTATTAGTTTCACCTGTATGTATGTATGTATGTATGTAACCGACTCCTTTGAGCTCGATTTTGCCCTACTTTGAACGATCAGATTTGATTCAAACTTTGCACACCTGTCAAAGGTCGATGACAATGCAATAATCCGATAAAAATATCCGATTATCCTAATTAGATTCGCCAGGATTAATTAATTTCTTTCCGCATCCTTTGCATGCGAGTAAGAGAGACAGAGCTAGTGCGCGAACTACGCATGCGTGCAAGCGTGTTTTTTTAGTTTTTAACACGCTTTTATTAGTTTCACCTGTATGTATGTATGTATGTATGTATGTATGTATGTAACCGACTCCTTTGAGCTCGTTTTTGCCCTACTTTGAACGATCAGATTTGATTCAAACTTTGCACACCTGTCAAAGGTTGATGACAATGCAATAATCCGATAAAAATATCCGATTATCCTAATTAGATTCGCCAGGATTAATTAATTTCTTTCCGCATCCTTTGCATGCGAGTAAGAGAGACAGAGCTAGTGCGCGAAATACGCATGCGTGCAAGCGTGTTTTTTTAGTTTTTTTAAACTATTATTATTATTTTAAACTATTATTATTATATTAGTTTCACCTGTATGTATGTATGTATGTATGTATGTATGTATGTAACCGACTCCTTTGAGCTCGATTTTGCCCTACTTTGAACGATCAGATTTGATTCAAACTTTGCACATCTGTCAAAGGTCGATGACAATGCAATAATCCGATAAAAATATCCGATTATCCTAATTAGATTCGCCAGGATTAATTAATTTCTTTCCGCATCCTTTGCATGCGAGTAAGAGAGACAGAGCTAGTGCGCGAACTACGCATGCGTGCAAGCGTGTTTTTTTAGTTTTTTAAACTATTATTTTTTTAATTTATTTGTTGATAACTGCCATCTATTTTGAATATGCTGAGCGGTGACTACTATGTTGCTAACAACCATCCATTGATGTCAGAACGTGATATTATATAATCCTAGACAGAAGTCTTCTTCTTTTTTGAATTTATTTGTTGATAACTGCCATCTATGTTGAATATGGTGAGTGGTGACTACTATGTTGCTAACAACCATCCATAGATGTCAGAACGTGATATTATATAATCCTAGACAGAAGTCTTCTTCTTTTTTAAATTTATTTGTTGATAACTGCCATCTATTTTGAATATGGTGAGTGGTGACTACTATGTTGCTAACAACTATCCATAGATGTCAGAACTTGATATTAGATAATCCTAGACAGAAATCTTCTTCTTTTTTGAATTTATTTGTTGATAACTGCCATCTATGTTGAATATGGTGAGTGGTGACTACTATGTTGCTAACAACTATCCATAGATGTCAGAACTTGATATTAGATAAACCTAGACAGAAGTCTTCTTCTTTTTTAAATTTATTTGTTGATAACTGCCATCTATTTTGAATATGGTGAGTGGTGACTACTATGTTGCTAACAACCATCCATAGATGTCAGAACGTGATATTATATAATCCTAGACAGAAGTCTTCTTCTTTTTTAAATTTATTTGTTGATAACTGCCATCTATTTTGAATATGGTGAGTGGTGACTACTATGTTGCTAACAACTATCCATAGATGTCAGAACTTGATATTAGATAATCCTAGACAGAAATCTTCTTCTTTTTTGAATTTATTTGTTGATAACTGCCATCTATGTTGAATATGGTGAGCGGTGACTACTATGTTGCTAACAACCATCCATAGATGTCAGAACTTGATATTAGATAAACCTAGACAGAAGTCTTCTTCTTTTTTAAATTTATTTGTTGATAACTGCCATCTATTTTGAATATGGTGAGTGGTGACTACTATGTTGCTAACAACTATCCATAGATGTCAGAACTTGATATTAGATAATCCTAGACAGAAATCTTCTTCTTTTTTGAATTTATTTGTTGATAACTGCCATCTATGTTGAATATGGTTAGTGGTGACTACTATGTTGCTAACAACCATCCATAGATGTCAGAACTAGTACATTCAGCAGGAGCTTGAGGCCAGCGCCACAGAATCGGGCGGGCGGACGCCGCCAGGACAACGAAAAGTTTTAGGTTACTACCTATACCCAGGGTCGTCCTAAGCTGTGCTGGGGCCCTTGGGGCACACAAGAATTTGGGGCCCTTTTGGAATATAAAGTTTTTTTTTCATAAGGATCTTCTTTATTGTGGGTAATCATCTGATCACTAATTAAATATTATAAATATGCAACAACAACATCAGCCTATATCAGTCCACTGCTGGACATAGGCCTCCCCTGATAAAAAGCTCGATAGATATGCAGAGATCGCAGGGCACAGCTTCTCGCTCCGCGCCGTCGCGCTGCTCCTGCTGATCGTCGGCGATCAGAGAATTTTGCTGTGCTGTGTAAGGCTGCGTTATACCGCAATCAGCCGCCAGAGCGCCATTATATTTCATATCACTGCTCACTGTTACCGATGTTGTGCGAAAATCGCTGACAAACAACGCAATAGGCCTTCATATATGTCAACCGCAAACATCCAAAGTACATAAATAATAGCGATTATATTGATATATATTTCATTTTCAGCTGTATATTTTTGTGAAAAAGAGTAATGTGCCCGACAAAAATGTTTTGAGATTATATGTGAGAGAAATTGTCAGTCCTTCGGGGCCCCCTGAGGATGGGGGCCCTAGGCACGGGCCCCGTGTGCCCTTAAGTTAAAGCCTATACCGTAGAATTAGGTATTATGTTATCTGTGCTATGTACGGGTAATACCTACATAGTGGTAATCGCACAATCACACTAATGTTAAAAAAAATTTTAAAGTGTGTGAGTATGTTTGTTCCCACTCAACTCCGTACCTAACAGCTAAACTGATTTGGATGAAACTTGAAATATCTGTGACTAACACATATGCTTATATATATTGTTATATATATATATTAGCTTAGACCAGCGGCTTCGCTCGCGTGGTACCCGGATAAGAAGTAGCCTATGTGTTAATCCAGGTCATAAACTATGTATATTACAAGTTTCATCCAAATTCGTTCTGTAGTTCGCGTGAAAGAGTAACAAACATTCATCCATTCATCCATACATATTCACAAACTTTCGCATTTATAATATTAGTGTGATATTATACTTACCATGCGAGGGAAAACTAGTTTGGAGACAGGTAGGTATGATATAAATTCAAAGCACAGAGACCGATAGCTTATCTTTACATCAAGGGGCATACCTACTCTTTGGTGCTTAGTTGTCTGAGCTTTGGATTTTATATTTTATTTATTATTATTATTATTAGACACGTAGATACGAATTAACGTTGATAAATTTAAAATCAGCTGCACTGCCATGCTACGGTGCTAACCCCCAGTTTGAGCTGGCGGCGCGGGCGGCGACGGCGCGGCGCGGCGGCGGTGCATGCATTTTAAATATCCTTTAAAATATTGTTTGGTTATGTAATTTAATTTGTAATTTTCGTATATGCCATGTATGCATATATAATTATTTTGTCATGAGTTATGTTATGACATACGATGGGAGAAGCCATTGTCTTTCGACAGAGCCTATTACCTACCTCGGGATCTAATAAATGAATTGTGCGATTGTATTATTTTATATGTCAATAAATTTATTTGTATTTGTTTGTATTTATTTAAGACATAGTTTTTTTTTAAATATGGGCCAGCTCTTGACCTCGAGGCTTGCATAGGCAAGGATGAGGTCGACGATGGGGCTAGCTTTCCCAGAAGATGCCTATTAACTCTCTTTTTGAAGCCGTCAGGGTCCTAGCTAGGACAATGGATAAACAGACTTTAGTTCCGAGATAATAAACGGAACATGCTTGCTTACGGAGTGTTAATTTAATATTTCCCTCTACATTGACGCATAGATGAAATGGCTTTACAATCAATAAATTTTACCTAACTTGGTTTAAAAAAAAATAGGTAGGTATCTAATGTTGAGAAGATTACCTGTATCTGCCTATTTCATTTCAACTACCTAAGTAGCCCTACAGCCAGGTAGGGTGACGATCTGCGAAAGGCTGCTGGTAGAAGCTGGATGCGTCGAGCTCAGGACACGGCGCAATGGCGCTCATTAGGGAAGGCCTATGTCCAGCAGCGGACTGCTATAGGCTGATGATGATGATGATGATGATGATTTCAACTACCTAAGTAGGTAGACACGACTACTGCCATACGCATAACAGAGAAAGATTCTGTTCTGTAACTGGATAAAATAATGTGGCTAGGTCATATGTCCGAAACGGACAATCTATTCTGCCTATCATAGAATACTGACTCTACGAACTGTGGTGCGTGTGCCCTCGAAATTTCGTAATAAGTAAGGTATACTAAATATTCCGGTCAGGTGGGGTGACGATTTGCGAAAGGCTGCTGGTAGGCGCTAGATGCCACGAGCTCAGGACAGGGCGCAATGGCGTTCATTAGAGGAGGCCTAGGTATATATCCAGCAGTTGACTGCTAGATGATGTCATCATCATCGTCATCATCATCGTCATCGATGTTCTAAATTGAGAATAAGTTATTTTACCTATCCCTGACAGCTCTAATAGTAGGTACTTTTGCAACAAACTAAACTAGTTGGTGCTTACAAGTTGAAAGCTCCTACGTTACTAGGCAAATAAGTATGAACCAACCTACATCAAAACAAAAATTCCATCGAAGTTAAACGTTTATTTTGTATTTATAACATTATATTATTTGTAAATATAGGTACTCGGAGTTCTAATTAGGTATAGTTATATTATTTTTTATACCTACGAGAACAAACTCGAAATAATGCTTATATACGTATAGATAGATACATACAGTTCTCTAGAAACTACTAATTAGAGTACATACGACATTTTTAACTCACAACTAAAAGAACTCTAGTGCAATAACATCATTTATAAATATCTACATAAAGGTTTAGGCACGATTGTGGGTAATAAATAACATTTTATTAACAAAACTAAGGGTCGTAACACGAGCGAGTTTAAAACCGCAGCTTTAACCTCGCTCGTGCATACGTTAAGTTAATTTAACCAGTAACGGACTATACAGATGTGAAGAAGCAACAGTATACATATACTTGCAAATGTTTCACCAAACCACATCAACAATGAATCACTTGAAAACTCCAAAAGACCAATGCGTGCATTTTCATCTACTGGAATGTCCTTTAACAACACTTCAATACAACAAATTAAAAGGCACACTGACACCAAAGTGCAGCTGCTACACACTCTTACTCATAGCCCTAGCTTTAAGTAACTACTTAAATAATTAAGTTATAATTCCACGTGAGTTATGCAAAAATAATTATGAATGATTATAAAACTAACATCCTTTCTATGGCATGATCCAACTAGACTACAGTAACAAATCAGTCTTCTAATGAATTATCAAATAATATGTTAATATTTAACTTAATGCAATTGAGAATAACAGAAGTTAGATTATTTATGTAAGTAATTTCCAAAAGTTGTTAGTATTCAAATAGTAATGATTGCGATATAATAATCTACTTATTGCAAGAATTTATTTACATTTTCAAATAAGATTTTTATCCCTTAACACATAACACCTAGGTGCCTACTGTCTTATCATTTAGCCTTAGTAACTATAGTGATTTCGTTATGTACCTAGGTAGTTAGGTAATTTTGAATACAAACTAGAGTTTACGTATTAACATCAAATCAATTACGAAAGAAATTTGAAAACATTGAGCATTCTTATCTAAGTGATTATGAAAAATCTATTGATCTAATTAAAATCATCGTGCTTGTGCATAACTTTACTCAAAATAGTGAACACAACAAGGTATCAAACAATGAATAATATGTTATGGCAATCGATAAACAATAAATTAGTCTAACCCGTAAAACAAAGTAGTCCATACATACATTGCGATCTACTGTGACAAGAGCATCCCACGTCGCACTTTTATTCCTCAATACCAAGCAGTACTCGGTATTAGAGCTAAATATGCAACATTGCTAGTGTCGTTAGTGAGACCTAATTATGGCTTCGTGCGACGTGGTGGACTAGAGTGAGCTGTAGTAGCGAGCGTGAGGTAGTTGCGGCGTTTCAGTCTATAAACATCACAGTCGCGGACAACAAATTGCACGATTAATTAATAATTGCTATGCTAACCTACCCGAGGCGCGGTGGCTGCGTAGCCGGCGCTGCCTGCCGCCCTTCGGCCTTACTTTCTGGTCTTTACACCAATTTAATTTCTAGTTAAAGCTAACCTATAGCGCTATCTATTAACAAAGAAGTAAATGTTATAACATAAAATAACCAAGAAGAAAATAAACAAAAATAAAATCACAATAAGACGTCTTCCTTCTCCGAACGGAAATTTGATTTCGTTCAAAGATTTAAAGACGCTTGGAAATAAATAGAGGAGAAAAGGGGTAGTTTAAGATTGGCCGCGGGGCCCATTGCAATCGCCCGGCCGGAGCGCCCGGTCAGAGGCTTGCGCGCGCGGCGCGTTCGTTCCCTAGCCTACCGATTTGAGTCTTACTTCTAACTTTGTACGCCTAAGTCAGTCTTTTTTGAATGTTCGTTAACGATGACATCCTGTTCAATCCCTTTCGCTGCCGCAATCGAGCGCAAAGTTACGCGGAGGGACGATGACTCCGGTGGGTGGGTCCAGTTCACGTCGTCGAGGGACGGATAGGTCCTCGACGTGATCCTCGTCGTGCAGCGGCGAACGAGGCGACTGCGGGGGCGTGCGGTGGTGCGGTGGTGGCGAACGCGGGGCCAGCGCAGCGTGGGCTGCCGCCGCCAGGGCCATGGCGTGTAGAGCCTCGCGGCCGCCGTCTCTGGTCGCCCCCTCTAAGGCTTGTTGGAGGAATGACGGATCTATCAATGGGGTGGTAGCCTGGTTACCGTCATCTACACCACCGGTGCCGCTTAAGCCGTAGGGAAACGCAGCTCCGTTGCTCTCTCGTTTGACTCCGCGACTCATGGGACGGCTCGTCGTTATACCGAGCTTCTTGACTTTGTCGTAAAGAGTACGTGAAGGAACGCCATATTTACGCGATGCTTGTAGCGCGCTCATTCCGTTTCTCACGCATTCGATCGCCGATAAAATGTCGGACCTTGTGTATTGTTTGTAGCGCTTCCACTCAGGCTTCTGTTGAGGAGGGACATAAGGAGCTAGGCCGGCGCGCACATCTTGTTGGAAATTAGTTGGGGGTGGAGAGGGGTGAAAGGTTCTCTGATTTTCGTCATCAAAGGAGCGTTCCGTGTAGGGGGAGTGAGCGTCCTCTGAACGATCAGACCTATTGAAATGAGGAGAGGAGGCTCGAGAGGACATTCTGCGGGGACGATAATCGAAGGGACGCTGAGGGCTCATCGGGCGTTCCATCTCGTGTGCGGAGCCGTTCGAATGCAATCGAGGAGGTGGTATCGGATTAACGGGATGGCAAACTAAGGACATGGGCTGAGAGGAATCGACAGGGGAGGTCTGAGCTAGAACGTTTCTGAGTATCGGCGTATCGCGCGTAGCTAGCATGCTGGAGAGTTTCTTACGCTTGAGAGGGTTCATGTCGGCGGAGTCGTAGGCGGCGGAGAGGACCGGCGCGGCGGGCGGTGGCGGCCAGCGCGAGGGGGGCGGCGGTGCGGGGGGCGAGGCGCTGGAGGGCGCGGCGGGCACGACTCGCGGCGGGGAGGTGCCAGGCGCGCGCTCGGCGCTGCCCGGCCGCCGCCGCAGCTCCGTCATGTCGAAGAGCCCCTTCACCTCGAGCTGCTCCGCCACCTTCATGATGCGTGGTATATGCGCCTGCGTCACGTTCACCTCACCGGTGTACATGTACTCGAGCAGTGCTCGCATCTCGAAGTCCTTGACGCCGGGGAAGAGGATGCTGCAGTGATCCATCGGCACGTCTGCCAGGATGGACTGGAAATACGGAGAGTTGGCGGCGAGTACCACCCGGTGCGCCTTGAATGTGACCTGGTCGTCCACCACCAGGGTGCAATCGACGTAGGTCTCTACTTTGATAAGGGCCTCTAGGATTTCCACCAAGTTTGTCTTGTGGTGGTTCCACTTGAGGCAGAACGTCTGCTGACCTTCACTGCTCCCCATTTTTCTCAGTTGGGCTTCTGTGAACAAAATAATTTGTCATTAAATTCTGCTCATAATTTCTCGAACTAAAGTCAATGTTAAACTTATTTCGCTCAATAAGAAAATAAGTTCTACCCACTTAGTACGTGAATCAGAGCGGCAAACATGAGCATGACTGAATGTAATTCGACGTTAATGATTTTCTTGCTTTTAATTTTTTAACGTTCTTGTACACCCAATTAAATCACTAAAACGTACGAAAATTTTGAAAATTAATATCTACGCAAACAAATGTAACGACTCTACCTGGTATATTTTCACCAAACGTGGTCCCGGGATACATTGTATAAATATTCGCGTCACACATTCGTTAAATAAAACAGCTTGCACATAACACCGCCACGGGCCGTGCGTGCGTGGTGCGTAGATTGTCTGCACAGAGCTCGACTCGCACCTAGAGCTCGCCGGCCACTAACTGTGGATTATCGCGCTGCGTGCCGCGACTGCACCTCCCTACCACATTTACATATTACCATACGAAGCCCTTCCACACTGCCAAATTGACTTTTTTACCTTTATTCGGCAGGTATAATCGAACTTAGGGGACCGATGAAAGCGGTTACGCCGGATTCTCGCTCGTCACGTTTGTCATCCGTGTATACTGAATTGCTGACCGAAAGAAATTTGATCCTTACTGTACATACTAAAAAAACTTAAAGTTGAGCTAACTAAAATTAAAATTATTCTAGCATGCAAAATAAACTTACCCTCGCTAATAAACCGCTATGACCGCATCTACGAATCCGTAGCACCTCTACGAGCGTCTACGAAAGACAATTATTTTATAAACTTACCTCTGAAAAGTTAATCCAACGACACGTAAGCGCTCGCGATGCTGCAAATGTTCAGGAAATTCATGTGAAAAGTTCGCACTGGCACTTGTAAAGTTTATAGCACAAGGGTTGTTTCGCGAATGCAGGTGGTGAGAGTGCGCCCAGCGTGCGGGGGCGGCGTGCTCTCGAGAGCGTCTGACTGTGACTGGCTGTGGGTCGGAACGCGGCCGCGGGCCCGGCTGCGGCTGAGGACGCCGCGCCCCGCGCCTCTCGCGTGCGCTTTTTACGCACGCAGCGCAGCTCGGCCGGAGTGCAGTGCAATTGCGTGCGGGCGAGAGGGCGCGGGGAGGGACAGAGACGGCGCGCCGACGAATTGCAGCCCGCTGAGGAGGGCGCGCGCCGCTGTGTGCGTGAGGCGCACGCGCATGCTACGAGCGTGTGTGTCGCGAACGCGCTACCAAACAACAACATAGCATAGAGTTTAATTCGGCTGATAAAAAATGCAGCCGCGCCTCGCAGGGCCTTTGTGTGCTAACGTTGAACTTCACGTTATTGCCTTCAAAATTTAATCGTTTTCGTAGTTTTAGTTTTGTTTTATCGCTGCTTTTAATGTGTATTGTATACCTACCTATGCTAATGCGATAGAACTGTAGTTAGGTAGCCGTAACGTGTGATATCGTTTAACAAAACTAAGGTAACACGGCATACCACACAGCTAAGTTTGGCTATTTCGGCGGTGGTTACCTAAAATGTATAAGGCCTACATATGTAGGTTCACCTCATGAAAGTAAGTAGGTCAATGACTGAGTAGGTAGATCCTATTTTAATGACATTATTCAAAAACATAGCAGTACTTAAATAACACCCTCTTGGCTTTCGAATTAGGTACCTAATAGTGCTTAACTTATTTTATTACCTAGGTAGATAGGTAGGCAGGTTAGGTAGCTACTAGATTGTTTAAATTGCAGTCTAGTATATGAGAGTTCTACCTATACCTACCTTAATCAATACTTAAAACAACTGTAATTTATTCATTTACGTAAAATCGTTACAATTTTGCCGCGACTAGGATCGCCCTAAAATTCCCAAAAGTGCGTGAACAACGCGTTAAACGAGGTCATTGACTCACTGCTTGCCGAGGGAACGCCAAAATAGCGCGAAATGCACTCAAAAATAGAACAAGATGTGTGTGCAATATTTTTTGTAGGCGGATTCTTTCTTCCGCCAAAATTAGGGGAATGTGTTTGGTGCTTGTGCTTAGCTCATGAATAGACACGATTTAGGAGTTTGTTTCCGAATAAAAAGAGCTTAAAGTTAGGCTAGTTAGGTATACCAGCATATCTGAGCACATGCTAAAACCTAGGTACTTATCTATATAGGCACCTATATCTAAATAAAAATCATTTGATTACCTACATCAGCAAGCTCCAAACTAAGCAGAGCTTGTATTATGAATTTATTATATAATGACATATCATGCATAGAAAACACCTAGACCCGAGACAAATATCTGAAGAACATGCAAACATTTGTTGCGGGAATTGAACCCACGACCCTATTCGCCACAGAGGTCCTTAAATTATTTCAAAAGGTATTTAGGTGTATACCAGCATATCTACCTATGCTCATAATAAAAACTACCTAACTATACAGGATGGGGCAAAATTTTACCTCATTGAGGGCAGCTACCTTTTCTTGTCTTGTTGAACTTGAGAAAATTTTATTCTGAGAAAACTATAAATATATTTTGAAGGAAAAAGTAATTGCATTTACGGATTTTAAAAAATGTACATTCAGCCCAGAAATTTGTCATAAAAAAACAAGTTGGTCTCAATAGATCAAAGAAATTGTATAAAAAACTTTTATTCAATTTTCACGAAATCTTACTATTTTTTATCCGTATTTACTTTTGGTAAGTTACTTTGGATAAAGTGTTCCTGTTGAGAAATAGAGTTGATTGAGACCAACTTGTTTTACTCGTATTTGGCTGAGTACAACGACCACCGAAAATTTTCTTATGTTTTCCTTCAAAATAAACCCATAGTTTTCTCAGAACAAAACCTTCTTACTACAAAAGAAAAGGTAGATGCCCTCGATGAGGTAAAATTTTGCCCCACCCTGTATAAGTAAGTGTATAATATAAAAACATCCAACCTCTTTGATGGAAACCGTTTTTGCAATTGATTAAAAAAATACCTGCCTGTTTACTTTTTTGTTATGATTCTCTAGGTACATAATTTAAAGTATGTATAGCTAGCTATAGAAGAGCCGAGGATCAAGCTCAATGGCGTTCCTTAGGAGAAACCTACGACCAATAGTGACTGTGGACTGCTATAGGTTGATGATGATGATGAGGATGATATCTACGTACTCTAGATCGCACGGTGGCTGTAGTGCAGACAGACAAGATATAATACAACAATTGAAACGTCACTCTTCATGACCATAACAATACCAAATGATACGGGACACGCGGAATGTACATCGATTAGTTAATAGAGTTTGGTACGGATAGGTTAAATATTTGTCAATCTTAAAACTTTGAGTATTGACAAATAGATGATATGATGAAATGAGGAGGAACATGAAAAATTGGTTTTTATTTTACCTACATGACTATGATTTCAGAAAACTCGGTACGGTAGGTGTAACCTAAAAATTACCCACTAGTAGTTAGTAGTTAACTTGTAAAGAAATAGCCAGATAAATCCGGTTTATAAATCAGACTACAATAGAATGGGGCCTAAATACCTAAGAAACTACTTAAGTATTTAATTAAACTAAAACTTACCACATTAGTATAATACCATAGACTAAGCTACGAAAATAGAGGAACATTTTACCTTATTCAACATAAATCAGTAAGAATCATTATATTTTTATAGGGTACTTGGAGATGGAATAAGCACATGACCTACCTGATGTTAAGTGGTAACCGTTACCTATCACAAAGCATTGCATCGAAGATCACGTTTTTTTTTGGAACGTGCTCTACGCAAAGAGTTTTTATCAGTCATGTGGTTCCCTTAATAACTAAGCTTTGCTTAGTTTGGGGCTACATGATACTCGTAATACCGTCGCCAGTATTATTTATTTATTTTTCATAACGAAAGGTTAAAAGCATTATTTTCTCACGATACCTAACTCGGAAGCTCGTTCATAAGTTGATTGGTATGTAATTCTAAGGCATTTGTAAACAATAGCTGCAAATCGGCTTTGCCACTTGAATGTAGAGCCCTTTAGTGGAATCATTTGCATATCGATGAAGCTCTCATGGGCCGGGTATGGAGAGCACTCAACTACTGGAAGTATGGGCCAATTTCGGGACAGCTCTTCAGTATTGGTTAAAAAAATAAACTTCACTTGTTAAAAAAAAACTGAAAATACGCAGATATGACAGAAAGGCAACAGTATATTTTAACGAAACGCTCGTGGTGTGGCTTATTTCGTTGTACCTAGCAGATTATTTTGGTTTAGCAACACTTCGCCAGGTCAATACTTGGACGGATGACCACTTAACATCAGGTAAATTAAATAAGATAGGTACCTACTTACCTTATTAAGAAAATAATCATCGGTTTTTAATCTTATGATTGTACTCAACGATAAATACAGTCAAAATGCCTTAATCAAGCTAGGTCAAATCGGAACACAGTATTATCTACATTAGAATATCAGTGGTCAACCACAAACAACCGTTAAAAACACCCGATAATTTGGCTATTTACACCGGAAGTTGAATGCAAATGTGCCATTGTCAGCGCTTTAACAGTTATGTTATGACCTTTGATACGACGATAAAATTAGTTTAGCGATTCGCGGAAACGCTGTCTCAGTCATTACCTATACATAGGCTGATAACCTCATAAATTATTTCATCATCATCATCAGCCTAATATAGCAGACTTCTGCTGGACATGGCCTGCTTACGTCATTGCGCCCTGTCGCATTAAATTGACTCGGCGTTGCGGAAATCCATCACAAGATATACCAGATATTTTTTCTTTTGAATATATATCGACGCATCCAGCTTTTACCAGTAAATTACTATTTATTAAAATAATTTATGTCACGTTATTAATAAAATAAATACCAGTAAGTCGGTTTTTTTTTACAAAGGTATCATTGCAATCTCATAAAATTTAGAGCGATTCGGGTCACATAAAAAACACGCGTATTTATAAAGCAATAGGTAGGTTGGTACTTAAAAATGCGCCGACAATTGGTTGACAATAGCATAAGGATGCACAAAGTGCATTATGCTAATACCAGCATAAATAAACAGAAACGCACGTCCCGACCTATCCCACGCGGCAAAACTGCGGATAAAAAAAAACTAATAAAAAAGCCATAACGCGATCCCGCATGGTGGCTTGTTTAGCTGAAATTGACGCGGCTGATGAACCGTAAGGGATGTATTGATGGGTAAAGTTTTATAAAATATAATCGTGATGATAAAATTGCAACGAAAATCAACTTGCATAATATAATTGAATGACCCAGAAAGAGCCACAGTTTTACCTCAAAATATAATGTTGCGGTTGCTGCATCACAATCGGTTATTTCTGCACTATAAAAGCATGAGTGAGAACACCCTACTTTCTGCTGCATAATTCTATGTTAGACAACTGCACTGATCTCTTTATGAGATTATTTATACAAAATGATGAGAATAATATTAACCAAACAGCGGCTTAATAACAATTAATGTATTAACATTGCATAATTAGATTAGGGTTCGTATGAAGAGATAATTGTAATTTCACGTCGTCATCATTTGTCACCAGCATCCTGAGTTGTATTGCCACGCGCCCGTTGAATTTATTATTTTATTATTATCTGGGGTGCCCTTACCCTTATCTCATATTTAACAACAGATAGACTTAAGCGCTAGCGAATTGTGCTATAACCTTGTTGACGATACATCTTGTAGTGTGTTTTCAAAGCTATTCAAACTATTTCAGTTCTTACTCGGCTTTAAAATTCTAGTTTAATATCATTGGTTCGCTTTTATTAGGTATATAGACCCGATGTTTTAAAAAAGCCCTATATAATAAATGTCATGTCTTTGACTATTGACTTTTCACTACTCACTTGCTTTAATAGCATGTTTCAAAAACATCTAATGTGTATCTTTTTGGGTAGGTACCTACAATAGACAAGTTAGAGTACACGCCCGGCGATCCCGGATGCGGCTCATTGTAGCGAAACTCCCCGGGACCCACGTGAAACAATACACTCTTTCCTTCCATTGTCTATGGCTGCGAACCCAAGCATTTATTTATTAAAATTTTAATTAGGTACCTATTTATGGTAACCGCAATTTTTTCTAACATAATCCAACAACACATAACATTACAGTTTTATACATTTATTAATGTCGGTTCTGTTGTTCACTTTTCTAAACATAACTAAAATTTACAGCTTTAAAGTTATAGCTATCCTTGTCATTTACACCTAAAAGAAAGGGATAGTATGACTTTTAGGTATTTCAAATTAAGTTTATTTTAGAAAAATGCACAACAGAATCGACATCAATATCAACATAAAGCTAGTAATTCTTAAAAATAAAGCATTGACCAAAATGCTGTGGGACTGTTAATCATAAAGATTCATTTGTCGGTTTATTTAATATAAAGGTCGGTTAGAAATGATAACATCTATTTCGGAAATGGGTCAAGAGCGTTTGTAAAAAAAATATTAAATTAAAAAATGGGCGGTTCTGCTAAGTATCGTTGTCAAAATATCGGCGAGCACCTGCCTCGCAGACAGGGTGGCGCGTAACGAATTTCTGAATATATTTGCCTTACCTAGTTTTAACATCATCAATAACTGTGGCAGTTATTTTTAAACGTCTCTCAAACTGAACAACCTGCTGTAATTATTAAGATTGTTGAGTCTAAGTTAACTATTATCTTAAAATAACACTTAGTATTTATTTCTAAAGCTGTATACCTACCCGTATGGATAAAGATAAAAATCTTATAAAATACCTATGTAACCAAAGATAATTCGCTGCCGAGTCGCGGCCATGTTTTCTTCGACGTGGCTCAACAAAAAAACAACCGCGAGGTTTTTTACTTTTTTTATACAGGATCATTTTTCTTACTGACTCGGTCACGGGATTATCCAGTAGACTAGACAAACTAAAGTGGTATCTCAGTTGGAAGACATAAGGTTGTAAGGGAGACGGAGGTTGCGGCCGAGTGGACGTCCTTGGGCGGACTTGATCTGCTAGCCGCGAGAGATCGTCCCATCGCATGCTGGTCGTTGCACTGACACTACTTTAAAATGCATTGGAAAGTAGAAAACGTATTCGTATATTTTGTTGCTGCTATTGCCCCCACTTTATGGTAACTCTACTTACAGAGTTGCGTTATTTTTAAAAGTCTTTCTCATTTACTCAGCCATTTGCAATTAGGTTCATGTCACACCCATCACTAACGACTAACGTTAGGTACCTTGGATTTACGACTGCTTTTCATTGTCGCTAAATGTTGAGAAAAACCGCACCAATGGATGTCGTAACTGAAAGAAACTCCCAATTTATGTGTATCTGCTTACCATTTAAAATACCTTTCGTGTCCATGCCTTTCGCAATGCATATTGTTGATTTTTAAATAATTATGTTGCTTAAACATTTTGTGCATAATTCGTACAATAGAGTCAAAATTAAAGACAAAACCAGGTGAGTAATTATAACACGTGCAAACTCTAGTGAAGGGTGAATATTTTTTTAGCGAATCAATAGTGTGTTATTATGAACATACGTTGTTTCCGGCGAGCGTGCACAATATCGGTGGTGGCGCGATGTCGCCTCGTGCGAATTGATGGACAGCGCGATAGGCGACTAGTCCGCCCTAATTACAGGTATCATTCGCAATAAACTAGCCGACATCGGACACCGTTCCCAGCTCTATGGATAGAGACATGCAAAACAATAACCAACGGCACTGACAGATTTAAAATACTGACACAGAATATAGTGGAAATTAATACCTACAAATTGATACTGAAACAAAACGTAGCTTTCCAGTATAACATAATGTATATTTTTTAGACAAAAATAAGAAAAGTATACTATTTATTAACTAGTCGTTTAAAAATGCCCAATTAAACAAATCATCATCATTATCATCAGCCGATTGTAGTCCACTGCTGGACACAGGCCTCTCCTGATGAGCGCCATTGCGCCCTGTCCTGAGCTCGACACATCCAGGGGCCTGAGTCTGACGATTCGATATATTTGATTCTATTAGATATATATCGCGGAAACTGTCAAAACTGTATGAAAATTGACAGTTCTCGCGATATATATCTAATAGAATCATATATATTGAATCATCAGAATCAGGCCCCAGCTCGTCACTCGACCTGACCGGAGGGCATCCTACACTACAGTTTGCTACTTCTATGAGCTATATCAACAATTTAGTCTATGTCGGATATAATCGTTAGGGATTGTATCGAGAGGAACTCCGAGCATAGCTCGTTCCATAGCTCGCTGAGCAACTTTAAACAAATGTAGCCACTTAATTAAAAAAAAAAACTAGGTCTTAAGATACACATACTAACAGATTAAATTGTAATAGTAATTATTATAAATTATAACATACATTATCTAGTACAACATGTCGTTATGAAAGAGTATTTACGGTTGCATTATTCGCAAACAAACAACCCTCCGCATAGCAAGGGGGGTTGTGGTAAAAATTGTATTTTTATTGTAATTGCTCGGTTTTATAGAGAGCCGACCAGCTAGGGTAAACACGGTATAACTATACATTCATAGAATTCTAGTATGGACCGTGTCGTGTAATTATCTATGAATAATTCTGTATGATATCGCACTACCATTTTGTACTTTTCAAATAAGGTATTAGATTGAATGCGTTTGTTTGTTTTTTAAAAGAATTTCTTTTTTTTTCTTCCGGTCCTTATGCGGGCAACTTGGCTGGAACCGAACCACCGAATTAATTAAACTAAACCAATCGCAACTCAAGATTTTAAATGCTTCAGAGCTTAGGAAAGGACGGAGTTTGTATCTTTCAACCAGTAAACAATAGTACCTAGAACACAATATCTTCTGAATATTTTGTAATATTTCTACCTTCCCATTTCACGGTCGGGAACCTCTAATCAAAATATGGAAAACAAAAAATAAATATCACTTTGCCTTCAAATATATTTGACAGTTTTATTATTCAAATAATAGCAAAAAAGAGTGGAATATATTCTCATGTCCATACTGAATTCGACCCGCATCAAAAGGCTTAGCGTTAAACCCCTTTTCCCATTTTTATATCACGAAAAGATTGCCCATGACTATTTTGTTGCCAAATATCATTCGATACTTTTGTCCCTTTAATGGAGATAAAATGTTTAAACGTGCTCATCGTTTTTTAAACAGTTTCTCTTTACGAACTGACTGGGAATTTTATTGTAAGCTTAAAATTCAAAGACATCTTTAAGATCTCAAAACTCGTTAGTACCGATAGATATAATTGCTCAAACGATGAGTTGTCACAAGTATTTGGCTTTTGAGTGTGTTTGTCTATACATTCCAATCTACGTTATTGCAATTTGTCATTCCGTTATCTATCATTATCGCTATGCATTAGTTTCTCAGAACAGATAATGTTATCTACGACTAGTTTACCTATTACTAGCTGCACTATCATTGCCATGCGCCTAATATCTATGGAAACTTTATTTTATTAGGTAGGTAGGTATTATACATTATCCTTACCACATTATACCCCAACGACTTCAATAACCCATTATAAACTTTGTGACTATGCCTTAATTATCTGTCCTATTATTTTGGATTTTAGCAATTATCTTCAAATAATACCTTACTCCTAGTAAACGGCAAAATAAAAATATGAAACCAAACAACCGCTATCTATTCAAGCTAGTAAACGTGCAACAATGCCTATCATAGTAACATGTGCGTAACGCATTAATTTACTAATAAATCTCACGTATTGTGAATTCTAAAATTGGTAATTTGTTTGCGAAAGTTAGTTTTTTTTTTTCATTTTATGCAACAGTTCTGTTCTGTACGTGTGAAGTGAAGACACGGTGCGTGCGCAAAACGCAGCGCACACGCATGTTTGAAGCGCAGATAGTGTGCGTACGAGCACAGTTCGAGTGATAACGCGCCCGTTGCAGAGATAGCACACTGTCCGAATTGATACCGCACTTGAATTTGCTCACATGAGTGCTCCAATATCTTTTTGTTCTTTTTGCCCGACTGCTATGACCCGATAACCCAGTGATAAATAAATAAATAAATAATAAATAAACAATGCTGGACGTTATCATATCACACAGCAACATGTAGCCCCAAACTTAGCAGATTTTGTACTATGGGAACTACATGATTGACATACTACATATATACATTTTTTACATACATATCGTACATAGAAAACACCCAGACCTGAGACAAATATCTGCAGAACATGCAAACATTTGCAATTCCAAACAAAAAACCACCAATTTAGAGTTTTATATTCTTGGATTGTTTTTATTTTTCATAAACCACCACTACATCAAGGCGAAAAAATTAAAACATTTAAATCGATGAAGCCATTTTTGAGCTTTTGCGAGACGCACATGGCAATTGATTTTTCACTAAATAGATATAAGTAGGTAGTAGGTAGATAGAGGACAGTGGTGTGTGACATGACATCATTCTAATGAGACAACGTTAGATCACGTACAGGTGAAGTGTGTGAATCCCTTACCTACTAATATTATAAATTCGAATGTGAGTTTTTTTGTTACACTTTCGCACTGAGTAGGTACTAATTTAAAGTTGGTATAACACTTAGTAGATCTGAGTACTTCCGTGCTCCAGAAGGCACGTTTAATTTTGGTCCCGACTTTTTCAGTCGTCAAGCCATGTCTGAGCCTTCGGCCGTTTAAAATCTCCGGCAGCAGATTTGGCCACTTGCTGATACAAAAATGAAGAAGAAGAAGTTATGTTTAGTTTGAAATAAAAACTAAGAAATAATATCATAATCCACTATAAAAATATCAACAAAACATATTACATAAATTATAGTTTACCTATGTGTAAACGTAACTCACAAAATATCTACCGCAAATTCTCGTTCAACAGCAGAATAGCAAATTCGCAGACAAGGACACCTGTCTAGAGATTCGCAAACTAATCCAACATGAATGAAGGGTATCCCCGACCTTAAAAAAAAATGCTAAGTCGCAATAATAATACGAACATTTTAGTAGTTCAGTCAGCGTAATGACAACAATGACTACTGTTTGCAAAATAGGCGCGTGCGCGTGCAAAAAGTTTGGCATTGTTGTGGGAGGCGTGAAATTACTTCAATTTCGCACAATTGTACCAGGACTTTATGAGACCGAAGGAGGTTGTTTGTTTGCAAAAAATGGTCAACGACCTCGTCATGTGGAACTTTATTTTTAGCTTGTGACGTGCTCTACCTGTATTTATTGATCTTACCGTGATGATTATCATATTGATAAACAAACTATAATCCAATGGTTATGTAGGTACGTATTTATAAAAACCTGCCTAATATTTACCGTTGTTTAGTACTATTAATAATCCAATATATAATTATGTTATGATAACTCAATCTACTTATATATTTTTAATATAGTATAGTTTTGGCAAATAAAATTTTAATTCTCGTGGTAATCATGAAAACAATTTATTGCAAACATGGTCACTCATCAATACATGACATTAAATAAAAAGGTATTTACGGACCTTCCATTATTTAAAAAAATAATGACGTTTGATAGGAATACCTATGTAATCAAAACACTCAAATGTTTGGTAACGTTACTATTCCTTTCAATCAAACGAATGAATGAGCAAATCTGTACCAGGGAAGCATGAATGGCTAAGAAGTCTCAACAACAATCTATTTAGGAAGTTGGTGTAAAAACAAATACATAGCTGTCTATAGAATGATACCTACTTCACGGAGCGCGTTGTTTGGTCCGCTGATGGCGATGACTCATTTTGGCAGCCGGTTCACAAGGAGGCGGGTACCAATTCGCGATACACACTGAACGATACAAGTACATAACATGATTCTCACACATTGACATATATGTATCTACATTTATTTGGTAAGATAACGTTCGATGTACTGGTATATACATAAACATACATTAACTTTGTAGGTATCCGTGTTATCGCACTACCTACTGCTTGTCTTGAAGCTTGTTCAAATGCAAAGTAAATAAAAAAAAATCCTCATTATCTTTCACTGGCATTATTTTTTGTACGAAAAACATGATACAATTCACGTATTCTGTTGCGATATTTTTAACATAAACAGATTGTTCAACAATTTGCCGTCGAGGCTACTCAACGTTTGAGGCCAAGGTTTTACCGTTAATATGTAGATATTCATAAGTATGTAAGATAAAATATAAATTAGGTACCTATCTACTTTGGAAGGTAGAAGAACTGGTACCGTTTAGTGATAGAGCAGTGTTTATCACCTACATTAATGCGTAATTATTGCAGTTTGCCTCACCTGTCAATAGTTACTTCCTAACGTACTGACCTAACGCCTAAGCGTGTTCCATTTTCCATACTAGCCACTTCAATTCCATATTGATTTCAACCCTTTGTCGAAGACGGCCAAATTAATATATGGCTACAAATACTAGTATTTATCGATAGACAACGTGGCCTGCTGTTGCGTCCTCGTGACCAAAATACGCAGCTTGAATAATTAAACAGCAGGTCGCTGCGGGCACCCCAACCCAATACTTTCAGGTTTTTCAGTGAATTATAATCTATGTACTGCCAATTAAATTGATGGCCAATAATTATAAGGCAGTAGGTTGCTGGGCTAAGATCAAAGCTTTTCGGGCTTATTACTATCCTGTCTGAGGTGTCCAAAAAAGATTACCAACTTAGACTTAAGAACGAATAATGATAGGCATAAAATCGTTAAATGATCGATTATGTATATTTGTTTTTTACAATCAATGCATTTCGTTCTCTTTTCGCCTGAATAAATTATAGGAATATAGAGGTTTGTTTGACTCATAATGAAGAAAAACAAATTACCTACATTTATTAAAAGAAACACACTATTGGTAATAGTATTTTGGAAACATTAAAAAAATCGACCCACTAAATGATTGAGTGCTTTTTCGTACATTGATAGCTGATAATTATAGATGGATGTTTCAGCGTGGTGGTGCGTCGAAGTTTGACCGGCTATTTGTCTTCCACACGCAAATGTGGTGGGGTATTAGTGTGAATAATTGATATGTGTCATTTGGCAACCCCCCCGACCACCCCATACGGCCTCGTGTAAAACCTACTAGAAGGATATTATCTTAGCGTACTTATATGAATTACTTACCTAGATACCATAATATTACAATAGAAGAAGGACAACTAACAACAAAAATTTTACTTATCTATCAATGTCAAATGCTACTAGTAACCGTAATTTTATTGATCTAGCTCTTGCGTAGGGAAGTCCTAAGATTTTGAGTACAGTCTGCCAAAAGGGTCACTAGATTTTATTTTCAGCCTGTGGTAGAGGATTTATTTTCATTGTGTTGAGAAAAAATCTTTTATTTAGAACGGTTTTTTTAAATTTAATTATGTACCTATATATCAATAGTTTTATGTCCACGTTACAACGAGGATGAAGCCCCCTGTACGCACTTTGTGGAGGTGGTCGGTGGTCGGTGGAGATGGCCCACATCGATACTCCATGCATTATTAAGCAGTCGCGTGCTACCTCCAAAATTTCCAATGTTTGCGATTGATGTGTAGATTGACTTTTGTCATTTACCTCGGCCATGTCAAACAGTAAAATGTTTTTCTATGCCCTCTCCACAAATTGTGGTCGGCAGTAATGGACATCGTTTTGTGTATCTACGTTATATTTTCTTTATATCTGATTGGCACGGTGATGGATGAAAGCAGTAGGTAGTTTTCTGTCCGTGATCCATTTACGAAAGTCGTTTACGTGACATTTGGGGAAAGGTTACCAAATCATTTGCGATGTACGCACGATAAGGTCTATAAGATGTTAATGCATTAATGTGCTATGAAATTATTGACACAATATTTCGTATGGCAGAGTGATAGTCTAATAGAACATAGTTCATGTCTAGTATTGCATAAATTTCGTCTATTATTTCATTTTTAGATAACACTTTGTTGGGTTGAGTAATATTTTGCGCAAAGGTGTAAAAACCCGCACATACCGTTTCAGCTGATAAGAGATGTGCAACATTGTGCAAAAGGGTAGTTGGCGAAAGGTATAGGATCATAAAGCGGTGCCTTTGCCAGCCATGATATAAAAATGTCGGCACCTTTGTAGCAAGCGCCAGCCATTTCAATATTTAGAAAGTTTTATTTGGTCTAAACAGTTAGGTCCATTGTTCAGAAATTAGCAATCTCTGAAAAGAATTCATGGGCGAACATTTAAAAAACTCACAATGCGGTAAAAAAGTTTTGTGTACTCACCTATTCATTGTTAAACGTTGGTTGTTTTATCAGTAAACTAACAATAACCATACCTATCCTTTTACCTAAACACTGTATGAACTTCTCAGTATCCCACGAAGGTTAGACTTTTAGGATTCATTATTGAATAGGCTCCACGTTTTGTTTCAATGGTACCTAGGTAATAGTTATTCATACGAGTTCGCAAATATATTTCTAAGAGCAAATATTGTAGTGGTATTTTTTCATGGTAAAGTTTCAAATCAAATTGCTTAACTTAACTTGAAAAGATTTGCTAGAATAATTATGCACCTTCCTAACTATTCATGGCACTTATTTAAATATACTTACTTGGCTAATTTACTATAGAATCGAAATTATTTAAGAAATAGGTTGAGAATAAGAAGAAGTAACAACAATTATAAATTAAGAATAGATGTGCCAAATGTTAATACATTAAGATATTATTTACTTTCCTTATGACTATTGTCTCAACCAGTTTTATCCAATCTTTGAATACTTTGTTGTAATACTAAGTAGATTATTAACAAAGAGGATAGAGCAGTTTCTAACGTCACGGGCACCATATTGAATCTCGAGCGCAACTAAGGATTCTAAAGTTCAACTTAGAGTCATAACCATAACTACCTGTTGCTCGGGAGTTAACTCTAGAATCCAGAGAGCAGCGAAGCATCAAAACTCGCTCAAACAGATTTATCCCCGAGGGTAAATACTCTACTTTCACACTTTTCACTATTTGCTGAAATCTGCAGCCTCCGAGGTGAGTTTGAATTTGGAATTAGTAGATATATTTTCTTTTTGGTGATAATAAAACAAAATTAAAGAAAAAAAAGTACAGCTAATTTTCCTTTTGGAAGCTCTACGCCTCCAAGAAGTAAGTTCGAATTTCAAATCAGTAAATAATTTTTGGGTTGGTCTCTGGGTAGCAAGGCAGTTTGAACCAAAGAGGTTGGAAATAAAATACATATTATAATTTATCGATGTATAAACTCTATCAAAATTTCATGAGTAAGGATAGCAAGGAGTATCCGTTTTAATGATGCAAACATTATGTGAATCCAAAAGTGGTTTTAATTTTAAGATTCAATTGGTCTTCTACTGGTATTTTCCTATTGCTATTGTTCCAACTTAATACTTATACATATCATGATGATATTCTTCACAAGCAAAGCACAACTTTAAAAGCTTGAGGCGTAAATAAATTATATGTTCATATTGGAGCTTTTAAATGACCATAAATCGTTTTGAACTAAAACACACATACCATAACATTCGTGATAAATATGAGTCGCGTGAAAACATTTCACTTATCTCGAGGCAATAATGCCTTCCATTCCAATCCAGTCCTGGGGAGAAAGGTTTTAAAAACTATGCCCAGTACCGTTACGGTCACCATCTTTTAATAAAAGAGAAACACCACAACCCTTTAGCGTATTTTCTGCAGAGAATAGCGCAATTTTTATTATTTTACAACTTGCCTTCAATATTGCAGAACTGCGCAAAGACGCCGACTTTGATGGCTAAATAAAGGGGTACAATAAAAACAAACGGAAAGGGTTTACACAATGCGGAAAAATTACGCAATGCCCAGTTTTATGGATGAAAAAAATGACTTTGCAGGTACGAAATTTGTTCCTTTGTTGGACCGTGAGGGTTCGGTCAGCGGTGCCGCTCAACAATGTTACTGCAAAATACAGGGCCATTCAAAAGTGTAATGACACTGTATGCAAATAAATGCAAATCTTTTTACGATGGCCTTTTCAAAGTGAATATTGAGGGACTACGATGAATGCGCGGCGCTACCGGATTCAATTATCACTGTTGTAAACAAATCATAGATTCTTCGTAAGGTTTCTTAGATCTAAATGGAAGCATATCTTGGATGATATTTATTTGAATGTACATAGGTAACAACCTTATGTGTTCTTTGCTAGCTACCCCACTTGATGATATGCTCATAAACCTAAATAAGTGTAGGTATAGTATATACAAACCTACTACTTAGGTACACATCACATCTAATTGTTTTGCAACTAATGTATACCTATGTAAAAACCTTGGTATTTTTTATGTGTATCATTTCATGTCAGTGTTAGCATGCAGAGACTTCTCGATATTATTGCGTGCGAGGAATATACTAATATAAAATTTTAATGAATCTGACTGACTGAGAATTAACGCTCAGCCTAGCCTTGAAGTCCTAGACACTTGGAGGTTTTATTTCTTGCATAGTGTAGTGATGCACTAGGAAAGAATTACCTGATTTTTTCTACGCTGCGAAATTTTAGGGAAGGGTTCAGCCCCTCTACACGGACGAAGTCGCGGGGTAGGCACTAGTCAGTCTATATACGTTAAAGTAACTCATTTTCTCATAAATTAATGTCTATTCTAATCGAGCTTAGTACCTTGTCATTACTTAGTAATTATAATTAATCACTTATAAAAATCTATCAAAAGATAAATGATGCTTAAACTATTGCCATCTTTTATCTTCGGATAATGACAAACAGTGAGAGGGCTAACTTTAAACAATGGTTAAAAATTAAGAAGCGTTTACACTTACTTGTTTTCATTTTGCAGTTGGTATTTGTGATCTGCGGGGTGATCGGCTAAATCTGTTGCAAACAGAAATGATTGAGACCGATCCTGTTTTAACAAACTGTGATAGTTTGTCAATTGACGTTCATTGAATCGACGAAAGAAACGTCAAAGTTTGTAAAATCAGGATCGGTGTCAATCATTTTTGTTTGTAACAGAGTTAGCCGATCACCCCGCTGGTATCCGTTCGAAAAGGCACACCACCATTGTCGCCATCTTGCCAATTCCAAACTGCACACGCTCAGCAAGTGACAATGTGGTGGACCTAGTCGGCTCGCTTCTTATAGTTAAGAAAATATTCACTTGAACTGGCAATTGTCTTAACACTTAGCAATAAAACAGCACGCTACACTAAAATATCAGTGTAGGTAAGTGGTGATGACAAGTACCTAAAGCAATATTACTTAGCTGGCGTAAGCTCTGCATAAGTAAATATAATTCCTACACATCCAATCAACTTTCATAAAAACATATTCCTTTCCAAAACCGTATCGTATTGTGCCCCTTTGAACTTGATCTTTTTATCAAGTGTGGGCTACGAACTCAAAATTATATCAGCGAGCTCGTCGCCGCATTCCGCGTTCCCACTCACACAAACAAGTATACGATGCAGTGTGTCACAACACATAACATAGTGATGTGTGAGTAATACTTTTCTCATCTTTTAAGAATAAAATCCTGTGCCTATAAAATATTGTTAAGACCTACCTACGATGTATTTTTTGTTTAGGCATCAGCAAATGCCAATTAATCAAAAAATGGTTGTTGAAATAAAAACCCTTTTAACAAGATGACATTCCCATTATGATGTTGGCAAGCCACTGGGGCTTTATTTAAAAAGCAAAAATTTTGGTACATGCCTACCTAAATTTTAGTACCTACTTATGATAGGCAGGTATTTTTTTTGTCTATTGACTAATCATTGTCACGTCTTCTGAGTAATAACGTGTGATGTTACTAAGTGTCTAGTTAGTTCTAGGAGGCATTTAATCTATCAGCATTCACAAACACATCTTTGCGACGCGGCTCGGGGCGCGGGCGCAGTTACACACACAAGCGCATGTTAACAAAAAGTCCCTACTAAGAGAATCATATTAGTAACTATAAACACGTAAATAGTGTTTTTTATTTTTTATTTAATATTTTTATTTATATTAAATAATCAACGTGGACAATAAGATGATTTGTAAGTAGATAAGAATACAGTAAAAGCACAGAGAAAGGTAGAGCGCCCCTACATTTAGCCAGACCCTATTAGGTAATTTATCTATGTCATATTGTGCATTCAGAAATTATCTAACGCAAGTACAAGTTTTTCAGTGAGGGTGTTTTTAAAAAATACATAAGTATATTGTTATATGTATCGTGTAGTAACTTATCTATGCGATTACAGTATTTCATGGGAAAGGTTAGTTTAGGTTTAACTATAATTTAGTAAAAATCTTTCAGAATCGACACTAATATTGACTATTTTGTGAGTTCGGAGAGCGTATGAGTTTCAGTAGTAGGGGATCTTCGTCTATACCCACACAGGGATTGGCTAGACACAAATATTGCTTGCCATGCTAATGCAGCGGAGATTGGGCAGGTCGATGGCCGCTCCCGGACGTTGAAGTCATTCGGCAGAACCCGTCGCGTCCACCCTCGTACTTCGCCCTCCATCTTCGTCCTATCTGAGAATATTCTTTGTTCGGAAATTATCTGGTAAAAATTTGAGAGACCATTAGGTCCTATTGATGTAATATTGTGGGCAATTTGGCTCGTTTCAACGATCATCTTGAACAGTGAAATGTTTTTGAAGATATTTTACATCGGTAAATTTTATAAGTTAGGTCATAGGTAGGTTCAAAAGTTCATATATTATCAAAAATTGTGAAGTATGTAAGTGTCTATAATAAACTTTCCTAGGTACTTACCTCGATAAAGTCACTTATTACATTATAACTTTAAATTACTTATTGAATTATAACTTTATAACCATTACATAGGTAAATTATAGTATAGGTAGGTAGTACACAATTATTTCAGACATTTTCGGTGCACAGTTGGGCATAGGCCTCCCTCATGTCATGCTACTTAATATATATTGTACACTAGCTTCTGCCAGCGGTTTCACTCGCATGATACCGGGATAAAAGGTAGCCTATGGGTTAATCCAGGTCTTAAAACTATTGCATAATCTAAGTTTCAGCTAATTCCGTTTAGCCATACTCACACACACAAACTTTCACATTTATAATATTATAATATATATAATATTATAGTACATATTAAGTAAATTGTGTTATCTTATCGGTACTACAACCTAAATTCGATTCTAAAAAAACCTATTTTCTTCTACTGTGCACCTACTCACTCGTTGCTATATCTATAAAGAAAAGGCGATTTTAATAATGTCCACCACAAATAAAACAGGATGACTAAGTTAAATTCGGTCGCTGGGCCGCCGCATCACTGGCCAGTGACCTTGAATGGTGCGCGGGCGCATAGATTAGACACACACACGAAACACACGACACGACACACATAGGTACTTAAACACCCTACGCTTTATAGTCTTAGTTTATGTGAGGTTGTGTGTGTGTACTATGAGGGCTGATTGTTATCATATTCCACTGATTAAAGATTGTTGGTGCGACGATATTTTTTCAGGAATAGGTCGGTAGTGGAAGTACGTAAGTATATTGTTCAAACTTCAAAAATGATTTATTCAATATGGCAAACAACTCTGGTTGGCTATTTAATGTTTTTAAAATCAAATTTGGCGTTGGATATCATTCTTCCCTATATGCCGAATGCCTAGGTATTTCGTGCTTAAAAAAGACCCACTGCTATACCTATATATACATCTACAATGCCTTCCTAAAATGTTTATAGTGTGGGCGTTTTGACAGGAGAAAATATCTGAGCCGTCGCCGGCGCATAATGGATGCATAATAATTGTGTGCCGAGAAAGTGCATCGCTGGCTGCAGCGGCCTTTCCCTCGTCCATCACGCCGCTCTCACCTCTAGCCTAATACCGTGTATTAAACTATCAAGCTGACATTTATCTTGGCGTACATTTCATTTAATGGAGGTAATACCAAGTGTTACTGGTCTTCCTGGCCAGCATGTCGGTAAATCTCTGCTATTTCATGGTTGTCTACACTTTCAAATCACTGAATGGATTGTGAGAAGCCTATGCCCGTTTTTTGAAAAGGTTACATAATGTAAATGTTTAAAATCGCCACAGTGGCCTTCTTGTAACAGAGCTTGTTATGGCTAGAGGCGTGCAAGGCATCGGGAAGGTGCATCCTGCGAGCGAGTAATCAGCCGACAGCCGAAAAGACTAAGCAGTTATTTCGGTATGCACATTGCATGCAGCGCTACGCACTTGCCACTCAAAATAGTCAGGTCAGGGACCGCGAGCTGGCTCGATCCTGCCCCAAGGTCAAGTCTCTGCAGTCACCACAGAACATTGAACAGTTTGAAGTACAGTCGCCTCCCACTATCCTCCCCGTACCCTCCAACCGTCGCGCCTATGCACGTTTATGTAAACGCTTCGACAGTCACGAATTACCGACCGTTGACACAAAAATAAGTATGTATGGAAATTCCAGTTTAAGATGGCCGAGGAAAATTAACGTTATCACATAGAGTCAATTCATAGATATAAATGAACAAAACATTGAAGTATTTCGTATCCTTGTGTTGAAAACAAGATAGATATTGCAAACATTATATGATAAACAATTCGAAGGTAGTGATGAAGCGCTTATCAAAATAACTGTTGGCGAACGTGACCCGCTGCCTCTTTAATCGATTCTTAATTGCAAATAGACCATTATAGTCTCGAGATAAAACTGCGATGTGCGCAACTCGTTAGACCACGAACTTTGCGATAACGAATAGATAGGTACTTAGATATACGTACCTAGAGATCTATAATAGGCTTCTATGACACAATCGGAGCCGGAACTCACTTACAACTTACGTATAAAAAAAACCCGATACAAAATAAAAGACTTAATTTCTCTCTTCTGCCCTATCGTCACAGTAAGTGGGTGAGTTGGGTACCTATTCTGCAGATTGTAGATGATGCTGCAACACCAGGTCAAAGTTCTTGTAATACCATTGAAGTAACAGGATACCATATTTCGAATCTTTCAGACCTGAAGAAGATATTCAGCTAGAAAATATCGGATTAACTTCAAACGGCTGAACATATTTTCTTGCATTAAAGGTAAGAATACTCTCGATGAAGTCACCTTTCAAACTTAACAAATCAATTCTGTAATATTTCGCAATAAAGAGACTGAAATAAAATAAATTTGTGTTATGTGGATCTATCAACTTCACAAGTAACAAAAATATTAAAATTCACAAAAATCGCACTGATGCAACTTCGACAAAATGGTAACAGGATTCACCCCATATTGGTTAGACATTTCTAAGGTTTCAGCTTCCCTTTAGTTGGTCATCGACACCGAAAATGGGGGACAAAGCCAAATGTCACTAATGAGTAGACGAGACACCTGACCAATGCATATTGTGACCAATATATAAGTACTGGTATTAACTAAGTGTCCTTCCAGAAAATTCATATTCTCAGTGCTGATTTTACATTAAGAACATACCATCTTCTGTAATAAAAGCACATTTTTGCTAATTGTGAGGTAAAAAACTTCGTAATTTTTTCGAATAGAACTCTGGCCAGGTTGTGCTTGACACCAAATTCACAAAGTAGGTACTTATCTGGCTCTACATTTTAAACTAAACCCCGAAACAAAACCGAAAATAACTTGAAAATCCACTCTGCCAAGACGTAGAACGTTCGAGAAATTCCATCAAACTTATTGTATAGCCAGGCGAGATCGAGGCGTCTCGATGTTGGCGAGGACATTGCACTTTCGTCTCCTCCCTGCCTTGGTCCTTTCCTCCCCCGCTGCCGAAACTCGCTAACCAATCCTCCTCCGACCGGATTTTACTATTTAGTCACCGCTGGAATGTTTATTTTATGGACGAAATTGACGCTGCTTTTTACATTGGGTCAGTTACATTAGGTACACTATTGACTAACTTATTAGAGTAGAGCATATCATGTTCAGAGTCATAATTTACTTAAAATTCTACTTTATATAGGGACTAACTATTTTTTTTTTTCATATTGAACACCTACTTCACAATATAACAAAGTTAACAACACATCACTTAACAAATATGAGTTTTTAAAAATTGCATGAGTGTTATATACCTAACCTACCTACAAAAATATTTTAAACTTGTTAGACAAGTCGGCAGATATACCTAAATATACATATGTATGTATATATGGCATAAAGTTCTCGTATATAATAAACGTCGTATATAGTGTAAGTTATCTATAGTCCAAACAGTAGGATTGCATCGAGCGGTGCGCGTCGAATGCACTCGCAAGCGCAGCGTTTCCCGTTACTCGCTATTTACTACATAACTTATGTAATACTGTACCGTCAGCATCATTCGTTACATTATATTGAATCAAACTTTTTATAATTTTGTAATTTACAATTTTTATAAGTTGTCGACATAGCTCAGAGAATTGGCAAGCTGAAGTGGCAGTGGGCTGGCCATGTCTGCCGAAGAACCGATAACCGTTGGGATAAACGAGTTCTTGAGTGGAGACCGTGGCTCGGCAAACGTAGTGTAGGACGCCCTCCGGTCAGGTGGGGTGACGATCTGCGAAAGGCTGCTGGTAGAAGCTGGATGCGTCGAGCTCTGGACAGGGCGCAATGGCGCTCATTAGGGGAGGCCTATGTCCAGCAGTGGACTGCTATAGGCTGATGATGATGATGATGATGATGATAATTTTGGAAATATTTTAAATAAACCATCTCGCACCACGTTATTGTGCATATGAATGTGAAAATATTTCTATAGCTCATAGTTATTCGAACGCCATTCATTGATTGTGTTATATAATTTATTCTCGGTTGTTATATTTAAACCTTAACAATAGTTTATATAGAATATTTAATAGAATATTTTGAGGTATCCCCTTTTTGGTTTACGCTCGGACAATACTTTTAGGTTTAAAGATTGCTTATTTAGTTTTTTAAACGTACAGATTTTTTCAGCTTGCAATTAATGAATCGCAGTGTTTGTGTTGATTGCATTTCTTGTGATGTTGCTCATCATCGTCATCTACACCATCCACATCCACCAGTCCAGCTGTGGACTGCTATAGTTTGAATGTTTGGGGGAGCCCAATAAGCGCCTTTTCCTCAGCTCTAGGCATCGAAGGCATAAATAAACCCCCTCTTCTGCCAATTTAATAATTTAATCAATTACCTCTAGAAGGGACTCAAGGGGTCTATTTTTTACTAAGTTCATGACAACTAACCAACTGTGATGTATATCAAAACCTTTGCAATAAATTATTGATGTATCGAAATAAATAAATAAATTCAATTTTAAAGAACTTGTTGGAAAATTGTAATTATTTTGCTGCATAACTTAAATAACTTAAATATCGAAATCTTCATGACTTTTCATGAAGACAACGTGGACTGTAATTCAAATATTAAGTAGTCTACACGAAATCCGTTTGATATGATGACAGAGTATAGGTTGGAAAAAAAATTAAAGAGGATACGAAAACAATTAGCTTAAAGGGCAGTACCTAATCCTTTTTTCTGTCGGTACCAGTTCGTGCGCGGGCGGTGGTCAGGCCTGCCTCAACCGGCGGCTCGTTCGGAAAGCGACGCTCGCGCACCAGACGTGACGTCGGTCGAAGCTTCCTGATGTTCATTAAAACTATAGGGAGAATAATAAACACCATGTGTGTTATACCTACAGGGTAATAAATACATGTACCAGAAATGTGTACTGCTGTTACGCACACTGATGAATTAAGACATTTGAGAGACCTCATATATGGGCAGAGTCATCAGAGTTCGAGTTTATTGGTCAAACGACCTCTTAATGCGTCTTAGAGCCAAGATGATACAAATAAATATGAAAATTGGGATCAAAAACACCCAGAAAAGGTCAACAGCACTTCTGCAGACGGGTACGACGATCAATTTCTTCACGCGCTCTTTGCATGCAACTGATTCAGTATCCAGCTATTGATCTGGCACGTTGAGGACGAGGCTCTTGATATAATTTCCTGTTATTTTCACTGCATTTCAAACATCATCTGGGCGACACATGACACATGACCAAACACATTCTTACTCCTGCTCCTGTGCAACGAAGTGCCATCGTAACAAATAGTAGGTGTATTAAACACTAGACCCACGCAAATTAATACCGATTCGGGTTATACAAACACGATTATACTATTTGCATAACCTTATTGGACCTACGACAACAATATTTAGTTTGGGAACAGTCTAGTGATAGTGTTATCATGCAAATTTTTCCAGTGAATCGCTAAGTTGAGGACATTTTTGCTAAAAAAGTAATAACTGTTTTCTTTTTAAGATAATTTTCGGACTTTTCAGAACTGAAATCCATGAATTTTGATTATGTATTGTAGTCATTCTGCTATATGCCTTTTCGGATTCTCTTTAGCCGCCTACAAGAATTACTTACCAAGTCATACATAAATCTTAAGAATATAATGCTCTTTGAAAAATCATATCCAAAACAAAAAAAAGCTTACATTATCACTATTGTTCTCCATTATATTATTATCCTCAGTATGCAAATCTATTGGAGATACCATACAGGGGGTATTCAGAGGTAAATCCAAAGATTACATTCGGTATATGCCCACTTTTTGTAAACAGTAACCTACATTTCACGTAACAGGTTGCAAGCCCATCGCAGCTTTTGTTAACAATGGTAATGGTTCTGAACGATTTTCACTAAACTTATCATTATACTTAAAAGAGCTGTCTCTTTCTTGTAGATGGAGAAACTACGAGATGAAATGACTTTTAGATATTTGTATGCATTGGCATGCATGTTTCCTTCACCGTTTAGAGCACGTGGTAGTACGCACATATATTTTTCGAAACGAAAAATTCTTTTATTCACGACCGGGATTCGAACCATCTATTTTCGGATTAGAAGTCAGGATACATCCATCTAGGGTCCCTAATACATTATATATGTAAAGTTATTCTACAAAATAATTTGGACTATGAATGGTAAACATACTCAGTCATTATTTCAAACGGGTTTATGTTATTTGATTAAATCACTCGAAAACATTTATCAACGAAAACACTTATAGATACCACTTTAGGGACTAATTTAATGTCTCTAATTATCCCTCCCTTGTATTTCCACCGGATAGAGCGTACAAGAAAAAGAGTTCAATAATTATATTTAGCGGCCCCCTGTAATTACAGCGTAAGTTTCCTTAATTACAACCCCCAATAAAAAGATCGGTACTTCCTACTTCCCACGTGAGTGTATGCATGCGTGACATGTGCGCTATCAGGCTTATTAAATACACATAACCTATGTACAAAGTTCCAAGTCTAAAATAAACTAACTTCCTAACAAGGGGAAACTCTGCTTATAGAAAAAACAATCATCATCATTATCAGCCTATAGCAGTCCTCTGCTGGACATAGACGTCTCCTAATGAGTAGTAATCGACCTTCTTTAATGCAGGCCTTTCTAATTTCCTTTGATAAATATCCTGTAAGGTATAGATATATTTGATTCATGTAGATTTTAAGCTATTGCATAGCTTCTATCGAGGGCCTTGAGCGCGGGGACCGAATCCAGAAATTCCGTAACGAAAAAAAACCTCACGCTCCCCACTCCGACGGGCACGGAGGTGTGGCTTGAAGGCCGTGCATTGTCTAACGTCGTTTTAGTTTCTTTTCGGCAGTCTTCGACACGGTGTTTGTGTGCGTGCAACTAGACGTATTTTCATTTAATAAAAGAAAAAAAATTGTTTTCTTATCGGTCACCACGCTCAAAAAGTGTAACTTGAATTAATATCAAAGAAAAAGAATAAAATAAATAAATAATTACTATAATTGCATAAGTTGATACAAAATGCTATGCAATAGCTTTACCGCGGCAGTCCCCGAGTGCCACACGTATTTTTTTTTCTTTTAGGGGTCAAAACCTACAACTTCCCTGCCCGTGACGCACCCTGCTTTATAACAAACGGCTCTGGAGGCCGGCTGGTAATGGCATAGCACAGCCTAACACCGGCATAAGCAAATTCCCTAACCGCCTATGGGCAGCATCGTCAACGGTGCGAGAAGCTGTGCCCTGCGATCTCCAATCCGCATGCCCAGGCATATCCCCTTTGTTAGGGGAGGCCTATGTCCAGCAGTGGACTGATATAAGCTGGTGTGGTGTGAATATTTTATTCTAACTGCATTAGTACATACTACATTATGTGGACTGCATTCATAAAATATAATTATCGACTATAGATTGTAGTCTAGAATATCAACTTTTCAAGGTAACTATTTAAATCAATATACCTATTCAATTTTACTGGCGTTCAACTCTTGTCGATAAAACCTCACTGGTTTTGGAGCATATGTTATATACCTATCCATGACCGATTCCCGATTGTTTCATAAGTGCTTACATACAAACTTTATACGTTTGAAGTGCTAAAAGCACAAGAGCAAATTGTTCTTCTCGAGCATGGCTCGTATCATTGCCCGCAGTTTACTTAATTAGAGCTAAGTTCTTACCGTAATGCTTGACTACTAATCCAAAATATGAAAAGGCCTTAGAATAATTACGGAATAAATCGTAGTTAATATTTCGTATTAGAAGCCACATGGTTAGAGCTTTACAGTTATCTCTTATAAATTATAATCTATTTCAGTTTTAATATAAAACTACCATCCCTTGCCCAGAAGTTCATATGTCATCTCATCACTCATCACTTCCTCAGTGCGCAGCGTACGTAATAACACAAATAAAAGAATACAGTTCCGGCATTACACGACCTGCGACACGTGGTCTATTTCAGTCATCTCCTTTCATCCCTCTCCTCACCCACTAACTGTACCTACTTTATACTATAGTTAATTTTATACCAGTTTTTACTGTAACTGTAGTGGATCAAATTGATTACAGCTTATGTTACTTCAATATAAATGCTATTAGGATGAGCTACTGTAAATAGACAGAGGCAGATATTTAAATTTATTATGTTTAAAGTCGATAGAATGGGAAGTACAGTCAGCCACAAGAGATGATTAACAAATAAGACTTTTAAAACTGTTATAATTTTGGAACTAGCAAATTATAGTCTTATTTGAATGTTTGCTTTGTTCACGTTTAATTCATAAACATTCAAAATTAAATGTTTTTTTTAACTTTTATCTATTTTAAAAACATATATTGTAAGTCGACTGTTATCGCTGACTGGATATGTGTAGGTAATTATTAATAGAGAGGATCTAGCTTAAGGCGACTATACAGGTCAAATGTCCCTCTCGCTCGCACTATTCTACATTTTTGAAGATATAAAATCACTGAATGTAGTTATGCAAAATAGCAAACCTTCACGGCCTAGAAAATAAAAATACAAAGGTTCAGCAATAATATCATTTTGATTCTATCACGTTTTCTTACCAAAAAACTTGCACCAATGTCAATCAATTTTGGTGCAAATTTTTTGGTAGGAAAACGTGTTGGATTCGACATGACATTCTTGCTGAACCTTTGTATTGTTATTTTCTAGGCCGTGTAGGTTTGCTATTTTGCATAACTACATTCAGTGATTTTATATCTTCAAAAATGTTGAATAGTGCAAGCACGAGGGAGTTTTGACATGTATCGTCGCCTTAAGTAATTAGCAATAATGACCGATATAATAGAAACTGACGCAAGTTACAAATAATAACGGAACAGATAAAGCTTTAAAGTTAGTCGTTGGCTATTATTATGTGCTTGCTCCTTACTTAACTTACGTTGTCCATCAAATAATAATATATATGAATGGCTTGAAGCTGAGCAAAGTTTCTATAAGTTCATTTCCAACTCACTCCATCTTTGCAACCCAAGCCAACTTCCCGTGGTGTATGCTACTAAATAACAAACGGAGCTTTGGCCGCCAGCTGATGGCGCAGCCTGCTAAATTACCTGACCACTGACGGGCATTAGCATCGGTGGTGCAAGAAGCGATCCCCAACCACATGCCCAGCGTGGGAATTATGGGCATATTCCTCTTATAGAGAGGCCTTTCTCCAAGGGGGAGGAGGAGGCCTGTGTACAGCAGTGGACTGATATACACAAAACGTACGGTTCTTTAACAAAATCCCAAATGACGCGTCTTTATGAATTACGTGAATTTATCGGTAAATAGATTCAAAAATGTTGTTCACGTTTAACAACATTTTTGTGATAAAGCTACTTCTGTATTGAAGCTTAATATAAAATTTCTGATTATTTAGATGACAAAAAAGCTTGGGATGAAACTGTCTCCAACTCCCTCAAAACCAAGAAAAAATATTGTAAAACTGATATTTAAAAATCTAAGCCTAGCAGAGTTTCTTGCCAATACTTCTCTGTTTGGTCGCGTTACCAATTGGTGTAAATTAAAAGAAATACGATTCAAAGTGTATTGTAATGTTCGTACTGAATAAAGAACTTTCACTTTCACAATAGGCTAGTGTTCTTCGCAAAGTTTCAATTGAATTACTTAGATATTATTATTTCAGAGACAAATAACTATGCATAAGTAATTCAGAATAATTGAATAGGCATCAGTTAAAACAAGTTACATTGACATTTCGGTGTCAGGCTGATTATTGAACCACATTGTTTTGCGTTGCGAATCACCATTTGCATATCCGATTGGATTTATAATAAGAAGTCGCAAAATTAACAAGCCAATGTATTTAAATGAGGTGACTTTTGCACCGCGATCAGCGAATATTCATGCAGCAAATTAAACAAAATTTATTCTACAGACCTACAGAATTAACTTGTTTGTCAAATAACGAACATTATCTTCTATTTTCTATACTTATAAAGACATTATGGTTGTCTAGCTTCCGCCTGCGGCTTCGATCACGTGGTACCGGGAAAAAAAGTAGCCTATGTGCTAATCCATGTCAAACTATGTATATTCCAAGTTTCATACAAATCCGTTGAGTAGTTTTAGCGTGAAAGATTAACAAACAAACATTCATCCATCCGTACATCCATACACACAAACTTTCGCATATATAATATTAGTAGGAAGTAGGATTAAATAACCAAGATGCTAAACGGTGTCTTACGTCACAGGCAACATTAAACCCTGAGCACAACGAAGGATTCTAGAGTCAACTCCCGACCACTAGTGAGAGTTTTTTGGGCAGACCTGACTCTAACCTGAAGTATTTTGAGTTACTCCCGAGCGCGGAGCGAGACAGTTTAGACAAGAAACCAAGCAGCGAGGGATTCAAGAACACTCAAGACGAAGACAGCTTTTTTTTTTCGTGAAAGTAATAATCAACTTTTAACACTTCCTGCGAGATAATCACAAAATCCAGTCTTGGGTGATCTCGTCACTAGCTCTGCTTGGAAGGTTACTCAAATCTCCCTCGCTAACGCTTGGGAGAGAATCCAGAATCCTTCGTTGCGCTCAGTATGGTGCCCGCGACACTGCTTTATCCCCTTGGTTAATAAATATAATATTCTATTCATCATTTTACAGAAGTATAAATTTAATTATATAAACGTATACTTAATGAAATTCTGTCCATATGCTTGCCATTTTAACGTTATTTACCACGCAAAAGTCTCATAAAGTAAAGTAGATTTCGCAGATTTTTAGAAAAATATAGCATACCCATATTTTTTCTATAACGGATATAAATTGTTGAATAGTCAAATGCTAAACAAGATAAAAATACAAAAATTACCATATCAAAAAAGGATAGCCATCGAATCTTCGTCAGGTCAGAGGTGGTCAACGGATGGACCATGATGTGGCTGAATGGCCCACCCTTTCGCAACTCGATAGCAACGGTTTGTATTGAATAATAATCTAGGGTGATTCCTATTGCGATGTAAAGTAGCGAATTCCTTCATCTTTTTTCAAATGTTAAAAGATTAGGTACTGTTGTAGCTTATGTATTAGGTAATACCAACCTTGAAAAAACTACGCAGTAACTAAATTTACTCTAGAATTATTAACATTCTTAGCAATCTAGTTGAAAAACTTATTTTTGAGAAATTAGCTACTATTTGTTATTTATTTAATGTTCGTTTAAACCTGTTTGATTTTATGTTGAATTGGGAAATTTTGTGTGAGCTTTCACAAAAAAAAAATATTTCAATGGTCAGTCTATTTTTGACGTCACTTTTTATTTGCAAAGTTCAATGTCAGTACTGTAGATATTTTAGGGCAGTACAAGTTGTAGATCCCAAGAGGTCAGCGGTCAGGGGTGACCAACGGCTGGACTTAGAGAGGGGTTGCAAATAAATTGTGTGACTAACACGGGAATTAACTAGAGAGTAATTAACTGAGAAAAACATATAATTTTTTTGAGAAAGGAATTTTATTATTATGACTATTTTTGTACGGATTTGCTATAAAAATGGAGATTAGACAATCGCAGTATTCACAAACTAGGTCAAATGCTTCAAACGTTGCTGATTGGCGAAGGTTTCGAAACGATGTACAAAACGAATCAACTTTTAATCTAACGATAACAGCATATTATCAGCAAATGGAAAATGAGTTTCAAAATAATATTTACTTAGCTCAAATAAAGACGTGTAAGAAAAGCTAACTTCTCAAAAATAATTAGTAGAATATAATATTAAACTTATCTAGTAAGATATGTATAGAAATATTTTATCTTCTCTCAATCATCATCATCATTATCATACCCAGCAGTGGGTAAAATCCGCTCTATATAAAGTATAGATAAACCTCCCTCAACTTGTGCAACTTTTTTTACCTATCAAAAATTTTGCTGCCTAGCACTAAATACTTTAATTTTGCAAAGTTCAAAGTCAACGAAAGGATTAAGTTCAAGTTCCCAGTCCCAAGAGGTCAGGGTCATTGGTCAGGGGTGACAAACGGCTAGCGAATGTCCGAGTCTCGAGTTGCAAATTGACGCAGGCTATAAAAAAAATTGTGATAAAATATCGCGGTACCTACTAAACTTTTAACTATATGTATTTTCTAGCAAAATCACATTTCACCTCCTCCTTTTTCTATGATTGCCAGTTAAAAAGAACAAATACCTACCTATTTTATTGAGATATTTTTACCAAAAACATAAAACTCTAAAATAATGGAATATGGCCCCATGCGTATTTTAGTAGATACTAGATATTAAAACAAAAACATCTTATTTTCGCCCATTTAGATTTATTTGCAAGTTCAAGGTCATAAAAATAGTAAAAGTACCTACGCATAAAAGGATTAGGTTCAAGTTCCCAGTCCCATGAGGTCAGCGGTCACCGGTCAGGGGTGACCAACGGCTAGCGAATGTCCGAAACTCTCGCCAATCCATTCTGCAGGTCTCCCCACACCTGCGAACTCTATTGTTACTTTGCATATTTTTTAACAAAAGAATTCCTCTACTTTTTGCAATATTATCGTTGAGCAATTTTAAACAATGTATTGGCAAAAGATGAATAGCTAAAGGATGTTGTAAAGATAAACATATCGCGGAATTTTAACATTGAAAACAAAAAGAACACATACCTACCTACCTAACCAAACGATGGTTAATTACTTAGTTCTCAATGGGAACATAACCTACCGAGAACAAATTATTTCATTTGCACAAAACAATAATAAGATTTCTAAAGAGTACCGTTTGAAAGATCCGTTTTTGTAAAAACCATATAATTGTACAAGTGGGGATTAAAAAACGGAGAGCATAGCCAGGTGTGTTGGTCCGTTTGTCACCTATGACCCAGGATTGACCAGTACTATCCCTTGGCCAATATAAAGATTAGCAAGTTCATAGACGTAGCCTTGATAATGAATGTTTAACTTGGCTGATCTTCAGTTACTATATCAGGTAAAATATTTGAAATAATAGCTTGTGATAAAACGAACGCCTGATTTCCAAAAGGTTTTGCACATTCAATGAGGTTTTGAGTTATAGAAATTGGCTCGAAAAGGTATCTTAAAATGAAAAGTTTTAGACAGTATTTGTCAATAATACAATATTTTCATAATAGAATACAGATTGGAATAGATAATGTTTTGAATGAGCAGACAGAAGTACCTAATTCGTTTATTAACATCTAATATGAATGTGACAGTTTTACTCAAAATTGAGTGCAATAGGTCATTATTATTCTCCTCAAGTACCTATCTAGGAAATTTAAAGAAAAAAAACTCTAGATCTTGGATAAGAAATCAGCCGAATACAAACACGTAGTTCGCTTTATTCATTTGTAAAACATGAAAGCTAAATAAAACTATAGTCTAACATAAACGTCACATTCAATTTCACTCGTCGTGGTCATTGGACATTGGTCAGTATTTACGGTATTTTTATTTACTCTAAGATTATTAAACCCTTTCATTGGTGTCCATTCTCAAGGGTAATTAATATGGTTTGTATTGTGCAAAATCGTCGGCTTTGTTCCTTGTTTCGCGCATTGTCTGACCACTGGGCCTTTCTTTTGTCAAGTTTTGTTTAGCCGATCATTAGCCCGGTGGGCAGTTTTCACTGACCGTTTTTAATGTTATTTCTCACACTTATAGTATTGACCACTACACGACCGTTACGTGAATTTTGAGAAAAATCATCGTGTGTTTTTTCAACACTGGACTTATCTGTTCCGTGGCTTACTTCGTATGAGTATAATTTGGTAAAGCAACACTCCGCCCGGTCACTACTTGGATGGGTGACCATTTAGTGGCACACACGTTTAAAATGTTGGTCTCGGCTTTTTAAGTCGTTAAACCAGTTGGCCACTAGCTCATAGGAAGAAGGAAGGAAGTGAACTCAACGTTAGTCCTTTGCCTTTTAATCAACCATTTCAGCCATGATTGGCAAGGAAGGCAAGCATATTAAAAATAAGGCATATAAATTGAGTAACATGTATGCGTGCAGGTCATCCATCCGATCTCTTGGATTAATTCCATATTCACCTTTTACTACTTCCGCGGGGAAAATAGCAGTCTTATCTCTGTCAAAACTTTGGTCAAACCGCATTTTAAATAGGTTGAATCGTGGTAAACAAGCTTTTGAATTAAATCGACAAACCAGGTTAGCCTTGCGCTGGCCAAGAGGAATACGAATTCGCAAAAATGACTGAACTCAATACATAAACATGCTTTTCTATTATTTCGAAATGATGTGCTACATTCTAACAATAGCTGTACTACCAGTGCAATCGTATGCAACTGACCAGCTCGATGCACCGCGGCGACCTCTGATCTGTACTTCTTTGCAGCCGTTAGGCAATTGTGCGAGGACTGGTTCCGATTCAGAAAGTGTGTGAATCGATTCATCATAACATTATCTATATAAAGTACTCACAAAGGAATGGCATCAGTAAACCGGACTTGAGATGCATTTTACATATTTTTCGTTATTGTTAAGAAGTAAGTAACCCATGTATTTTTATCATGCGAATCAATTTATGTTTTCCTAGTACTTTTCATGGTACTGTTTACCATAATTTTTTATATCGAAAACAGCCACCTAATAAAAGCAATAAATAAAAGACGAAGCTTTATATAAGCACAGTTAAACGGTTCTCTATATAAAGTATTCGCAAATCGCATCATAAGAGAGGAAGGAGGATCGCCCTCCCACGCGCCAGCCAATAGGAGCCGTCTGAGCTCAGTGCGCACCGCGTGTCGCGAACACGGCGATATCGCGAATAAATTAGCACGAGGACTAGCGCTTAGATATATACCCGTTGTTTATCCTATATAACCCACACATGCGAAACAAGCCACTCATTGGTTTATTTAGATGATAATAAATAATAAAAAAACTTTAGGTAGGTATAAGTATATACTAGCCGCGTCGACAATGACGCACGCTGTGACGTAGATACTAAGATTTAAGATACCTCTTCCTCGTTATGAAGCCTTGGTATTTCGACGCGTACGCAAAGTTTCTAGCATTCGGTGCGTTCGTCTACTAAGCATTGAAAAATTACAATTCTTAGCCGGAAGTACAAAAACAATGGCGGAGGGTTGAGTTCTATTAAGAAGCCGTTTAAATGGGATTATTTCCAATGAGAAACGATTGTTTCTTGACTTCCTTGCGAGGGTAACCTATGTTTAGCAACGGATTGCGATGTGCGGGAGACTGCAACCCTTCTGTGTAAAATATCTCGTTTTAAACGTTTAAAACACGTGTTTGCTTTCACACTGATCCCCGAAGGAGGTGACGGTATAACACATAACTTGCCACTGTAGTAAATTATGAGCTTTGTAAAAACATGCCTAAAATAGTGCTTAATATAACATGCTGTTGAGTATTTCTTTTGGGTCTCTGATTGGATTGGAGGACTGGGAAGTATTAGTCAAGTACTAACTAATGCATTCTATTTCTTACATTTTTGGTTTTGATATTAATTTGTGTACACCTACGTAATTATTTTGTACTATTTTAATGCAGAAATACTTATTGAATTATCCAAATAAATAATAAGTTATTGTATCGGTATAACATTAAATAATACAAAAAAGCATATTTGAATACCAAGCTTTTGTAGCTTTCTTACCCTACAGAAGTGTCATACTTTCTTGTAGCATTTCAGCAATTAAAATACCTACCCCTAATTCCTCTCTAACCCCTTCATGATACATGGCAAAAAACCTCGAGGGGTTGCGAGATTAGCCCTCCTTGTAGAGCAAAAACACACCGCACATGGGCGTATTTCAATTAGCTGTCAGTTTGTCAACTCTTTGGCTATTATTTTTGAGAGGCTATGCAGTGTCGCCCCTTTTTAAACGTCTTCTCATAATGACTTTTAAAAAATAGTTATATGCCTGAAGTTTCATAGTGGAATTCCAGTAAATGTATATTTTAATATCCTATTTTTTTTTATTCAAGTACCTCATCATTCATTTTAGAGCTGCTCTTGTTGGCGCAACTGATGCAGGTCCTTCCATCTGCTTCTCTCCGAAGTAGCCTCCTTTACTCTACCGAAAACATTTTAACTTGTTAAAAAAAAAATAACGACAATCATAATGTTAACACTAGAAATAAAGATAAACTAGCTGTTCCCACTGTAAGGCTCCATAAAGTTAGTCAATCTTTTAAAGGGATGTGTGTACGATTTTTTTAACAAAATCCCAAATGACGTGATTAATCTATTCTATCTGTAAATAAATTCAAAAATGTTGTTAAACGTAATCTCTGTTAAAATATCTGATTATTGATTATTGAGATGACAAAAAAACTTGGGATGAAACTGCCTCCAACTCCATCAAAAACAATGTAATAGTTATTAAGAACAATGACGTTAAAAAAAATATAAGCCAAGCAGAGTTTCTTGCCAATTCTTCTCTGTTTGGTCGCGTTACGAATTGGTGGTAAATTAAAAAAAAAATTACGTTTCAAAGTGTACTATACAGTTCCTACTGAATGAATGAATTTTGAGTTTGAGTTTGAGTTTACTTTCCTATACGACATGACAGCTACTTTCAAATTTTGCTTACCATTACTTCATAGGTAGGTACTGTTAAACCAAACTTTGTATTAATCCAGCCATAGGAATCTTTCATTTGTTGAATCTTTCAACTCAGAGTAAAGTTAGATGGGCTAAGAAATAGCTTTACCGAAAAATTTATCAATAGCTTTTTAATACATTACAGGAAAGGAAACGTCAGTTTTCTCACGTACAAAAACATCACCGTTATTCTATTTGCTAATGAAATACGCGGATATTCTATTAACCCTTTTAATGCAGAGGAAGTGTAGGTAAGTAGGTCAGACAGTACATTGCACATGTTGTGAAAGCAGCCGAAAAAATACCCTTCTATTCGCTTTGTTTCGACAAAAAACTTTGATTATTGGCTGCAATTTGTACCCTCAAGACGAATGTGTAAGGTTGTCGTGAATTGGCCTTTTCGACTTTATTTTGTTAGCTTTAAATTTTAATTCCATTTATGGAAATTAAGCTAACACTAAACATTACTTACTAAAATTATATTCGTTACAAATTATTTAGCAATGAACGCATTTGAAAAACTATAATCACAAACCAAGATGACTTGCGAAGTGCAATACAAATGCCAATACTCAATAGTTTGAGTACACGGAATAAAACAAAGCTTTTATCAAATTTTTTGCTCCCGCTCTCTCGCGTTTACCATTTCAACCCTTCCCGCGGTCTTGGCAACCATTCTTTGCCTACACAATTTTTTGTCCCTCCTTTTTAAATGGCACATGCACAGAGAAAGCTTTTTTAGACCGCGACCTATATGGATAAAATGCAATATCATCAGACTACCTGGTCTGCTTCAGTGTCTATACTTTTAATAGATCGTCTCCAATCGATTAAAGTTTAAAGCATGGAAAATATGTTTTATCCTTTTGCCGTTGCTCTAGTCCAATAAGAAAATAATTAGAAACTCTAAAAGTCTGATAAAAGTCGTGAAATTGACTTCAGATGCGTTTACTTTATTTCAAGAAAAATATGATATCTGCAATAATTGAACATTGGTCAAACTATTGACGAAGTAAACTTTGCACCCATTTTTTACAAGCAAATTAACATGATGTATTTAAGCCCGAGGTAGCTTCACCAAAACCAACGGCGGGTCATGCAAAATGTCAGGGCGAGGGAGTCTGGAATCGAAAACAAAAAATCTACAGGTAAAAAGTCATCTACCGGTATAATTGTCACAAATTAAAGCAAAAAACTATACACAAAAGATATCAAAATTCTGCGAGCCACACGAGCAGGTAGTGGAGTCCCTATAAATTCGTATTTTTTGTTCCAAAATTTGTGCAAAAGCGTGGGACGGATCGTGGAATAACTGTACCCAGCAAGACAACGGATCAATCCGGAACATAAATCATTCTTTATTTTCTTTACAATAAATTGGCACAGGTGTTTATAGATAAAAAAAAAACTAAAATGTATTATTGAAGGTATTAAGTACTAGACTACCTCCCTCCTCCTCCGTCATTCCTTCAATTCTGAGGACTGTGTCTCCTTTAATTGAGTCTCTTTACTTTCTGTCTCTTTCGGTTTCTATCAGCTGCCTAATGGAGAGCCACTCTTACTGGTATCTCTAGATATTTTATTAATATACTAGCTTCCACCCGTGGCTTCGCTTGCGTGGTACTGGAATAGAAAGCAGCCTATGTGTTAATCCAGGTCACAAACTATGTATATTCCAAGTTTCATCAAAATCCGTTCAGTAGTTTTTGCGTGAAAGAGTAACAAACATTCATCCATACATCCATACTCACAAACTTTCGCATTTAAAATATTAGTAGGATATTTAATTACATATAAATTATATAATAATAGAAAAAATATAATTTAAAAAAATAAATTAAGATATTACGTGTTGGATAGTAAACTAAGTACAATACTTCCTAACTATGTTACTATAGCTTTATTGTTAAACAAAATAAAAAAAATTGCTTCTAAAGTAGTTAGGTAGGTATACCTACTTACCTACCTACCTAAACACTATTAAACACAAAGTAGGTACCTGTTCATAAATCAAAACTACAAAAATTCATAGTCACGAATCAAATCCCTAAAAAGGTAGAGCTTTGCAAGTTTACTTTGTCACTAAAATAAACAATTCGGTTTCGACAGTTTTATAAGAAATCCTTTTTTGTGAAAGAGAATGTTGTGCAAAAACTTCAAACAAAAACTCCAAATCTGCTCTAGCTGTAGTAACGTGATAAGTTTATTTTGAAATGGAGATTGCCGTTTTATCGGCTTAGTTCCTAAGATAAGTATTTTTACCGTATACTGAGTTTAGGAAATTGTTACGCTAGTATAATTCTTTTGCAGAAGTAGTTTTTTTATATACATTATTAGGTATAATGTATTATGTAGCTAATTAGTCCAAAAATACGAAACATAAAAACACATTTTAACCAATTTGTTGAAGCAATAAATGTTTGACAGTACCACATGCAAAACTCACAGTAAAATAAATATTAGTTTCGTAGGAGGTAGGTATGTATATTTTAAGGCTCATAGAAACCGCAAAATTATAAAAAACCTGTTCGAAGTATGCAAAAACTTATCCAATTATGTTTGTTTCAATAAACCTTACAAATCTAAGTATAAAAAAATTGTAATAACCTCATCATTTGCTAGATTTTTTTTATATTCTGGATTCTCAAAATGCTGAAATAAAACCTCTACCTCTACCGCATTGCCTAAAAATGTTATACTCTATGTATTCTGCCCTTAGGCTACGGCTGTACATTTGCGCAAGTCGTTGAACCCTCCTGAACAAAAACTCCCCCGCGAGTTTCAGCCTGCGCTTGCGTTCTCACGCCTCGCGCCAGCCTCTGAACTCTGACTCCAGTAAAAACTCGCCAAACTATTCCAATATGTTGAGAGTGCATGTGTAGATAGTTTAATGTACGTATGTTCTGCAAAAATCTAAATTACTAGCTATCCAATCTTTATGGGTATAGATTAGACATGTTTTTGGTACCTACTGAAGGAGCGCAAACTTTCGTTTGAGTTACTTTATGTTCTACATCTACATAGGACTTCTTTCACCATCCATAAGTAACGTCACTTCACTTCACTTCTTTATTAAATGGCTTCTGGGATAGTTATCCACAATTTCGCCAGTATCAATTATAATAATTGTTCATAATAATATGAGGCAACGTAGTACGGTTTATAAGTCCAGTCGTCCAGTCTTCGGTCAGGTCCTGTTTTCTGCTATAGCCATGGCGACTATAACAAAAAACGATCGGCGCACAATTTTCTTCATCAGAGAATTCCCGTTCAATCTTCTTTTATTCCATTTCACGAATACTTGTGTCTTTTAACTAACATTTATCGGTTATAATACCATGAATATTAAACGACATACATTAGAAAAACACTAGAAAATAAAATTTAATAAAATTGACAACCGTCGTTCAGGATGAAAAAAATGGTGTCCATAAGTAACGTCAAAGTAATGCCGGTTAAAGTGACAAATTCGTTTACTTGCCACTTTAACCCAAAGAGGTTGGATTATTTCTTTTTAACCAGCAAGATAACTTACTTTGACGTGACTTGAAGCTAGTAAACAGGCCCTAAATGTCATAACCTTTCGTAAATTTCGTGCTGTGTTCAGCGCTTTTGGGAAATTTTCATATTCATGTTTGGTATTTGAGATGCATTTTTATACGAATAAGTAATAAACATTTATATCATTTCTTGATTCTCTCAGCACTAATTTAATCATTAATGTTTTTATACTACCGTCTGGCCAATGAGTTACATCAAGGTTTAATAGTGACAGCAACGGAAGTAGCATTTCACTGCGAATGTTCCGTTTCCGTCCCCCACCGCGAACACTCATTATTCTTTCGGCAAATATATGTTGTGACTTAACCCTTAACAACCCGGGGCGGTCACATGTATTGCCAACTGTCAGGAGCAAATTGCCTATCTTTACACACTGGCTAGTAGTATTAGTATTAACTACAACTACTACTACTACTACTACAGCTAGTAGTATTAACTACAATCCAATTGATAGTTAGGTATAACGTATGTTTATGAAAAACATTTCCTCATCGTTTCAATTAAAAGGTGGTAGTTATTGCCAAATAATTTTTCGATTTATTTTAAAGAATTTGTTCGAGTAAATACGATAAAAAATTATTAAAAATATTATTTACTTCAGGCATCACAAGATCAGGAAATATTTTAACAGACTAGGTCCACCTATCAGATATACAGACTATTCAAGACTAGGCTTATAGTAAATATATATCTACTTACGGTAGAACTTACAATACAGCTGGCATACATGACAAAATTAATATAGATTTTTGAAATTCTACTAATATTAAAAAGGCAAAACACATATACATTTTTTAAATGTATGTAAAATGTTTATCCTTCCTTCACGCCTTGAGCTGAAATGTTGTACATTATATGCCTGAAATAATATATAGGCCACTTTTTACCCGTGTATCAATCAAGCGAGCGAAGCCTCGGGTTCGCTCATGATCCACTTTTTATTGTAGAAGATTTTTAAAATGTAGACGTTCGTTTCCAAAATGGTTAGATTTAGCAAGAAGTGGAAAATCTGGCAATTATGGCAAAGGATGTTCAAGGTATCGATGTCATTAAAATGATTGCATCATTATGAATCATTAAAGGGTGAACCAAGCCACATGCTCTGGTAAAATGGAGCGTATTTTACGCAACTTGGCGTAACAAGTTTACAAACAAACAACATTGTAATTTAACCATAATTTACTCGTATTAACGATATTGATTGTGATTTTAAAGCTCAATAAAAAGGCATTTTAGGCGTGCATTTTAGATCACTCCAGTTTAATACGGAGTAAAGAAAATATAGAACGCTGGACATTATCAAGATTACTGGTAATCGGTGGATGGAGAGGGCTGAAGACCGCTTTTCGTGTAATTCCTTGGGGGAGATCTATGTTCAACTGTGGACTTCTATAGGTTATTGATGATGATGACAATTCATCACATCACACAACATCATCTAGCCCCAAAATAAGGTGAGCGTAATATGGGACCACATGACTGATATAAGTACTATTTATTTATATTATTTTTTCGTACATACATACCTGAAATAAACGTTTGAAATATAAACGCATGCAGAAGTTTCGCAAACGACGTCAGAAAAAAACCTACTTAGTCTTAACCCGTTAGGTTTTACTCACCTGGTAAAATTGTATAACCAAACTTTTTGCACTATTACCTACTTGGCTAACGGTAACATCGATTGAACAATCTCAATAGCTGTCATCACTTCCGCAATCGTTGAATTATGGGAACAAATTATCGCAAACACTTTAACGCGCAAAAAAACCTCTTGCACAATAGGTGCATGGTACGTACAACTTTTCTGGGCAAAAAATTCTCCCACGCCATAGAAGGGTTGAATTTACACCTGACCTATATTAAATTATATAAAAAAAAGTTTTCTTTTGCATTTTTTGCTCATTATTCTTATTGTAGATAGATAACAACAGAACGCATACGTTGTAGGGTGTCCATCTAATAGAAAAATAACGGATTAAGACTACCGGGACCGACGGCCTCTGTGGCGCAGTGGACGAAGGTCCGCCTGAGACGCAGAGGGTTGCGGGTTCGATTCCCGCTGCGGGCCAAATGTTTGCATGTTCTGTAGATATTTGTCTCGGGTCTGGGTGTTTCTATGTATGATATGTATATATTTACAAAAAAAAAATTATATGTGTAGTATATCAATCATGTGGTTCCCATAATACAAGCTCTGCTTAGTTTGGGGCTACATGATGCTGTGTGATTAAGTCCCGCATTATATTTATTTATAAATAAATTTCATACCTTATTATTCATCATTTAATACATTTAATACGGCTGATTGTGGCATAGCATAGCCTACATCGGCAAAGCTAAATCCCCTGGCCACTGACGGGCAGCAGCGTCGGTGGTGCGAGAAGCTGTGCCCTGCGATCCCCAACCCGCATGCCCAGCGTGGGGATTATGGGTATATCCCCTTTTATTAGGGGAGGATTATGTCCAGCAGTGGACTGATATAGGCTGATGTGGATGTGGATGTGGAACACATTTTGGTCTCGGCTTTTTCAGTCGCTGAGCCATGTCAGACGGAGGCCTTCGGGCGGCATATACGACCCCAGCGTTGGCCACCAGCTCATAAGTAGAAGAAAAAAAAAAGTTGACGATTATCATATCCACTAATATATTCAAATAAATAAACGAAAAATCTTAAGGTCAAAGGAAAGTAATCTAGTAAGGGTTTAACGTTTGTGGTATTTTATAGAATGGCAGGAACTTGTCTCACATTAATCGATTCATTAATAGATACTATCTATTATACAACTTTTGAGACTTTTATCCTTTTACATGTTATTGTGTGTGTGTGGTGTTAACCTGTGTTGGGTGTCCTTATAAATAAAATAAAATAAAATAAAATAAAAACAAGCTCATTTTCATGCAAGACGAGTAAAACAATTGCATCATATCCCATATAACACCTTTTTATACTCACCCTACTCATTGCACAAAGCGAAAAGTCTACAAAGAGGGTTCAGGTAGCTGAAGTGTTATCCGCTTAAGAAAAAGAAATCTCCTACTATCCGATTAACACTTGCACAAAATGCGAATTGCTTTTTAAAACTTGTGTAAATCACATTATGGTAATTTTATTGTTTATCCGTGTCGTGCGCTTGCAATAACTTATTGAGAACCATAAAAGATATACCTATTGAAAAAATCATATTCAAAATATATTTAAAAAGTTGTAGTAAAGGTTTTTTTTGTGAAGGTACTACATCTGATTAAAACTTGATACACATATACCTACTTAGTCCTACTTTATTGTAACTCTAGTTAACGAAGGAGGGTGCGTGTTGAAATTTAAGTTAGCGCTCTAACATGGAGTTTCGTGAATTCGCCGGCCTTTAACGAAACGAAGGTATCTTATTAAGAATTCATTGACGAGAACGCGTGAGCCGACAGCAGAGGGTGAAGAGGCCGACAGGCGATGTGTTGCAAAATGAATAAATACGGCGAGAAATGGGGGTAGTTTGCCATCGTTGCGGCCGACGTAACTGAATAATGCAGCTTAGCCTTGGAAGCCAACTCAGGAAAACCACTTTACGTACCAAAACCAGCAACTACACAGCTCTACATAAAATGGTCACAAGTTGTACAGCGAGAAACACAGCACTGGTAATAAGTGGAGTACATATGCTGACACGATAATGTCATGGCAAACAGTTGCAACTGACGTTTTCTACCACCCTGTTCTTAATTTACGGTCATTTCAAACAATTTAAGTGTCAACTTGTCAACTGTGAACACACATATGAGTCTATTAGAAAAGATTTATTTAAATTCAAGGTTTTAGCACAGGTATAGGCGAAGAAGGTATAGGTAAGACCCTGGACTGCTTTTGTTCCTCAAAATTATTGATAAAGTCCAAAGCGTCGGTAAAGTTATATTCAAATCGAAAGGACGCGTAAAAAACTGCATAAGACAGATCTCTGCGCGCAAATGTATAAAAAACTCAGAGGTTTGAACACCATGTGCAGTCGCAGGTGCCCTCGGTTCCCACACAACCCTTTCAGCTTCGAGTTCTGGCTGCCACCGCCCCCGCACCCCAAAACACCCCTCTTCAATGCTCAAAACAGATCTTCAACTTTCAACTCAATCCGACCTCAATCCCTCTACTATACAACATATCGAAGTTCGTAAACTCGCGGTTCTTAAGCCCCTATGTCCCTATGAGGGTCATTAGCTCCAAATTCTACCTGTTCCGATTTATAGACGCTGTCGTATCATTAAATTTATTATGGATAAAATGCAATCCTCACATTTTTTGCCTTTTGATTCGGATATGTAGAGACTGTGTATGTGTGGGTAGATTATGTAAAATTCTTTTGATATCAGACAGGGTATTATGATTCAGCATCTTTATTATTTTTATCAAGTTTTTTGCATTCCTGATTCATCTAGCGCAAATGACAGGATATTTTCTTACAGTAATTATTTAGAGGCTCTATTTTTGTTATTTATCCAAATTAACATTGAAATAGGAAGTCGGAAGAATAGAAAAATATTTATTTTTTTATAAGAATGCGGGTTTTAATTTAATCAGCTCGCATAAAAATTTAGTAGACATGGGCACCGTTATCTCTTTGTTTTTATAAATGGGATGAGTTTTGTAACCAATTAAAGGCAAAGGGACACCGGCTGGAGCGGTCCGCAATAAATCGCAACCCTACACAAAATGTTTCCGCTGGACGAAAAGGGCGAAATATACAGCCAACTTCATAATATAGAGTAGCCTAGCACTCCCTTTTAGGCAAACGATAATAATTTAAAGGAAGTCGGTGCTTTTTGTGGACGTAATGTCTAAAACGAATTTGCATAGGTTTACGGTCTTATAAGGTTTTTAAGAACATCACAAACAGACTTCCCCTTTCCAATTTCACATTGCGTTGAATTAATTCCCCATTGAATTGCCCGAGTCCTCCACCGGATTGGTCAAGGCACTCAAGCTGCGATGCTCTTGCACATGTAGTGCAGATCATAATAACGCCTATTTTGTTCCATTCTTCGCGTTTTATGCATCTGCCCACGTTTTTGACTTTCGACCCCATGTCTATCAAATTATACTTATCTAAAGGTACCCTCGATTTAGGGAAAAAATGGGGAATTTTATCTGTTTTATTATTTTTTGATTATGATAAAGTCCAATAAAGGCATTGTTGAAGCAATTAATACCTATTGTTACAGTTTTTTTATTAATATCCAAATTACTTTATTTGACCATAAGGTATGCTGGATGCAACGATCACAAGACCGTGGTGGAGGGCACAAACTTCGGAAGGCCTATATCCAGCCATGGATAAAGTCGGGCTGTGGATGATGATGATGATGATGATGATGATAAGGTGTACTTATTACCTAACTGTGCTTACTAGCATGCTTTGATAACAAAAACAGGTAAATTTTCTAATTATTTATTATTTAGGGTTCCGTACCTCAAAAAAGGCTAATGGATCACTTTGTTGCCTGTTTGTCTATCAATACCCTTTTCTCAGGAACGCGTGGAGGTATTGAGATGAAATTGATATGAAATACTTAGGTCTGTAATCCCTTGGAGCTGAAAACATATTATTATTAATAATTGCGGCCTTTATGACGCAAATTTTGACAATGAGAATCAATAGGTACCTATACTTCCCGTTGACCTAGAATCATGAAATTTGGCAAGAAGCATTTTAATTGTAAAGGAAAAATACGAAAACCATTATTTTATATTTACTTAAAAAACTAGGTATCTTCAAGTTTATTCGGAACCCTCGGTATGCGAGTCCAACTCGTACTTATCAGTTTTTTTTAGATCATTTAATCGTTATTTTACATTTTGCATATATGTTACCAAAAATATTTTCAGTTGTATTTTTTACCAGGTTTTAATTTACTATGACTTATGAAACGATTAAAAAACTATTAAATTATAAGTATTGTGTAAGCTAAACCCCGATAAAACAACTCAGTGTCATTTAAACAGTATGGAGGGGTATATTGACCAACGATATGAAGAGGTGCATTTCCGTAACCGATATTTCTCATTAACGTGTGTTTGCTCTCTGATAAAAAACGGATAGCCGCTGGCCGTAAGGGTTGGCTAGCAGGGGGTTGAGAAGCAAACAGCAGATGTATGCAGCTACAATTACATGATCAACAATCATCGTATTCAAATGAGAGATTCGATCGGACAAAAAACTCTGGACTCAAATGTTCGGAGATGGTGTTCAAATGTTCAACTTGTATTATGTTTCAATGTGCTCCATCATAAATTTTTACTGAATGAGATCAAATGAAAGGATTCTTTACAGAGCCAGAAGCCAGGTGAAATATTTTAGAAGTTAGGTAAGCCAACCCCTTTGTACCCATACCTTTTATCCTGTAAGATTCTATTTTGATTCTTATTTGCCGTACACAGATACAAAAAAACCCCGTGCTTAACACTGACCTATCAATTAGAATTGTACCATACCTATATCCTAACAAAATTGAAAACGAAAGTCAAAGAAAGCAACGCTTAACATTTATTGTAAAGTCACTGGAGCACCAGGCAATGCAATTATTTGGTAGATGCAATAACAAGCCCTGTACCACATACTACGTAAGTGTTAGGAGACGATGTTATACAGTTAGTTATTCATTGCTGTGCATCAAGGGCGTGCTAGAGTTTGTAATACGTTTCTGACGGCAGTGTACGAAGTTTTTAGTTATAGTAGAGAAGTTTTCTCCGTATTAAATGTAACGATCACGACGATGGTCTATGTAGGTAACGGTGCATCGTGACTGAGTCACAGGGAACTGACCTAGGGGCATGCAGTGAGTGCATTGACGCCTCGCCGACGCACTTATCGCCGGCATGCCTTCGGAGATAATGCATAGAACATGCGCTCTTGGACGCATGCATAACACATGTGTTATGTCTGTCTGACAGCACAGAATCACTTTGTAGTTCAAAAACACTGAATTATCAACAAACAAGGGTCGTTGAATACAAGTGCAGCTTTTTGGAGATGGAGATTATTTACTTCAATTTCAATTTCAACAGTCTTTACTACCAGTTTTATAATATAAACTAAGTAACAATAATCATAAATTATCGATATTCGTAGTAATGAGACTGTTTTGGTTTCAATCATAGGCCTCAATCGTGAGCTTTCCTTCTCCATAGTGCACCAGTCACTTTGAGGTCGTCATCCCATCTTCGGAATCATCTTCCTTTCGCTCTTTTCCCTTATCTAGAGTACCACTCTGACATCTTTATTGATTAATTCCATAATATCCATTAATAAATTACAAAGAAACTTATTTATTACACACAAGTTTTAACTCCCTCCAATTATGATAAACATGTAGCTACCTAAGTAGCTTGAAAGATTGAAGGTTGACTCGTGGTTACGAAATCGTTGCCTTTAAGGTAAATACTCATTAAACTAAATGGTAGGCAGGCTAAATGTACACACTAGGTCAGCCTACTGTGCAGTTGGATTCAATTATCATACAAAATATATAGCAAGCATGAAATTCACAAAAGGGCGGAAGATGGTTTGTTACTACCGGACTACTGGATATTTCTAAAAGACCAGTCGCGACCTTGTTTACAACAGAATTTTGATCACATTACCTAATGGAGATAAGTAGGTGGATCGTTAGTAAAGTATAATATTGGGTGGCGACAGAAAATTATCGTAAAGAAATACCTAATATTAATCGTGAAATCGTCAACTTGACCGTAATTCGTATGATCTAGCCAAGGTTTCGGCGACGTCTATTGATAAGGCGGTTTCACAATAGCAGAATTATTTGCGGCGGAGGGCGCCTCGCCTTGAGATGTGCGCCACAAACAACTGTAGCGAACGAGCTCCGCTGAAACTTGGCTACTCGCACGCTAAAGTGCTGAGGACGAACATTTTTGGGAATCCCGACCGGCTTATACGCCTTCTGCGCATGTATGGGTCTCTCGCTCTCTCTCGCCTCTAGCTCCCATATAATACCTTACTTTTGACTTCTGCGCATTAACTGTCAGCGCTAGACCTACGTGCCGCGACCTATACCTAGGCATATAAGATTTTAGATTATTTCTAACGTCTCGCCATACTTGATCCTACTGATACATATTACAAAGATGTGACATGTGAAATGTTAAATGCGAAATGAGATATGTTTGTTCCTCCTTCACGCCAAGAGTACGTACTGAAAATATTGAGCTAAAATTTTTAACATAAGATGAAAGTTTTAGGCCAGAAATATCACATACTTTTTTATCCATGTACTAAGGGGAGCAAAACCGCGGGTGGAATTCCATTATGCACAATTTAGATATTTTTAAAGAAGTGATAGGTATTGCAGGGAAATTCTAGAAGTTATCGTTCGAGAAACTTTGGAAATACTTAGTTCGAATTACATATTTAAAAATTCATGAACACTTTTTATAAAAAGTATGTAAGTAATTTGCCTAATGTTTAAGAAAACACGTTTTTTTACCTACAAATTTTGTAATTTAATAAAAATATTTTGAAATTAGGCGTACGTGACATGTAAATAGCTAAGAGCTTTCATCGATCAGTGTACGATGCGCACACGCCGGTGGAAGTGGGTCAATGTTGGCGCGTGACGCGGCCGCGGCCCTTCGCAGGGCTTGCCTTGAACCGCCTAATGCCAGCTTGACTCTATTAATTTGCGCTCGTTTTACGCTAAAAATAAATATTCGTTTCAAATATTTTTCCTATACTGAAATACTGGAACCGAATTCCTTTTCCTATACTGAAATACTGGAACCGAATTCCTTCTAAAGCACAGCAGCGCTGGGCTGTATCTAAATGATACTATGCAGTCAACCGGACTTAGGTGTGCCAAAAGCCATAGTTTTAAATTTGATTATCTCGTTAGACCTAAAAGCGTCTTTGCAATTTCTCGAAAATAAAACCCAAGATTTAAAGCTGATGAAATTATCAAAATACCCCATATAAACCAATATTTTAAACAAGTACTTCTTTTTGCAACTGATACACGAATAATCAAATATTAAAACCCTGATCTGCATTCGACAAACCATACCTGCTAAATATTAATTTTAGTGAAACACGTACATAGCAAAAAATATTCCTAGGTAAGAGTGTGGTCACAATAATTTGAAGCATTTAAAGCATGAGTGTTATGGGTGTAAGGGGTTTCGAACTCCATCTTTGGAACCTAAGCCAACCTCGCTTATCCATGGTGCACCCTGTTGTATAACAAACGGCGCTCTGGCGGACGAATTGCCTGTGTTCACAATAATTTGAAGCAATTAAAGCATGAGTATGATGGGTGTAAGGGGTTTCGAACTCCATCTTTGGAACCTAAGTGAACCTCGCTTATCCTATGCACCCTGCTGTATAACAAACGGGGCTCTGGCGGCCGAATTACCGCAAAGCGCAACCTAAGTCTGGCACAGCTTAATCCCCTGGCCACCGACGGACAGCAGTGTCGGTCGTACGAGAAGCTGTGCTCAGCGATCTCCAACCCACTTGCCCAGCCTGGCCTTTATAGACGTATCCAAGGGGGATAGGGCAGGCCTATATCCAGCAGTGGAATGAATAGGTTGGTATTGTACGAGTATGTTATGAGTATATTGTATGTATCGTGTGTCATGCACAAGCATATTGATAGATTGTTGGGAGTGTTGAACGGAGAGCACATTCCTTATAGTCGTCTCGACAGATGACAACCACCTGTATGATGGTTATGCAGACGCTCCAACTACTGTGTCCACCCACAAAAGTGTGCATTCATGTTCATCTCGCATCAAATTTCAATTCATCAAACGTCAAACATATACGATATTGATTACCATAAGATGCAGCTTATCGTCTACCTACGCCTAAAGTTTTACGCGAATTCAGAGGTGCCTAATCGGCATGGGCTATTGTCGAACTAGTTTTATTACAGTAGAGTATGGGCAAGTACATGTGTTTGATGCGAGGAACATGCAAGACGCAAGATGAAAATGATAGGTCATTGGTGTGGTGGACATAGCTCATTAGGTATGAGCTGATGCTTCTATACCAGCATTTTCCTCTAGACCGCTCTAGCAACTATTGATGTAAGCAATAAGGAAATATATTTGAACAGCTGTAGTCACGACTAAAGCGTACCAATTGAAGGTTCATGGAGTGTATGTACGTTTGCAGTACAATAATAATTTGAAGAGAAGATTCGACGGCTCTCAGCTCGAGTATCTACTGGTTAAGCTAAGCACGTGCAAGACGATTTGCATAAGGGACGTTGTCAATGCTAACGCTGCGGGCAACAGTCCACAGAAGGTCTTAACGACCTTCCGCTGCTGTCGACGAGGCCCTTTGATTCGCCATGAGGCCACTTATCGCACCGACATTATAATGTGGAAATGGCTTTACTCGTTTTAGCCGATCGCCGACGCAAATAATAAGTATTCAACGAAATTCTGAATAAATTTTGCATCCAAAATTGCTAAAAGACACGATGAAAACAAGTTTGACCGCGTGATCGCGGGAGCGTGTTAATGATAATCCTGAAATTTTAAATACTGTCAATAAGTGTAGTTGTAGACTTATAAATATTTATCATTATATTATTTTCACTGACAGAGAGGGTGGTGGGAGGTAGCTCGGGACAGAGATGTTGGAAGTCAATGGAGGAGACCTTTGAGACCAGCAGTGGGGCGAGAAGGTTTAAAAAAATTATATACCTATTTTAAGCCTTCATCGTCCCACTTCAGAGCAAAGGCCACGCCATCACTCTTCCATTTTTCGATCGTGGGTTGTGATGGTCCAATCTTTGATATATTCTTCAGAAAAAAGCGGGACTTAATTAGTACGAAAACGGTTCAACAAAGCGCTTATAGGTTTCTATGGATGACCAAAAACGAATCGGTCTATTATTTGATCATCTATTAAAGTTTATTTATTTTAATTAAATCAGGTCTTAAAAAATCTAAATACAGTAGTACCTACCACTTAGTCTTAATAACCTAAGTGTTTAGGCAGTCATGTGAAAACCTTTCTAGTATTCAAGTATATTGTGTGATTGGACCTTGCCTTTTTGTTTAATAGAATTTCAGTGGTATATCCATGTTATAACAGTCTCATAGATGGCGTTCCATATTATTCGCGAGCGCAAGGTTGGTCCGCGTTACGCAAGCGTTACACGTGTCGACGCGGGCGCACGCCGACCTCTTCCGATCCGCATGCACAACAAACAACTCATGAATATTTTGAAAGGCGAAGGTGATCCGGAAATAATATTTACTTGCAAGGTAGGCTCGCTAATTATTTTATTTATTCAGTTAAAAACCTCTAAAATATGTAAGTACTTGTGTGAAGTCAATTTATCTGTAGGCAAGTACATTCCATTCAAAGTCATTTTTGTAGTTTGGTACGATAAATAAGTATTACTATTGTACTTCGTTTTTTTGTATTTATGTTTCTTTACGTATTTGAGATTAAGTACCTACTTAATTTTGATGGTAACTTGAGAAACTTGCGAACTTAGTAGGGAATTTGCTTCGTAGGTAGCTACTTGCACCTGCCTACCATACCAAGGTATAGGTAAACTTATCAAGATTTACCTAACATAAAACATTTTACTAAACGATTTCGAAATGATATAGGTACCTACCTAAGTAATTCTTAGTTAATTTTGTTAACTCATAGCATATTTAACCGATTAAAGAAGATTAGCTATCATTCGTCGACAGTAACTTTTTGCAATTTAAAAATCGTTTCAAAACGTAACCAACCAGCGGAAAATTTTTAAGCACACCAATCATAAAACTGATCGAGGCGAACATTCTCATGCAAATTTTAGCTGTGACCCAAATTCAGCCAGTTAGCCGACACCTACACTACGAAAAATTGTTCGCAGCAAATTACTCGTAGCCGTCTCGTAGCGCGTAGAACGGCCTAGCGAGGTACTTGGTAAAATGAAATAAAGCTGTTCCTATCATCATTGTATCAGCGTTCATTTGATTTTAACTCCAAGCATATATTTATTTTTACCATTTTAATGTTAATATATAGGTATTTATATTTTAATAGAAAAGATTAACCAGTTTTCGTTTTATTAAATTACAAGCCCTGCCCAGCTCCGCTCACCAAGTACCGGGTCAAAATCTATGTTAATCCAGGAATATGCTATAAGCCAAGTTTCATCCAAATCCGATCAGCCATTACAAAATTGAGTGGGAACAAACGTACAACACACAAACTTTCGCATTTGCATTATTAGTTTGAGTAATTCGTATTAAATAGAAAACAATAAAAGTAGTATAATTAAGCTTCGGTAGAGTCCCAGTTGGGGTGTTACGTGATAAATAAAAGTAAATTGTATACCTACTCTAATACACAGTTGGTGCCTAAATACAAGCTAGCTAAGCACTAAGTGAAAAAGAAAAATTAAAATGAAAAGTCTATAAGTATTTCAAATTTAAACTCATTTTGTTTATTAATTCAGTGCGTCATTAGAGTACCTCCTTCAATGTAATGTCTGAAGATCTATTATGTATTTTTACATTAAAAATGTAGGCTACCTTGGCCTATATTTTCGTAGTTGCCAACAACAGTTAACAATTTGTTTATGTGATGACAGTATGTCAATGTTATTGGGTAGATAGTGCGCCAATGCCGTTTTATAAGCCGTAGGTAATGTAGATTAGATATATATTTGTGCTGTGCTAATATTTTCTGTACCTACCTAAGAATAGAAAATTTGAGCTTGGGTTGATACAATTCAATAAAATAGTCAACAATTGATGTATGTATTAGTAAATACAACAGATATTCTTTCCTTGGGCCTGTCATATACCTGTTGTATAGGTGTTTTGAAAGTACGGTAAAATCTGTAATTTATAAAGTTACCTATGTAAAGCAGATATTTACTACAGTAGGTAATATGCTCTTTGTGTAAAAACACATTACCTGTCAAATAAACCTAGACTTTGGTTAGTTGGTTCTGCACTTAAAATGTGTAGTTTATTGGTACTTTTATCCTATCTTTTGCTAAATATTCCATTAATTCTTCTAATATTAGGTAAAGAGTTATAATTTGTAAGTGAATGTGAAATGTAAGTCAGATGAAAATTATCTGTACCTACACGTTAAAACTAGAGAACGGATGGAGCAGAAATTTTGTCCATTGAAGATCTAGATCTAGATTAACATTTAGGTTACTTTTTATACAGGTCTATGCGAGCGAAGCCGCGGACGGAACTACCAAATAATATATTATTTCAACAAACGTTTGCCATCGCCACATCCTTCATCACAATTGAGGAAAATGTAAAACAAACACAGATATTTATCGTTAAATTAATCAACATTGGACTGCTTACAGCTAAGGCCCTTCACACACACATCTAGCATCCTCGTGTGCACATGCACGAGTTATGGCACAGTTAAATAGCAGTTTCTATGCACTCGAACACTGATTAATGAATAGTTAGTTGGTGAGAAACTAGCTCAGAAGCGAAACAAACAATGTGCATGTGTGAGTATTGTGGCTACGCACAAACGCAGGCGACTTTGTTTTGCCGTTGAGATTCGCGTGCGTTGCGCAAGCGCCGACGACGGCCGACGGTGGCGAGGCCATTGACTCGATGGACGTATGGTGGGTCGGCCATGGTGATGGGACAGGCGGAGGCGGAGGCTGGCGCGGACAATGATGGGCTCTAACTACAGTGACTCTACTGATCCTTGCCTGGGCATGCAAACATACAGATCCAAATATATAACCCGGCGTACGAGGTCATCTCATTAATTCAAATAGGTATATCTTATGACCTTCGTTAATTTCACTTGCACTGTACTCGAAGACTTTTCAGTCGTTGAGGCCTTCGGGCAGCTGACACCAGAATTGGCCCCTAACTAAACTAGCTCATACAATGGCCCCTAACTAAACTAGCTCATACAATTACTTGTATGAGCTAGTTTAGTTAGGGGCCAATTCTGGTGTCGGCTGTCAGAAGAAAGAAAGAAATTGACGATAACAAAGTTTCATCCTAAAGGTAATTATATGTATTTAGGGTTTAAAACTATAAAATAATTAAACTGTTATTTCTCCCTTTTTTTTACGTACTCACCTAATAAATATTAATTAATTAATTAATATAAATAAAATAAAAAACACAACATTTTTTATAACAGATCAGTCGTGATTGAGAGTAACTTCTAGAGGAAGTAGAATTAGTTCTCTACATACTTTACGATTTTCAATACTTACAGTAACAGTACATACGTATACCTATTTAATCTTAGTGACTTATATAAATAAAAATTTATTGCAGCATGTCAGTATATCATACCTACCTGTATATTTACATTATAAACGCAATAAATGATAGAGAACTATGAATATTATTTGAGAATGGCTCGACTGATTTAACAGATTTTTTTCTTTTGTATCCAGCAGTTTTTATGAAGTATTTTTTTGGAATATCCACCTGAATCAGCTTGATGATTAGCAGATGTCTACGTAAGTAAATGGACTTACAGTCGGGAAAGAAACTTCGCAAATGATGTTTGCGCGTGGCTCGGCTAAGCATTCTATTCTGCTAATCAAAGACAAATTTTCAGATTAACTGACAGTTTATATGCTAACGAAGGTTTATCTTTACATAACTAATTGACCTCATATACCTTGAACCATTCTAATTTCCAGCACTGTTTCAATAAAATGCCGATCTACATTTTCCGCGCCGCGTACACCGGGTCTAACGCGCAATTTAATAATTTATATCGCATCGATTAGGCCGGTTTTTAAGGTAATCTGCTATTCGACATTCACCATCGAATATAGGTCTATTGAACGGTTGAAAGTTTCTAGTGAACATCTAGGGATGTACACCGTTACAGTGTAACCAAATAATCAATTTGTTTGCGCAAAATACTAACTTTTTCGACCCGTTGTACGTTGCGCAACTATATTCGCACAGATAACGGAGTGTAAGCCCCTCCGTCCTCCGTCCTCGCAGAATCCGGTCTTAGCCTCTAGTCTCGCTCGCACACACGCGAACGGCGTATCCCGTTCTCGCTCTGCTATGACATAGATACCAGCGAGTTGCGAAACAGCGCGGATTATATAGCAGGTGGATTGTGCCCTAAACAAGTTTAAATAACTGCTTTCACATGTGAATATTACACATACCTGACATACCTACAGTGCGTAAAACATACCTACTTTTGCAGATTGGAATGGAAATCAGCTGACAACTTTGAAAAGTTGATTATTATTAATCGACTTCAAAAAGGAGGAGGTTCTCAATTCGTCGGAATCTTTTTTTAGGTATGTTAGGGCCTAAACGTCTTAAACGAAAGCTAAAAATAAATAGGAAATTGGAGTAAAGAAAATTGTAACATTGTTCCTATAAATGTATGTTTTTTCATAGTAGAGTGCGTTATTTTTAAGTAGGCGTACCTAAAAAAAAAAAAATAGTAACACTGTGCATAAATGCATGTTTTTCATAGTAAAGTGCGTTTACTCCAATTTCCTATTTATTTTTAGCTTACGTTTAAGACGTTTAGACCCTACATACCTAATAAAAGATTCCGACGAATTGAGAACCTCCTCGTTTTTGAAGTCTGTTAATAATAATCAACTTTTCAAATAAGTTGTCAGCTGATTTCCATTCCAATCTGCAAAAGTAGGTATGTTTTATGCATAATTTATGTGTAATGTTCACATGTGAAAGCAGTTATTTACCTTAAGTTACTAAGGTATCTACTGTAAAATCCTAGGTTTGCGCTGAGATGAATTCATCGGCCGGATTTGCAAATTGCAAATTGCGCGGAGTAGGCGGAGTCTGCAATACCCAATGCAAGGGCGTTCTTAGCGCATGCGTCGTCAACCTATAGGCTAAGAATACGTACGTAATTCCCATATGTGTTTGTACCTACATCGAACCCATGATTCGTAAGCGAGCAAGGGTCATTCGAGAACGCCAACTACATATGCCTAATTAAACTACTTTTAATTTTTTTTTGTTATTTTATCAAGGCCCTCATTATTTGAAGTTACCTGGTAGGACTCAGATTCACAACTTCATCAGAAGATTAGCAGGCAACAAATAAATTGAATCTATTGAAATCAGAAGCTAAAAGTGAGGTCCATCGGTAGGTAGGGATGTATAGTCAGCAAAAGGAAAATATCATCTTTTCCTAATTGTCTACACTTCTAGAAATTTCAGAAAAATAAATATCTATGAATCACTTCGACACGGCAATTTTTTCGAATTTACGCACCAATTCGTATCGCGACCAATTCTTTGACTATTCCCTTTTTTGGTCGCGATACGAATTGGTGCGTAAATTCGAAAATATTGCCGTGTCGAAGTGATTTATAGATATTAGAATTTTCAGTGTCCTGTATGTACCGACTTACCTTAATTAATGCCTACTTCATATTTCAATTTAGACTTTTTATAGAGATACCATCTCTAATAAACTCATCTAAAGCCTACGGATGCGAGCTTTTGATGGCTATTGTCTCGTCAATCGTCATAGTAAAGTAGAGTACTTTTTAGTATAGTACTACAATTATAGTCAGCCTGGTACTGTCGTCATACTAATTCTAAACTCTTTTTGTGGTACTAGTGGTCACGACACGCCACCGATACTCGCCGATAAGATAAGCAAATCGATATTTTCGCGCGATTCAACCTCACGAAAGGTCGTTCACGTTGCAAAATCATGTTAAAGTCCCGAAACACAAGAATTTCGTGGCTAGCTAAAATGCTTTATCGCGATAAAGCGAACATAAAATGCGAAGTAAAAACGAATAGAATAAATTCTAACTTCAACTTAAATTAAAGTGTACACGTAATTAATTGGCTGAGCTTACAGTCCTTTGAACTATAATTTTGTATGTTAGTTAGTATGTACCTACTAAAAATGATTTCTGTGAAAATTTAGTATATTTGATACTTATCTTACTATTAAATAAGTAGGTATATTTTCATAGTCAAAGTCTAAATTAATCTATTAAAAAAATAAAATAGTTTTTTACTTTACACCAATTCCATAGAGAAGAATTGGCAAGAAACTCTGCTTGACTTATATTATTTTAAAGATAAGTACGTATAGCTGTAGACAAGAATATTTTTTAACCGAACTTATTTTTATGTAACTTGTAACACCATGCAGTTATTTTTTTTATTATCCTCTCTCGTCCCACAGCTTGGCAAAGGTCTCCCCTTAGACTTCCAAACATCTCTATCCCGAGCCATCTCCCACCACTCTCTTTTGAAGGCATCGAGCTCGTCCCGTTAACGCATCCTCGGCCGACCTCGACGCCGCTGTCCCTCAGGCGTCCAGGCAGTGGTGATGCTCGCCCACCTATTAGAAGCCAAGCTAAGCCTGAAGAATAAATAATTAATTTCAATAATAAAAGAAATTATTATTGAAATCATTTATTTCATCCGATTATGGTAACTCAGAGTACCCTCTGTTTTGCTTAGAAGTTGACAAACAAATTCACAAACCAAACTTGTGTGAATTAAGCTGTGCAATTTCAGTAAAACAATTTAATCATTTCATTGCAGTACATTATAAGCACGCAAATTGTATTTACTTTCAAAACGGCCTAATGCATGCAAACTAGATAATGTGGACTGTGGTCACGTCATCCGAACCAGCTTGCAGTGAAAAATTAACTTTAACGCGCTCTACTAAGATTTAAAACTACTCGTATCGGATGTTCATTTAAAGCGATTCATAGTTATTTCCCTACTTCTAATTAATTCTTTTAGAAATCGCTCTCTACTCTTCTTCCTAGTATTCTTCATTGCTGAAGGTCGTGCCCGTTCTGAAAGACTTTTATTGAGTTATTCCCGGTTGGGAATGCAAAAACCATGATGAGCTGCTTCCATGCTAGTCTGTCTTCGGCTTGCCTCAAGGCGGCAATGAAAGGGAGCCCCGTCAGCGCCTTGAGTTGGTTAGACCAACGGCTGGGTGATCGTCCGCGGGGTCTCTTTCCATCTATCTTTTCCACCACAACCAGTTTAGAAATACTAGAGTACATTGTGAAGGGTTCTTTCGGGGAAGTATTACCACCATGCCTTGAAGCAGCTTTGCTGTTTTGGTTTACACCTTCATGCCTCAAGTAGAAGGACGCAGGGAGTTGCATCATAGGGACCGTTCCAAACAAACGTGACCTGCGAAACAATACTTTGTTATAAGTAATGGTTACCACTCAACCTCAGGTGGACCATGTGCTAGTTCAATTTTCAGGTATCATAAAAAAGACAAAAACTGTCTCTGTTTAGTAACTCCTTCAATAGCGGGTAACATTGTTAGTAGGACCTAAATATTACTACACCTTTCTTGTAAGTACATAAACCACAATTCCTATAAACCGAATGTGATTGGCTGTAAATGCATCGCATTTTGCTTGTCTAGGCCCCGTATAAACGTATGGGCATGCTTCGCAATGACATTGACATGTGCTAAATTATAAATGAGCGGGGTAGCGTGCCCCACGATTGCGACCAGAAAAGCAATACTAGCAAGCTAGGCAAGGACAGACTAACCTTCGGACCTTCATATACTCGCAAATTTTCTAACAATATACATTACATTTTTCAGCGGTGAACCTTCTTACAACTTTTCTCGTCATTAGCGCACAAGCTGAAGTAAGATTACACAGAAATATACCATGGAACCTAATAAGTATTTACATTTTTACTCATACTAACCTAAACTATCCTATTAGATCATCGTATTAGCTCAAGAGAAATGGTTTTAGCTCAAGTAATGAGTTAGCTTATTTTTTTGGGGTAGTTTAGCCGTGGCAAAAACAGCAGTACAATGAATGGTTAGAAACAGTTTATTTAATGCGTACAACGTAACCTCACTTAACATAGTGCAATTATATTCTGTTCTGTGGTTGTCCACAAAATGGAAGTCATGTTTATTTTGTTTTTTTGTTCATCATTGGTTGCCTGTGTGAATCACAGAAATGGATAAATAATAATATATATTACAATAATATAAAGTATTGTAATATATATTATTATTTATCCATTTCTGTGATTCACATATATATAGATCAATAAGTGGTTAGGAATTATTTTGTTCTATGTTTTTTCTCAGTTTATAACTAATGTTTTTCTTTTAAGTTTATTTGAATTATTTCATTAGCATTGTATTTAAGTTTCTGCATTGTCATCTACTCTAAACTCTTTTTTATTTAACTACACTAATACTTAAAACGGGAACTTGTAATTGAACTTCGGCATACAATATATGCTTTGCATGTATTAATATTAATCTTACTACAAATGTAAGCTGTAAGTTTTCCTATAACTCCTGCTCCTTGCGTCCTGATAAATAAGTCATCATCACCATCATCAGCCTATAGCAGTCCACTGCTGGACATAGACCTCCCCTAATGAGCGCCATTGCGCCGTGCCCTCAGCTCGACGTATCCAGTTTCTACCAGCAGCCTTTCAAGATCGTCACTCCACCTGACCAGAGTGAAATTGACCTACTCTAAGTTTGCCGAGCCGCGGTCTCCACTCAAGAACTCGTTTATCCCAACGGTTATCGATTCTACGCCAAATAGGTAAAATAAGTAAATCAATAGATACTAGAAAAAGCTAACCCTATTGCAATTACCCTTAGTTCTGTCAGTACTCTACGCGCTCGTAGCACCGTAGCACTTACTTAACTCAGGTACGCACAAAACAAACATTATTCAATGAGTAATCATATTCATTGTAATTGCATGATGTCATCGAGCTAGAGTAGACCAACTATTTTATTCTTCAGCTGTGACTAAAGTCAATCAGTGATTAATGATGCTCGGTTGGATTAGCGATATTTTTTTCAAGTAACTTTTTCTGGGTTGTTTGGTTTTGGTTTAAAATTGGAAACGTAATTGAGTGATTTATTGACTCGAAACCATTATGTTTGACACGGCTTGTTGCAGAGGTGTTGAAAGAATCCTGGGTTTCGTACACATGCTCTCGAGTTAATGCCTACCTAATTACCTTAAAATCTCTTGAATTCCATAAACAGTCGAGGCATTATAAAAATATTAACTGGTAAAGTTTTGATAGATATGTGATAGAAACCTTTTTTTTATTTTTAGTTTTTAAATGGGTCAGCTCTTGACCTCGAGGCTTGCGTGGGCAAGGAAGAGGTCGACGATGGGGTGATCTTGCCCAGAAGATGCCTATTAACTCTCTTTTTGAAGCCGGGTCGTAAGCCAATGGAAAAACAGACACTGGCATCTAATTCCATATTTTTGCTGTGCGCATTATAAATGATGTTTGGAAGCGCTTATTCCTGTTAATATCAACTTGATGAACTTTTTCTGGTACAAAAATATTAAATTATAAAGCTTTTTAACCCCCGACGCAAAAAGAGGTTATTGTGAAGTAAATCAATGCCAACAAAAATTGCAAACATCACAACGAAGCATGGAAAAAAAGTATGATGGAGAAAAACAAATGGACAATATCAGGTTTACAGCACCATCAGAAAAGAAAAATTGTACCTACTTTAGTAACTTTTCTGTTAAAGAAAGGCGGTGGACTTATCTCATGATGCCCAAAAATGGACCATAGACAGACATAAGCACTTGGTCCCAAGAAAAGGATAATAAAACAAGGAAGACGTTTTCAGAGATGGACCAAAACAAAATAAAGATGAATGGAAAAAAAATTGCCATATGGCAGATAACAGAGATAATAAATAAACAAACAAAAGACTACACACATCTGACTAAAATACTATAATAATAATGAAATCAAAGCTTTCAAGTAGGTACAGTAATCACAACGGATCGTTATCCCTCTCTGAAGTTAGGGTCACCTATCGAGGAATTAGGTTGATTCCATGATGGGTTCAGCTAAAGAACTAAGAACCCATAAAAATAAATCTTGCTCTGAAAATTTCCAATATCATCAGTTAGAAAGGGATGCATACTTCTCTCAATGCGACCTCAAATGAGTTCAAAAAGAAAATCGTACCAGGGCGGTCGAATAAAATACTATGCATTTTCATAGAAATGCCCAGGTACGAAGTCGCAGAAATAGCATTGAGATAAATCCCATATACATCCTTTTCTAGCAAATGATATATGGACATAAGAAAGTAGAGATCAGCCGCATGAGTTGACGTTCAGAGCATAGTGAATTCTTCATCTAGTTCTCTTCTATACCTGTGGGTTCAGCAAACGATTCGACTAATCCCAGTACAATCAAACCCAAGCATAGGAACTACGTCGCTACTTGTTGCCAACTTCAGATAGACAAAGATATCTTGTCACTATTGTAGCTACAATTGAAAACAATAACCGATCGCCTATTACAACTTATAAGTGCCTATTATTGTTACAATATTAAGCAAGAAGAAATTACTTACTAAAGAATAAAATTATGATAAACGGATGCACATTAAAACAGACCGGACCTACCCGAAGACGAAACCAATAGAGCTTGACCAAAATAGATCTAAATTTATTTAAAAACCACAGATCTCCACCACACAACACCAATTCATTTTCATAGACACAACCAGATACTCGTAACTCCTTTACAAAAATATTTAGCACCGCACACTACAAGTGTACAAACATCGTAAAATCAGTTCTATACCATAATGGGTACATAACTTTCATCTATAACGAAAATAAACAGAACAGATAACGCAATGTGGCATCGATTCAGAATAAACTAGTCGCGCTTCTGAATTTCAAAATGCAAACGAGTTTGTCTGAAAGCTGTGACTGTCTGAAAAGAATACTCACATCATATTGAAGAGTTTTTCAGATAAAAACTTTGGTTACATTTTCAACAGGTTTGGACAAAAATCCAACTCTATAGCTTTAAACAAAAAAACAAATGTTTACAACGTGTATGAGCTTGAAATGGGTAAAAATGATAAAATAACTAGAAAATTATAATGGCTAACGAAATCATAACATTTAGCTTGGGACGTTGCTTGGCTAGAAAAATATTCGTCGTTGACGTTAATTAAAGCGTATTATAATGCGTAGTGTAGCCGATCACGAATCCACCCCGGCGCGGTTTTCGTTGAGTTATTTTAACTCATTCACATTACAAAGGGACGGGATCGGAGAACCTTCACTAAAATTTTATGCTCTAATGCGATTCCTACGATACAACAAACGCAACTCGGTATAGTTTTAGGTAACGTAACCGGAAATGAATAACTAGAAAGTAATCGTTTCTAAGTTTCACAAAAATTTGGCAAAATTTGGCTCTCAGCTCCGGCCAGGTGGAGTGGCGATCTGCGAAAGGCTGCTGGTTGATTGCTATAGGCTGGTGACGATGATGATCATGATGAGACAGAATTTGTTGCTCTCCCATAAAGGCATCTAAAGTGCAATCATTTAATAAAAATATTTCTACAATCGAAACTAGAACTAAGGAATAAAGCTGTTGCTATAACATACCCAGTAAAAGATTTGCTCTGATCCCGTAGCGTGCTCGTCCCGTTGTAATACAAACAGACCTTGATAGTGTTTTTTGTGGTAGTAGGCGATTGCGCTCCGCCACCCCCGGTCTTCGCGCAAAAAACCCTCTGGTTCACGAAATACTCAGAATGTTGTTTTGAGGGGTACGGGGGGCAGGGCAGAGGGAAGTTAACTCTACTAACTGCTGCCTATTCAATGTCGAAACCATACTAAGTATTGTTTAACCTGTATCGAGGGGCCCGTTGAGATCGCTATCGCACGCACCACGCACCCAATGCACGCACTATCCTAAAGCTAGCCACTTAATTGTTATGTATGCCGCAAAGCCTTAAAATTTTTCGTAAATTTGATAAGACGAAAGGGAAAGTTATGGCGAAACATGCACGTTTATAGCCGTTTTCACTTGGCTTGGACAAGTTACTTTCCTATTACAGTTTATGCGGAGGTATTTAATTAAAACACAGTCTTACACTAACTCTCCTACAGGAAGGTCGGAAGAACCTTTTCGTAATTTTAATCCTCATCATGGACGCGATACCTACTTAACTCATTTTCAACCATCGAACATAACCTACCCGGTATAATATATATAAGCCTTCCTTTTGCAAGGTATAAATACTCATCAAAATTTTTACCTAGGTATATATTAATTTGGCTGCAAATGCACAGTTAGCGCATATGGCACCGAAAAAACATCGTAAAAATCATACAAATGATCACATTCAAATTCTCACAGACAAGACGACAGGTGGGGGACCCTAGCAACCTGTTCTCTTAATATTAGGTACAGCAAAAACTCCCTAACCCTTTTATAATATTCACTCAAAATATTATGTTACGAAATGCAACTGAAATCACAGCTGGGAACAAAAGACGCGTTTTTGTATCGGACTAAAAGTCTAAATGACTGATTCCTGAAATTATGCTTCAAAATCCTCTAATAAAGATTAGATTAGGTATCATCATCAGCAGCCTATAGCAGTCCACTGCTGGACATAGGCCTTCTCTAATGAGCGCCATTGCGCCCTGCCCTGAGTTCGACGCACCCAGCTTCTACCAGCAGCCTTTCGCAGATCGTCACTCCACCTGGCCGGAGGGCATCCTACATTTGTCGTGTCAAATTAGGTATATGTACTTAGAAGCAAATATCCATGTTCATAATTTGAAGATCAGAAATAAGTTTTAACTCAGAAGGCCTAAATACTTAGGTGTAATACGTATCCGAATATTCCGAGCATGAATTACTTCGCAAACGAAAAAAAAAATACAACCGAATTGAGAACCTCCTCCTTTTTTTTGAAGTCGGTTAAAAAGGGGCACCATCATCATGGCTTTCGATGCTTTACTTACATACACGCTAAAAGCCAGTAAGACTCAAGAATCTAACTTGAAACCAATTACGCAAGGCAGGTAGATTTTTTTTCACGAAACCCTTTTTATAGATATTTGATTTTGCTCTGACGATACCTAATAAATACATACGAGTAACAAGTACCTACAAGTTTATGTACAGAAAGCGTCAGAGTCTGGTAACCCCCCTAGTTAATGTTAGTAGGTTCAAACCGTCGCGGCGTCATTCGTGGATCTCAACTTTTTGCACAAATGAGTTTTTCATAAAACTTCTCCTCTTTGCTAAAGAATATTTAATTTCAATCATATATATGACTATAAGACTATAAGACACAATGGAGTGGCGGTTACAACACTCGATATTAATTTAAACGTTACAAGAGTACTGGGTTTAGGTAATGAGGGATTTGAAATCCCTCATTACCTAAATGAATTTTTTTTTGTTACTAACACAATGGATTACGTTACGCTGTAAGTGTAGTAGGTAAGTTACCTAATTATTTAATTTAAGCTTACTACCGTGTTAAACAAATGAAGAAGTTACTAGCTGACGCATCCATGAATACCTAGACAAAATAATAAACGTATACTGTAACTTATAATTTCGCTATTATCGCCAATCGCTACGATAGCTCAGTTGTTAGAGCGTCTGATTCATAAACTGATGTGAATGAATTGCTGGTTCGAACCCCCAGCCATGTATAAATATTTTTGTAATAAGATTTTGGCCATTTGAATATGGTAGCCTTCACGGCAGCAGTTTAAATTTATACTTTAAAGAGGTATACCAGATCGTGACGCTGTGTGTACATGAATAAATAATAGACTGATTTTCCATTGAATAAATACCAAAAAAATAGATACATTTTTGTTTCATATTTTAGTTTTTCTTTCTTTTTTTAAGTTTTTGTATTATCTCTCTTTTGATGTTTTTTTTATTCAAACAAGTTGCTCTAGCATATTTGATTTTACATCATATAAATGGTATTTAATTAAATTTGTATCCAAAGATTCCTAATAGTTTCCGTATAAAGTACTGTTTTCCAAAGAACCAAAATAAAATAAAAAAAATATTGAGGAAAAAAATTGGACCATATAGGTAAGTAAGTAAGGTGGACTCCGTCTTCCGCAATTGGATTCCTGTTGGTCCATTGTACGTGCACCTGAAATAGGTGTTTTATTATTATTTATTTCGACAAAACTATAACAGTTTTGTGTGTATTCCGCGGGTGCACAAAAATGCGTATTGGTTCGCGTGTGCGTGTCCCAAAGGCAACAGGGGGAGCTCATTAAGGTAAAAAGCCGAGTGCAAACGACTAATAGCGAATTACACGAAGGGGAGCGATAGCCGGAATATTCCAAAAACGGCCAAATTCCAATCACAATCGCAAGTCAAAACTATTTTATAAAATTACCAGGACAAAGTCCATGTTGCTGTTCGCATGCCTAGCGATTTAGCACGAAAGTGTTTTAAATTCCTACATTTTAAACCTTAGGTAGAGTAGATACTGTGTCCTATGATGTTAGTTTTGAAACGGTAAAATTCAATTTTCCGTACACATAAAGTTATTTACTACGGTTGCAAATAATAACTCTTAAAATGAAATATTTAACTCGATGTAGTACATACACTAATCATAGCTACATGTATTTTTTATTTGCAATTTTAAAATATTCATACACATTTTAGTCTCAAAAATATTTTTTTTTACAAAAAGTATTTTTATAACCAATATGTTAGAATAAACTAAAACCAAATAAAACAATGACTAATTTGATAACAGAACTGACATAATTGTTAAATTGCTTCTGGTTATTATTTCAGTAAGTAATGAGGTTATCTGCAAAATGTGTTCATAAGTAAATTAAGATTTTTATTGAAGTTATATTGGGCACCGTTAAACAAAAAATGTAATTAAGGCCCAATTTTGGTGACATAAAAAAATCAAAATTGGTATCTACTTAGATTGGGAAATTTCGCCAAGTTCGCTTTTTGTTGCTCATAATTCATATTTCAACTCGACACAATATGTTTAATATGCTAAATCGCATGTGGAATATATTGTGGGTGCTGGGTGCATTTCCTAAGAAGGCCCTAGTTTCGTTTCAGCAAACAATGGCTTTTGGCAAATAATACTATGGAATTCCCAGATTTGGAAAAAATGGTTGACATAGTAACTATCTTGGTTCACCGTGAGATCCTCAAAGCAAGCTTTTTCTTTGCGTTTCGCACTTCTACATTCCATAAAAAAGGTGCATTTGAAAATCCTCGTATTTTGAAATTTAAGTTGTAACCTAAGTTGTCCCAAAACCTGGTTATGATAAAAGTAATCTACCAACCTACCAAATTTTCATTTGATTCAATGAAAACTAGGTTGGTACTACATACTGGCTAGATACCAAGAAACTGAATAAATAAACACCACCTACGATGCTTTAAATCCTAAACCACAAAGCCTTACAAGTCAAGTACCGAAATGCAACAATCAGGGTGCAGTCAGTGACTCCGGGGCAGGGAGAGGGGGGCGGAGGCTATCAGCATTTCGGCGCGTCCGCGGCTCCCTCCCCCCGCCCGCGCCGAATTCGCCCTGCCGACGCTCCCCTCCATAGAACTAACCTTGAAAATAGTTTTTACCGGCGCGAGGGTATTCACCCCGAACCCAAATTCCTAGTGACGGTCCACACTGCCGACTTTTTACTGATTACTAGCCTAGTGCGTTCAGAGGCCGCATCTATCACAGTTGCCTACCGAAATGATAAGGACCGGTCCTGTTTTTACAAACTTTGACAGTTTGTCAATTGACGTTCTTCGAATTTCGACAGATGAAATGTCAAAGTTTGCAAATAAAGGTTCGATGCTGACCATTTCGCTGTGCAACTAAATTACTAAATGAGGCATCTGTGCGTTTCTGGTTTAACGCAAAGATGCGTATTCATGTTCCATCTGGATCGAAAAACTTGTTGGTCTTCATTTGCTCTCTATATTAGGTATACCTACAAGGACAGACTTTTAATCCAAGATGAGGACTAATGAAGCAAATATATAATAATGAGTTCCTACTCATCAACCACGACCTACAGCGCAGAAAGAAGGTTTAAGCAACACAGCCACATTCACTACTAAAACTCAAACCTATTGTTCTTCATCTTCCACTTCCTCTCACTCGAACTGAAACTCAACTTTAATCAACACAACGAACGCTGGTACTCTAATCGTTGGTACTCTCACAGCCCACTCTCCTCTGAACAACACTACTACCTACAATCTCAGAGCAATAGACAGCCCACTCTACAGAGGGTGTCTGACTGAAAATGAATCAACAAACCTCATAATTTGGGAACTCGTGGGGGAGTTGCATCACAACGGAAAAAACTCTTGGAATCCCGAGGTGATTCCGCGAAGCCTGCGATGACCCTAGGAAACATCTGTGCTTCTGGAAAGAGTTAGGCTGACTAAGCCATACCATTTATTAATCATATTATTATTTAACTATACCACACGCACAATGGACCAACATAAAGTCCAATTGCGGGAAGGGCTACATTTCCCGCAATTGGAAAACTAACAAAGGAACCACAACACAACAGCACACATGATCCAGAACGACAGATTAATAATAGCTCAGAATAGTCCTAATTGGATTTCAACGAGAATCTGTTAATTTTTTATTTATTTTTTAATTTGATTTGGGCCAGCTCTTGACCTCGAGGCTTGCATAGGCAAGGATGAGGTTGACGATGGGGCGAGCTTTCCCAAAAGATGCCTATAAACTCTCTTTTGGAAGCCGTTAGGGTCGTAAGTCAATGGAAAAACAGACGCTGGCAACTGATTTCATATTTTAGCAGTGCTTATATGATTTTTGGAAGCGCTTAGTCCTGTTAAATGGAATTAATTGTTAATTTTAATTCTAATTTGAGGTGGGGAGAGAAAGTTCTGCACTGACGTCCCGCATTAGTATGTATGGTGCATTACCCTCCTGCTAACCCGACACCAGCCAGCCCAACATAAACTTAAAGTAACGGAGAAGGACTCTGGGATGATAGCAACATTGCTCTAGAATTCCCGATGCTGCCTGTGTCTGTGTCCGTGAGTTTTGATCAAGCAGATTTTGTAACCCGGATTTTGTTCCGGCTTTGTTTGCGGCAGTGCAGTGTAAGATTACATGTTACACTGTTTCTTCATCTTGAAAGCCATCTTAAAACCATCTTGAACGCCATCTTAAAACCATCTTGATCTTGAAGTCTTGAAACCATGACAGGTGCCGCTGTCCGTTGCTCTTATCTTTACAATGTGGTGGTTCAGGTCACAGTGGCCCGTGATAACACCAACCAGCATGCGCAGGTCTTGACGCTTCATTTTTAACAGTGTTAGTTATTTTATTGTTTCTTCCTGGAACTAACTTTCCCGCAATTGGACTTCATGTTGCATTTACATTTTACGGGCTCGCCCGAGTCAAGTTGTCAAGTTGAATCAGACAATCACACAAGACAAAGATTAATAGAATAAATAAATGTTAGTTGGTAGAGTTCCTACCATGGATATAGTATAAAAGAGAAAAAAATCCAACCTCTTTGGTACCTATCTGTCAAGAAAGCGTTATTACCGCTGAAAAACTGCTTATAAAGTTTCGAGCCTAATCGCATTGATCATTTATTTATAAAAAAGACGTGTGGCACTCGGTGACTGCCGCGGTAAAGCTATTGCATAGCATTTTGTATCAACTTATGCAATTATAATTATTTATTTATTTTATTTATGCAGTATTTCTTTTTCTTTGATATTAATTCAAGTTACACTTTTTGAGCGTGGTGATCGTCTCGATTCGTGCGAGCTTCGTAGAGTCGTACAAAACGTCTAGTTGCACGCACACAAACACCGTGTCGAAGACTGCCGAAAAGAAACGACGTTAGACAATGCACGGCCTTCAAGCCACACCTCCGTGCCCGTCGGAGTGGGGAGCGTGATGTTTTTTTCGTTACGGAATTTCCGGATTCGGTCCCCGCGCTCAAGGCCCTCGTTAGAAGCTATGCAATAGCTTAAAAATTTTTTACAGGTACGTTTGACCGCCATCTCACCTTTTGTTAAGTGATGATTCACAAGATGTAGCACGCTTGCCTAGAATGCACCTATTTACTCTTCGCTTCGCCCCTAAGTCATAGTGATCTGGAAACACTGACGCCGGAAGAGCATTACTTGACCTGAGTCGACCGTATATTACATAGATAATTGGGTATCTGTAACGTAATATTTAAAATCACCCCGTGTGAAGTGTAGTGCGTTTACGCGGACCGCGGCAGGCAAAGGATATTTGACTGTGTAGTTTTTTAGACGGTCGTGAGCTGCTTCAAGTCGGGATTTGTTTGTGCATCGTAGGTAGACGTCTGAGGAATTTTGATGCAATAAAAATAACCAATCTTATAGCGATGAGTCGGTTGTTTTTGTTTCATTAGATTGATTTGATAAGGGTAGGCATGTGCAAAACACGTGTGGTGTGCGCAAAAACCTTTTGATGTCGATATGGTTTTTGCCGGCGTCGGTGATAACTTTATTTCGTTGATTGAACCCAAAATTAAGTTTTGCAAACATTTAACTCAAGATTAAGTTATGCAACGTAGATAAGTAACTAGTATAATAAAAGTAAGTATTCTGCGTTTCAAAATTCTAAATAGACCTGCTATTAGTCGAGCAATATAATTAGACAAAATCTAACCTTCCGTAGCGAATAAAAAGAAAAAGAATTATTATTTACCTGCAAGATTTGAGGAGGGAACAAAAAGTCATGCTACATGCCTCTCTTAGGCGAGGGTAGAGCAGCAAAAAAGGTAAAAAAGCTACGCACGCCGCCTACGCGAACCCACACCGCCTTCGAACCCTGCAGCGCTAATAATGCTTTGGAAAATAAATATATAACAGTTCCTTTTTTACTGAAACACAAGTATCGATTCTGTTGTCCACTTTTCTAAACTCAACTAAATTTTGCAGCTTTAAAGTTATAGCTATCCTTGTAATTTACACCTAAACGAAAGAGATAGTGTCACTTTTAGGAATGTCAAATTAAGTTTAGTTTAGGAAAATGCACAACAGAATCGACATCACTTACTCCTTTTTAACGAAGTCATAATACCTACTCAAAAATTGTAGGGACCATTGCAAATTAAGTATTACTTACGAGTACTAAAAGATGTCAGAAAATGTTTAAAAGTTAAGACTTTATTTATTTAAAGTACCTAATAGTGCGTAACTTAGTAAGTAAGTAAGTATGTACCTTTAGTAATTTACCTCAGGACTTAGATACTAGATAGTCCAAATTCAAATTCATGTGTATTTATTCAATAAGCACTGTAAAGTACACTTTGAATCGTATTTTTTTAAAATTTACAACGATTCGTAACGCTGCCAAACAGAAAAGAATTGGCAAGAAACTCTGCTTGGCTTATATTTTTTTTAATTCCATGTTACAATCTGTATTCTTAACTACCCTCGAGAGCAATGAATCCGGGTCACTCAAAGAATCCAAAAAATCTCGGAAAGTAAGAATGCTAGGTTAATGCAATAAATTGTATTTAATAGACAAAATTTATGCTCTACAAGCACGATGGAAGACACAGAGTGTATAGAAGACCAGGGGAAAGATTCAAGCAAGCATGCATCGAAGAAAAAGTAGCCTACGGTGGTGGGTCTGTACTTGTGTGGGCCGGAATTTCCTCTGAAAGTCGCACAGAGCTGGTGATCATAGAAAACGGCTCTTTAACTAGCGTAAGATATGTGGAAGAAATCCTCAACGAACACGTTGGTCCATTTATGGTCAATTTGGGTGAGGATGCTATATTTATGCATGACAATGCCCGACCTCATACAGGTAGGATTGTGAATGACTACCTTCAAGAGATGAACATTACTTGTATGGAGTGGCCAGCGCGCAGCCCGGATATCAACCCGATCGAGCATGCTTGGGACGAGCTAGGGAGATGCGTAAAACAACGAAACCCTCCCCCAATCACGCTTCCTGAGCTCAAAATTGCTCTCACAGAGGAATGGGAGAATATTCCCCAAAATCGTATAAGGAACTTGGTGTACAGCATGCCAAACCGCGTAAACGCAGTAATGGAAGCACGAGGAGGTAATACGAAGTATTGAAATTCAAGAAAATCGTCATAAAGTTCAAAAATTTCATGTTTCCTATTTTTGTTTTAAGGAGAGATCAGCAGTTTTTTTTCTTTATGTAATTTTGTGTAAATAAAATGTATGGTGACTCATATTTTTTTTAACTTTCATTTAAGGAGTATTAAATTGTCTATTAAATACAATTTATTGCATTTACCTAGCATTCTTACTTTCCGAGATTTTTTGGATTCTTTGAGTGACCCGGATTCATTGCTCTCGAGTGTATTACATTGTTTTTGAGGGAGTTGGAGACAGTTTCATCCCAAGCTTTTTTATCATCTAAATAAACAAAAACATTTTTTAATATAAAGTGTAAATAAAACAAGTTCCCAATTATTTGAGCTTTGTTTGTGCCATGGAACCTCGCTCTGATCGCTCTTGATAAATTGATCAAGTCATTCAAAATCAGTATGGTATAGTCTGAATGGACCGGTGTTACATGGGTACCTACATCTATCTGATAAATTGATGAATGAATGTGCATTGCAGCTAAGTAACTGGTGATTGGCTGAGAAAAAGGGTCATAATGTTCGGTAGAAATACTTCTTTGATGAATCGGAACTTAAATACATTGCGGCTGATTCACAATTTTACTTATTAATAGTTATTTATTATTGTTAGTATAAGTATAAGCTTATTTTAAGGGTACAAAAGGGATTTAGTCCTCTGAATGAGCATAAATATCTGAGGACAATCAAAATTATTTGAGACAAGCTTTCGCCCATGGCTTCAATCGCGTGGTACCGGGATGAAAAGTATGTGTTAATCCAGGTCACAAACTATGTATATTCCAAGTTTCATCCAAATCCGTTCAATAGTTTTTGCGTGAAAGAGTAACAAACATTTATACATCCATACATCCATACTCACATTTTTTTTCGTATTTATAATATTAATATTTGAGAACAGTTTTATGGGTTATGTTAATATTTTTTATTTAATCTTATTTTGTTTTTTTGCTTGTTCCATAAATTTCCGCTAACTTACCAACGACTAAAAGTACTTACCTAGGTACGTATTTATGCCACGCCGATGTAAAAACTACAACAACAAATATAAAAACTATCATAAATGTCTAAGATTTATGTACCTACTCATAATTTGTATTCGTTTGCCACTTGTCTGAATGCACGTGCGAGTTTTGATAAAGCTTCTTTCATTTCCTAGTGTAGTGTAACTTAAACCGTTTTGTAGGGCGCATAAAGATCTATGGATTCTCCAGTGTATATGGTTTTGCTTCGCCACTGCTGAGAACCCAATTAGATAGGTAGATACTATCCTATAATCTCATAAAGGTACCTATATGTGATTGTAGGATTACAAGTATATTCAAATTCTTTAAAATATCGTTATTTAAAATCATCTGAAATTCATCACAAATATATTTCAATTTTTTTTTTCAGAATTTAATGGGTATTATAACAATGTAATCAGTTAATTTAGAGCTTAATTTTAGATTAATATTAGAGCTGAATTGGATGATCTTGATTTGGGGTTACTGACTTTAAAATGTAAACGAAGATATAGCACCCAATAAGGAACTTTCCATTGAACTGAAAGATCATTTACGACTATCTCATTCATAAATGGTCATTACCATCAAACGTCGGAACAAATCGATAGCATGAGTCGTCAATTAGTGACTACCCCAAAACACAGTGCACATTTTGATAGCCGCTGATTGGTGGGCAGCTGCCCGTGGCAAAAAACCGCTTTCTAAATTACTGCTATCCACCGCGTATTCTAGCGTACCCACCTTGAGATTGTTATCGTAAATTCGTAACAGAAGCAGTGCTGCCAGTGATACCTACTTTGACTTCGACAAATGTAGCAACTTTTTGCAATATAAAATTAAAATGGTATCTAATGGCGCAGTGGGCGAAGGCCCGCCTGTAACGCGGGTTATGGTTGTGGGTTCGATTCCCGTCGCGAGACAAATATTTGTATGATCTACAAATATTTATCTCAGGTCTGGGTGTTTCTACGTGTAATATGTATGTAATTACAAAAATATATAAGTAGTATATCAGTCATGAGATTCCCATAATACAGGCTCTGCTTATTTTGGTGCTACATGATGCTGTGTGATAATGATAAGAGTCCAGCATTATTTATTATTTATTTATGTATCATCAATTAACTGAGACTTGACCCACCTTGCGATTGTCATCGTAAATTCGTAACAGAAGCAATGCTGCCAACTTTGGCTACTTTTACGACAAATGTAGCAACTTTTTGCAATGTAAAATTGAAATGGTAATCCTAATCGTCGACTTGTGAGTTCGATATGTTATTGTAATGTGGTCAAATAAATGTATTCTTTCTTTCTTTCTTTAGATGTATTTTCAATAACCTCAGAACATAACACTAGATTACTTTTACTTTATAAATTACGACTTTGACTCGCACTAATATTATAAATTCGAAAGTTTGTGTGTGTGTGAGTTGTTTGTTCCCACTCAATTCCATAACAGCTGAACGGATTTGGATGAAACTGATGGTGTTGATGAAGATGGCCTGGATTAACACAGACTACTGTTTAGGTTCACGCAAGCGAAGCCGCGGGCGGAAACTAATTGATCACACATTCTTTGTTTCTCGTGTTACTATACCAAAATAGGCCTGAAAAATTCTAATTAGTCCGTCATTTACATTATCAAAAAATATAAGACACGTATTTTTTTCTTTTGTCAATTAAACTAAAAATTACAAAGATATAGTGCGTTGAAGTTCCGCGTGACGTCACGGGTAAGTACACTTTTTACATACAAGTGACGTCACGAGCCCTACTCCCGAACTTTGACGCTCTATAACTACATAACTGCTCTATAACTTTGTCGATTTCCATTGATTTTAAAAATAAAGAAATACGTGTCCAATATTTTTTGATAATCTAATTGACGGACTAATTAGAATTATAATTTTTCTACTCAGGCGTCCTCCGTATTGTATGACCATGAAAATTCTCCGCTTTTGTATCGACTACATTCAAATAAGTATATTTTTAATGTATGCTCAATATCTCTAAGTTAGTTAAAAGCACTGGCCAATGGCCATGCATTCTCATGCTATGTAGGTACTTTACATAATTGTATACACGTTAGTATGGAAGCTGCCATTAAATTATCGATCGGTTTTTATTGGATTCGCACTGTTGGCCTAAATTTTTCACTGCAGTTTAAACTCGCTTCCAAAATGAGAAGTAATACTTAAATGTAGGTAGTTAAAGTACAATAATACAAAACTGTTTTTTTATAAGATGCTTTTGCCCGCGGTTGATGTAGATTTTGTATAAAAATATTTTTTTAACTCTTATGTCCTTTTCTGTACTCCTCACAACGTATGCATTTCCCGATTATCGGTTTAAAGCGTAACAAACAAACAAACTCACAATCTTGGTGTTACAGGCGTTCTTAGGCTACGGGAACTGCTTACCAATAAGAGGACCGCATGCCTGTTTGCTTAGTGGTATGAAATGAGTATAAAAGGAGTCTTCAATGGCAATTTATTCCTACCTGCTGCAGATTAATAAAATAAAGCAAGTATTCTTATACTATTTTCTGTTCGCTACGCGGATATTGATAGCGCGTAGCAAGCTCTACGAAACTTATCTAGGACCCCTACTTACCTAAATGCAAACCACAAGTTTTAGATTGTAAGATAAATTAGTTTAATAGATTACCTAGTTAACGAACGATGTTCAATTACCTACTTGCCTGTCTATGTCTATGTCTACTTAATTATAATTAAATTGAAATCTATATTTCCAATATTTTTATACTTTATCTTGAAAAGCAGCCATAAATGCATCGTGTCTTGAACTTTGAAAGTCTCCGCCAAGTCACATTGTTAGATAAAAGCTGCGAGCCGTTGGTGTTGCAGTCAAGTTTGAGATAAGGAACTGTTTACACTGCTTGAGTCAATGTCCTCCTCGTGCGCGGACAAGGAAAACCTTGGAGTAGCACGTACTCCTTCCGCCTACTACTAAGGATTTACATAAAAAGCTGGCTACGTCCGATATCTTACCGGTTTTTATTTACACGCTTTTGAATTTAAGTAATTTTTAAATCCCAGTGTGACTAGTGCAATTATAGCGTCGTTATATAACCTAACTAGCTACTGATCTCGGTTCCGCTTGTGTGTTTCCTAGATATAAATTAGTCTATATGTGTTAATTTATACAAAAACAACAAACTAAGTGTCTTAATTTGATTACAAACCTAGGTTTAAAATGTTTCCTCAAATTTAGATACCTAAACATAGGTGATTGTAATCTGTTTTGCGAGGTTAATAAGTAAAGTGTACTCCAAGTTTCATCCAAATCCGTTCAGCTCTTACAGAGTTGAGTGGATACAAACAGAAAAAAAATCCAACCTCTTTGGTACAAACCTACTCACTCGCACACACTTATTTCGCATATTGCAATATAACATGACAACTGCAATTAGTGTGATTTGTGTGATGATATGTGCTCGCTGTTTTTTTTTTTGCACAAATACTATTTAGTTAAACTAGATAGCTAAAATACTGATTATCAAGTCAGAGGAGCCTTCAGAGTCATGAAACTACAGTACCTACTTATTAGATCAGCATCGCGTCTATTTAACTAAATAATCGGGGGCAGGTAACCTGGATAATGTTTAAATGTGTCCTAAAGTAGGAACGAATATTTGGACCTTCAAAGGGCGTTGATCTCACTGATTGTGAATTAATAATCACGTACCAATTGTTTTTGAAGCCCTTTGCGTAGTGTGCGTAATACAAATACGTGTGATGTTGACCTTAGTTCACTAATTGCAGCTCTTGAGATTATATTTAAATAAGCACCTCATTCAAAAAAACAGCTTCAATATTACAGATATAAAATAAATAACTAACTATACTTTGTTTTTTATAAATGACTGGTTTATACCTAAGTTCCGATTCTGATGAAATTTTGAGCGCCAAAGCCAGCGCCCAAAGAACAAGGTCAGCGAAAAGGCCTAAAACATTCTACAAAATGAAGGATTCCTTGTTACAGGAAAGGTTAGGTACAGTCTGACTAAAATATTTTCTTATTTAGTTACTTACCTCACTAGAATAAACAAAAACCTAGTTACTAACTTAAAGTGAAAAGCACCTAACAGCTCTTGTTTTCAGTTCAAGAATGTATGCAGAGCGGTAGGTAACGTGACAAGATTCCTTTCATATTTTTTCTCATTCATTCAATCATCACGTAGTGCAGTAACAGATAATACTGTTAGGAGCCTTCAGTTAGACCAGAGGGCTGATCGGCCAACTCTGTTGCAAACAGAAATAATTGACACCGATCCTGTTTTAACAAACTGCGATAGTTTGTCAACTGAAGTTCATTGAATTTCGACGGATGAAATGTCAAAGTTTGTTAAAACAGGATCGGTGTCAATCAGTTCTGTTTGCAACAGAGTTAGCCGATCACCCCGCTGGTGCACTCTCTGTTTCGATAGTTTTAAAATCTCAACGAAATTGTGCTACTCCATCGTAGAAGTCGCTCTATGTTCTTTACGCGCCCCTAGCGGCTGCCTCGTAAATAAATTGAGCCTGCATTAGTGGCAATTGTTCGCTATTGCTGCTTGTCGCTTGCACCTTACCAACTATATATACCTACTTTATACACTTCTACCACAGATTATGGAGGTGCTTCTACTGAATAAGAATAAGAATGTTTTTATTTAGCATAGCACACAACAATACACAGAAGAAACTTAACTAAAAGGACATAATAGGTGAAAAGGTAACATAACAATTAGTCGGTAGGTAAGAAGGTAATACTATAAGAAAAATTACAAAAGTTTTAAAAAAGAAACAGAAAATCTATTAGGAATAACAAAATACTTATCTAGTAAAGTAGACTGCCTACCTACCTAGAAATGTAACGTCATGCCGGTAGGTAGGTTTGTTGCGCTAATTAGTCTCATTCGTGTAGGTACTATGTCCAGCAGTGGACTGCGATAGGCTGATGATGATGATGATGATGATGATGTGTAGGTACTTGTCGTGTGGGCTAAACAGGTCCTATTTCAGCATGTGCTGCCAACACCAGTGAGAGTCAGCGCTGATTTTCGAATACTGACTTCTGTGAACGTGGAAATAGATACGTATATAACAATAAAAATACTAAGTACCTAGAACAGATTGTATCTATCGCTCCCCGCTGACATTCTTAATTTTCTTCTATGAGCACAAAATAATTAATAGGTTAGTTACTAAGCATCATTCATGAATTTCTAAACAATGCAATGAAGACAAATGTATTTGCATCTATTCTAGATGGTTTATACAGCGCTGAGGATATGGATATGGTTAGATTTCATCCTCTCCTCTCAGCCTTTACTTGTCGGCCATAGGGAAAACATAGTCAATACGTGTGGAGCTGACTAAGCCGCGGGTTTCCTCACGATTTCCTTCACCGTTTTGAGCACGTGGTAATGCGCACATAACTTTTTTCGAAACGACAATCCATTTTTGCCAGCCGAGATTCGAAACCACGATCTCCGGATCGGAAGTCAGGGTATATATCCCACTAGACCTCATACCTAAAAGTACGGTAGTATAAGCAGAGCACCTAGTTTAAATACCCTTAAAGATAATATCCCAACAAGAATCCCATTTTGAAAACACCAACCCCACTGAGCTCACCGAACTTGTTTAACTGCAAAAAATGGAATCAAAAGAAATCGCAGAGATACGCGAGCCATTAACTTTTTAACCATTTTTTTGGGAATAACGGGATTCTCTAAAATATTTGCGTGTAATCTTTTGCTTTTGTTTTTTGCCGGGATAAAGTTTGATTCCCACACTCTTCAACAGAGATAGCCCGATGAAGAGTTAAACCCTAATTGGGACCTACATTTTAGACTATCATATTTAGTAATTGTGAAATTGACTAAGGTTAAGGTAGGTAGGTAATTGTAGAAAGGTAAAGTTAAGGAGGATTATCAGATGATGATCATGAATTTTACCTGTGAGGTAGAAACTATCTACACATTTTTTTATATACTAAGAGCAGGTTTGAATAGAGAGGAGTGGAAGGAGGGAAGGGAGGCCTTTGCCCTGCAGTGGGACAACTCAGGCTTAATAATAATAATAAGAGCAGGTTTGGGGTATACCTTTGCCCAGCAGTGGGACGATACAGGTTAATAAAAAAAGACCAGGTTTTGTGTGTTTGTAAGGGTTAATCTCGAAAAGTCATCACCATCATCAGCCTATGGCAGTCCACTGCTGGACAAGGGCCTCCCCTAATGAGTGCCATTCTGCCCTGTTTTCAGCTCGACGCATCCGGCTTCTACCAATTGTACTTTCGCAGATCATCACTCCACCTGGCTTGAGAGTGTCCTGTGCTACGTTTGCCGAATCTCAAGGCAATGAACCGATTTTGAAAATTAAATAACTCATAGAAAGTTATCACTATCTCTGAATGCTGTAAACTAGCTGACCCTCCCGCAGAATAGTTTGATTGTCTTTTCTCATTTTTAAAGTTTATTGAAAAGATAATAAGATCGTATTTTACACAACACATTACCTGGGACATGACTCTGAAACGAGGAGCACGCGGCCTAGAGCAAGTGTTTTCAGCACTCAAAGTGGTATACCTGCCTACCTCCTGTACTCAAAGTGTCATGCGGAGCCCGCAGTCAACGTACTAGTGTCTTCTAGTAGTGTAACCAGTGAAACACACTTGCATGGCGCCCCGCGCGTAGATCGTTGTATTGTATTAATCGTTGTATTGGCTAGAACTTATACAAAATGGTGTCAGAGACTTATATAATAATATAATAACTAATATAATATATTCATACTTTGATCTCATTACGGCAATCATCATCATTATCATCAGCCTATAGCAGTCCACTGCTGGACATAGGCCTCCCCTAATGAGCGCCATTGCGCCCTGTCCTGAGCTCGACGCATCCAGCTTCTACCAGCAGCCTTTCGCAGATCGTCACCCCACCTGGCCGGAGGGCGTCCTACACTACGGTTGCCGAGCCGCGGTCTCCACTCAAGAACTCGTTTACCCCAACGGTTACCGGTTCTTCGGCAGATATGGCCAGCCCACTGCCACTTCAGCTTGCTAATTCTCTGAGCTATGTCGACAACTTTAGTTCTATGTCTGATAAACTCGTTACGGATTTTATCCTTCAGAGAAACCCCGAGCATAGCTCGCTCCATAGCTCGCTGAGCGACTTTAAACTGGTGGACTAGCCGTACTGTGAGTGTCCACGTTTCGGCTCCGTATGTCATGACGGGTAGGACGCACTGATTGAAAACTTTTGTTTTCAAACATTGCGGTATGGGTGACGAGAAAACTCGACGTAGTTTTCCAACTGCTGAACAACCCAGCTTAATCCTCCTCTTGGCCTCCTTCTCGAAGTTGTTTCTACCCAACTGCAAAATCTGCCCGAGGTATGTATACTCCGAAACAACTCAATCAACGAAACGAACAACTCAACGGCAATCATGTTTTTGTATTTCTTTTTTGGTACCAAAGCGCGATTTTCATCGACAAGATTTAGGTATAAATATTTATATTTTTGACATAGGCACGTACATACATCGTACGATTGGCAAAGTTGGCAGTCCCAGTCTAAGACGGTAGTAGGAAAGTACGTAAGTACCTATTATTAACAAAGACTAGTTTGTAGATTGGTCTCCTAATGTCTAAGCTATTATTAAAAGGGCGATCACTCGAAATTTGAATCTAACAGGACTGAATATAAGTGCTATTTTTATTTCCCTACATGGGCTATGAAGTAGGATACCTAGGATACCTACCTATATTCTGACATGAAATGTTAATAAATTTTCTGTGTAAATATAAAAAGTGATGAAGCCACTCGAATAGACCTACTTACCTATAACAAAATTCTTCAACCATTTTTTTCTTCTACTAGCCAAAAATGTTGAGTGTCAAGTATTTTTTGTGAGGCGAATAAAGTTTATTAGGAAAGTGGGATAAAGGTTTCGATGTGTACCTACAAAAAATGCCATATTGTGAAAGGTCGCCCCGTCGTTGCCTGACAAAAACCTTAGTGTTATCGTAAACCCCTCTCATTTGTATTTTTTTACGTTTTGATAGAGATGCGAGAGCAGGTACCTCCCTAACCTAGGTAGAATGAGCTTTGCAAACTACCGAAGAAACTTGTTTGGTGGTATTATGGTATTGGTATACCTATGCTTAATTTTATCTAAATTCATAAGGTCCTTTACAGCATGTAATTTAAATTAATATTTTAGAAGATATTACAGATTTAAAATGCAAGGACATAGGACGGTAGGTACCTACCTACTATTAAAAGGTTTAAGGTTTAATATCATTTTATTCTCAAAAAGACAAGATTTAGTCACTTACATGAGAAAAGATTTCATAAAAAAAGCAGGTTAGTCGTTCAATAGTTTAGACAATGTTTAGTACTCATTTAACTCATTTCAGTTTTCTAAGAGAAAAATCTTGAACAATATGTTTAGCTAGTTTACTTTTGAATGCGTTAAATGAGTTTACATTTTTTATATCAGAGGGTAGGTTATTGTAAAGCTGTGCGCCCTCATATACTATAGTTGTTTTTCCATAGTTTGTACGGATTTTAGGTAGAACCAAGAAAACTTGCACGACGAGTATTACGTTTAGTTATTTCTTTTTTTGTTGTAAAGGCCAAAGTCGTATGAATTGTTTTGTTGATGATATTATCACATACTATCACTTCACTATGGCTATTACTATCACTACACACAATAAAAAAGTCGCTTCCCGCTGTCTGTCTGTCCCTATGTATTCTTAGAAATATAGAAGGGAAACACAGATAATTTTAGAAGTATCTAATGTGACACACATTTTTTTGCGCTTACATTACAAACACTGGCTGACACCCTACGAGATAGTTCAAAATAATGTAGGTAGGTAAAGTTCTACGAAAAATCCGCAATAGCATATATCTCTTAGGTAGGGATAACACACAATAACCATTTTTTATTCTTTACTTTTTACGAGAAATAATGGCTTATTTACGATGTGATTTTAAGCAATCCTTATCCAATAAGTACCTTGAATACATTGTGCATTTATAGATTAGCATGTAATATTACAGATTTAAAAAGTAAGGACATAGCGGTTGCGGCGGTACCAGCATTGCACCCGTGCGAAGCCGGGACGGATCGCTGGTAGGTAAATAATAAATAAATAAATATTGCTGGATACTATCATATGACATCATACACCTACTTTTTTTTAAAATAAATAATCACACAGCATCATGCAGCCCCAAACTAAGCAGAGCTTGTATTATATAAGGGAACCACATGGCTATCGCTTAATGTGCAGCTTACGGCCAGCGTTCTTATTAAGGGGCGCGACATATACCTAGGTATTTAAATATCTCCTGTTATGTACCTACTTAGCAAACAAACCTTACCACATCAATTGAATGAAACTATTTTGCTTTATATATAAATGGACGATCCCATAATAATGATCCCCAACCCGCATGCCCAGCGTGGGGATTATGGGTATATCCCCCTTTATTAGGGGAGGCCTATGTCCAGCAGTGGACTGATATAGGCTGTTGTGGTGGTGGTGATGGTGGACGATCCCATTATCGCGGGTGCAACATTTAGACGCAATCGAGGTTAAGTATTGGTAAAATGGAAAGCATTTAGTTTCCTAAGAACTAAACCTAACTACAAAAGAAAAGGTGGCTGCCCTCAATGTGGTAAAATTTTGCCCCACCGTGTATACGAGGGTTTATCCAAGACCATTTTTTTCATCTTGAAAGACGACGGTTTGTAATTTTATTATATTTTATTTTCTAGTGTTTTTCTGATGTATCGTTTATTATTACAGGTATTTTAACCGTTATACGTTAGTAATAAGACCCAAGTATTAGTGAAATGCAACCAATGACTATTCCAACGGGAATTCTCTGAAAAAGAAAATTGTGCGCCAATCTTTTTTGTCATTGTCGCCATTGCTATAGCAGAAAACAGAACCTGGCCGAAGACTGGACGACTGGACTTATAAACCGTACTCAACGTAGTACTATACCGCATAATATTATGAACAATAATTAAATTAGGTATACTTGATACTAAAAATAATGGAAAACTATCCCAGAAGCCATATAATAAAGAAGTGAAGTGAAGTGAGTATCCACATATCCACATCTTCTTTACTTCTTAGATCGACATGAAGTTCCACAACGCTAGACAGCCTAGACAGAGAACTTAATCTATGCTAGACAGCAGAGACTTATTTTATGTCCACAGCTGATCGATCGGCAATCAGCTGATTGCAATTATCAATTTTGACATTGACTTAGATGACTGATAAAGACATGACAGCCAGCAGCGACCAGTGTTGCCAACTAAAATACATTTTGTCCAGATCTGGCTTATATTGACTCAATTCCACAATTGGATCGCTAGGCCCCAAAATACTCGATATTTAAAAAGCTGCCGCCGGCTTCGTTCGCATTGTAGCGGGATAAAAATCATTATATACGATTCACACGGAGCGGATTCGTCGGAGAGCACCGGAGAGCATTATAACATGCTAAAAGAAATTGAAACATCCACAAAGCAGTTAAGTCCTTAATTGCAGTACCTACATTACCTACCTACACTTAGTAGGTAAGCAAACTCCTTGTGACCTTTATAGTCTAATACTTTTATTATTTATTAACTCTTTGCTTGCGACGTAACTGATGTATCTGTTTGTGACACGTAGGAATGAAAACGATACTGTTTAACATCGATGTATCATTCATAGACATCGATGTTTTCATAAGAACCCCTAAAATAAAAGTTATCTCGCTCTTTAGGAACGATGTTTTGTGATTATTATTATGAGCGATACTTTGTCATGCTATTCGCCTAACGCCATATTATGTAGATACTATAATCGCTGCTCGTTCGCTTCTTTTCAGCCAAAGGCACGAAATTGACAGAATTGTTGTGAACTTGTTTTTAAATTATATTTAGCGAATTAAGTATATAATAAATAAATAAGTAATGCTCACTAACACATCGTCATCTAGCACCAACTAAGCAGAGCTTTTATAATGGGACCTACATGACTGATGTACTTCTAAAATATTTTTTTTTGTAAATACTTACATATTTTACCTACATAGAAAACACCCAGACCCGAGACAAATATCTGAAGATACTGCAAACATTTGTCCTGGGTCGGATCTTCGCCCGCTGCGCCACAGAGATCGTCAAAAAAGAGGTTATTAAATATTTTTAATATTCCTGTGTTTATAATTTTTCATAACATCAAAAAAATATAAATCAATATTTACAACGTGCTAAAACATCGAGGTTTCTTTCGTTGCTATTTCACTTCTTTCTAAATTGAAGTTTTTTATGAGCGATATGACACGTGAGAGCCAAGTGACATAAAATTAACTTTTTTCCAAGAATGATCAAATCACTAACTTCATCCAAGAGGGCATTCAAACCGAGTATTCACTCAAATAATTAGTGTTACTTGTTCAACCGTCGACATAGCATTAATATAAGAAACGTAGGCACCTAGTGTGTAAGTATATATAACAAAATTTATGTAATATATAAATTTATATTATATATAACAACTTTAAAATATATAAAATAAAGTGCTGGAATATTTCCGGCAAGAACCCCTTACTTAAGTTAGAAAGCCAACCTTAAAATATATATACAATTATGTTCAGTTTAAGCATGCTAAATTTGTTACTGAATAATTATTGTTACATTTATTGGTTAAAGTTTATTAAATATTCGTTTTAAGTTTTTATTTTTGAATATTTGAAGTTCTTATAATACATATGTACCTATTAATCATGTACCTATGAACTTAGATACCATAAGTACCTACTACTTGATTATTACTATTATTATATGCTGTGTCCGCCTGTAATTGATTTCTATATCAGAATGAAAACTTTGTCAGTTTAACCCTACAATGTATTGACATTTAAGCTGTTGGCGTTCCTATTAATAATAAATAAATAAAAATTGCCAAGCAAGACAAATAGGTAAGTTCCTTAGGCTTTGTACAGTTTTCTTCGATGACGACTCTACAGAGTGGACACTTCATTAACTAGTGGTTCGCCCTAAGAGATCTTCTGAGGTACTTACAAAATACAAGTATAGACTTTTTATAAAAAATAAACCAACTTCAAATAAATCACATCTTACTTCTAGCCTTAAAGAATTTTAAAAATCTATTCACAATTGACGGAGATATTGGTGATCATAGAGCGAAAATTACAAGTGAGGATGAGGTTTCTTGAGTTTTCCGGGAAAGGTACCGATCCCTCAGGAATAAATTTATATGGGAACACCTCTGAACTCTTAAAAACAACTCTCTTACTCTTTTAAACAAAAAAAAAGAATATTCTTCTTCTTTTTGTTTATTTATGGCCTAAAAAGAATTTTGAAAATCGGTTTACAATTGAAGGAGATATCGGTGAACATACTTAAAAAAAAGTCGAAATTGAGAAGGACGAATTGAGAAGGAGGAGGTCATTTTTGAAGTCGGTTAAAAGTAAAAATAGAATTTATAGTAGATTCCAATCAACTTTTGTGTTTTATAGGATGAAACGATATCATCTAGCCATCGATACTTTTCCTCGATACCGTATCGGATATTAGGTAACAAAAAGTATCGATACCTACTTGTATCGGACCGTTTTTTCGTAGTCAAGAAGTATTTAGGAACAGCAGTGTAAGTACATGGTATGCTCTTAAGTATTTATTTTAAAAAATATTAAGAAAAAAGAAGTCGGTTTTCTATGTACTCCCTTAAAACAATAACAGATGTTTTCCAGTTAATCGATTTTTAAATTGTTAAATATTTTACTCATGAAACTAACGTGAATTGACTCATTGATATTGAAAAACGGAATCCTGATGAAGACTCTCTTAACGAGTCGAAACGCCGTCGGTGCCTTCATCGATGTAACGTACGTCACGTTGCGTACGTGAAAATTCCCGTTTTTCATTAAGTTAAATATTTTTTGATTAAATAAATTCCTTTGAAAACGTGATGTGATGCATTTTATTTAGTAGCACGCAAGCCTATTTAAGAAAATAATGAAGAAAATTAACAAAAAGGATGGCTAATTAATATTTACAAGTATACCTTGAGCTATGCAGATCTTAACAAACTATCTAAAGGTAGCTCAAATGAATATTATTTGATTTTTTCTGTTTCCATGAATATAGGAAATAGTATGAAGGCATATTTTTGGCATTTTCTGACGTCAGTTCGGCAGATTATGGCAGAATTTTGGGCCAGTGTGTGCCACTCATGTGGCAGAATCGCCACTTTTGAGATGGTCACCCTGTTTGTGGCGTCAAAAAATAATGAAAAAACACTGTGAGTTGGACTCTTCATAGTGTTCGCTAATTTAAATTTATTTACATTACACGTACGAGTAGGTACCGAGTACATTTGTCGGGATACAAGCTGCCGCATCAGAGAAAACCTGAGACCGAAACATTGAGCATGTCGCAAAATACTGTAAGTTTAATAACACGATAATATTATTATACCTACTCATTTTGTACCAACTTTAATGGATACCTATTAAAATAGGCTTTCCCAGCCCTGAAAAATGATAGACTGCTTCGCGCTGCACTTGGGCAAGAGGTGGACAAAGTTCCAGTTTGGGTGATGCGCCAGGCTGGTAGATATTTGCCAGAATTTCAAGCAGTAAGGGCAGAACACGACTTCTTCACTGTTTGTCGGACGCCAGAACTCGCATGCGAAGTGACTCTGCAGCCTCTCAGAAGATTTGAACATCTAGATGCATCTATAATATTCAGCGACATCCTTGTAATACCTCAAGCACTCGGAATGACTGTAGAAATGCACCCTGGTGTGGTAAGTAGCTATAGAGCTACTAGTAGTTCACATATAGATGTCTACTACTAGCAGTACCTAATAAATAGTGAATAAAACACTAATGATGAATGTTTGTGTCATTACCATTGATAGAACCACATTACTATGAAAAATTAAATTAAACAAAGTAGATAATTGCCTAATGAATTACTTCATTTATTTCATAACAAATAAACATACAGATGTTTTATACACATGTATAAAATAGAATTAAATTAAACACTATCTATTATTCACAGGGTCCAGTGTTTCCGACTCCAATGCAAGATCCATCCGAAATAGACAAGCTTGAAGTTGATGGAGCCATCTCAAGGTTATCGTATGTTGGGGATGCCATTACTCTGACTAGGCATAAAATTGAGGGGAAAGTTCCTCTAATAGGATTCACTGGTGCACCTGTAAGTATAAATAATTTTCATTCAGTCACTGACGCTTTTACTATCTCAATGCTTTTATCCAACTTCAAAAAAGTGGAAGCAAAAGAAATTGATCATCACACTAACAAAATCAAATCTTTTAAAGATTAGCTGCAGGCATATCCTCTTTATTACTACTGAAAAGCTATGATTTATTATTTAAAAACAGTATATTCTAATTGTGTAATTGTTTCTTTAGTTCACATTAATGGGATACATGATTGAAGGTGGTGGCAGTAAGACAATGTCTAAAACTAAGGACTGGCTAGAGAGACACCCTAAGGATGTTCATAGGCTTTTGAAGCTACTGACCGGAGTCATCATTGACTATCTAGTTATGCAGGTAAAAAAAAACATTATTTTGCAACACATTTTTTGTGAAACAAAACATTTTATATACTTATCTTAAAACTTGTTTGTTTTGATTTCAGGTTAAAAGTGGTGCTCAATTACTGCAAGTGTTTGAGTCAAGTGCTGATCATTTAACCAGAGAACAATTCTTAGAATTCTGTATACCCTATCTTAAGGATATAAGATTTGGTGTAAAAACTAAGCTAACCGAGAAGTCCTTGGAGCAAGTTCCCATGGTAGGTTAGGTCTTTAAAAATCAACTTTGAAATGCCCATCCATCTTTACGTTTTGAGTGCTGAATAACACAACCCTTCATGTTTACCAGCACTGGCACCCATGCCCGAGGCCAGCAGTCAATGGGCTACATAGGTAAATTAATTTCTGTGAGAATTTACAACTTGGAAAATGATCCCCAATGCAGTGTTTATTCATTTTTAACATAACATCAATTTTTACTATAGGTACTTGATAACTTTACAGACTGTTTTCGCAAAAGGCGGTGGCCATTCCTTGGATGCTCAAGCAGAATTAGGTTATGAAACTATTGGATTAGACTGGACAGTGGATCCCATCGAAGCTAGGAAGATAGTTGGCAATAACATCACATTACAAGGCAATCTTGATCCACAAGACTTGTACAAAACTCCTGTAAGTATAACTTATTCTATTATTACAACAACCTTGACAGATCAGTGAGTCTACAATAAAATAAAATTGATCTGAATTTTGTTCAAATCTTTAAGTGAAACAATTTTGATTTTGAAAATAAAATTAGTTGTTTTATTGCAGGAAGAACTAAAGAAACTTACAACAGAGATGGTCCTAAAATTTGGCAAAAATAGATACATCGCCAATTTAGGACATGGAATTACTCCGCAAACTCCTATTGAGAGCATGACTATTTTTACAGAGACTGTACATGAGGCTATATAAATAGGCTTCTTTTAAGCCTGTACAAAGGTAGAGTAAACGGTAGAGTCAACTAGCGTACTACACTACTATTTCCAAAATCCACTACCAGTTTTAGTAAATAAATAAATAAAGAACTAATTCACTACTCTTTCAAGTTTTAGTTACTACTCACTACTCTTTCAAGTTTTAGTTACTACTCGCTACTCTTTCAAGTTTTAGTTACTCTACTGATACTGTCTATAATGGTATATAAGCGACAGTTTATTTAATATAGGCTGATATGCGGTGAATTGAAATGATTTTTCATTACCAAAATGGTTTTCATCATTGATTGTCATCATCACTATGTGTTTGTCAATGTTAATCATCCGCGTATCAACCTATACTTACAAACTAAAAGTATAGGTAGATAGATAGAAAACTCTTTATTGAACTAACAAACAATAACAATAATAGTTAGTACTCTACCGATACTAAACCTTTTACTCTACCCAGGTACACCAGGCTATAAGCAAAGACACTGCAGAACTGCAACTGAGCATAGATTCTTTTGCAGTTTTAATTATAAATTGATATGGTAGAAGAAAGCAAAGTAGACCTTTCAGTATGTGTGCTAGCATTTAATGTTTGTTGCTGGGTAAATAAAAATTGTTATTGGGATGTTTGACTTGAAATTGTTATTATCAGAGACCCTGTGTACATATACCTGAAAGGCTTGAAAATGCTATCTACTTCTTTCACCGTGTCACTAAACTAGCCATGCTATTTTCACTAGAATTAATATGGTGTATGAAATGACATGATTCTTAAATTTGTATTCTGCGCATTCTACAGAAATAATAAGTTTACCTATGAATTTGCCGTTCTTATAGTACGGGCGATTTGAAATATATCTTTTCTATGACTGACAAAAAGTTCTAACTTCAATAGTAAAAACAATGTAGTAGTTATTAAGAACAATGACGTTAAAAAAAATATAAGCCAAGCAGAGTTTCTTGCCAATTCTTCTCTGTTTGGTCGCGTTACGAATTGGTAGTAAATTTAAAAAATGACGTTTCAAAGTGTACTATACAGTTCCCACTGAATAAATGAATTTTGAGTTTGAGTTTGAATGAAATTTTGTTTCAAAAACATGGATGGAACTCTATTTTCTCAGTATCTATTTCATCGAGGCCACATTAAAAATACTAGTTCAGTCGTGGTAGCAGTGCGGCACAAACGGTACCCAACATTAACCACGTTGGAGCAAACACTACAAACGAACGACACAAAAATCTGATAAATTAATCCCATGCTCGCCCAAAAACAATGGTCGAATTAAAGGCGATTGTGGAACCTATGATTCTCAATCTACGGCTGAGTTGTCAACAGCTTTCGACTTCAGCCTCAAAACAATATTGCTCCATCATCATCATCTCTTATTTCACTCTAAGTGAGGTCGGCACAATATTGCTCCATTTGCGCCAATGGGTGCCACACGAACTGAATGCTGGTGATCATTCAGTTCGCGATGTACGATTGAGGCATGCCTTGCGTTGCTCAACTGACAGAAACGAAGGGATTTTAAACCGTATTGTCACTTGCGACGAAACATGCGATTCTTTTTGATAAATCGTAAGTGCTCTTCATGTTAGCTGGATCCTGTTTCAGCACCTAGGCTTTCTCAAGTGTTTGGCTGTCTAGTGCCGGTATGATTCATCACAGCTTCTTACCAAACGACATGGAGCCTTACTCCGGATACGTACTGTAAAGAATTGAACACAGTGATGGAGAAGCTTTTAAATCTCCAGCTAGCTTTGGTCAATCGCTGGTCCCCGATGCTCCTGCACGACAACGCACGACCCCATACTGTACAGCAGACGGTCTCCAAGTTGCAAGAGCTAGGGTTGGAATCTCTCCGATTTCCACCGTACTCACCAGACCTTGCTCCCATAGACTTTTACTTATTTTAAAATTTTTACTACTTTACAAGAATAAAATTCAATACCCGAGAGGCAGTATAGAATGCTTTTAAAATTAGTTGTCTCCCGTCCAGCCGACTTCCATAAAAAGGGCATCGTAACCTGTCACTGCGCTGGCAAAAATGCATCGATACGATAGCATGGGTGAATAATTCGATTGATAAGAGTAAAATATATATACATTTTTGTATTTTTTTATATAACGGCAATTTCATAGGTAGACCACAGATCCAATATAAATATAAATAAGCAGGACTAAAATAATAGTTACATTGAATAGGAAGCTTTAGAATTCTGGCTCGTAGCTGCAGGGATATCCTCTTCATGGCTGCCAACAGATTTCTTCACATACTGAAATAATATTTAGTATTTAGACAAATAATAGACATTACAATCGGATCCCATGACTAGCACTTTTGGATGCCAATTTCTATGCACTTTGTGCCTCGTTTGTGACGCAGATGAGTACAATTTGCCGGCCTTGTTGCTGAGATATTTACATAAATTGTATGGTCTTGATGTCAATGAAAAATCTATTTTTGATTCCCAAAATCACCAACTATACAGATAACAACATAAGGGCCAGCGTTGACTGATGGCATGGCAAATTATTTTTCAACCCCTAATGATTTTAGCACTTACATTCCTTTAGTGATTCTGAAAGATTTTCACTAAACTTATCATTAAACTTAAAGGAGCTGTCTCTTGTAGGTGGGGATAATACGAGACGAAATGACTTTTAGCTATTTATTACAAGTTTTAGCGATAAAAGTGTTACTCAGAATCGACCACAGTATGAAGCCCAAGCCTTCCGCGTCATGCCACCGTATTCCGCGAGCAAGACCCATAGGTAATTTCGTGTCGTCATATCATTGTGACTTCTAAGATATTCAAAATAAGGTTGAAAACTTAAAACGCTCAGCAGGTCAAGATTGAGGGGCGGGGCGCGAGGGCCGAAACAAACACCACCATACTACGGGATTCCATGGCGCACCGCAACGTACCACAGAATCCTCCAGACTGCCAGAGCATGCCATACCACGCAGTGCTATGCTGTGAATCCGCGCCGGCCCTTACTATACTACAGTTTAAGTACAACTTAGTGTTTGTATACAAACCTGAGGATTCACTTGAATCTGCTCATCCATTTCCTGAATATACTGATGTAGTTTGGTGCACGCAGCCATTTGCTGTTCCAGAACGCACAAAGTCTCTGGAGACGCATACTTTTCAGGACTGTCTAAGAACACCACCATACCGTCTTTTTGATTGATCATTGCGTAGATTTCGCCATCTTCTATCTGTAAAGATTTTTATTATTTTAGCATTAGGGTTCGGGAAAACTATTCATCAGGGGTCATTGAGTTCTTTGAATTCATTATCCTCCGTCTCTTTCAGTAACAGAAACTGTAAGAACCGAATGCAGATTATGGAGGTAAATTTTTGACGAGTGGGAAATGGGAGCACGGTCGCGCCAACCAGGTAAAAAAACGCCAGGCATGCCGGCCTATGATCCTAAACACAGGTGCCATCCTGCTCTTCATCCTGCTCTGCCAAAAAAGGACCCCAACAGTTCATGAAAATAATCGTAATCGTTTTAAAAGTACTAAACTACCATACCATGCTGAGAATGTAAGCTTCGGCCTGTGCTGGACCTGTTAAATTGACTCGGAACGCCACGTCTGTAAGAGATAGCGTCAAGAATGTCTTGGTCAGTCTTTGGATATTCTTCTTGTACATTGAGTTTAAAACCTGAAAGAAAATTGAGGTATTTAAAAATAAATCTAAACGTAGAGTAATCACTCATAGAAACCACATGATGGAAAGCCAATCTAAGTCTACGGACACTAAGCCAGCGGGCGCGAGGCGGCGGCGGCGGCGCGAGGAACGGCGCGTTTCAATGCATAGATTTATATGGAAGTGGTCTCGAAGGCAGCGGAGAGGCGTACGAGCGATGCGCGCCAGTTTAGCGGTGCCCGCGTCTGCGTTATAACAACACTTAGCCACTCTAGCGCCACGCGATCTGCCCGCTGGCTTCGGGACCGGGTTTCCGTTGCCGCGCCGCTCCCCGCGCCGCCGCCGCCACCGCCCCGCAATCGCTGACTTCGAGACCGCGGCCTAATAAAGCTGTATTGACATAAATGTAAACGTACTACCCAATAGAAGGGTAATGCGTGAGAATTTGTATCGGAACAGTTGTCGCCAGTTTGTTTCTTCCTCTCCCTCACATTAAGATAATACATTCCACAAAGTTTGTTAGTTTGTACACAAATACAGAAACTAAACAACGTTCTCTCACACACGTTAAAAAAACTCATCCGCAAAATTGTATGAAATTATGAGCCAATGCTCGTACTTTACTGACAACGCCTAATATACTCTTTCTATTAACTTACTTTTTAACTTTACTTTCACAAAAAAATTCTAATATTTATTTACAGGTGACGCTCAATGCCCTTTTTAGTAGTTAATAGGTCGGTTTACTCTTTTGTGGCTGCGCCAGTAGTACTTCTTACTGATATGAATAGGCTAGGTCAGAACCTTATATCTACTACTTATTGTTATTATTGCGACGCTGACTCTGACTAATTTGAGGTATAATGTAATTTACCTGATTGACTAGTCCCATATTCTTGTCTCTGATGAATGTCTCCCGATGTTTGATGGCTGCGTGTTGGGTGGAACCCAGCTCATGGTAAGCCACCGATAAAGGTTTAAGAAATCGGCAGACAACTTGAGATGTGTACTTGGGCATTGGTAAAATCTAAAACATCGCAATATGATCAATATTCTTTATTCCCTATCATGTGAAGCTGCGTACGGACCGCGCGTACATCGGTACGCGTGTCCTGGAAAGCCATGGACACAGGAACACGCTGTCCGTACGCACCTTGACACGCGACCAAAAACCGACTGACGCGGCTCGCGCGGTACGCGTACCCCAAGAGTGTATGCGTAGCTGCAAGTATGGCGTTTCAGGACAAGCGTACCAATGTACGCGCTATCCGTACCCAGCTTCATATAACATTTAGATTCATGCCAGCAAAATGATGACCCAGATCTGCAGTCAGTGTTATAGCTGGATTGTTTTTGTTTAAACGAAGAGATAAGGTAGGTACTCAGGAACTCACCTTCGCATGTAAGATAAATGAAACTAAAATATATTTCTTGTAAGCCTCCAGCATAATATGTGAGACTACCATTGAAGGCACAGTCACAACCACTTCAAAGAAATACAATGCCCTGTCATAATTCTTCATTGCAGTGTAGATCATGCCTCCATAGTAATAGTAGAGCAGGAAGTGCTTGGAATCATTATTGCCGCCAAGCTGGAACAGTCATCAGAATATGTCAAACAAAGCAAGTTGATTAAAGTATCTAAAGGGGACACCATTTTTTTCATCTTGGACGATGGTTGTCATTTTTATGAAATTTTATTTTCTAGTGTATGTCGTTTATTAGTCATGGTATTATAACCGTTATATGTTAGTTATAGGACACAAGTATTAGTGAAATGGAATAAAAGAAGATTACCGGGACTCTTGACAGAAAAGGGGGTTTTTAACTGTTTGCTATGGAGATACCTTTGCATTTAGGAATGACTACTTTTCTGTGCACTACTACATTTTGAACAGTTGCTAGAAAATAAATAAGCAAAACACATACCTCCAAACTAATTCCTGTAACATCAGTTTCCAAGAACTCTATAGCTGGTTTCATACATTTGGAAAGCAGACAGAGTTGACATAAGTCTGCATGGATGGAGGTCAGCTGAGAATCAAACAGCTGTATTTTTCTAATTGCTTTTTTGAGGATTTCAATGCCTCTGATTGGCTGTTTAATTTCAACAAGGTGGTTTGTTAAAAGGTGGCAAAGGTCTGCATCTGTATCATAAAATAAAAAACAATGTATATAGTTGTAATGATTACTTACAATAATAGAAGTTGACACACCAAAATCCTTACCACTGACAAAGCCACACAGTGGTCGTGTATGTCTGAGACCCAATTCAGTACATTACTTTGGTTTTGGTATAGATCCTGAGATTTGAGTCATCATCATCATCATCAAGCAATATTCCACCGCATGGACATAGTCCCCCCCCCCCCCCCCCTCACCCCCACAATGAGCGCCATTATGCCCAGCTCGAGGCATCCAGCTTCTACCAACAGCTTTTTGCAGATTGTCACTCCATCTAGCTGGAGGGCATCCCTCACTACATCTGATTGATATTTGTACAGTATCTAAAATGCAATAGGTATTATGCACTCACACAAAGGGCATCCCACACTACATCTGATAGACATTTGAATTTATTAATACTACTACTATATATATACGTTATCTAATATAATTATATATAAACTTAATATCTACTTGTGAAATAATAGATACTAATAAATAATAAATACATACTAATAGGTGATAATGTAACTTCTACTGCTACTACTTACACAAATCAGGCAGAAGGCGTACTTGTTCACCATTGCAGTTATTCAAAAAGTCTTGTATCTGTTGGATCATCGTTGATTTATCTGCATCACCTGTGCCCTGCAATCAATCAAACATTCTTTATTACTTTATAACTATTTACTTCCTAGGCTTTAAGCCCCCAGCAACTTACTAGCCCTGCAAGCTGGAAGATGAATCAACAAAGAGGAATCAGTAATTGACAACCTTCAAGTTGCATTGGGTTAATAGCGGGATGATTCTATTTTTATATTATGATATGGTAACACCACTTTCCCTCTTGTTCTATACAATTCAGTCCATCCAAAGTTTGCCTGGAAGAGATCGCACTTATGTCGCTTTAATAGTTTGGTTAGCTTATTTCATTTTAGCTCATACTGGTGTGCAATAAATAGATCTATCTTTTAAGATTGATTCTCGCTGGAAGACAAAATGTTTGAATACAATGTGTACATTATACCATGGGTTTTATTAAGATAAATAGTCTTGGGAAATTACCAGGTTTTATTGAGTTAAACAGTCTTGGGAACTTACCGGAGGTAAAGAAAACTTGGCCACAAGTACTGCCATCACTCCAAGTGAATGTTGTTGAACATCAAGAGTTTCCAGAACTGTGTTCAAGTGGGCGCTGTTCCTTTGCAAGACCTCCTCCGACTTATTGATAGTATCGCACAATTCCCGAATATTGCCTGCAGTTAATGAATAGTTATGTAGGTACTTAGAACATAAAGGCAGGTACTAAAAAAAAATGTACCCAACTACAGTTAAGATCAGATTTTATTTGGCCTTATTTGTTTACATTTTTTGGCTGAAATATGAAAACATAGTAGGTTTATGATTAATGGTATTTTAAAATTTATTTCGTACCTGAAGCAGACATTGTTCGGACATTATTTACAAACTGTTCTAAAGGGGAAGCCATCTCTCATGGGTTTGCTCTTGAGGCTCCTAAAAATGTCTTATTTTGGTTGGATGTTGTAATTTCTTCAGGCCTATGCTTTGGCAGACAATTTACAATTTACCTCACCACAACAAATCAAAGCAAGCATTAATCAAGAAAACAAGGTAGGTTAGCAACTCGTAGCGATAGTGATACGCGTAGAGCAGCGTTGCCAGTATGAATTTTGGAAAAGGTACGGTTTTTCAAAATTTTATGCCTATTTTTTTTGCCTATTTCTCAACTTGATTTTACTACTAAATTTATAATATTTTTTTGATATATTTTATGATATATTCTTATCATTAGGTTTTCATTACCGCAATAAAAAAAATGAAATAGGTTTTTTAGTTTTTTTAGTAGGTTAATTGAATTTCATCTTTAGAACACAAAAATTTAACTACGGTAAAAAATCCGTAAAAAGTCCAGTAAACCTCATGATCCGAAAAAAATTCCCTGAGGCCGGAAAAAGTCCGATAACGAACAAAAAGTCCGCGCCGGCAACGCTGATGGTTAATACCTTCACTTCACTTCACTTCTTTATTAAATGGCTTCTGGGACAGTTATCCACAATTTCACCAGTATCAAGTATAACAATTGTTCATAATAATATGAGGCAACGTAGTACGGTTTATAAGTCCAGTCGTCCAGTCTTCGGTCAGGTCCTGTTTTCTGCTATAGCCATGGCGACTACAACAAAAGACGATCGGCGCACAATTTTCTTCATCAGAGAATTCCCGTTTAATCTTCTTTTATTCCATTTCACTAATACTTGTGTCTTATAACTAACATTTATCGGTTATAATACCATGAAGAATAAACGACATACATTAGAAAAACACTAGAAAATAAAATTTTATAAAATTGACAACCGTCGTTCAAGATGAAAAAAATGGTGTCTTAATACCTTCACAAATTCGCCTAAATCAAACAACAACAAATGTCAAAAAACGTCACTGTCATAGTCAAAACTATTGAGCGCTCAACCGTTGCAGCAAACACTCCGGGCAATATCACCTCCCATCACGCTACTGTCGAAGCAACGGTAGAGGAATTTCTGTCGCACCCTATTCCACTACTCAGGGGCATCACCATCACCAACCCATCACCGCTGGAGTGCCCCAAGGCAGCTGCCTGTCACCTGCACTCTACGCCTTGTACACAGATGACATTCCGACACTAGGAAACCAACTATTGCCCGGAGAGAAGGACATTACCTTGGCACTCTTCGCAGACGATAGTGCCTATTTTGCGTCTTCCGCCTACCCCGACATGGCCGCCCGACAAATGCATCACCTGCTTGACCGATTGCCGGCGTGGCTAGATAGTTGGCGCATTGCCGTGAACGTCGGAAAAACGGCCGCGCTTCTCGTCACCCGCCGTCGCACATGCTACCACAACTACAGTTGCGAGGACAAGCCATAGAATGGAAAACCTCTGTCCAGTATCTCGGCGTAGATATCGATAGATCCCTAACGATGAATGCCCAGGTAGAGCTTACTCTGCGTCTTACGCGCGCTTCACGGGCTATGCTACGACCAGTCCTTGCCTCAAGACTACCACTGAGAACAAAGATAGGGGTATACAACAAAGCGTACATCCACTCACGGTTCACATACGCAGGACCAGCGTGGTACGCGTTATGCTACCGCAAACGAATCCAAGCTCAACAAAACATAGCTCTCCGTGCCTTAATCTATGTCTCCGTGTGTGCACAGGAGCTGGGCGGTATGTTAGGAATGACGTCATCGCCCGCGACGTGCCAATGCCCAGCGTCAAGGACTTCGTGGCATTGCTAGCGCGAAGCATGTATGACCGCGCAGACAACAGTCGCCACGTACACCTTAACGGCATCGCGCCTCTACACGCCCGACCTCCCGATATTAACTTCCCATGGCGACCTCTACCTCGCGAGCTCCTGGAGACACCCAACTCTCCGGACCAGTATCCACTTCCGTAGCCAGAAATTGAACAACTTAACGCCTCTAGGAAGCCAACCCCTACTCAATGCTATGATAGCCCAGGAACCCCTTGTTGATATGTTCCACATGAAGCTACATCATTTTATTAGAATATGTATTAGTTTTTTAAGTTGTTATTAGTCTTTTATAGTACTTATATAAATAGCTACTCACCAATTTGATTATCATTATAACTAGCTCATTGTAACGTTTTGGCCTCTAGCTGTTAGTTTCTGAGCATTTTTTACAATAAATAAATAAATAAATAAACCCGTGGGTTGGCTTCCTTGCTCTGAGTGCCACCCTAGCTCGTGAGCTAGGGTGGCACTCAGAGCAAAACCAAAAAACTCGAGAGTAGTTGCTCTCGAAGTTGACGCCAGAGCAAAGAACTAACGTTCGATTCTTACCCGCACTTCCTAACCAAGATGGTAGAGTCGAAGTGTTGACAACCTTGATGATGAGATGATGAGCGCTCAACATTTTTAAACGCCTTACACACCATCCAGCATGCTGTACAGCAAGCCAAGGCCGTTTTGCTGGATGCGCTCTGCTGGATGCAATAGGACCGTGTGTATGCTTGCTGTACAGCAATAATTATTATTATTTGTTTGCTGGACTTGCTGGACGCATTTTGCATCCAGCGAGTGCCTTCTATCAAGGTCATCTTAGCCAAGGTCGTGTACGTCAAGTGTGCTGGATCGTCTGTATGCTTGCTGTACAGCAGCGCGTCCAGCGCGTTGCCGATGCGGGCTTTTTGGTCCGTATTCGGACTTTTTCAGGCCTCGGTGGACTTTTTGCGGATCACTTACTTTTCTAGCTTAGTTACTTTTTGTAATATAAAAAAAAGAAATTCAACTTTATGCGGCTCGCTCCGCTTGTTGTAATACCTGCCTTTGATTGCTATCCCTAATTATAATTATCTAGGTAAAGACATAAATAGCTGTATTTAGGTACATACATATATATTATTACTGTGTTTTTGTAGGTAGGTTTATTATCTATAATAAATAAGGTACCTAATACAAAAAGATTTTGGTCTTAGTTATATTCTGACCTTAGGTTCGGATCTTTTTCTGTTTGACTGCCGGCAACACTGAATTCATCAGCTGATCATAAAGAAAATAACCGCTAAATACCTACATTCAGCTGTTTTCGCATGGTGATAGTACCTAGGTACGTTGAAAATGGATCGAGAAATACTGTCTAGATTCATAGAAAGATACAGGTTACACACTTGTCTCTGGGACGTCTCCAGTCCAGACTACACGAATAAACACAAACGTATAAATGCTTTGCAAGAACTCCCATTTTTTTCGTTTGGATAAAACTGGTGGCATTTTTACAAAATAAAACACGTCCGCTCACTTCGCTAGTTCGATTACATCTAGCAGCTGGATGCGCGGCTGGATGGTCTGTATGCTCGAGTCCAGCAAAACGGCCTTGGCTTGCTGTACAGCATGCTGGATGGTGTGTAAGGCGTTTAAAACGCCTACGTTACTACGCTACGTTTAGACGTGGAGCCTAGGTGTACGAGAGTCGAATCAGCTGAATACCGCGTGGTGTAAGCCTTTCTTCAAGTATTACCCCCAAAATGAAAAAGGGGAAGTTATTTGGCAAAAATGCATCGAAGGATCTCTTCTTTCTCTTTGACATTGACACCAATTTGATTTGATATGACATGTCAAATTTTAGGGTTCCGTCCGGTTCATTGACGGATACGTTAAGATGCGTATAGTTTTCAATAACAATTATTTTAAATATCTTATATAAAAAAAGAAAGTCGTGTTAGTTACACTAGTCTTAACTCAAGAACGGCTGAACCGATTTGGCTGAAATGGCTTGCTCATGTGGAGGTAGCTTAGAACCACGAGACGGACATAGGGTACTTTTTATCCCGTTTTTTTTAAGCTATTGTTTTTATATTATAATCTATAGCGGTAGGTTAGGGGTAGGGTTAGGGTATGGTAGTTGTTGTTGTTTATGGTTTATCCTCATTGATTGCTAAATCCTCTTCAATATCCGATATCTTTTTTTAATATTTCTTTAACTTCGAACCCTCTTTGAGACAGGACAACGTCTGTCGGGTCAGCTAGTAATTCAATAAAATAATATTTATGTTGTGAAAAATTAATAATTTTTTACCAACTTACCTGAGGAGTAAGATAAGTGTATTGCAATGAAATAAACTTAGTGGCCAAAAATTAGGTTCCTCTATTTTTTTCCATTTCATTGCTTCATTTATGTGTGTAGCCACACGCATACATACACAAAAAAACCCTGGAAACATATAGGCCGATATTAAGTCATACCTAGGCCGACATTTAGGAAGAGGTGGCCGATAATAGGCAAAACAGGAATAGTTTTATAAATATTAAGCTATTGCATAGCTTCTATCGAGGGCCTTGAGCGCGGGGACCGAATCCAGAAATTCCGTAACGGTTAAAAACCTCACGCTCCCCACTCCGACGGGCACGGAGGTTTGGCTTGAAGGCCGTGCATTGTCTAACGTCGTTTCTTTTCGGCAGTCTTCGACACGGTGTTTGTGTGCGTGCAACTAGACGTATTGTACGACTCTACGAAGCTCGTTTATTTAATAAAAGAAAAAAAATTGTTTTCTTATCGGTCACCACGCTCAAAAAGTGTAACTTGAATTAATATCAAAGAAAAAGAAATACTGCATAAATAAAATAAATAAATAATTATAATTGCATAAGTTGATACAAAATGCTATGCAATAGCTTTACCGCGGCAGTCCCCGAGTGCCACACGTCTTTTTTATTATAATAAATAAATGTATTGACTTTCGTAATATTTGGCCATACAAGCTGACAATTAATTTCTTTAGATATTAAAAAAAATATTAACCCAGAGAGGTGGGCAAACATCACTACGAAATGGACACCTTGCGGACGGCGACATCGGGGTCGGCCGAGAAAGCGTTGGCGGGACGATCTTGATGCATTTGAGAAGGAAAGGTGGGAGACCGCCAAAGACAGGGAAGTGTGGAAGAGTTTGGGGGAGGCCTTTGCCCAGCAGTGGGACGAAATAGGCTAATAAAAAAACCTAGTAGTTCGTAGTTTCATTTTTATAAGAAGTTGAATACAAGAAAATACTTAGGTGGCCGATAAATGGTAGTTTTCCTACGAAAGAATATATATTAAGCCGCAGCGGGACGCCTGGCAGGTGTGAAACATCGAAACTATTTTGTGTATTGATGATGTGGGAAACATCTAATGCTGTTGAAAGTAGTGTCACCACTTTCAACAACATTAACTTGATGTTTCATAAAAAAAAAAAAAATGTGCGGAAGCCTCAGCGCTCAAGTTCAACTCGCGCTTGTCCGTTTTTCTTCGATCACCTCTAAATCCTAAAGTCCTAAAAGGAATAAAATAATAATATAATTTCTTTCTTTCATTCACAAATCGACCGAAAAACTAAAAACTTGCTACATACAACTTATCGTTCTACTATGTACTTATCATAGATACACTACTGATCTGTGACGGAAAAGTTGAGTGAGATTTAGCGTAGCGTTTAATTTCTATATGGAGCGAGAGTTGAGACGACTGAAGCGTAGCGTTTAATTTTCCCCTGTGGAGTAATAGTGTTCTGTGGATTAATTTCTCTACTATTCTACGCGACTGAAGGTGAAGAGCTATTTTTAACCACAAATTAACAAAACCAGTATCATGGCAATTTTGCATAGAGCGCTGTTCACTTGGTTCATATTTCTAGTGTTTCTTATATTACTATGCCTGAGACTAGAGTCAAGAACTCATTGGAACTGGTTTATAGTTTTTATACCGATGTGGGTTTACGACAGTATCTTACTGATCTATGTGTTATTCCATATGATATCACACTGTAGAAATGGAATCGAAAGGTTTCGTGGTACTATCAATAAAAATGTTTGGTATATCGCTGCAATTGGGTTGAAAATGGCAGCGCAAATAATCATCTGTATCAAGTTAGAATATACCAGAGTAAATCTACCGATATATGTTGTGATGACACCAATATGGATGCTTTTACCTGTCCTTTGCATAGAGGTGTTCATGCATCTCATAAAGAACTCAAGTGGAAACAGTGGCAGATACTAAGGTTTGTCAACAAAAATCTTCAGTGGATGGACATGTGACCTGTGATAATTTTAAACTTGGCAAGCATCCATTACCTGTAAACGTATTTGAACATCATGTCAAATGTACAGTATTTGCGCCAGCAGCTTTGATGATATAACTTGTCTTCCAAAAGTATTGGAAATTTCAACTTTACTATGGATAGTGCTGCTCATTTGAAGAGTCTGGTGGTGAAGGAGGTTCCAGCTGGTACCACAGCGGTATTGAATTGCGACAGCAATGATTTTGACCACAATTTCATGTTTTGGCTTTTTGACAAAAACAAAGTGATTGGCCCTGGAAATGAGTATGATGAAAGAAAGTACAAATATGAAGTTCTATCAGGAAAACTTCACATTGATGTGAGTACTTGCATTGTTTAATAACTACTTACTTACTTTGAACTATGTAGAACAAAAATGGAAAATGGCTACTGTATTAAAAAAATCCCAAAAAGTCCCGTTGGGGATAGAACCATCTAAAATAAATCTCTGGCTAGACACACAAGCATGTTGACTGTGGGCCTCTAACATAATGTATGCTGGAGCTAGGGCTGCCAGATACGGGCTTATCATTTCCTGGACATTTTTGGGGTTACAAACGGAGTCTTAGAGCCTAAATCCAACTACAAATGTTTGCTGTTGGACGGGCAATAGAAAAAACTATTACAAAATTAGTACATAGTTAATGTATAATATATTTATCACTAGATTTTTCCAAATTTCTGACCTGCAATTCAGACTTGATCAAATCCATTAACAGACTAAAAATTCTTTCGCCAAAGGCATTGCTTGTTGGAATGAATTTTGGGACAGTAAAGTGTAATTACTGGACACGGGACCACACAATAAATTCCGGGACTTTCCTGGAATTCCAGGCCATCTGGCAACCCTAGCTGGAGCACATAATGTTTTCAGCACTCAAGTGTTAGTAGCTGAATAGGCAGCTAACCTGCTTTCTTAGCATTATGCTGAGATGATGCTTTTTTTTGTTGAGACACTCAACTGACAGTCTGTGAGGTGGTGTGCTCAGGATATTTCTTTTGTTAACGGATAGCACTTTTTTGACCACCCTTTTTGTATCCATAATATGTTGTCTTCTTAAATTATTATATGTCTACAGTTTATTTGTTTCATATATTTATTTACAGAATGTTTCTCCACAAGAATCCGGTTACTACAAATGCATATCAAAAAAGTTGGATGGCACAGGATTGATGGTTGGTGAAGTTGAGATGCTAGTCAAAGGGTCTGCCTTCACAGCTATGGACGCAGTAAAGCTAGTTGCAATAGTGGTCTCTATCATTGTGATAGTGGGCTGTGCTGTACTCTATTACCGCTTGCGGAAGGAATGGAGGAGATATGATGGGAGAGTTGTTGTTCCAGGTAAATTATTGGCAAACTTTTTTTTTTAATAGCCTTTTAGTCACATGTGTGCAGTGATAACAATCACAAACAACAGTTTTAAATTCTGTTGTCTATCATCTGGGTGCCCTATGGGAATGGCCTTGTCCCAACTTTTTCCATGCATCTCTATTTTTTGCAATTCTTGTCCAAGTTTTTACTTGGGGGAAAAAAATGGACAGGAATTGCAAAAAAATCCAATAAGTACTGCAATTGCAAGAGAGCATGTCTATCATGAGAGAGCAGGTACCACAATAATATTTGGAATTGCCTTTGAATACCCTTTTATAATACTATCCTCATTAGATTTGCATTCTGAGCAACATCTGAAGATATCAATAATGTGAAAGAAATACCTGCGGTGATTGGCTAACTCTGTTGCAAACAGAAATTATTGACACCAATCCTGTTTTAACAAACTGTGACAGTTTGTCAAATGACATTCATTAGGTAAAATGTATGAAATGTCAAAAAACGGATGAAATACAGGACCGGTGTCAATAATTTCTGTTTGCAACAGAGTTTGTCCGACTTTTAATAATTGACCCATGAAAATAAGTCATTACATTTACTTTAAGCCATACTCTTTTGGCCGATTCCTATATTATACCATAACCGATGATGACACTTTGTTTTCCCTTGAAAAACTGTAAAAATTTGACAGTTTTCAGGGGAAAACGCAGCTTTATAGGTTATGATATATTATAGGAATCTGCCATAAATCAATCTCAATTATCTGAGCCAATATTTCTTCTTAGTGGATGACAATGAAGATGAAGATGCAGATGCTGATGAGATCTACAATCCAACTACAACCACTATTATTCAGCAGCAATCCAGCCAACCTGTTGCTGGTCCAAGCAGAAACCTATCTTCAGAGCATTTGATGTTTGGTATTGATAATCAGGGCTTAGACACTGATTTCAACTCTGTATTTGAGAATATTCAGATCAAATCACCAGACAGGAGTCTTATTTAATAGGCTTTTTATATAAGTGTAGTTATGATAAGGGATTATTGTAATAAATTAGTATTATACATATTTATTTAGGAATAATATATATATAAATAAATAGAAATCTATAGATAAAACTGATATTTTTAAATTATTGAAAAAATTGTAACCATTTTATCAGTATTTATATCAAAAATTCGTAATTCATTTCTCTTTAAGAATTTTTTTTTTAGGTTGGTTTTCTTAGCAAAACACTAGAGACTTAGTGAGTTTTACTAGTTTTTAACATCTGATGTGCGCTGTAAAGCCATAAAAGTGTACCTTAATCTTTTAAAATGTTACATCTTCTGCAGTGGTATTATGTTTATCAGAAGTGTCCAGGTCAGTAGCAACGAGTGATAGGGGTGTGGTATCCAGTGTCTCCTCTTCTTCTTCATCTCCATCTATTTCCATCTCAAATATTCTCACTTTTCGTCCGCTTTTTGCCAATACAATGGCTACTTTGCGACCACCCGACACTGCTATCCTATAGCCATCCATTTTGTCCAGTACTTTAAAAACACCTGGTTCCAGCAGTGATGTTATATCCTTGTTTGCTAATTTATCACAGAATAGATATGATTTTGATTTTATATTGAAATCATTAGCGTTTTCTATTAGAATCTTGACTGGTACCTGTATGAATATTGTGTTGTCCTCATCATGTGGATGTTTTGCAAGCACTGAGAGATACTCGGAAGAATAAAACTGTAGATCCAGAACTGCTATCAGTTCATCGTTAGTTTCTTTATTGCTATCCAGCACCAGACTTGAAGAGAAGTGATACTTCATAGCAGTAGCTGAACAAGAATTTTCTTTCAAGTCAACTGACATGAAATAAATACCTTCTTTACCATGTTCTGTATCCATGAATGCCATCATAAACCTTTTTTCACTGACTTCAAATGTTTGAGAGATCCTTAAATTATCAGCTATTTGACCACTTAATTGGTCTTCATAACATCTTATATTAAGCAAATCAGAAAAATATTTACCTATATCTTTTTGTGAGACATCAAATACTTTGTCTATTGCATCTTTGAGGTACTTTTGTTGTTGGACTAGGGAATATTTTTTGAATTCACTCATTGAGAATATTGTTTCATTATCCTTTAGTAAACAAGCGTTTTCTTTGAGGAACTTATGCCAAGGATTGTCTTCATCATCTGGCAGTATTGACAGATTTTGGTCTTGTAAGTACTGACCTAATCTCTCAAGGTTAAATTTAACTGGTTTGTCTTGATTGCTACTGGATACTGCATCTTTTTCTTCTTGAATACTGTCAAAGTTGTAAAGGAATTCTGCTATATGACTTAGTTCTTGTTGTGTTATTTTAACAATTTCGCTAGGTGTCTGTTCATCTAATAAACGAACTATGACTACAAAAAGCCATCTGAAAAATGCTTTGTAGTTGCGCATGGAAACATCTATGACTTGCTGAAGCTCCAAACTCTTGTTCAAGAAGGCACAACAAGCTTTTATTGCGGCTGTAACGCTACTTTCAGTGATGCCGAGAATCTGCAAATTCAAGTATTAATTAGGTACACAGGTACAATCTAACAAGAATGTAATGTACCTAACATTACATTCTTGTTAGAAATTATAATCTATCTCTGTAGAACATATTAGGTTCCACTCATATACATAAAGGAAAGGTAAATAATAATATAATGATTGGGTTGAACTTACCTTATATCTATCAGGAATTCTAGTAAGCCCTCTTAGCTCTGACAAGTAATATGTCAGACTTTGTCCAACAATATTCAACTGTTTCAAAACCAATTTCTGTATGGTGGAGTAACTGAGCTCAACAGAGTTTCCAAACTTCTTCAGATCATTTGCTGTTAGTTTCTGAAGAAGAAATAGCTGGAGTTCATCTGTAGGTGTGCCTGTAAAAAATCTACTTTGTCATATTTTCTCTTGGGTAACTGAAATATAACTGAAACATAGCATGCATTAGGAGAACAACTCTCTATTCATTTTTATTCCATGTTTCTTTTAAATTTGTCAAATAAAATGAAATTTTTGTGCCATCAAATATATGAATATTTAAAATTAATTATTATTTTACATTTTAAATCTACATAGAGGACTACCTGGTTTTTTAGCTGATTGTATGTACAGTACCAATAAGCGGAAAGCCATGGTGCTGAAAGCAAATATATATTAGTTACCTAACATGAGAAGCTCCATCATGTCAGCAGAAACTCCACCTTCAGGTACTGATGCAGCATAGAATGCCATTTTAGTGTCCATTTCCAACAGAATGTGCTCCCATGCTTCTGTGATAGATGTCATGGTTTGGTCTAGATATGACAACATTTGAGTAATCTGCACATATTTATTTGCCACTATAAACATTTCTTCAGCAAATGCAGACAACACACTTGTGTTGATAAGTGATAAAAGCAAATTATTTGAGTATCTATCTACATACAAAACTTGCATCATACTAAAATCATCAGATAAGTTAATATCAAGGATGTTGTACTCTCCAAAATCATCTTTGGTAACCTGTGCCAGATGTATGGTGCCATAAGGGTATCTTCCAAAGATGTTCATATAGATATAGCCAGTTCCATATCCCACCAGGAGCATGTTCAGTTGATTAGGTTCTTGGATTTCTTTAAATTCTTTGATGCCATCACCACTTGCTTGATTTTTGTATCCACTTGTATTGGGAAGTTTTTGAAGGAATATCGAGGCATCATCCTGAAAAGTATTACCTATTAGTTAATCTTAATAATTCTTCTCAGAACTAGTTTAGCTTTCATGTAAACTTTATTTTCTCTATTTATTATTTTAAAATTTAGGTCTGTGTGTAAGAATCATTTAATAATTATGCTGTCAAGAAATCGATGGACTGTAATCTCCTTGAATTTTTGTAAGTGTTGAGTTCAGTGATTTATTCCAGCCGATCGAGCCATAAGCAAGCCAAGTTAACAGCTTCAGCTACTACTTACATACAAATTATATTCAGTAGCACTTTCCAATGTGCTATTCCTAACTGCCCAGGTGATACATCTGACTCCAAAACGTTTCATAGCAAAATCTACAGTTTCACTTTCCAAAATATATTTGTCAAGAACTTCCTTATCTTCAATATCTACTATGTAGACGGAGCCTGAACTATATCCAACAGCCAAAGCCTGGAATAGAAAATACATAAATTATGTTTACAATATAGTAAACTTCAGATAATAGCATAGCGCATAGCTTATTATAGTTTTTGTCATCATCATCATCAGACCATAGCAGTCCACTGCTGGACATAGGCCTCCCCTAATGAGCGCCATTGGGCCCTGTCCTGAGCTCGACGCATCCAGCTTCTACCAGCAGCCTTTCGCCGATCATCACTCCCTCAAGTTGGAAGGCCTACTACACTACGTCAGCAGCAGTCTCCACTCAAGAACTCGTTTACCCTAACAGTTATTGGTTCTTTGGCATATGGCCAGCCCACAGCCATTTTAGCTTGCTAATTCTCTGAGCTATGTCGACAACTTTAGTTCTATGTTGGATAGTCTTGTTGCGGATTCTATCCTTTAGAGAAACTCCCAGCATAGTTCCTTCCAGCAAAGTTCCTGCAATTTTTAATAATAGAAACAAGATATAAGAGCAGGGAACACTGACATTCATCTGTTTAATACCTTTCCATCAGGTCTCCATGCCATTGCTCGAACAGAAATATCTTCTTCAGGTGCAGGTAAGTTCCATACTTTTTGCCAATGAAGTCTGTGGATCTGAACTTCACCTAAAATAGGTGAGTATAAAAGTTTATTCTATTATATTAACCTCAGTCTTTATATGTCTACTGCAGAACCCTTTATCTACCTTATTAAAAAAATTCATAATGGTGTTGTGTTGTGCGGGGGTGTAAACAGATGAGCGCTAGAGATAAGTAGTTATACTCAATAACTACTACAAAATTATTATAAAGGTATAATAAATCAATGCCTATGAAATGTTATGTATGTACCTTTGAAATTGCTCAATGCAAGTAAGTCAAGCCGGTTGCTCCACACCATCAGATCAACTTGATAAGGAACATGTCTTTCTCCAACTTGACGCATCCCACAGTGATACATTATCGTTGGAATAAATTATTAGTTAGTGCAGAATAGACGTTGCACACTACTCGGTGGTAGCTTTACCCTTGGTTTATTACTACTCTTTGGATTCACCAGTTCACTTTCTTCTATGTTCAACCGGTTCAACCAGACTACAGCATTTGCACTTTTGCACCTCGCCGCGCGCGCCTCGGACTGAACCGACAGGTAAACGTTTAAGCAGAAATTGTTCGGCACTTCAGTACAACACCGGGTATCAACTATTACAGCATAGTTATAATAAACGCTTCGCATAATACAGCTTTAAAGCGTAGGGTTTAATTTAAAAATGTTTAAAATTAAAATACCACCAGCTTCCAGTGTTGCCATCTTAGTTTAATAAAAGGGCATTTTGAAAAGCTAGAAAGGGCCAGACAAAGTTAATCTTTTCATGAAAAGAGCTAAAAATCTGAGTCTTAGTCGGAAGCTTCCAAAATCATATAAACTTTATTTAATTACTCGTTTTTCTGGTTCTACGTCATAATTTAACAAATGTTTTGGTTACTTTAGTTCTCTCTCTGATCTTGTTTTTTTATATTGTACTTGTTACTGAATCTTGTTATTTGGTTTCTTCTTGATTTACTTTTATTTAATTTACATTTTCTGTATCTTCCTGGGATATAGCAAATTATGTCATTAAATGAGATGATGAGTGTGACTGACGAAATCTATACCAAGGGGCTAATTTAATAACTTGGTAGGCACGGTACGAATTTTCGAATTTTTGTTTCGCAATACGAAAAGGGATAGATTGCTCTTTCCGGGCTAAATCATCAAAAAACGAGTTCACCTACCGTAAGAAGTGCTAGATTTAAACCCAAAAAGGGCTAAGGTGGCAACGCTGCCGGCTTCGCTTCGTACTTCGTAATATTTCTAGCGTAGCGTAGCGTTTAATTTCTAGGTAGTATTGTTTAACATTACGAATACGAAATGTGATGAGCATAGAGATATTAAAATAAATGCCAAAAATATGCTAATATTTTAATAACATGCCAAATTAATTTCAAATTTTAATATAGCCACGATTGATTTTCTCTGCTCGACTGATGTCGCTAATATATTGCTTTAAATAGTAGAATTTAAAAATAATGTCGCACTTACAGTACTTACAAATATTCTTTTAACCTCGCTTTAAAAGACTGACCGGTAATGCTGACTGTACTTAAAGGCATTTTGAGATATAAAACATCAACAACAAACAAAAGAACATGAATTTCGTAAGATTGGACTGCTTCCACTTTCAATTGTTTTTATAATTATGTAGTAATGATTGAAGATGTTCTTATTCCCCCATTCCTACAGAGAAGAGGGAGATAAGTATTAATGTTTGTTTAAGGTATCCTTCTAACAAAATGAAACTGTTTTATTGGGGAATCCCCTTGAAGACACAGAACATAAAAGATTGATCGTGTTTTAATAATGTAATTTTATGCTATAAAATATGCTCTGAGCTAAACGACTAAATCATGTGCTAAACTTAAAGAAAAGCTGCCAAAATAAGCATAAAAAATGCTAAATTGGTAACACTGATTTACTTTGTTTGACTTTGACTAGACATTTCAATCATCAATCGGTAAACGATACTGGCGAAATAGTGGAAACTATCCCAGAAGCCAATTAAATTAAGGTGACTATATGGGTCAAACCTAGACAGAGAAAGCTATAGACGACGAGATAATTCATCTCATTCTTTCAAGAAAGAGAACTACTTATGCGTGCTTCATGCAAATAAGGGAGACCGCACTATAGATTTGCTGTCCCTTATCGCGTGCCGGTTTTTTCGTTGTTTAGCGCAACATTGCGCTAAACAAACTTTGGCAGCTAGCAGCAGTTTCGGAAGATTTTGTGAAAAACTTGCTTGAAACTAAATTATTACCTGGAAAAATTATGTTTCATCTATTGTAAATCAATAATAACAAATGAATGTTATGGATTTCTCTATCAAAATGGATCGGTGTAGTGTATTTTGGTGCAAAAGTGGCAGTGATCAAAACATTCCGGATTTGTCTTTTCATTTGTAAGTATCGTACTTTTGACGAGGTATTTATTCAAAAATGGATTGTTAACTAGACTTCCACAATAAATAACAACATTTAGAGCAGAAATCTGTAAGAAAATAAGCCAAAATGTGAAATTCAATTTTGTTTTGTTTTGTTTGGTGTTGCCGGCATTTGAAATGAATTTTGCCCACTGCACATTAATTTTTGGCTCAACTTTCATTTATTATTAGTGAGCTAGGCGGCTGGAATTTTCGTCACAGATAGGTCTATATCTAGGAAGCTTAAATCTAAAATGGCGTAGTGCGGAACCAAATAGATTTTGAGATATGATTATTTGAAAATTCAAATTTTTTACTTAATTTCGTCAAACTTGATGACACTGCGGGCAATTTTTTTTCATCACTGAAAAGCGAAAATGTGATCTTCTTCTTTTTATTTATGGCCTCTGTGGTATTTTTTGGTAATTCGACATTGACAATGATATTTCTCGTTGTTAATGTAATACGTTGAATAGACAGTCGGTTATTAGATTTTTTACAACTACCTGGAAATCCTTCCCGCAGCAGTAGGTTCTAGGACACCCCAACTTGAGTAGCAAAGGTTCTAGATATATCACAGAACTGACGCAGATCAAAATGTGGAACCAGAAATTCGCGTGGAAGATCCTGAGTGGAGCTAGCCCGCGAGGACAAGTGGACGAAGCGACACTCAGGACCGACGAGGTCAAATACCCGAATCAAATATCCACTTTTATGATTTGAAACTGTTTTTAAAACTGAAACGGTCCCTCTCCCGGTAGTGTGTTTTGACGTATATTGTTTAATTTTTTTTCTCTCGTTAACCTTAAAACTTAATTATTTTTTTCTCGGAAACTGTGATTCCCCCTTTTAGAGGGAGAGTCCTCACTCCCTCCCTGCCCTTCCCCATCCCATAAGTTCATTACATATAAAGGAAAGTCGTTTCATTTTTTATTAGAACTTTAAATTATATAATTTCTTTGGTTCATTATTATTTGCATAGCCCGGTTTAAAGATGACGTTTTAATTTCAGGATAAAAAACCAAAGGGCCACGTAATTCAATGGATGGTAACTGAAAATACACCTGTATGTCTCCAGTTATGTGAATCTTCCACAGTAAGTATAAAAAACTTTAGTCTATTTTGATACTGATTTTATCGTTTAAAAGCCATGTGCTATAATTTGGTCAATTCAATTCAATTCAATTCAAATGATTTATTTGTGATACACAGGTTAAAAAGTTGTAACATGGAAAGATATAAAGAGCTCACTGTGATCTGCCATTAGGCGTACAAAATTTAAAGACTACATACATGCTAATAATTAAATAGTAATAATAATCAAATATCTATAATAATATAAAAAAAAAGTGTTGCAAAATTTTAAAAATAATCAGTAAATAAATCATAAAATAGTTAAAGAATGTCAAACGAGAATAAATTAGTCCTTGTTATCAAAAAATTCTTCAATCGAGTAAAATGTCTTGTCTATTAAATAATTGAATGATAAATAATTGTCTTAAATGTCTTAAGAGTCATTGCATGTTCTAATGTAAGCTGGTAGTTTATTAAAGATTTTTGAGGACATTCCAAACACACTATTCTTGAAGAGGGCGGTTTTAATGTTAGGTCTGAGTTGCAAGAAGTCGCGTCGTCGTGCACTAGATACGCATGGGAAAATGTGAGAGTTGCGCCTGATGTAGAGTACAATTTCATAGATGTATAATCAATGTCAATAAATTTAATTTCTTAAAATATGGTCGGCAGCTATCTGTTCGCTTCAGGTTGCAGATAGATCGAATGCAGCTCTTCTGAGCTATAAATAAACGTTCTACTTTTACTGCATTTCCCCAAAATATGATTCCGTATCGTAGTCTTGATACAACATTACCATGGTATGCTGTAATCACTATTTTTTGATTTGCCACCTTTCTCAACATGCGCAACGTGTAAGCATACTGGACGATTTTGCTGTGTACAAACTTACCTTTTGCTGAGTCAACCTTGACTAACCGAGGTCTTAATGAATGTATAGGAAAATAGACCACGAAAACCAAAGAATTCATTATTTTTTTGTATGTTGTGCTATTAAATGTTAGGTTATTGTTATTATTATAATTATACCTACAATGGTAGAATTTGTTCATTTTTGTTTTGGTTTAAAACTGTTTTTTTTTTAAATTTCAGACTAGAGAACCAGAGGCTACGTTAAATCAACGGATCATTCAGATTTAAAACGGATTCGGGATTCATCAGTCACAACTGACAGCATTTTTTGACAATACACCTATATGCCCCCAATTATTTAAATCTGCCACAGTAAGTAAGTATCAAAAAGCCTAAGCTATATTTTATCAAAACCGGGTAAGTGAAACCCAAGATACTGCTTGCCTTCTCCGAAGTACCCGCAAATTTAATTAGCTAGTTGTGGCTTCAATTCCCACTGCGGGGCAAGTGTTTGCATGTTCTGTTTGGGGCTACATGATGTTGTGTGATTACGTCCCGCATTATTTATTTATTTACAATGGACTTTGGCTGACAGGAAAGAAACACTTTAATGTTAGCTCCAGTTTTCAAAAAGTTTTCACTAAGATTTTATACTAGCTTCTGCCCGCGGCTTCGCACGCATGGTACCTGGATAAAAAATAGCCTATAATGTTATTCTTGGTGTAGCTCTACATAATGTGCAATGACAATTTGTTATATAGGTGCACCTAGTTAACTACCTACAAAGCCTCGGTACTATATAACCATATTGCTAAATTTACCCTTAGACAGGGTTTATGTGAGATACCTTACCTAGAACCTGTAACACAATGCAATTTAACACCATGTAATTTACTCCGGTGATCTTCGCAGTTCATCTTGGTTAAGCAACACTCCGCCCGGACACTACTTATATGGGTGATCTGGATGGCATTTAGATCTGAGCGTTTTCGCCCTTCGGAAGGCACGTTAAGATGTTCTTCCCGGCTTTTTCAGTTGTTAGCCATGTCGGAGGCTTTCGGGTGGCCTAAAAATTCCGACATCAGAGTTGGCCACTACTTCATACGAAGAAGAAGAAGACCAATATGTTCCATGCCTCAATTCATATGTTTCATCATTATCATCAGCAGCAGCATTAATAGCTTGTTATATTTCCCAGCCAGAACGATGAAGACCTTGTAAAAGCAATAAATTTATTGTATTGTATTGTATTTGTATCTATATTTTGCGTGAGGGAGAAATAAACAATACTCAATACCTTTCGCCTTTATTATATTAGTAAGATTGCTAGCCTTTTATGTACGTATTTTCTACAGATTACATTTGTTATGTTTAAATACCAAAATTAATTTTTGATTACTGTTTTTAGGGTAAATCACCATCATACACACCACGAAGGCTGCGGAAAAAAATTGCGTTGGACTGCTAAGCTATTAGAAGATACGCGCAAAACTGCGAGCTCTTGGGGAAAAAAGTTGGCGTTTTATAAAAAAGTAGGGAATTTAGAAAATATGATTGCAGAATCGAAAGCATATTTTCTAAATGTTGAAGTTTTGGAGAAATAAAAATATATTTCCTATAATTCTATTCTTTTTAGTATGTAGGAATTTTGAAAGAGTATACAAGAAACATAAAGACATGCGTGAATGACAACTTAGGACACAAATAAATAATAGGATATTTTTGCCGTTCTGTAAAAAATCAATGCAAAATATATCTTTATTCATGTCCGTTAAAATATTCAATAGTCTCCCCGAAGACATGAAAGATTTGACACTTAGCCTTTTTAAAATAAGACTTTACAAATGGCTTGTAGATAAATGCTTTTATACGATTAAATTGAATGTATTAAAACTAAATAATAATTTACTATTTTTATTTCTTCATTTGAATGGTTAGTTTTCATTTTGAAATATATTTATTGAGTAATCTCGATTGTCAACTTAATTATTGTTATTTAAAATTAACCGATATTAATGATAATTAATGACATATATACATATAACAATTTAATATTTGCACGCTTCTAATGAAGTATTAGTATGCGATCCACATAGCCTTTAAGATCCTTTACTTTGTAATTACCATACTTTTATGCAAATAAATATAATTTGATTTGATTTGATTTAAAAATTATATAGGTAGGTGCATTCAATCAAATTTGCTAAACATCCTTCCTTCCCTAACATATTATCAAAAGTCATTAAAACTTGTTAGTGAAGGTAGATTATAAATGAAAAAAAAAATCGTGTAAATGAAAAAATTGATAGATTAATACTTTACCTGCAGTATTAATTGATAGATTAATACTTTACCTGCATGACATTAATTTCTTGTTAGATTTATATTTTACCCATTATCATCATCAGCCTATAGCAGTCCATTGCTGGACATAGGCCTCCCCTAATGAGCGCCTGAGTCCCTGTCCTGAGCTCGATGCATCCAGCTTCTACCAGCAGCATTTCGCAGATCGTTACCACCTGGCCGGAGGGCGTATTATCAGTATATTTTACCCAAATCTATGGAAATTTTAATTATGTGGCAACCCTGCAGTTGAAATGAGAAAGACTAGGGTGGCCACGCAAACTATAAATCTATATATATACTTAATCTATGGGGTCAAACCTCCCTCTCGCTTGCACAGGCACTATTCAATTATAAAATCACAGAACCTCAGTCACAGAATGTACACTGACTGTACATGCGCGAACTCACGCTTGAGCCTATATTCACGTAAGCCTTGATTCGCCGACCGTACTGTAGCTATGTAAAATAAGCAAACCTTCACGGCCTAGAAAATAACATTACAAAAGTTATGCTTATTTTGGCAGCTTTTCTTTAAGTTTAGCACATTATTTAGTCGTATGAACTTTTTTTTGACAAAACTGATTTCTATTTACCTAGATGTCTAAGCTAACTTACAACTACGAACTATGATTCTTACTTCGAGTTTTGAATAATAAAACATAGCTTTGGATCTCAAATGAGCTTAATCTTTTTTTATTTAAAAACCATTCTCGAAAGACAAATCCATTCAAAAAAAATCTAAACATTCTTCATAGTATCTATCTATAGTAGTCTGTTCCTATCGCCAATAGCTATGGCTATTCTGTCCTGCCTTCTGTGCCTGTCTGTGTGAAAGAGTACCGGCCACAATCAAGATAATCATGATATCTAGGTATTTCAAACAAGTAGGTAGGTAAGTAAAAAGTAAACAACCACATGTAAATATTCAGTAAATACCTAAACATACATAAACATAGTAGGTACTTTATTTGCCTTTGGAAAATTAGCATCTTTATTCATGGATGGCTTCTTTAGCATTATCATGATCATCCTGTTTCCCATAATTATTGGTTCTTCATAATTGGTGATGACAGGTGGAGCAAGACATTGACCGAATGGTGGCCGAGGGTAGGCAAAAGAAGCGTCAGAAGACCAGTAGCGAGATGGGTCAACGACATAGTACGCGTCGCTGGGCGAGCGTGGATATGTCTAGCACAAGACCATGGTGGATGTCACAAACTCCGGGAGGCCTATATCCAGCAGTGGATAAAGTCGGGCTGTGGATGATGATGATGATGGTTCTTCCCTTGGTTTGAGGTAAGTATAACTTATTTCACTAGGTAGATACAAATATATTTTGTTTTCCTCCTCAGTTTTTCACCTAACCAAAATCTTGGTTTGGGATGTAAGGAATAGCTTAGTTTTGTAACAATTGGTAACAATATTATCTAAGCCCAAATAATTCATTGAATATGTGACTCAGGCCATGTTTACGCATATACTTGGAAAATTCTCTCATATTCCCATGCTTTGTGGGAGCTGTAGTTTCAAAGTGAAGTTCTTCAAAGTTGCTAAATTTTTTGCAGGACAATTTTTCACTACATTCAAATGTTTCTGTTTTTCGTATCACTATTTTCTTCCAAGACATAGATTTTATATCTTGCCACCATTCTTTGCATGCTGATTCCTCACCCTCCACACATAAAACTCCAGGTTTTCCCGGTAAACAGAATCCAGTTAAGTTTAATTCTTTACATTTTTTAATTATTAGTTCTCGCTTTTTTTTGTTGTAAATATGATGCGAATATATCCATAAACGTGTTAACCGTCCCTGTGAACATTCACTGTAAGTTTCCAAGCTGCTGATTGGCTCTTCATTAATTTGTGTTAGAGCAACAACATCAATATTATCCTGTAACCAAGATATTGCATTGTAAAGGCAGACTTCTCCGACATGATTATTGGTAATGTAATCTGATAACTCAGCATTCAGCTTGGATTCCTGTTGACGATTTAGCTGATTACATCTTACGTAAATATCAGGTTCTTCTTCTGGATATGTTACTGGTAAATTAACCCAAATCTCCAGTTTCATAATATTTATTATCAGATTAATTACAAACTCCAAATTATTTGTAAGGTATTCAGAGTCTCCGTTCAAAACACTGTTGATTTGTTCAAGAACATCTTTGTCGGAAATTATGATTTCACCATTCTTTGGATACATTGATCTTAATAAATCTAATTCATTTATCTGCTGAGACAAACATTCTACAAAGTCAGTTTGTTTTTGTTCAGGTTCTGGTTTGTGTGCCATCATCTTTTGCAATTATTTAATTGGGAATCATGTATTTCTATTACTTCACTCTTTGATCATGTATGGCTTGGCTTTTTATTTAAGTACATACAGCAGCAAAGCGTAAATTATCGTATTTTAAAGAGTCACTTTAGAAACTATTGCAATACATTTTTCACCAAGCTAGCCGTCACTAGTAGTGTTGCCGTTGTTTATTTGGAGATAATGCTGAAACTTGGTGCAAATAATGCCAAAAAAATATTAGGTAACTTTTGAGTCTTTTTGAGTATGCTAAATAAAATGCTAAAATTCAAATTTTATTCCCGTATAGCAAACTGAACTGAAGTGGTCAACCGATAAAATAGATGCATATAAAGAGCGCAAGAAAAGACTGCTCTTAGGGTACTAAGAGTAATTTGTATCTTAAGTTGATATTATAACTTTTCATGGGCCTTTCACATTTTGCATGTTTTGCGGTGAGAATAAGTTGCTATAATCTATAAATTTTAGCTATTACGTTACACTTTAGTTATGTTGACTTGCATAAGTCATATGGACTGCTACTGTGAGGAAACGCGGCTAATGCAAACAGTACCTATATTTATCTTACAGGAGCGGGCAGTAAGAGCCATTTACGGACTAGGCATAGGATCTCCTTAAGAGATAAGTTCAAGGATGTCGGTATATTGCCCTGCCAGTAGATACTGTTGAATCTACTGTACGCAAGTAAACGTGCTCATATGTTTGCTAAAAAAAGTGATGTTTATTCGTACAACACTAGAAATAAGAACAATTTTGTCTTGCCATTTATTGTTAACTGTGTTCGATATTATAACATCTTACCATTATGTATAACAAACCTTAGTACCAAAACATAAAAAAAAACAAATTGAAGCAAATGCTTATACAAAAGGCATACTACAAATCTGACGATTTCATTTAAGTCAGGTTGTACTGGCATCAAGCGACTTTTGAATAAGTGTGTCTTGATAATTCATCTAGGATTGTTAGATTGCAAGTATCTAACTATAAGTATAGCAATTAATAAGTATATATGATTGATTAGTAAGTATTATTTTTATCATTTTAAATATAAATTATAATTTAAGAATCTTGTAAAATTGACGTTCAAAAGTGTAGGTACTATTGTGCCTATTTGATGAAATAAAATAAATTGAAAGTCATCTTTTCCTATTGCTCGCGCTAATTTTAATTTTACGCATAAATTTGAGAAGCCGTGATATTATATTAACATATCAAATTCAAATTAAACGTTAAAATTAAGAACACTGCACTAATCATTCGTAACAAATTAGCAATCGCTAACAAAACATAAATTTCGGGGAATTCCTAACTCATTTAGAAAGAGTTTCCATATTACCTAAAAAATTACTTTGAGTCAATTAGCAAATTGTTTCTTGTTTCTATAAAATCTTTTGAATTCCTTACTATGTACATTAAAAAAATTCTGATCATGAAATATGCTAAATGCAAATTTTTCATGGTAATGGTCACGAAATATGCTAGATTTAGCTTTAAAAATGCTAAAACGGCAACACATGCATGCAAGCAACCAAAGAAGTACTCTTATGCAGGGTTGCCAGGCGAAGACTCAAGTAATATTGTACTAAACCTATTAATCTGTGGACTCATGCTCTAAGAACTCATCTAAAAAAAATGTTTTTGTTTGGCTCATTTTCTCAAGGAAGGCGGGAAATTTTTTCATCAACAGTGTAATTTTTATTTTTATTTATTTTCTATTGTTTTTCTGATATAAGTTGCGTAAAGTTTATGGCGCTTTAGCCAACCTACGTTAATAAGAAGACATAAGTGTGGTGATATGAAATAAAAGTTATAAACTGGACTTCTCATAATGAGGAAATTTTTTGCTGATTGTTTTGTTATAGCCGCCATAGTTTAGTTATAACAGAACATGACTTGACCGAAGACTGACGGCTGGACTAAAAGACGGAAGAAATGGAATAGAGGAACAAAAACACTCACAAAATAAAACAGAATAGGTACTTAGAAGAAATAAAAATACGCAAGAAATGGTAGTATGGTCAATGGTCAAAAGCCTGCCCAAATTGGGCTAAGAAAAAAAAAACAAACGAATTGAAACGAATCTTACATACAAAATTACAAATACTTTAATACTAGACTTAAAAGTCTGTGATTACAAAATCTGAAATTGAGACTCAATCACAGATCTAATAGTTTAGATCTGTGATTGCATAGACAGAGAAAGCTAGTGATTGAGATATCTGGGTATTTTTTTTTGTGGTTTGTGGATTGGTTTGTTGCATTTGGTTGCATTTTAAATCTGTGGTTTGTTGGTGGTATAACCTATTGTTTTGTTTTGTTTATAGGTAAAAATTAAATTTACTCAGTTTGAATTGAATTGGGATAAACAACTCCTGCCCAAATTGGGCTAAGAAAAAAAAAACAAACGAATTGAAACGAATCTTACATACAAAATTACAAATACTTTAATACTAGACTTAAAAGTCTGTGATTACAAAATCTGAAATTGAGACTCAATCACAGATCTAAAAGTTTAGATCTGTGATTGCATAGACAGAGAAAGCTAGTGATTGAGATATCTGGGTATTTTTTTTTGTGGTTTGTGGATTGGTTTGTTGCATTTGGTTGCATTTTTAATCTGTGGTTTGTTGGTGGTATAACCTATTGTTTTGTTTTGTTTATAGGTAAAAATTAAATTTACTCAGTTTGAATTGAATTGGGATAAACAACTCCTAGCTCCTGCCTTCGACTTCGTTGATCATTGGTTGACGGAAGGGCAAGGCAATGAAGAAATTACTGCTGGACTGGATGCTATAGTTTTCAACCATCATGATTTATCACATAATATGGATTACTACTGCCATAAAGCTGATGTTCATACCGGTCTAGTAAGTACAACGAATTTTTGGATGTTTGTTTACAAGTTAGGCTCACCTAGATCACGTCAATTGATATCTCGCTTTATGGGACGCTGCCACAACGCTGCTACAGTGTACTCATGTTTAACACACAGTTCTCTGGCGGCCGGTTGATTGAGGCATAGCGCAGCCTAACACAGAGCTTTATAACGACGTGCGAAAAGCTATGTCGTACAATCCCAACCTGCATGCCAGGCGTGGGGATTATGAGCATATCCCCCTTCTTTTAGGGGAGGCCTATGTCCAGCAGTGGACTGAATAGGCTAGTGTTGTTGTTGTATAGATATTTTGAAACGTAAAATGCATTGGTTTATGGCAGAGATTCAAACCCACAACTTACTGATCGAAAGTAGTTCGTGTGCAGTGTCCAAAATAATTAAATGGCGACGAATATAATATTATTATTTTTATTTAATATTTAATATATGTTTCCCCCAAGGAATTCCACGAAAAACGGTCTTGAGCCCTCCATCCACCGATTACCTACAATCTAAACGATGTCATCTGTCTATCTGGTTGAGGGAATCCCTACACTTCGTCTTTCAGATCACTTCCAGAGTCCTTGGGAGACCTATGTTCAGCAGTGGACTTATGATTATAAAGTTTATACACAGGCAGCTTTAAGTTGATATGTGTAATTACCTATATCATGGTTATTTTTCAGTACACTTAAAATATTTGTCCTGTATATTTTTGAAGGAATAACATTAATTGATATGATAAATTGTCTGTTTTAGTCGTTCCACAGATTTTGAAGTGCACAGAAACTGGTTGGCAATAACACATAATCTCACAATTGACAAATGGTATTACGATTCCACATCAGAATGGACACTAGACTACCCCCCATTCTTTGCTTGGCTAGAGTGTGGGTTGTCATACATTGCTAAGTTCTTTGATCCGAAGATGCTGATGCTAGATAATTTGAACTATGAATCATTTCCAACAGTTCTGTTTCAAAGGCTCTCTGTTATTGTTTTGGATCTGTTTTACATAAAAGGAGTGAGAAGGTAAGTTTTATTAGATCACAGGGGTGTACGGGGTTCCAACTTTTATCTTCGGTACCCAAGCCAACCTCACCTGCACGTGGTGCACCCTGCTAAATAACGGACGAGGCTCTGGCGGCCGGCTGATTGCGGCATAGCGCAGCCTACATCGGCACAGATAAATCCCCTGGCCGCTGACGGGCAGCAGCGTCGGCAGTGCGAGAAGCTGTGCCCTGCGATCCCCAACCCGCTTGCCCAGCGTGGGGATTATGGGCATAAACCCCCTAATGAAAATTACGAAAAAGAAATGGCCCCCAGTTCCCGGCCGCCCCGCTATTCCTGGTCATACAGGTAGCGGCCATGGTAACGGCGGGGCAAGGGGTGCGAACAATCACCGGGCTACCTCTGGCTACCTGCAAAACCTGACCCTAGCAACGTATAACGGACGCACTCTGAGGCTCGATGAACATCTAGCGCAGTTGGAAGTGGAGCTGGAGAACATTAGGTGGCATGTTCTGGGGTTATGTGAAGTCCGTAGAGAGGGAGAGGACACCATTACCCTAGACTCGGGCCATCTAATGTACTTCCGCGAGGGTGACCAAACATCACAGTGTGGCGTAGGGTTTCTCGTCAATAAGGCCCTCTGTAACAACGTTCAGGAAATCTCCAGTGTGTCGACCAGGGTAGCGTACCTGATCCTTCGACTATCCAAGCGGTATAGTATGAAGATCATTCAGGCTTACGCACCGACCTCGGCACACTTGGATGATGAAGTGGAGGATATGTACGAGGACATATCCAAAGCCTTGCACAACACCACTAAGGCTCACTTCAACGTTGTTATGGGGGACTTTAACGGCAAAGTGGGACGCCGGGTTGGCGACGAATCCAGAGTGGGCCCGCATGGTTATGGAAGTAGAAATCACAGGGGGCAAATGCTCGTCAACTTCCTAGAGAAGGAGGGGCTCTTTTTGATGAATTCGTTCTTTAAGAAGAAGCCCCACAGGAAGTGGACGTGGCGAAGCCCCGACGCTGTGACCAAAAATGAGATCGACTTCATCATGACGGATAAGAAGCACATATTCAGAGACGTCTCCGTGATCAACAGGTTTAACACCGGATCCGATCACAGACTTGTCCGAGGCTCTCTGAATATTAATCTCCAGCTGGAAAGAAACCGTCTGATGAAGTCCACGCTCCGACCCAATCTACTCCAGATCATGGCGGGCACCGAGAAGTTTCAGAAGCTTCTCGGTGATAGATTCGTTGCCGTGGAACCCACCGATGACGTTGATGAGGCCCTACAGAACGTGGTTGGAACGTTAAGGGACGAGGGCATCAAATTCTGCCAAATGCAGCCTAAAGGCAAGAAGTCCAAACTTTCGGATGACACTCTTGGGCTGATGGCAAAAAGACGGGAAACCACTCAGGCCACTTCGTCAGAGAGGTCAGACCTGAACAAGCGGATTGCGAAGATGATACGGCGTGACCTTCGGAGCTCCAACACACGCCTCATTGAAATGGCGATAGAGCGAAACCGAGGGTCCAAAGTATTCACTCAGCAGCTTGGCAGGAGCCACCTGACGAAGTTAACAACACACGATGGCCGAACCGTCTTGTCAAAGCCGGAGATGTTATCAGAGATCGAGGACTTCTATGGCCGACTGTACACGGCACATGCTCCTTGCCCCCAACGTGACAACCATGATTCCAGAGCCACCCTCACCCGCCACTACACCGACGACCTGCCAGATATCAGCCAAGACGAAGTCGTACTGGCCCTGAGACAGCTTAAAAATGGAAAAGCCCCCGGTGAAGACGGAGTCACTTCAGAACTTCTGAAGGCAGGAGGAGCTCCTGTTGTGCAGGAGCTGCAGAACCTCTTCAACTCCGTCCTTCACTGTGGGAGAACTCCAAAGGCGTGGAACGAGAGCTTGGTGGTTCTGTTTTTTAAGAAGGGTGACAAGACTCTTCTTAAAAACTACAGACCTATTTCGCTCTTGAGCCACGTTTACAAGCTGTTTTCTAGGGTCATTACGAATCGTCTCGCTAGAAGACTCGACGAGTTCCAGCCACCGGAGCAGGCCGGGTTTCGCGGAGGATATGGCACCATAGACCACATTCACACAGTGAGGCAGATTATACAGAAGTCCGAAGAGTATAATCAGCCCCTGTGTCTGGCTTTTGTGGACTATGAGAAGGCCTTTGACTCTGTCGAAACCTGGGCTGTCCTGGAATCCTTACAGCGATGCCAAGTGGACTATCGTTATATCGAAGTGTTAAGATGTCTGTACGAAGCTGCCACTATGAGTGTCCGAGTACAGGACCAGCAGTCTAAACCCATCCAACTGCGCCGCGGAGTGAGACAGGGAGATGTCATATCTCCGAAACTGTTCACGAGCGCGTTGGAGGATATGTTTAAGACGCTGGACTGGAAAGGTATGGGCATTAACATAAACGGCGAGCACATCTCACACTTGCGATTCGCTGATGACATAGTCCTAATGGCGGAGTCGCTGGAGGAGCTGCAACAGATGCTGGACGGCCTAGCATCAGCCTCGCGAAAGATAGGTCTCGGCATGAATTTGGACAAGACCAAAGTCATGGTCAATCACCGAATTGATCCGAGTCCTGTCGTCGTTAATGGACACCCTCTTGAAGTTGTTTCGGAGTATACATACCTCGGGCAGATATTGCAGTTGGGTAGAAACAACTTCGAGAAGGAAGCCAAGAGGAGGATTCAGCTGGGTTGGGCAGCATTTGGAAAACTACGTCGAGTTTTCTCGTCACCCATACCACAATGTTTGAAGACGAAAGTTTTCAATCAGTGCGTCCTACCCGTCATGACATACGGAGCCGAAACGTGGACACTCACAGTACGGCTAGTCCACCAGTTTAAAGTCGCTCAGCGAGCTATGGAACGAGCTATGCTCGGAGTTTCTCTGAAGGATAAAATCCGTAACGAGTATATTCGACATAGAACTAAAGTTGTCGACATAGCTCAGAGAATTAGCAAGCTGAAGTGGCAGTGGGCTGGCCATATCTGCCGAAGAACCGATAACCGTTGGGGTAAACGAGTTCTTGAGTGGAGACCGCGGCTCGGCAAACGTAGTGTAGGACGCCCTCCGGCCAGGTGGAGTGACGATCTGCGAAAGGCTGCTGGTAGAAGCTGGATGAATCGAGCTCAGGATAGGGCGCAATGGCGCTCATTAGGGGAGGCCTATGTCCAGCAGTGGACTGCTATAGGCTGATGATGATGATGATGATGATTAGATCACACAATGACTAAATATCCTCTGTAACTTTTGTCCGATGTCATGAATCTAAAATTTAGTTAGGGTAAGTAATTGAAAAAGTAGCGAAGCTCACAGCTTCGCTCGCGTGATATTGGGATAAAAAGTAGCCTTTGTTTTAATCTAGGCCATAATCAATGTATATTCAAAGTTTCATCCAAATCAATTCTGCCGTTCTGGCATAAAGGAGTATCAAACATTTATCCTTTTAACTGTCACATTTATAATACTAGCTTCCGCCCGCAGCTTCGTTCGTATGGTACCCAGATAAAAGTAGCCTTTGTGTTATTAATCCAGGTCACAAACTATGATTCCATTTTTCATCCAAATCCATTGAGTAGTTTTGCATTCATAATATTAGTAGGAGGATTAGTAGGGTTTTTTGCCCTTGGCTTGGTTTGCATTTCGCCCGGTTAAAGTAGCCCATGTGTCAAAGAATTGCCTCTTTTCAGCTGTACAAGACTACTTAGCCGTGGTAGTACTCTTGCATTCCTTCTATTGGTAGCAAACCCTGGATTGTTGATGGTAGACCACATACATTTTCAATACAATGGATTCATGTATGGTATCTTGATGTTCTCAATATCCAAAATAATAAAAGTAAGTAGCTTCAACAAGCCAGTTACAGCTAGCCAGCCTGCCCTCAATGAAGTATGCATAACTTTGCAGTAGTTCCTGGAATAGATGTATGAAAGAGGTCTGAACTACATGCTGCTGAGCAGTAATTGTGACATCTAGCCAGCCCGCCCACAATAACGCATGACTTTGCAGTTCCTGGCATGGTTGCCAGGCGAAGGCTCTATGAAATCGCCAAATTTTGTATTGAAAAGTAGCCTGAAACCGCCATTTGTTTTATAATAAAATAGCCTAAAGTAGGCCAAATATTCATATCCCAAATATCTTTTTGGATGAATATTTTGGCTACTACCACAATTTAAAAAAAGTTTTAAAATAAGATAAAAAGAAACAACAAAAACTGTAAGCAGGTTGCAGGTAGGTAGGTACGTACCTATTTTTATTATTACTATTTTCAGCGTTTTATTATTATTAATGATATAGATAATAAGATAAGACCAAGATGGTAATTGGTCTAAGCTCAATAACTTTTTATCATTGTCTATCTATTGTCTATCCTATGGTATCTAGACCCTGCAGGCTCTAGAATATAATACATATTTGAGTGAGTAAGCAATCAAATATGAATCAAACCGATAAAGTCCTGGAAGGTCCATTCAGATCGCCGGATTATTTTTTCAAAATTGCCTAAGGGTCGATATTTATCCAACGGAAGATCGCTGCGCATTGTCAGTTGCGTAACGCCAGAACGGTCGAATTGGATAATAAAATATCCTACACACATAGCCGATGATGCGTTAAGCGTCGGCTACCTACGTACTAACTGACGCATCTTCCGTAAGATTTGCACCCACCCTAAATACGATAAGTCGCCGATCGCTTTTTTTGACCGAACGATAGACACCCTCTGAAATAGACGAAATGGCGAAAAATTGCCTAACATGGCGGCGCTGGTTCCTTGACTAGATGCATGAAAGAGATCTCAACTATCTGCTGCTGAGCAGAAACAACTGAAATTGAAACAGCTAGCCAGCCCGCCACTGATGTACTGATTGTACTGTTAACTAAACTATTTATTTCTCTTGTTTTAGACTAACCACTTACAAGCGGCGTTCTGGTTTGCAGTGCTGCTGAACCTAAAGCACATATTCTTGTACATAGCTCCTGTGTATGTGGTGTATTTATTCAGATCATACTGCTTCACAGTATCTTCAGTAGATGGGGAACACACGCCATGGTATTCATTTGAAATCATGAACTTTATTAAACTGGGGATTGTTGTGCTTTCGGTACTAGCTGCATCTTTTGGGCCCTTTATTGACCATTTGCCACAGGTAATCCTATTTTTGTTACAAGCTTTTAAATATAAAAAATGGGGGTGTAGGTTCCAACTGCCATCTTCGGAACTCAAGCCAACCTCACCTGCACATGGTGCACCCTGCTAACTAATAAACAAGGCTCTGGTGGCCGGCTGATTGCGGCATAGCGCAGCCTAACACTGGCACGTCCCCTTGTTAAGTCCCCTTGCCGCGGATGGGCAGCAGCGTCGGCAGTGCGAGAAACTGTGTCCTGCGATCCCCAACCCGCTTACCCAGCGTGGGGATTATGGGCATATCCCCCTTTTTTTATGGGAGGCCTATGTCCAGCAGTGGACTGAATAGGCTGGTGTTGTAAATCGCCTGTGACTTGGCTTTCGGACCCCCTTTAGTTTTAGTTTAACGGTTTGTCGGTCGGTAATGAGTAAGCTGCGGGTTCGATGTTTTCCGTGGTAAAGAGCGCGTAAATTAAATCCTTTGTTGCATGGCCAAGATTTGAACCTACGACCTCCGGATCGGAAGTAAGTATAAATCACACTAGGCCACCATGGCTTGTACTGGTACATAAGGCCTAAATAATGCTGGACACTGTCACACAGCATCATGTAGCCCCAAAATAAGCAGAGCTTGTGTTATGGGAACCACATGACTGATGATATATATTATACCTACATAAAAAACATACAGACCGAAGACAAATATCTGCAGATAATGCAAACATTTGTCCCGCGGCGGGAATCGTACCCTCTGTATCTCAGGCGGACCTTCGCCCACTTCGCCACAGAGGTCGTCAAATCGATGATGATAAATGATCGATAAAAAAGCAAATTTGCAGATTGTACCAACCATTTGTTTCGCGGCGGGAATCGGACCCGCAACCTTTTGCTTCTTAGAAGAAGGTTGCGGGTTCGATTCCGGATATTTGTAGGTTAAAAATATACCTACAAATATCCGAAATATATACATTATTTTCATTTACAGTTGCTGCTCAGGTTGTTCCCGTTCAAAAGGGGCCTATGCCATGCCTATTGGGCACCAAACTTTTGGTCTCTTTACAATTTTGCTGACAAAGCACTACAGTATTCTTGTAAGTAAAGTAATCTTACGGCCGAATACTGAAACGCTACTTAAATATTTGAGGTCATCCTAAATGTTTGAGACGCCACTATCCTTCAAAATCGTATACCGAAACGATAATTAGATGACGACTTAAAATTTAAGGATGTCAGATTTAAGTTGCACTTATGTTCCAAACGGTATACTGAAAGGATGATTAGGAGTTTGACGTCTCCTTAAATATTTTAGGTAGCCATCAAATCAGAGTGGACTCGCGACCTCTCCTAAATTTTGATATGTGTATGAAATCTTTCGAAAACATTTATATTTTACAGTCAAAAATAGGATATTATAGATACTTATTGATAAATAACAGTATAAGGTAGAAGGTAGTAGTACCTAGGTACCAGTTGGTAGGCAGTTACTTAGGTATAAATTCTAAATAAAACTAAAAAGGTATACACGCAGTAGTAAGGCAGTTTTATTATTGTTTTTGGTAAATAGCACAATAACTTTAGGCAAAATTTTGAAAGAAGGTACGCCTATTTACTTTGATTATTGGTACACTTTCACATTGGTAGGTAAGAAGGCTTTTCTTTTTCTGAATGAAGATGTGATTTATCACCATTCCTTCTTCTTATTACTTGCCGCTTGCCGGCTGACTTCGGCACAGGGCAGCCTATTATTGCCCCTGCAAGCCGACGACTGAGGCCCGAGACAGGCAGCAGCACTACGTAGGGCGTGGTGACGCGAGAAGCTGTGCCCAGCTTGAATGGGCATAGCTCCCCTGTGGAGCAATAGTGTTCTGTGGGGCATAGTGCCTTCTTGTTAGGAGAGGCCTGCCAGCAGTGGACTGATAGGTATGCGTAGGCTGGTTGTAAATAAGCATCAGGATTTTCTTCTTGTTTTTAGCTTTTGTATATAATAATAAACCCGGCTTTGAATAAAATAATTGACAAAAGTTGACTGACAGTGATGAAACATGACATTGCATTTTACGTTTCGATACCAGCATTTTCTGAAAATTATTCTTGATCTGATAAAATTGACTAAAGGAAGTCCTGATTTCTGCGTAAAACGAAACTTTCTTACCAAAATAATGAAAAATGTAATTGGAAACAAACATACAGGAGAATTCCGACAGACGGCCTCTGTGGCGCAGTGGGCGAAAGTCCGCCTGAGACGCAGAAGGTTGCGGGTTCGATTCCCGCTGCGGGACAAATGTTTGCATGTTCTGTAGATATTTGTCTCGGGTCTGGGTGTTTTTTATGTATGATATGTATGTATTTACAAAAAAAAAATATATATGTGTAGTATATCAATCATGTGGTTCCCATAATACAAGCTTAGTTTGGGGCTACATGATGCTGTGTGATTACGTCCCACATTATTTATTTATTTATTTATTTTAATTTGATGCGTCCTTAGCTAATCACGGTCTCAATAATGTTAAGTGGCGTTTGTGTATACCATTTAAATTTAGGAGTCCATTAGAATTAAGTAGTCCTTAGCTGACAGGATCATATAAGAAGCGTTTCAGTATTCGGGCGTTAATCTCCTTCTTCGTATGAGCTAGTGATCAACTCTGGTGTTGGAGTTTTTGGCCGCTCGAATGTCTTCAACGTGACCTTACTACTGAAAAGCCAGCACCATCTTAATGTGCCTGCCGAAACACGAAAGCGCTCAGATCTAATTGCTACTAAACGGTCACCCAACTAAGTAGTAATCGGGCGGAGTGTTGCTTAATCCAGATGATCTGCTTAGAAAACCGAAGTCAGCAGGTTTGAAAAGCTGATCTTGATCTTAATGTTTTAAGATAGCGACACACAATATTGCATGCATATTTTACACTTTTTTATATTTTTCCGTGCTTCGGAAGCTTTTATCGAAAACCTAATCCTTTGAGATATAAGAAAACGGTGAATGGTGGGACGGGCCATATGCTCCCGTACGAAGTCAGGAATGATCACTAGTTTATATCTAAATGTTTATGTACCTAACATTTTATTTCAGTACCAAAGTTTGGTGTTGCTGTAAACAAAACTGAAGCTGCAATGACAGGAGGTCTTGTCCAAGAGTTTGAACATGCGGTGTTGCCTTCCATCACTCCAGAGATAACATTTGGCATAACACTGCTTGTCATGACGCCTGCTCTTATCAAAATGTGGAATCTATGCGCTGACAGAAGATACAGGCCAATGAGTTTTATAAGGTAAATGAATGCTGAGTGGAATTTCCTGACGTTAATATTAATTAATACTAATAAACGACCAACTTCAAAGAAATTGATCTCTTAGGGTTGTTATGTTTTCTTCCAATTTAAATCGGACCGAAAGGGAAGAATACGCTCCCGAACGAGAAAAAAGTTCAAGGCATATAGGTTTCATCAGGTAAATGAATGCTGAGTGGAATATCCTGACATTTAAAATAATTAATTTAAAAAGCTGACTTCAACTAGAAGACGGAAGAAGTTAATTCCAAGGGTATTTTGTCTTCAAATTTAAATCCGTACAAACGGAAAGTATCCAAACGATACAATTTTTCGAAGTCAGTTCATAAATAACGGAGTTATGAGCTAACAAACCAAAAAAACAACTGAGCTTAGAATCTCCGTTTTTTGAAGTCTGTTAAAAACAATTATTATTGACTTTTGCATTCGTACGGCATTGAAATTTGCGTCATTTAAAATTTCGTTAATTCATCGAGATCCTGCGAACATTAATAATGTTGGTGTTTTGGCACAGAACAGAGAGGTAATTTATTGACACAATAACATTAGATAACCCCAATCTATTGTTGTTTTAAAGCTCTAGTCTATTTATTTTCCCTTGAATAAATAAATAACGGAATTTTCAATAAATGTTGGTGTTTTGGTACAGAACAGATATTACGTAATGTATTCATACCATACTATTGGGTAACCCCGATCTTTTGAATTGGCTTAAATAAAGACTAATAAAGATTTGACTTCTTTCCCAAGAGTCAAAGTAGATAGGAAAAAACTAATCAGGTATAAAGTGTACCTTTATTTTTTGTTACAGATGTATCATCGTATGCGCAACATGCTCTTTTATGTTCAGCTGGCATGTTCATGAGAAAGCGATCCTTTTAATATTGATTCCACTGAGGTGAGCATTACAACATTGAATTGATACCGATTATAGGAAGACAATTTTGACGAACGCCAAGATCACCTCCCGTATTTAGTTATTTTTAATAAATATTTACTCAATCAAGACAGCGGAATCACCGGGTTTTAAAAAGAAAATGCGCATCAATACACATTTATAACATGTTTAGTAGCAAATATTTCGGTAAAAAAAAAACTGTGCTAAAGTCACAATAGGAATAACGACTGGGCAAAAAAAAACCTAATTAGTCCGTCAGATAGATCAACAAAAAATATTGGATACATACGTATTTTTTTATTTAATATTTTTGTATAAATAAAAATTGACGGAGGTAAAGAGCGTCAAAGTTCGGGAGTGTGGGCTCGTGACGTCACTGCTATATAAAAAGTGACGTTACGCGGAACTTCAACGCACTGTATCTTTGTAATTTTTTGTGACAAAAGAAAAAATACGTGTCCAATATTTTTTTGATAATGTAAATGACGGGAACAGAAAAATAGTAAATAGTTTACAGAAAAAATTCTGCGTGATAGTGTCCAGCATTATTATTAATATTTCACTTTATTTAATTGTAAACTCGTCATAATATATTTATTTATACTATAAATGATACTTTATACTATTTATGTACCTTATTATTATTATTAAATAATGCGTCCTACCCGTCAGTATGTCAATACGAAGCCGAAACGTGGACACTCACAGTACGGCTAGTCCACCAGTTTAAAGTCGCTCAGCGAGCTATGAAACTAACTATGCTCGGAGTTTCTCCGCAAAGAGACTCCGACATAGACTTAGAGTTGTTGACATAGCTCAGAGAATTAGTAAGCTGAAGTGGCAGTGGGCTGGCCATATCTGCCGAAGAACCGACAACCGTTCGGGTAAATGAGTTCTTGAGTGGAGATCGCGGCTCGGCAAACGTAGTGTAGGACACCCTCCGGCCAGGTGGAGTGACTTTTTGCGAAAGGCTGGTGGTAGAAGCTGGATGCGTCAAGTTCAGGATAGGGCGCAATGGCGCTCATTAGGGGAGGCCTATGTCCAGCAGTGGACTGCTATAGGTTGATGATGATTATTATAATTATATTAAATATGTCCTACTTTTTCTATTAATTAGTCGTTTTTGTTATATTTTATGGTACCGTACATAACCTAAGTTTACCTAACACCAACCATTTTAATATTATTTCTTTCTTTCCAGTTTCATGTCAGTTCTGGGCGATCAAGACGCAAAACTGTTCCTGCTCCTATCAACAGTAGGCCATTACTCTCTATTCCCATTACTTTACCCGAAAAGCCTACTTGGCATCAAAATTTTCATGTTAATCACACACATAAGCATAGCGTTTTCTTACATACCGCCATTGTATGAAGTCAGGACTAGGATGTCTAAACGTTCCTACTTCTTATTACCTATGCTGAATTGGTTCGAATCGCTTTATCTGTATGGTTTGATTTTCTTATGTCTGTATGAGAATGTTGTTCACGTTGTGTGGGGGTTGCATAAGACGCTGCCGTTTTTGCCGTTGATGCTAACTTCGGTGTATTGTGCGGTAGGAGTTACCTACTTTTGGTTCAGATACTATTATTACTTTTTAAAGTTTAATCTTAGTTGGGTGCCTACATTTGTTACGCCGAGTTTGTTGAATTATCTTAAAAAGACAAGTTAGTTTTAAGAATATGACAGTTGTGTTAGACTTAATTAGCTTTTAAACTTGGCTAAAGTCTAGTCACAATTTCAAAATGGTGACCATTCCTTATTTTTTTAAATTTTATTTATGTTTTCTAGGTCAGTAGAACTAAGAAAAATCATAAATAAATTATTTGTTACAAATCAGATTGTTGTAATTTTTATATTTATCATTATTGTTTATAGAAATTATCCTAGCTTTACCAAATTCTGAGTATGTGTGCTATAAATGGCTGAATATGCAGATTATTACTAGTATTATTATTACCTTCAATGTCCCACTACTGGGCAAAGGCCTCCCCCCACTACCTCTCCTGTGCTAAGATGGTCCATTCGGCACAAATTTTGCGAGCTCGTCCCTCCATCTCGTCGTTTGACGGGAAATCGACCTCGACCGGGGATTTTTAGCACCCTTGGCCCCAGGACGGTTCTGCCTTTCGTCATCAACAAACCCAATCCCAGAGCCGATCCAAACTCCCCCCATTCATGATAGACACAATAAACTCCAGGCCCCAAGTTCCTGGCGAATATGCAGATATAAATAAATAAATAATCCTTGAAAGGACATTATCATACAACATCATATAGCCCCAATCCAAGCGGACCTTGTGTTATAGGAACTACATGACAATAATGCATGTCCCCGAACATTTGATTTGAAGGTACCTTTATTTGAGCGCTTTTATAAAATTGAACTTCATTATCATTATCAGCCTACAGCAGTTCACTGCTGTACATAACCCTTCTATGAGCATCATTGCGCCCTGTCCTTAGCACAAGATTGAATTACTCGTAGATTGCAAATATTTCAACACTTTTCCAGCAAAAAATTGTAATGGCTGTTATTTCTGTTGATACAATTCTTCGAATAAAAGAGGTTCTTTCTCTTCTGTATCCCTTCCGGGATATTAGGTACTTACACAATGAAGTCCCAGTTTCTATATTTACTTTTTTCTGTTCCTCTACATAGCCTTCTATTCTACGGCGTGTTATCTCTGGCACAAGTCAATATGAAGAAATAACGTGGGCAAGATTTGCTCCGAAGAAATGTACAATCTGCGACAAAAACATGATATTTTGCAAACAGTTTAGTTTAAAAAACCCTGTAACTTCTGATCAAAATTTACTTTAGAATTTAGAATTATTTTTGGTTGTTAGGGTTCCGTACTTCAAAAGGAAAGATTTGTCTCTCTGTCTGTTAAAACCTTTTTCTCAAGAACGCGTGTAGGTATCAAATTGAGATTAGCTGCGGCGAAAAAATCAAACTTCTAAGTCAACGCAATCAACTTCCCGTTGACCTAAAATCATAAAATGTGGCAAATGTTGCTTATTTTGGTAATCAACTTATGTCTCTGACTGTACCACCCACTACTTAGCTACAATGAATTAAGCAGGTGGATGCACCCTAATCAAAGCTCCCCCGAGATTGCCCAACTCCTCTGAAATATTGTCAGGGAGACCGGTTAGTGCGGTAAATATTCTTACCTTTATTACGAAAGGTTGTTATTGATTCCGCTGGTTTTGGCCTATTTACAAATAAAGGCATGTAATAGTAATATCCATGAACGTAATTGAGGAAACCAGAGCGGCGTTTTGTCCGTACAAACGTATGCTCCGATTTCCTCCCTGGAATTTAACGCAACGAGTTTTTGACAGGATATACGAGTAGTTAATCACTTCCTGCACCATGAAACATTGATCAGGAAACCACTGGTGTCAGGGGTATGGCTTTAGCCCTTCTCACTTCTTACCTATCTTACAGAATACAGAAAGTAGACGTAAATGGAAAGAGTTCTCCAGGGTCCGTAGTAAAGATGGGTGTACTGCAAGGGTCAATACTTGGGCCATTTTTATTTTTAATTGACATCAACGACCTATCTCAACTTGTGAGAGACAACCACGAAATTGTATGGTTTGCGGATGACTTTTATTTAAATTAAAGCGACGGCAGACTAATTTTGACGACGTGAACAATGCAATAGCGAAAATTGTTAAATGGTTTGATGTAAATAATTTATTACTGAACGAGACTAAAACAAAATGTATAATATTTATATTACCAAATGTTAAACAAGTTGAACCTATCATTAAAATAAAGGATAAAGATTTAAATCTTGTGGATACTACTGTATTTTCAGGCATAACTTTAGATAATAAGCTTCAATGGGGCGCTCACATATATGGACTGTCGAACAAACTCAGTTCTGCAGCATACGCAGTCAAAAGAATCCGTCAACTTACTGACGTAGAAACGGCTAGACTGGTTTATTTCAGCTACTTCGACAGCATTATGTCGTACGTCATTTTGTAGTGGGGGAATGCTGCAGATATCAACACCATATTTGTGCTGCAGAAGAGGGCTGTTCGTGCAATTTATAATATGGGCCCCAGAGAATCACTTAGAACTAAGTTTAGAGAAATACATGTTATGACAGTTCCGTGCCAATATATATATGAAAACTTTATTAATTTGTTCAAAAAAAAGAGCGAAAATCATAATGTTGACACTAGAAATAAAGATAAACTAGTTGTTCCTACTGTAAGGCTCCATAAAGTTAGTCAATCATTTAAAGGGGGCGTACGTAAGGGCGTATACGTTTCTTTAACAAAATCCCAAATGACGTGATTAATTTATCTGTAAATAAATTCAAAAAAGTTGTCAAACGTAATCTCTGGTGATAAAGCTTATTATAAAATTTCTGATTATTTAGATGACAAAAAAGCTTGGGATGAAACTGCCTCCAACTCCCAAAACATTGTAAAACTGACATTAAAAAAAATATAAGCCTAGCAGAGTTTCTTGCCAATTCTTCTCTGTTTGGTGACGTTACGAATTGGTGTAAATTAAAAAAAATTACGATTCAAAGTGTACTGTAATGTGCGTACTGAATAAAGAAATTTTCACTTTCACTTTCACTTTCCATTTATATTTTGTTGAATAAATTATTTTTAAAAGTGAGGACTAAAAAAACGCTTCAATTTTTTTTTTAAATGCCGCAAACAAAGTTATAATAAGCATGGTTACAAGCTTTTCTAATACGTAAAACGCACCGACAGACAAATTTCTTATCATTCAATTTGAATGGAGACCGCGTCTCGGCAAACCTAGTGTACTACGCCGTCCGGCAAGATCGGATCCGGAGTAACGATCTGCGAAAGGCTGCTGGTAGAAGCTGGAATCAGCTGGTTGCGTCGAGCTGAGGACAGGGCCCAATGGCGCTTATTGTGGGAGGATTGGGGAGGTCTATGTTTAGTAGTGAGCTTCTTTGAATACTAATATCAATATTTATTATTGATGATGATAATCATATATAATTTATTATCTACCTGGGTTGGGTAGGATTACACTTTTATCATTATCACTTCAATCATATCAGCAGCCCAAGTTTTAAAACATTCTAAACCTATGGCACGATAATTACATAATACAAGTTGAAGCAATAACGACACGTACACGTGTTTACGTTGAATAAAGAGAGCCTTATGTCGATATTGTTATGAATATTCATTGCAGAATGAAAATTGAAGACGCCATTGGAATTTGATTATGGTTGGCAGATGTCGAGGTCGACAGCTACTAAGGAAATATTGGGGTGGTGTTTATCCTTTTTGTAGCGGCCGGAATTCGGAAATCCGGGAAAAAATGCAATAGTAGATACCTACACAACTAAGCACCTACCTATTACTTATTCTATGCTGAAGCTCAGCACAGAATAAGTAATCGTTAGTTTATAGCCAGCCTATATCAGTCCACTGCTGGACTTAGGCCGCCCCTATTAAAAGCCCCTGAGCATGCGAGTTTGGTATCGCAGAGCACAGCTTCTTGCACCACCGACGATGCTGCCCGTTTGCGGCCAGGGGATAAAGTTGTGTTATATGTGCTGGCTATGCTGCAATCCGTTGACCGCCAGAGCCCTATCTGTTAGTTAGCAGGGTGCACCACGAGCAGGTGAGGTTGGCTTGGGATCCGAAGATGGAGGTTGGAACCCCTTACAGTGTACGGTAATGTTAGTACTGAATTAATATTTTTTGTACTTTACATTATACCCACGATAGTAACAGTAGGTAAGTATAATATATCGATGAGTTGAGATTATAAATAAATAAATAATCCTGGATGTTATCCTTATCACACAGCATTATGTAGCCCCAAACTAAGCAGAGCTTGTATTATGGGCACCACATGATTGATATACTACATAGATACAATTTTTAAAATAATTACATATATTACATAGGAAACACCCAGACCTGAGACAAATATCTGCAGAACATGCAAATATTTGTCCCACGGCGAGAATCGAACCTGCAACCTTCTGCGTCACAGGCGGGCCTTCGCCCACTGCGCTACAGAGGTCGTCAAAGTTTAAAAACGGGAAAGAAAGTACCTTCACGCAAACGCACTTGCGTTAGTTACTGCATAAGTAGATGAATAAATTACACAACAGCATTTTTGAGCTTAATAAAATAAAGAGCTTGTTCTAATAATAGCTGCACCTCGACTGCAAGCAGAGGATAGATAACAATTTCGGCAGATAGGCAATAAAATGTTGGATCACCAATCTGAATGAACATCTCCTTCCGCTCCATTTCACTTTTATTTTCAAACTTCCAATCCAATGAGTCGAGCGATTGAACCTATTACGAATAACTTTACCTACCGATTCATGTGTGAACGCGAACAATATTTTGATTTTCTTGGGCAAGAACAGTGGGGATTTCAAAGAATGAACGGCTTAGAATGTGTTCACATTTGGACGATTGGTAATATGTCTGTCGGAGCTATAATAAACATTTCTATGAACGATCTATCGTCGGGACATCGATTAGAAAGCATTTTCATACATCGCTCCCTCTATTGCTCCGGCTACGATAGTCTCGTGCTTTTGTGAACAATTACCCTGCATAGATATACGCAAAGGAGGTATAGCAAAAATCCTACTCCTACTAATATTATAAATGCGAATGTTTGTGAGTATGGACGTATGGATGAATGGATGAATGTTTGTTACTCTTTCACGCAAAAACTACTGAATGGCTTTGGATGAAACTTGGAATATACATAGACCTGGATTAACAGATAGACTACTTTTTATCCCGGTACCACGCGAGCGAAGCCGCGGGCGGAAGCTAGTTTTCAATAACCATCAGTGCACGTCAGACTCACTTTTGCTTGTGCTTTTTTTGTATTTGTTGTTATCGAGTTCTTTAGAGTTAGCACTATTGTTAGAGCTCTACAAAAAACGTTAAAAAATATGTTTCTTTCCTACCCCTGTGGTTTTAGGGTTCCGTACCTAAAAAGGAACCCTTAAAGGACCACTTCGTTGCCTGTCTGTCTATCAAGACCTATTTTCTCAGGAACGCGTGGAAAGAAGTAAATTAATGTCAAATACCTACTCAAGTCTGCAATCCCTTGCCTTGGAACTGCAGAAAAATCAAACATCTAAGTCAATGCAGTCGAAAGAACAGCCGTTTATGACGATATTTCTACACTCGCCAGGAAAACCTATAGGGTAGGTACTTCGGTGCTATGGCCTCATAGATACGCCACTAAAAGGAAAAACTAAGGAAAAACTCTTCTACGGATGCCTACGACGGAACTAAAGCATTAATCTGTGGCTATAGTTAGTACCTATTTATGTTAGATATAACTAGTAACTACTATAATGTGTACGTGTGATAGGGAAACAATGACATGATAGTCCTTCCTCCTTTTCTGTGGTCAATTCTGGTGCTGGAGTTTTTACGCCGCCTGAAGGCTTCTGGCATAGTTTTGGTCGGTCACCCATCCAAATGGTACACATTACAGCCTGCCAGCCTTTTTTAGTAGGTACATTTACTTACATTGTAGATACTTAGCTACTTACCTATAATTAAAAGTTCAATTATAAATCCAGAAACGATAATTTTGTAGGATCTGATATTTCAGATCGGATATTTGATTATCAGTAGGTATCTAAGTAACCTACAGGATTTATTTGTAAAAGCTGGTTTGTTTGCTAGAACGAGAACCTCACAATCTAATAAAGACAATTGCAGTGGTTGAAATCTAAAGACAGTGCTTCTTGGTTTAGAGATGAGTGAAGCTATAGCTTCTGAGAAAACACGTACCGAACGGTAATCCTTCGCCCGGAGCGGTGTTCAATCTACTCCGCACTCATAAACCGGTGTTCCATAGACATAAACTGTGGTACGTGCTTTCGCAAACCGAATGGGAAAGGCATTGGTTGCGTACCTACTGTATAGTTTACTGTGTCTTGGTTGTACATGTTGGTTTACACTTCACGAACTTGAGGACAATACACAACTAATGATTGATGTCATTGCACCTCGCCAACGTAGGTAGGAGAGTAAAATCTTTGAAAATGTACTAATGAAAAAATACCTAAACTTTCATGGGCTTTTGGTATCGATATATATCTACTGTTACGTAACGCTTTACACATACTGTGTTGAAACATTTATTCCTCTTCATCACTAAAGATTAGTGAGAAATAAAATATAATAATAAGTACGGAATGAGAATATGAAATAAAATGTTTTTGTTGTTCAGAATTTAGATGTTCCGCTTGCAAAGCTATAATAACTAAAATGTTCACCCGAATAAAACACCTAAACATGAGTCTGGAATTGATCGCTTTTAAGCGATAAGATCGCCCATTATATCTTAAATTTTTAAAATTCTGTCTGCTGGTACAATAAAGTATTTCATGTTACTCAAACAAATTACAGGAGGACAAGGCGGCGCTCATTCATTTGAAGACCTCTGTGGCGCAATGGGCGAAGGTCCGCCTGGGACGCAGAAGGTTGCGGGTTCGATTCCCGCCGCGGGACAAATATTTACATGTTCTGCAGATATTTGTCTCGGGTCTGGGTGTTTTCTATGTATAATATGTATGTATTTACATGTAATACCTATATCAATCATGTGGTTCCCATAACACAAGCTCTGCTTAGTTTGGGGCATCGAGGAGTCATTTGGGGCTACATGATGATGTGGGATAGTCCAGCGTTATTTATTTATTTATAAGGGGACTATGTCTAGCCGTGGACTGCTATAGGCTGATGATGATGACGACGATGTTGAAACAAATCACTTTAAATCTCGCTAAAAATATTGTACAATTAAGTGAGTATTTAATTGCATTCTTAGTAGGTTGGTATCTATTTAAAACGAAATGTTTAGAAAAGTTATGATACGGTCAAGGTCAATTGAAATTCAGCTGACAATTCAGCGCAATTGCCCCTTACGTTTTTCAGAACAATGGGTTGTTGGTTTTTAGTAAATATCAAAAAACATGAAAAACTCATTGAAATTCAACAAATTGCTCGTTGAGTTAGAAATGTGACCAGTGATGCGTTATGCTTTCTATGCAGTTTTCTATGCCTGTATTGACAAAATGTTAGTCAAAATGTTTGCTGCTGTTTGCCTCTACAAATATTACGTACGTACTTTCGTTAGGGTTACGTACTTTCATAACTCACTCGAAATCATTTTATTTTGATATTTTTGTTTTCTAAGTTCAGAATATTTGCAAAGGTAAAAGGACAATCCAGGTAGCTTCGGACTACCTATTTTAGGCAGATTTAGGGAAATCATAAAAATATAAACATACAAAAACGTAGACAACTTACAATAAAATATTATAGCAGGAATCGAACCCGCAAACTTCTGCGTCTCAGACGGGCCTACGCCCACTTCGCCACTACGTTAATTTAATAATAATTATCTAATGACGATAAATAGGCAGCTGAAGCTTCTAAAAGTTTACTCATTTACTTATAGAGTAGATAAGGGATAAATATCTATGTAAACAAACCACCCTTCTAAGGGTGATAAACTAAGTAGACTCTCATTTGATCATATGGTAGAGCGCACACAAAAGCGCACACGATCAAAGCTGTTTTCTGTGTGCGATCGCCTGTGACCGAGCCTTACGAATTAGCACGATATACCTCCTTGCACAATTTTTGTTTGGCTTAGCTGGGAGTCAGTAGCTGGTAAGCTAAAGCTTTTTGCAGCTCCACTAATGTTTTCTTTAGTTTCATGATTATAGATAGCTCAATAATCAATGTAAGGTCTTTGTCTGCCCAGATAAAGAAAGTAACATTTACTTTATTTATTAACTTTACATAACAGGAAAACTATTTTAAGACTAATCAAAATATACGCAAAGGTATTGCGTCAAAAAAAATGCTCTAAAGATCCCAAGAATTTAATATATTCTGAAAGGGTGTTATTTCATATGTTTACCTAAGTATATATAAATATATTTTCTTCTTTTATCACTTACTAGCTGGCCCGACAGACGTTGTCCTGTCTCAAAGATGGTATCGAAGTTAAAGAAACATTATGAACAAAATTATATCGAAACGGAAAAAACAATTAAAGGATATTAATAATCACTACAGGTAATTATGGTACCTAATAAAGTGTATTTGTTGGGTATTTTTATTTCGTTCTCATTATCAGTATCACCCATAAAAGGGACCTAAGTTATTCAAAAAAACAAATATTTAGTACAAATTCCGGTAATCTTCTCCGCTCGCCCCGGCCACTTCGCAGAACTCCGCAGACGTGTTATTTCATCATCATCATCATCATTGGACTATAGCTGGACATAGGGTTCCCCAAATGAGCGCCATTACGACCTGCCCTGAGCTCGACGCATCCAGCTTCTACCAGCAGCCTTTCGCAGATCGTCGCTCCACCTGACTGGAGGTCTTCCTACACTAAGTTTGCGGTCTCCACTCGAGAAGTCGTTTACCCCAACGTTTATCGGTTCTTCGGCAGATATGGCCAGCCAACTGCCACTTCAGCTTACTAATTCTCGGAGCTATGTCGACAATTTTAGATCTATGTCGGATAGTCTCGTTGCGGATTCTATCCTTCAACCTTGTTGCTTTGCCGAGCGCCAAACAAATTCTGTTATTTCTGAGCGGGGCTTGTCGATCATTTCCTGATGATGCCTTGTGGGGAAGGCGAACTATTGTCGAATTTCTGTTGGGTTTTTGTGTATTTTCAAATATTTGTCTTTTGAATATCTTGTAATGGATTTCCGCAAACTCACGCCTGTGTCAATTAACAATCTAGGACCCTAAGTTCTTTAACTAATAACAGTAGATACCTACCTAGAGAAATAACAATTTACTACTCATGTAATCTAATGGACAAAGTTCTTATTTACTAGGTACCTAAGTACTAAAGTGCTAAAGCTTTTTAGCATATTCGGTATTCACAATAGCTTCCTTCCCCGGATTGGAAATAACTTGAGACATTTTATAAGTTTTAAGGTTTAAAGTTGGATGCACTAGTATTAACATAACTTTATATTCAGTGGCGTCGAGAGTAAACTTACTAGGGACATCGTAAATTCTACCGAAGTTACAAACACGATTCCGATTTGCAAGTTATAGTTGTCCGTAACTACTCATGTATAAAAATATGGTAAATCATCGACAAGTTGATACCTAAGCTACATTGCTGCACTGTAGATGTAAATTAATGTTCAATAAGCATTAACGTTTTATTAGTAAACAAAATAAGGGATTATTTTTTCGTGAAACTAAAACTTGAATGTGGTGAAATAGGGGATGGAAGTGTGTATAGGAAACCAATTATTTTGCATCATAAGGGCGGCTGCAGACGGTCCGCAAAACGTATGTCCTATGTTTGATTTTATTCACAGATCTAGGACGCCCGGATCCGATAAATTTCTGACCGTATGCGGGTTTGCGCGGCCTAGCGGGTGCTTGAACATTTTGTAGAGTCCTTTCAACGAAAGAAGTCCCGCTGACCCGGCGCCAATGGAATGGAAATAAAATCTAAATCAACACGTCTCCAGCTAAAATATGTTGCAAATAATCTGGTCCGTCTAGAATTTCTTGATAAATAGTCAATGTTTTTTGAAGTATACTGGAGATCCACTAATTACCGTGGGACTTCTTTTGTGAATAATACTCTATGAAGGGACGCCTAAGGTCTTCGCACATTGCATCGACTCAACGCCGACTCAACTCCAACTCAACTCACAGTATGGCACAGTATGGAGTTGAGTTGGAGTTGAGTGGGCGTTGAGTTGATGTAATGTGCGAACAGCTTTACGGTGCGTGTCCGACGAACAGACATTTTCTGATGGTATGCTAATGATAATTGCATGGGCCCCACAGACTAGAATGGTTATACCTACTCACGTATTCCCTAAACTACGGTAATTTTGTTTGTCACGTTGACTTATAATATATTTGAAGTGAGTGACGTTTAGCTTGCTGTTTCTTGCATTTTTGCCTTTGATTAGTAGATTTTGTAATATTTATCTTCAGATAATTTTAAGTGGGTAAGATAAATGGCTGACGACGAAGAGGAAGGTGGCTTTGGAGGCTTGTACGAGGATGGACACTGGACATGGGATGACTCCTCAAACAGCTTGGCGTTCGTCAGGTGTGGTTCATAATTCCTGAACACTAAAAATTTAATTTTTTTTTATTATTCTATTTAGTATCCTTCGAATACCGTGGTGGGTCTTTGGATGTAAGTAATGTATAATGGTGAATAAGGCATTCGTGTTTTCAGTGATTTACCGCCAAAGCCTGTAGAAGCTGTACAAATAATGACTAAGGCGCCAACCGGTACGGTCGAATTCAGAGATGATGTGGATTTGATTGAGCAGGTAATCGCACGATATTTCGATAAAATATAGGGCCAATTATGGAAAAGTATAGGTCTACAGTTTTCGTAGTGCTACGTAACGCTACGAATACGTAGCTCTAGAGTCTAAACACGAGCGCTCCCATGGACTCTTCTCCTGCACGTCTTATGAAATCAACTATGTAAAGTATTTTTGAAATTATCGCAGACAGGGCCCAGATTTTCCTAATCAATACCTAAACAATAAGCTTTGGATAGCACAGATTCTACCCTAAAAACCATTTGGCTTTCCAGATTCGCTTTCGGCGGCGCTATCAAAGAAAATTGAAACCGGGCCAGGCAGAAGTTATTAGTTTGCAGGTTTTATTTTGAAACATTTGCTCGTAGTACTTGGGTTTCGTTTTCTTGGCATTCTATCAATTGAGAGATCTCAAGATGATTGAAAACAGAGAGGTATATCATGGTCTACGGACTCGTCAAATAAGCATCAATGAAGTTACCAGCTGTATCAATGACGGGTCTGTAGAATTTATATTATTGGACTTTAGTTGTTTTGCGATAACTACCTGAATTCAGATTTGTTCATAACGAAAATCTGTATTTCAATACAAAGCATTCCCTCCGGCTAGTAAAAATTTACTGTTACGTGATTTTAACCCATTCTTCGTTTTATAAGTTGGATGCATGAAACTGCGAAGACTGGATGCAATGGTACTCACTAGGTAAGGTCTATGTCCAGCAGTGAACTGCTTTAGGGTGAATATTTTAGTATTTAGTTGTTTCCGCCCGCAGGTTTCGCTCGCGCGATAAAAACGTAAAAACGTAAGTAAGAATGTTATAAATGTAAATGTAAATAAAAATAGATGAGCCCTTCTTCAATTTTGTAATGCGCCTAATGTTTCTTAGGCTACGTACGCACTGAAGGCACCTTCCTTAGCGCCTAGAGCCTAGTGACTTTTATCTGGTTACATGCTAGAATATACGGTAGTCGCACTGAAGCGTTTGCGTGTTGAATCCCTACAGAGGGCCTAGTATGAGTTGCACAATTCGAAAACTTTTATATACTAAGTAATGTAGTGGCGAATGACGCTTCATAGAATGGATTTTTTTTAAGCTATTGCATAGCTTCTATCGAGGGCCTTGAGCGTGGGGACCGAATCCAGAAATTCCGTAACGAAAAAAACCTCACGCTCCCCACTCCGACGGGCACGGAGGTGTGGCTTGAAGGCCGTGCATTGTCTAACGTCGTTTCTTTTCGGCAGTCTTCGACACGGTGTTTGTGTGCGTGCAACTAGACGTATTGTACGACTCTACGAAGCTCGTTTATTTAATAAAAGAAAAAAAATTGTTTTCTTATCGGTCACCACGCTCAAAAAGTGTAACTTGAATTAATATCAAAGAAAAAGAAATACTGCATAAATAAAATAAATAAATAATTATAATTGCATAAGTTGATACAAAATGCTATGCAATAGCTTTACCGCGGCAGTCCCCGAGTGCCACACGTCTTTTTTTTTAATTTTCGTGAAATTTTACGATTTGATTTGGTACGTTATTGTGGGAAAAGGTGTTCCTGTTTGGAAATAGAGTCGATTGAGAATTGAGACCACCTTTGTTTTTTTTTGACAAATGTCATTTTCTAGGCTGACTGTATCTTTCTTCAAAAAATCCGATAATGTAATTTTTTCTTCAAAATAAACTATAGTTTCCTAAGAACAAAACCTTCTACTACAAAAGAAATGGTGGCTGCCCAGCCCTGTATAACAGATTGTAGGTGCTTACTCGCAAGGTGACTTGCTAGTCTCTTGGCACTAAGCAAGCCCTGTTAGTGCGTACGCAGCCTTAATATTTCAATTTTCAGGATGTGAAAGATGTAGCCATATACACAGCCCCTGTGAATCTATTGAGTCCCGTGCTTATAAATATGCTACACCTTCCGACAACCGAACGATTTATTAGGGCTCTTACACTTTGCTGCGCATATTATTTACAGGTAATGTTAAGATTATTACATTAGTATACCTACTTTATGAGTGTTTTCGAACTCTTTAGCTTTTCGTTAAAATAATTTACCGAAATTTGAAATCACCAGGCTGAACATCACAGTTTACATTGATTTTGAATTGTTTAGCTCAGGAGAGGGATGAATGGAGAGAATGGGGGTACCTTTGCCAAGCAGTGGGACAACGAAGGCTGATAATCATCTTATATTTTTATATAGAAGAGGTTTTCAGCTAATAGACACTATTGATGGGCAGTAGTAAAACTTACCAAGATTTTTTTTTTATAACCAAACATAAGTTCCCCATTACGGATATCTTTATAAAACCTATCTGGTATAATCTTCGGAATACATGTTAATATATTGGTCTCGGTTTTTTCAGTCATTATGTCATATCGGAGGCCTTCGGGCGGCCTAAAAACTCCGACACCACAATTGGCTACTAGCTCATACTAAAAAAAATCTATTAGCAATATCTCAGACTCAAATCTATTGAAGGCGACCATTTAGGGGATAGTTAGAGGCAAGTCCAAACATAACATTCGGTACACGCTGTGTCGGTGTTTTTGTAAGCAGTTAGCATTCCGCGTGACAGATTGCAAGCCCATCGCCGCTTTAATTGGAACACTAACCTAGCACATTTAATTTGATTTTTTTATTTCTAAGTCATGCCGGTTTCCATCATCGTTTCACGTGGTAATGCGCACTTAAATATTCGAAATGAAAAATCCCTGTCACAGTATCGTCCAAGCACAGAATACAAAAATTATTACGTTGGGTCTACGGCGTAGACCTTTATTCCGTAGGCCTCTACGTCGTAGCTCTCTACAACAAATTTTCCCCCCTAGGTAGGTGGGTAGGTAAGTACCTACCTATTGTTAACATAGAATTACTACTGGTACTAACTTAGTGTAGAACGTACGTAGTAACGTACTAGGGAATGCGCAAAATCTGTGCCTAATGTATATGCCCAAAAAGGGGCTGTGTGTCTTTTGTGTAACACTAAAGAGAAAACGAAACACAACTTGTTTCTCGCCTTCTCGGTATTTTTATTAAGACGAGAAAGATTTTTGTTCAAAGCGCGCACTCCCCTATAAAACGCCTTAATTGTTACCTATCATAATCAGATTGCAGATGAAATGGCATTGCGCATACTAGAACTAGAGACCAAGGTGCGCACTCCGGATTGCGAGATACTGGAGTCCGAGTACGAGAACAATCTTGCCGACCTGCGGTTACTCGTCGCCAAGGAATACTGCACGATGCTGATAGGTAATCTACCTTATATTATGTGCCTTTTTCGGCCGTGAAGTAGCATTTCTGGGTGTCGGTTTGAAGGGTGTGAGCCGGTGAAAGCCGAAAAATAAAGCTTATCATCTTCATGCCTCAAGTTGATGGACGCAGGGCGTTGCATCGTAGTACACGTTCCAAATAAGCATCTTGCAATGCGTTGTGATAAGTTATGGTAACCACTTAACATCAGGAGGGCCACGAGCTTGTTCTATCTTCAGGCTCCTTATAAAATGTACTTAGAGTTCTTTAAAAAAATCTTGTTAGTGCATGTTATATCACCAAGGTGGCAGGGTACGTAGCGATGAAAGAAAGGCTGAGAAAAAAAATGCTCCTCAAATATTTTTATTAAATTAGTAGATGCTAAGAGAGCCTTGTCTCAGTATTTGTAAGCCTACAAGTGTATACCGCGCATTTAGTTTAAGTATGGTAGAATCCGTTTATTATATTGAAATACACAGACAGCATAGGTAATGTAAATGTAAGGAATAAAAATAATTCACGATTAGGTGGCGGAGATACGAGAAAATTCCACCACATGGGCCCAGCGAAAAAACGCAGATCCCTTTCAGATAAAGATGCAAGATTATTCGAAACGCTATTGCGTATGTGTGTTCAAATTGTGTGGCTGGCCTTAGGAAGGAAATCGTTTAATCAAATAGGTATCTGATTTAACTTACTTTGTGTCTCTTATCTCATTCAACAATGTAACTGTAGATAACTGGAGTTTGGGAGATGTTTCTTTGTAGAATACTCTTTTTCAGAGTTGAAAAAGTTTGCTTGAAAATTATTTGGAGTTAGATTGGAAGAGATATAAGTAGTTTTTGTGATGACTAGATAGAACAAGTATATAGGAATTGTAGTAGTCTCTCACTTCTTGATGTGTTAATCTAACATTTATGAATAGGAATCTAGCTTGAATAACGATTCAATAATCAAATAGAAACAAACGCAACATTCCTCAATGCTGTAGGGCCTATATCATAATGATGCGTTTTTCTTTAATGTACTTCCGTCCAGTGGTTTCGCTCATGTGGTACATTAATAAAATATTTATGGTCCTAGAACTACCATAGTCACAACGAATCTATGTCCCCGAAGTTGACTGAAGTTGACTGCAAGTAGCGACATTGTTCCTATATTTGGGTCGTCCTATGATTGGTCGAATTGTTTGACTAGCCTAACTTCAGAGGGACATAGATCCGATTGACTATTGTACATAATGCGCAAATATCTGCTCAATTCGTTAGTAGTTTTGGCTTGAAAGGGGAACAAACATTTCAAATCTTCAGAATGCAAAAAGACTACCACCGATAATTGGGAGGGTGCAATTATACCATGATTCTGAACATATTTAGCGGAAAAAAGCAAAAATTTGTTGACTTTCTACGTCGTTTTAATTGACCTATTTTTCTAGTCACATACAACATAATAACATCATATCTACCTATTTAAATACGCAAAAAACTAATAAAATTTAAAAAAAAATCCTGATATATAGTTATGCATGCAGCAAGCAGTCCGTCTGTACAGTTTTGAAATCTTTAAAAATTGTTTCCTCCGGCTATAATTTATTTGCAAACAACAGTTTTTTTTTTATTTGGCTGAGTTTTAGTTTGCTGTACCACCACATTTCGTTTTCGGTGCACATCTTTTTACACTCGATTTAATCACAAACATTCCCTTGTATAATATCAATTTTCATTTCCTTGCCCTTATCCCACTCTAGGTGGGGTCGGCACAACATGTTTTCTTTCTCCATTCACTCCTATCGACTGTCAACTCTGTACTCACTTGTATAATATCAATTGTGTTATTTATTTTAGAATTAGAAGTAAATCGAATATTCAAATCAGAGATATTCAATGCTGTTGAACACACGCTACAGACCAACTATATCAGTAAGATGGCTAAAGAAGAACGTAATGTTCTGTTGGGTCATTGTGTGCGCCATGACAAGAAGTTAACCACACGCTCGCCTCTCATGAACGAGGTTTTCTGCCATAGAGAGATTGACTATCGCATGATGGGTTTGGGAGTAGTCAAGTGCCCACAGTAAGTAGTCCCATGATTTCCCAATTTTTCTAGCTATGTACATTTTTGATAAGCTTATCATCATCAAAACTATAGAAGTCCACTGCTGAACATCCGATAAGGATTTCCATGAAGAATGGTATAGAGCCTTTTCTATCCACCAATTTACTGCAATCGTAACGATGTGTTCGGTCTATCTGGTACAATCCCTACACTTGATCATCTTCCAGTTTATTTCCAAACCGTTATTCTATAAGGCCTGCCCTTCCACTTCATCTTGCTAATGCTGAGAACAATATATAGGTTACCCAGATTCTTTTACGGATTTCTTCATTATTCATTATCAATTAGAGACTCCTGTCTTTAACTCGTTGTGTAATTTTGAAAATCATAAATTATAGTAAATAATTATTAAATAATTATAATTATATAAATATATATATATATATACTACATATATATATATATATATATATATATATATATATGTAGTATATCAATCATGTGGTTCCCATAATACAAGCTCTGCTTAGTTTGGGGCTACATGATTAAGCTGTGTGATTAAGTCCCGCATTATTTATTTATTATTTTATTTATTTATTTATTTCTATGTTTCCAAAACGCTCCAAAAAAATTAAATAATATGCCATGCGATGACTTAGCGTGTTGGCTACAAAATTTTCAACAAAATTACCTATCTAGATTTTTACTTATTTGAGAAGTACCTAGTCCCTATTACAATAATCTCTTTGTGAAGTGCTCGTCCGGAGTAGTACTACCATCATGCCTATTTCTGCCGTAAAACAGCATTGTTGTGTTTCGGTTTGAAGAATGCGGGTGCCGGTGACATTACAAGCACATGAGGCTTAATACCTTTATGCCCCAAGTTGATGGACGCAAAGCGTTGCATCGTAGGCACGATCCAAATATAGATGACCTATGAAGTGATACTTGGTAATGGTTACCCTTAACATCAGGTAGGCCATGTGCTAGTTCCATTTTCAGGTACTACAAAATTGAGTATATTGACAGGGCATACCAGGCAATAACGGAATTTCGTCATCAGTGTTTGTATTTGTTTTATGAAAAGGATATCGACACGTTTGCACTACATGTTGCTTGCCATAGCTGGCGCGGAGGAGACACTGAGAGAGTCCGGGGTAGTTTTGGGTATCATTGGAATGCCGCGTTCTGCTTTCGATACCATGCTGCGGCCGTTACCCACTGCCTCCGCTGAGGGGAAATCTAAAGCTTCAATGTAAGTTCATGACATTTGCCGTTCTACTAGTTTATCTGGTACAAAAATATGCTTAAATTGCACACTTTAAATTATGTAACTTCTGTAATAATAATGTCTTGGCCGATATCGGATACAGCGACTGTTTGTATTTTGTAGTAATATTTGACTCTTAATTAAAAATAAAATTTAGTCAAGGGTTTGTCGATCTGCTTTTTGGTGCAAAAAACCTTATCGTCACTTGTAATTTTCGCCCTATGATCACCAATATCTCCGTCAATTGTGAACCGATTTTCAAAAGTACCCAGTCTTCTTGGTAAAGGTGCTATTGCATAGAAAAGTAAAGTAAAAAATATTTTTATTCAGTAGGAACCTTTAGATACCTGCACTTTGAAGCGTTATTTTTTTTTTAATTTACACCAATTCGTATGCGACCAAATAGCGAAGAATTGGCAAGAAACTCAGCTTGGCTAATGTTTTTTTAACGTCTTTTACAATTGTTATTCTTAACTATTACATTATTTTTGAGGGGGTTGTCTTAATAATTAGAATATTTTTAATAAAAAGGTTTAAAAATTTGTTGCCCTTTCAATTGACTAACTATAAGGAGCCTTACAGTACAAACAGTGAGCTTTTCTTTATTTCTAGTGTTAACATTATGATAGTCGCTATTTTCATATTGGGCTTAAGTAGATGTATATAAGTACTTACATTGTTAGTGAGCTTATAAAGAGGTTACTCTACTCTAAGGCTGCTTTTCTTCCATTTATTCTTGACGTAGAGAAACACATACCTACCCAGTAGGTGTTAGGTACTTACTCCTCGGTATAAAATGTATGCTTAATATAACTTTTAAACTTTAAAGGTCTTCTGCAAGTGGCTACAGTTCGAAGAGCAGTGGGTCCGTGAAGAAAAGTACAATGGCGGTTCAGAAGCTTTACCCTGATCTTGTGTTACCGAGGAAAGAGACAAGAGAGTAAGTTCTATTTTGGGTTATATATTCTGCCTCGAAAGAAAAAAAAAATTCACCGAGTGAACCTACTTATGTTCATAATGGGTTATTTTGTGTTATAACATGACATCATTGAAGGTTGGCGACATCAATACCTGTTGGCGATCATTATTTTAAACTTTTCTTTGTCAAGGTAAATCATATTTTTATCTTTATCTTTTAATAAATGCAAAAGTTTATGTGTGTGAGTGTGAGTATATTTGTTCCCACTAACTCCTTAACGGCTGAACGGATTTGGACGGACATGAAATATACATATATAGTTGTGAACCTGGACTACTTTTTATCCGGCTGTTTATCTTTTTTATCCGGGTGCCACGTGGAAGCTACCTACTAAATAAGTTTTTTTGCCATCATAACGGGTTGGTATTAACTTTCAGGGTGTTCTTTCCGCCGTCGTACCCTGACGAGCCTGAAGACGTGAAGGTCTGCAGTGAAACTCAACGCCGCCGCTGGCAGACACGGCTTCAAAAGCTATTGCACCCAGGACACTAGCCGGTTCGATGAAGTTCTTGCATCATGTCATACCACGGTTGGGTACGTGACAACAACCGTACCCCTAGTAGGTACCTACGAGTTGCACAATACGAAAATGTTCATAGTTTTGTTTTCGAGCTAAATTTTAAAGTTACTTTTTTCATCAATTACCTATATGTTTTGGGTGAAAAATATCGCAACCTGCTAGAATATTACTTTCCCTATGTCGTTTGTTCAGTTCATATTAGAATAGAATTCAGACCATATAAATCGTTTTATATATTATATTAGTAGCCAAGGGCTGTAAGGCATCAATTGCAGCCCGAGATATTTAGGCGCACGAGCGCAGCGAGGGCACCTATAGTTCGAGGGTGCAATTGGTGCTTACACCCGAGCTAACTATTCTGCTTTACGTCTCGATTGTAAGGTAAGTAGAAAAAAACCGGCATTACAAGAACAAAACTTTTTTTTTTCAAGAACGAAATTGAGTTTTGCCGTTGGATATTTAAAATTGATGACTAATTATACTCACACGAAGACAAAGCTGAATAGCAAAGCGACCTCTTTGGTCATCGGGCTGAATGCATGATGTCTATGATGGTTAGATGTATGCGAACTTTTTGAAAGAAAGAAGTGTTTTTTTAAATTACTTACCGCCCTAGGGCTTTTCTAGCTACATTATTACCATATAGCGCTAATTAGTCACCTACAAGCCCCATTTGGAGGTAATAAGAACCTACTTACCGAACATGAGAGATGTAAATGTATTTTATACGTTTTCGTATTGTGTAACTCGTCGTAGGGCTACAGATAAAAAACAGTCTTGTTCAGTTAGCGCCAATTTCGATGACGCTGACTGGATCTCTTTAATGATGACGACGTAGAAACCTTCCTAGAGTTTTTACTGTTTTACCAATTATATAAGATACAATACATGTAGGTACTCGTATGCAGTACCTATTGACTCCATCTTTCATCGCTTAGACGGTTACGAACGATACTAATGCTTTACTATTAGTGACAAACGAACAAACTGGTTAGTTGGGGTATTTTTTGATACTTTCATCATTTTAAATAGTCACCCTTATCTTATTTATACTGAAGTTATTTCAGTCAGTAACAAAATATCATTTGGTGTATAAACATTTATAGCGCCAGCAATTAATTGAGTATTTAATTAAAATGTTAAAACTTATACAAACCAAGCTGAATTACCTTTTTAATAAACATTTATGATGCCGCAATATGACGAGAGTTTTATTAACTTTTTTAGCTTAATTCAGTGAGGCACTCCTGTTTCTGCTAGCTCTCCTGCATATTGCGTAGATAAACTAACTATGTAGAGCGACGACTCACACAATATACTTCCTTCTTCATATGAGTTTGTGGCTCACTGTCGGAGTGTTTATATCCATAAATTAATGTATAAAAAATCCTACTAATAATAATGATTTTGCCTTTGTGATTAACCAAGCGAGGTAAGGTTACTCAGTGCATTCCTCACAGAAACAGTGTCAGGTCAACTGTCGCCCATAATCCCATAATCCCCACGCTGGGCTTGCGGGTTGGGGATCGCAGGGCACAGCTTCTCGCACCGCAGGCACTGCTGCTCGTCGTTGGCCATTGGATTTAGCTGTACCGCTGTTAGGCTGCGCAATGCCGCAATCAGCCGGCTGACAGAGCCTCGTTTGTTTGTTAGCAGGGTGCACTACGTGCAGGTGTGGTTGTGTGGTTCCGGAAATTTGGGTTGGAGCTCCTTACACCACATACGCGACTTATAAACGCTACTCAAAGTAAACCACCGCTTAAAGTTAGCTCTGTCATTGTATTTATCCGACGGTAAAAAATCGCAGTAGTCTAAGTATCGTTTATCTTTTGAAATATTGTAAGTACCTAAGGCCATAGATAACTGACACCCTCTGTCTTCGCTGCTGTGCTATGAAGCAAAGAGTGAAACCAAGGAATTTTTAAGTATGGGAGTGCGCGCTTGGATCACAAATGTATTCTCCCAAAGGGGGCTGTGTCTCGTTTCCTCGTTAGTGTTACACTTAAGAGGAAGCGAGACATAGCCCCCTTTTGGTATTTTTATTGAGAAAAATCACGGACAGATTTTGTTCTAAGCCTCCACTCCCTAATCAAAACTCCTTGAGTGAACCTAATTCGTTGTTATACGCGTGTTGGTATCTGTGATCGTTCGCATGACCTCGAAGCCAATCACTAATGCTATTGATTCGAATGATTGGCACAATTGCTTTCAATGATTTATGTAGACAACATAAATGTAGTTTTTAGGGTTCCGTACCCAAAGAGTAAAAACGGGACTCTATTACTAAGACTACTGTCCGTCTGTCTGTCTGTCTGTCTGTCACCAGGCTGTATCTCATGATCCGTGATAGCTAGATAGTTCAAATTTTCACAGATGATGTATTTGAATTTCTGTTGCCACTATAACAACAAATACTAAAAACAATAAAATAAATATTTAAGTGGGGCTCCAATACAACAAACGTGATAGTTTTTCAGTTTTTTGCTCGATATTAAATAACGGCAACAGGTAGATGCTTGGAATATTTGCAGAATATTTAGTTGTGTATTTACTTAATTTAATTGAAATTAAATAAATTAAGGGGGGCTCCCATACATGTATAGATAATGTTACGGAACCCTTCGTGCGTGAGTGCAACTTGCAATTGGCCGGTTTTTCTATTATATACCGTAGACTGAAACGTTAAACTCATTTATGTGAACCTTACACACGACATACAGTACTGGTCAGTAAATCTACATCTATAAAAGATGCACAATTCTAGGAACGCTGACAGGATAATAATAATGGATCGAAGACCTTTTACGTCCGTGTCGAGTAAATGTCAATATAAATAACTGATTAGCTCAAAGTATCATAAAAGCTGTATTTACCACGTTGGTAAGTTTATGTTCGACAGGTTTTGTTGGCTAGTAATAAACGAATACTTAGGTACGATTACGTGAATATCATACAAAAGATAATTTTAAGGTCTATTGTTATTTGTGTGACTACCAGTATGACCACAATATCTATGCTGTTTGATCAAAACTATGAGTACTTACAATTTCTAAATTCAAAATCAAAAATCGTCTAGAAGAGATCGTTTGGAAGCCATTGTTATAAAGGGTGGGGCAACATTTTACTACTAATCAAAAATTACAGTCAGCTTATAAACTGATATTTGTCAAAAAAAAAGTTGGTCTTAATCGACTCTATTTCCCAACAGAAACACTTTCCCCAAAGTAACTTACCAAATCAAATAATAAGATTTTACAAAAAATAAAAAAAAGTTCTAAGTACAAATTCTATAAATTGTCATTGAGTTCATGGTCATGCAAGCCATTCGAACACTTACAGGGTGACTTATGACGCTTTAATCTACTTACTATCCTTATCACTAACGGGTTAATGGCGATTATACTTACTAATCATGTACTAAATGAAAGGAGAATGCCGTCTGATGTATGGCGCTCGGTACCAAGACTAAAGTGAGTGCGTCAAAAAAATCTCCAACAAGTTTTTAGTCGATTCTAGTCAAAATAATTAAAAATGAGAGTTATTGCCATAGTAACAATTTACATCAATGTTTGTTGCCATAGTAACGTATATATCATTGGTTATTGCAGTCTAATGGCGGTGTGCGGCGGAAACCAAATCAACAAAATATTTTTTTACTTGATCATTAATCCCGTCGGTGTGTAAAACTATAGAAATGTTAATGTCATTTATAAAATATAATAAATTTTATGGGATACGTTCAGTTTTGACGCAATTGCTACGGGTTCTCGGCATTCTCCTTTAAAGAATAGGTACAAGTAGCGGCACGAAACTTTAGCGCTGACCGTTATTGCGCAGAAGTGAAAAGTAAGGTATTAATGGGAACTAGAGGCGAGAGAGAGAGTGAGAGACCCAAGCGCAGAGGTTTCGTTCAGCGCTAGACTTACGTGCCGCTAGCTGTACTGTGCAGGGTAGATAGTCAATCCGATAAAGCAGCATTTGTTAGTAGGAATTGAAGCAAGTTCTAGAGTTTCAATAAAAAAAAGCATCAATTTGATCTCAGTAATAGTTTTATTGACCTTAGCCATTATAATTTATGTTTTCTTTTGTTTATTTCTTCGACTGATGAACAGCGAGATGTATGACAACCACCGTTTCCGTTGCACCTCATTGCAATGTTTCTTCGGGTGTATTTCTATGGGGAACTCATCTCGGAAGGAATCTCTGGAAACGTGTGATCAAAATAAATAGTGTTCTATGTAAAAAAAAAATATTAGAAGCATTGGAACTGAAAAGATTACTAACGATTAATTTCTAAATCTTGATATGACCATACGAAACAGAACAGGAAAAATGATTGGACACCTTATACGAAATAACAGCTTCATTAGGGGATCAATAAGGGATGAGTAGAAGGATAACGTAGAAGAGGAATACCATAAAAAGAGAAGATCGCCGTCCTGATATAGAAGGAAGTGAAAGTGACAACAATGGAAAGAGCTAAATGGAGAGAATTGAATCACTACACCGACAAGAGCTAGGCTCTTAAATTATAGTATTAATAATAATACCGGAATTTAGGGAAGATCTCTGTCCAGTGGTGGGAAGATGCAGGTTAAAAAGGTGTAGTATGATTATTATAAAGGCACACACTATGCCAGCGGGTTGACCAAACAAATACCTTCATGACTCTTTCCCCACTACGGACCTTTAGATATCACTATCAGTGCGCAAATATATTGAGGATGCCATATATAGTCAGAAGCAAGTCCTCACATTATACTTTCGTTTCGATTATTATTATTAAATCGTTTATAGAAATAAATGAACTAACTAATTGTTTATAGAAATAAATGAACTAACTCTTCGTCATATTTTTCTGGAATAAAAATGTCTTCATAGGGTTTCTGTTGTACTGTACTTTTCCTCATAGTTGTGCTGACTCGGGAAGCTCTTGAAGCAGTTGACAATCTAGGGAAATATTTTGATGACATTTATAAATTACTATGAGGACAGGACGCAATGGCGCTCATTAGGGGAGGCCGTGGGGAGGCCGTGGGGAGGCGTATGACCAGCTGTGGACTGCTACAGGTGCTAGCTGATGATGATGATGAATTTGATGATGATAATTATACATTTGTATCTTTATATTATGCTAAATAGCAAACCTTCACGGCCTAGAAAATAACAAAACAAAGGTTCAGCAAGAATATCATGTTGAACCCAACACGTTTTCCTACCAAAAACATTGCACCAAAATTGATCACATTGGTGCAAGTTTATTGGTAAGAAAACGTGATAGAATCAAAATGATATTATTGCTGAACCTTTGTAGTATTATTTTCTAGACCGTGAAGGTTTGTTATTTTGCATAACTACATTCAGTGATTTTATATCTTCAAAAATGTTGAATAGTGCGAGCGAGAGGGAGGTTTGACCCTTATAGTCGCCTTTACTGGCTAAAGCTGCTTTTCCACCAGAGATGTGCTATGCTACGTTACTAGATAACCACCAATCATTATCATTGGTGCACATGGAAACGGATTCAACTAAGATATGATTTTTATATAGAAGGATGCGTTCTATGGATGCGTTCTATGGATGTGTGCCATGGATGAGTGCTATGGATGCGTGCGCTCTCGCCGCTTACCTACTTCCTCGCGCAGCTACTTTGTGGCGGCTACTGTCATCTTCATAGCACATCGTACTCGTACCGCTACATAGCTTAGCATCAGTGGAAACGGTCACAAAGTTTCGTAGCTTAGCTTTTACCACCCTAAAGGTGGTTAACTGGCGAAGCCGCGGGCGGAAGTAGTTAAAAATAAAGATTTGGACATCCAAGGTATAGTAAAGTTCATGGCATTTTTAGACTTGAGAAATAAAATAAATAAATATACCGAACATCTCACATACGTTCAACTGATCCCAAACTAGGCAGAGCCTTTAGGTATTATGGCCACCAGAGTACACCCAACCATCTACCGTTTATACTCACATATAAGTATTTTTTGTTTATATAAATCAGCTTACTTTCCAACTGACTGCCTACAACTAGAACTTGATGAGGCTGTACTGGCTGTCATCTTTATTTCCTTCAGCATGGTGTCGAAACGAGCTCGTTGTAAGCCGAGAATTCCTAGTGTCACCTTCAGCTCCTCAAATTTGCTTTCAGGGGCTATAAGGGTACGTTCCAAGAACCGTAGGCGATAGGACAACCTGAAACATGTTATTGAAATAAGTAACTTTTTTAAGGTCGCAGTCTTTTTAGCTTTTAGTTTCACTTGTACAGTTTAGTTTAGTGTATCTACCTGAAAGTCTAAAAGGTATCGAACACTTTTAAAAATAAGAAAACGACAATGAAGTACCTACCTAACGGTCAGCTCAGTTAACACTTTACTTTCTGATCGTTATAATTAAAGTAACAAATCTCTTTATTCTTAAAATATCTACACTTTAATCGTTGTATTTTTTTAAATTTTATACCAATTCGTAACGCGACCAAACACAAGAATTGGCAAAGAAACTCAGCTTGACTTATATTTTTATTCAACTATTACTTTGTTACATTGTTTTTGACGATAATATAAGTATCTACATAACTAATACTGGGTTATGAGATCACATAGTAGACTAATCATACTTCTGTACCTTGGATATTTGACAGTTCCTAGCCCCAATAACCTGTAGTCGATGTCTCTTTTGCAATGCATTTCGTTACTCAGAGGAGAGAATGTGTTGATCATTCTATTGCGGTGCACACAGTGACCGAATAACACGAACAGCTCTCTCTCACTCAGCTCCGATTCATATTTTGTGTGTAGCTTATGCTCAATGATATTGTACATCTCTGATTTGAATAGTCTATGAATTTCAAGCTCTGAAACGAAATCAATACAGCAATCAAAATAAAGGATTTCATCAACTAAATAACTTCTAGGCTTCTAATGCACAAAATAAATTAACTTCTTTACAATTAATACGGTTGATTCAATGATGCAAGGAAAAAAATACTTCATAAAAAAAACTTACAAATGACTGATGGTGAAGAGTCAAATGGTTCGTAGTGTTGTTCAGCAGTTTGGTCCTGAGGTTGTCCGCAAAACCATTGGTCTAAATATATTATACAATTGCCAATTTTTTAAATTAGTTAGATACCTATTTGGTTGTACGATTTTCTACCAAGAGCAAGCCATATGATTTGAATACTGATCCGTAAAATCGATTCAAATAGTATTGAATCATGTTTTGTAAGGGAACGCATCTTTTTCGATAAACCCATATGATGGTACTTCGCCATGTCTTCACCTCCTGCAATTAGAGTCAAAATAAGTATTATAAATTAGATTTTTTGTCGAAAATTAGGTACTGTTAAACCTACCAACAATCATAGACGAATATTCTTTTGCTACAAGTAGCCGCAAGTCTTGTAAATTTTCACGGAACTCTAATTCAATCTCGTCACATTTAGGAGTGCGGGCCTTCAACTGTAGCTCTAATATACGTTTTCTCATTTCGTCCGAGATCTATGAAAATAGTGTAAGTAATTTAAGGTATTCGAATAAAGTGGAGAGTATACAAATATTATATTAGCAAAGTGTTTAATTGAGGATACCTGTAGAAAGTACTGAATATACAATAGCAGTGCTCTTATAAAACGCTCTGTCAGTGGTAAGTGCAGAATGTTTATCAGGGCCGGCGTCAGGAGGGCTTTCGGGGCAGTGAAGAAAACCACGTCTTTGAGATCCTGCGAAAAAGTACATTTTCCACTTCTGAAAGATAGGTAGGTAGGCCTTTCTTTTCACAGATCATGATTTAACATAGTCCGACTTGAATGTTTAACCGATTAAATAATCCCATTATAAAGAGTCAAGTCAACCCGGGGTGTAACGGGTTCCAACCTCCATCTTCGGAACCGAAGCCAACCTCAGCAGCCCGTGGTGCACCCTGCTAACTAAAAAAAGGCACTCTCTCTGGCGGCATAGGGCAGCCTTAAGGTCATAGCCCACTTACACAACTCTGCTTCCACCCGACTAATAAAATATCATTCAAACAGCGGCCTATATAGTTTATATTGACAACATAAATTAGCAGACAGCTCGGTGTCAGCAAGCTTCCCGCCATCAGACTGCTCTGTAGTTTACGCTTGGCTGACGTAGTAGACGAGCGGTCGGCGCGGTTTCTGCGCGCTGACTGCTAGCAGTCGCCTTGCCGGTCGGTGAACGGTGTGCGCGGGTCGGAGCGTGGACAGCTGGGTGCCAGCTAACCGTCGCGCGTCGCCGCGTGGACTGCTGGGTGCCTACTAGTTGTCGCCGCGTGGACTGCGAGCTGTCGCTTTAGTTTAGGGCGGTATTGGGTGGGAGCGTTGTTAGAGCAGAGTTGTGTGATTGGGCTATGACGTTAACACATCACAACACATAGCACACCCTAGCACAATGGTGCGAGAAGTTGTGCCGTACGATCCTCAACCCGCTTGCCCAGCGTGAGGATGAAGGGCATAATCTCCATATGAGGGGATTCTCATGTCCAGCAATAGACAGATATAGGCTGGTGTTGATTTTATAGTTATAAGTCGCCTAAGTTATTTTAATTCACATATTTTCCATGATTTTAATGAGTTTCCTGTAGTATTTACCTGAAGATGTATGACATCATTTTGCTCTGATTTTCTTTGATATCGTTTCCTGAACCGTTGCTGAAATTATGCAATTATATACAGTAAGTAATAATTCCACCTACGTATGTAGGTATGTAGTTCACTATTGATTCCTTGATAAGTTTTTGAAATAGCCAAAAGACACCTTAAGAGCCTTATCATTATTTAAAGAACTTTGAGCAAAATTGATAATAACAAAATTTGAACTATTGTGACCGTAAAATGACTATAAAAAATACGACCGAATACGGACTACGAACCTTTTTTAAAGTCGGTTAAAAATAGGTACGTGACTACAATAGTCACAACGGATCTTTGTCCTTCTGAAGTTAGGTTTAGGCATCGAGGAGTCACGAAACGATTCGACCAATCGTAGTCCAATTCGACTCAAAAATAGGAACTACGTACATCGCTTCACTTGCAGCCGACTTCAGAGCCACGATCACGAAGTATCGTAGAAAAAAAGTAAGTGAAAAAGTATCGTAGACATAATTTTCTGGCCAATTAGAAATCGTAGATTCAAAATAACGCTTTGTCATTGGCCAAAATTATTCGTTACGTTTAAGGCCGCCTTTGCCGGTAAAAATTCCCGACGCTTTTTGACCCTGCTGGCGGCACCGGCGTCGTAGAAAAGCTACCCGCACGGCAAAAATCCGCTGGCTTTGCCGCCGGCATGTGTGTAGCCTTAATGATACTTCAGGTTGAAATATTTGTGATCGCCTTACAGATGGATAAAGATAAAGATACGTTGTGAGTAGTGCGAGTCACACACTACGCAGATACGGTAAGAGATATATATATATATCGGAGCGCGTATCTGTCAATATCGCTCTCTATACTAAACTCAAGGAGCTCCGCACACTACGCAGCTAACTTGTATTTTACCGACAAGTACTATCTGTAGGCAACTGTACAAAACACTTGAAAGGCTCCAAGGACACAAAAATCTAGCGAAAGCGAGAGAGAAGAATGCAAAAGATATTGCACATATTAGATGCATAAAAGATGATAAAGGAAAAGTTTTGACGAATGATGAAGACATAAATGAGCGTTGGAAAGGATATTTTGAAAATGTATGAATGAAGAGAATGACTGGAGTGGAGAACTGGAAAACATACCAGTTAATTTGGGTCTAGTAGAGCAGGTGATTATAGATGAAGTAAGAATGGCACTACAAAGTATGAAAAACGGTAGAGCGGTTGGCCCAGATAGCATACCAGCTGAAGTATGGAAGTTTTTGAAAGCGGATGGATGGAAATGGCTGGCTTTGTTCTTCAATAAGCTGTTGCATGAGGAGTTGATCCCAGATGAATGGTGCAGTAGTTCACTGGTGCCCATATTTAAAAACAAGGGTGATGTACAGGAATGCAATAACTATCGAGGAATAAAGCTCATGTCACACACTATGAAAGTATGGGAGAAAGTAATAGCAATGAGAATGATAGAGGAATGTGAGATTACCCAGAACCAGTTTGGTTTTATGCCAGGACGGGGAACATCTGATGCAACATTTTCCCTACGCCAGTTTTGCGAAAAATACCGACTCGCGCATAAAAATCTTCACATGGTCTTTATTGTTCTTGAAAAGGCTTATGACCGTGTACCCCGTGAAGTTCTGTGGTGGGCTTTGAAAGAGAAAAGAGTGCCTGCGAAGTATGTGAGGCTTGTGAATGCGATATATGTTGGAGCGCGAACGAATGTCCGGTCCGAAACTGGTATCACCGATGAGTTCAATGTGGCAGAAGGTTTGCACCAGGGATCGGCCTTGAGCCCCTTTTTGTGCCACCTGGTAATGGTTGCTCTGACATCAGAGAAACAGGAGGAAGCACCTTGGTGCATGCTGTTTGCCGACGACGTTGTTCTTGTCAGAGAAGATGCAGCTGAGGTATAGAGCAGACTGGTAAAATGGCAGGAGAAATTAGAGTGTGTCGGTCTAAAAATCAGCCGGACCAAGACTGAACACCTTTTCTGTGACTTTGGTGGTTCCTCCAATTTCTCCCCGATTGCCTTGGATGGTGTAACCCTACCAGTCTGCTCCAATTTTAAGTACCTTGGTTCGGTCTTCCAAAATGACGGCAATATTGACCGGGACGTGAAAAATTGAATGAAAGCGGGATGGATGAAATGGCGACAGGTCTCAGCAACAACTTGCGACCCTCGAATGAATTAATTAAACTTAAACGGAAAATCTACAAGACAGTCATCAGACCTGTAGCATTGTATGGAACAGAGTGTTGGGCAATGAAAAAGACGGACGAGAGAAGAGTTCAAGCTACTGAGATGCGAATGTTAAGATGGATGTGTGGAGTGACAAGGATGGATAAATTAAGGAACGAGTATATCAGGGGAAGCTTGAAAGTAGCACCTGTGGCAGATAAGGTGAGGAGTGGAAGACTAGCATGGTATGGGCATGACACGTGGAGGGATGGAAACCATGTGACTAAAAGAGTGATGAGTATGAATGTAACTGGATGTACGAGTAGAGGGAGGCCGAAGAAGAGATGGATGGATTGTGTGAAAGAGGATATGAGAGTGAAAGAAGTGAGTACAGAGTTAACAGCCGATAAGAGTGAATGGAGAAAGAAAACATGTTGTGCCGACCCCACCTAGAGTGGGATAAGGGCAGGGAAATGATGATGGCAGATAACATACGATCCGCACCAAAAACAAGTATAGCCAGCTTGAAGGATTCTGCGTGAATGTATAATTTGGTATATTATGGTATCTACGAAGTGATACTTTCAGATAAGTTAGTAGTACAGTAGGAATTCACAAAAGCAGACAAAGAATGTATGAGCTTTACAGTGAAAAACAGTATAATTTTAGTGAAGAGTTTAAAGATAAAGTTAAAAATTACTCAAAATTTTTTAAAAATGTATGTCGCGCGGCTAAGTCTAATTATATTAGTTCAAAAATTAGAAGCAGTAGTAATAAAATTAAAACCACTTGGAAAATAATAAACAGTGAGACTGGAAAAGTCAAACATGACATTAAGGAGTATAAATTAAATATTGGTAATACCATCATCAAACAAGATGGTGATGTTGCCAAAGCATTCGAATCCTTTTTTACAGACATTCCAGTTTCTACCACAAGATCCTTAAACTCTTCTCCTATAATTGCGGATTCATTACTAAATAAAAATGTACCAAAATGTGAAATACCGTTCTATTTTAAATATGTAAACAGTAATGATATTATTAAAACATTCAAACTGATAAATGTCAAAAAAACTACGGATCTCTGGGGCATTTCTGTTAGCGTTGTAACATCGTTGATTGACATTGTCGCACCAGAACTAGCGTTTATATTTAACGAATGTATTGACTGTGGTGAGTTTCCTGATTTAATGAAACATAGTAAAATAACACCTTTATTTAAATCCGGTAGTAGTTCTGACCCTACTAACTTTAGACCGATATCAGTACTGCCAACATTTAGTAAAATTTTTGAAAAGCTTATTCTTAGTCAACTGCAAAGCCATTTTAACTTTAACAACTTACTAGATGTCAAACAATTCGGATTTACGCGGGGCAGATCGACAACTGATGCCGGTGTTGAGTTGGTATCGCATATCTACGATGCCTGGTGTAACAACCCTACCCTAACCTAAAGATAGACTAAGTCTAAACCTAAGTAAAACCTAACTCTACACTTGGCCATCCAGATGTGATCGTCTAGATTTATAATAATTCCTACATTTCAGCGAAGTTGGGATAGTGAATGAAATACTATATACTCATAATAATGAAAGATTTAATGAACGAATAATGTCGAAAACTGAATAACAAGATAACTCAAATAATTAAACGGAATAATATGTAACCTAAAATTATTATGTAAACTTTACGACAAGAAATCTAAAATAACAAAATACTAAGTTAAACTAGACAAGGCTGCTTAACGATTAATTTTAGTATATTAATTAAAAGTATAATCGTAAGACACCTAAATGAATAATAGAATTAAAACTCGAATTAGTCTATGCTTAAAACTAAAAGAAGTCTCTGGGCATCTGGAAAAGAAACAAATAATTCGTTTTAGTTTATTTTAATATTGTGGTTTTTCATGCAAAAAGTCCCCTACTCAACACCCCTCATAATCACCTCTATGAGAGTATGCCTAGAAGTATCTTGTCCTAGTGACTTAGAGATGAGGAAAACTTCTAGTTTTCATGCTAACATGCGATCTACGCGATAACCTGTGCTCTATCGATATAGAATACAGGCGTGTGTGTTGTGCTCGCTGAATGGATACACGGATCATCATTCTAAAGCTGCCACATCCCTTGTGTCTGTACTGCGTAGAGTACAGACGAGGAATTGCTTGAGGTGGCTACACGTGCTACGTATACCACGGAAATCAGTTCTGCTCGGCGTCAATATTTAACCACTAACGTATAGTGGAACTAAATAGAACCAATCATGTATCCTCTATGTGCGCATGTATACCTAAACATTCGCGCGTATGTTGCGCTTCCGACGTAACGGATCCCTTCGGAGTCAAAGCCCCTCTTGCATACACTGGAGGGCGTATGCGAGCTACCACATCATGAAGATGCGGCCGCTCCAAATAAATGACACCGTAGTATCACCGAGATGGCTGATCTCTACCAGTTAGCTAAATCACAAATTTGGACTCAAGCCTTCTGGCCAACAAAGGTCTGTGTAATCAAGAACAACACAGGAATAACTGCGGATGCATTTATTCTTGTTCTATAGAGAAGATGTATAACGGTGTTTAGTGTGTAACTTAAACTAGACATGCCACTCTCGTCCTGGAACATCACTGCGAAATTTCCTAAAATATCATGCACCTTAGAATTAGCATATTGTACTTTATAAATAATTTCCTGGAACATCGCTGTGAAAATAAATAAATTATCACGCACCTTATAACTAACATTCATAGTCAAAATATTCATGCACACATTCATAGTCAGATAAATAATTTAAGGTAAAATTGCTGGAAAATAGAAATAATTAAATCCTAAAAGTAATTTCAGTTTCCTATTCCATCATCTTTGTCCAATTTCTGTCATAAGCCTTTATTGTAACCTGTATCTATCTACAAAACCTAAATACAGATTTTCATTGGTCAAATACCCTAGTTCTTAACAGGAATAAATCTTTATTTCTAAATACTTTACCAGAAGAACACTGACTTTAATATAAATTAGGTCTTAACTCACGACCTACAATTAATACAAACACAGACTCTATTTACTGTAAAACAAAGTAACTGACTCTAAAATATTATAATGTCTCACGGTCAATAAATCTACCAGAACTCCCCCGTCCTCGATCTGTTGATTTCTCCGTCCCAATCTCCAAAATCCCCTGAATTCCCGCTTGTGCTCCCTTTTACGCGTAGAATCCCTACTACTTTTGGAGGCGTGGATAGTTAACACCTCTTTCAGACAAATACTACTAATAGCCAATCAAACTTAACTTCTTTGGTTTTAAGAAAAAGTAAGGAGTGGCCACATCTATCCAGACTTATAAAAAATACCCGGAACCACACATGCGAAGTGCTGGCGCCTTAGCAACTCTTGACTTTTAGTTTATGTGACAGTTTCAAATAAATACGCTGAAATTATGACCTCTTGAAAATCCATTAGTGGTGTCAAAATTCGTATGTTGATTTAGGTTTTCAATGAGAGCAAGAACTTATCAAGACCCTTTTGAAAAAACCCAACTTAAAATAGTTTCCCATGAGAATTTTAAAGATAGCAGGCAAAAAATAATTTTCTGTATAAAATAATTTACGTGTAAAATCAAGAATCGTTACAGTCGCCCCTTGAATTTATTGAAGTTTTTGCTTGACAAAGGCAAAGAAAACTGAAAGAAATTCACATTTTGCTGCTTAAAACATATTTTATATTTAACCTAATTATTTAGATAAGGTAAGGGGAAGGGGATAAAGGTATAAATGATTAAAATATAAATTTTGTAATTTCATATTTTATTTTATTTCAAAAGACATTGCAATATTCTGCATTATCATTACTAAATAATGTAAGTATTTATTATTCAAGCAACCAAACAAGTTGTTTCTTTTCTTTAAGAGGAAGCTATTGTTTTCTATTTTGTTTTTTCAGTTTTCTTCTCCGTTTCGTATTTCTATCTTGATTATTGGGTCTGACAGGAATTATTACTTTTTTATTATTTGTAAGAATATTACATTCTAGTTGAAACTTGAAACATTCTTCTATTTTCTTCAAGAAACTGCAGGCAGAAATTGATCCATGTTCATTTGAAGCGATCCACAACATTTGTATATTTGAAGGAAAATGTTTGATTATCCCGTCAGTTATGTCATCATCATGTAAATCATACATGTTAAGTTTCTTCATCTCTCCATAAATCTTGACAAAATATTCTGACATCGTCAAATTTCTATCCGGTAACCATTTCGTGTTAAAAAATTTCAACATAAGTTTTTGCTGTTCATGCTTACTCCAAAACTGGCTTATAAAATCCCTTTCAAAGTCTTTCGTAGTCTTCCACTTCTTTAAATATAATGACGACCAATCCTTTGCATAACCAGCCAAACAATCAGTGACAGCGCTGAGATCCTGATCCTGTAATCTAAGCTCATTGCGATATTTATTAAGTTCTTCCAAGAAGTCTATTGGATGTTTTCCCTTCCCATTAAAACATGGTTTTGTTGGCGTTGGTATTAGACTTATCAAAGATTCTCTTTGCATCAAAGTATTGATAGAAGGACCCGTTTCTTTTGTGACACCAATATTGTTATCAATCGCACCTTGTTCCAATCTCTCTAATCGCTTTATTAAAGGAGCTGTGGTGGCGTTCATAAGCTGTTCCAGGTGGGATAAAGATCTATCTTCTGCTGCAATTTTTACGACGGTCTTTTTTTTTTCCATTCTCGTAGTGTTTCGGGTATCACGACTCATTTATAATGGATTTTTTTTTATTTTAAGTTGATCTGCCTATAATTTGTAGTTTTATTAAAATGACTTATTTTACTCATTCCAGGTTGGTTTTATTACATTGTGAAGGAGTAACAAAAGTCATTAAATATTTTTATCTACTAACAAACAATTCTAAATAACCTTTTATCCCATCACAACCCAGGCATGCCTTAGATATTACATTACATACCGATTTTAATCTTCTACCCTGTCACTTAGCTGTAAGTTAAGTTTGTTCCTTCGCGTACCCCGTGGTCTGCATCACCATCATAATTTTATCGCAGTTTGCAGCAAATGCTGAAAAATTTGTTACATCAAATGAATATATTCAAATAGTCAAACCATTTTTTTCAAATAATTATATCTAATTATTTATTTTAATTTTTCTTTTAACTAGCCTATTTTGTCCCACAGCTGGGCAAAGGCTTCCCCCAAACTCTTCCACACGTCCCTGTCTTTGTTTTAATATCTTATTATTATACTTATTATATTTTTCAACAACTATTAGTTTGATATTTCCATCACTTTCCCACTAATTATCCGACATACCTACTATTACATGTGCATATTGCGTTTTCCTACTATGTATTCCAAATAAAGAAACCGATATAAACATTTAGACATCCAGAAAATTATTTAACCTAAACATACATTCAAACAGATTTCTACGGACATCGTATCAAGTTGATGTAAAATTTTTTTTTTTGAGAGTCGATCTTAAACCTTCATTGAAAACTAGGAGTCAAACCCCAGTCTTTATTGTTATACCTCATGGTTTCGAACATGATTGTTTTAATCTACTCGTATAAACCAACAAGCAAACGTAATTTAACTTATTCCAAAGTTTTTTTTTTTTTCGTATATGCTAATTTTCACCTCTGATGTCAATATTTTTTTCGGCTACCCGAAGTAAAGACCTATGACATGGTATAGTGATTGAAAAGCCGGGATCAATATCGTAACGTGCCTCTAAAAGCATGAAAGCGCTCAGATCTAAATGCTACCAAACAGTCATACACCTAAGTAGTGACCAGGTTAAGTGTTGCTTAGCTGAGATGATCAGCTAAGAACACAGAATAAAGCCACATCACCAGCGATTCGTGATTCAAATCAGTAAATGATTAGGTATTTGTATCTAGGAATCGAACCTAGAAATGACCCTAATCTTATATTCCCTTTCGGATAATTATTAATAAAATTTAAGTATATTTCATTCAATATAACTGGAATTTGAATCCAGAACTGCTCTAATTTTGTCTTCCTTTTTATACTCAAATATTATAAATAAATAAATAATGCGGGACGTAATCACACAGCATCATGTAGCCTCAAACTAAGCAGAGCTTGTATTATGGGAACCACATGATTGATATACTACACATATTTTTTGTGAATACATACATATCATTCATAGAAAATCATTACTATTGAATCATAATATTAAACAATCAGAGGATGCGCTAGCATAAAACCGTGGTGGCTGGCACAACCATCGGGAGGCCTATATCCAGCAGTGGATAAAGTCAGGCTGTGGATAGTGATGATAATTATAGCAAACCTATCGTTCAATTTATCTAGGAATCGAACCCAGAAGTGGCCCTAATATTTCATTCCTTTTATACTTAAATAATCATTATTAAATAACTTTAATATTATAACAAGTAAAACATTCAATTTATCTAGGAATCGAACCTAGAAGTGGTCCTAATAGTTTATTCCCTTAATACTCCAATAATACTATTAAGCCTTAGTATTACAATACAACAAGTTTAACGTTTGAATAATTTACACGAAATTGAATAATTTATCTAGGAATCGAACCTAGAACTGACCGAAATTTTTATCGTAAATAATAAATGAAAGTTTTGTGAACCAAACCATCTATATTTATTTATCTGAGAATCGAACCCAGAACCAATCTTGCCATTTTCCGATTAATATTAGTGTATCATTGTTTCTTCGAATTTTACCAAACATGTAGTACCGTACAAAACTCTCCGATTAAATTAAATTATTTTATTTAACTAGATATACTATAATGAAGCCGATTGAATGACTGACTGACTGATTTGACTCACAATTTCATAGCCTAAGCCGTAAGTCCTAGAACTTGAAACTTAAAGTTCAATCCTTGAACTTTGTCTAGTCGAATCACTAGACAAATATACACACATACAGACAAACAAAACAATAAAACCAAAAGTAAAGTAAAATTAAAGTAAAAACGACGAAACTTGCTTTTCCAAAAGCAAATAATCTCATGCTAATAACTTGTTCCTATGTTAAGGCGTTTCTATGAATAAATTAATTTATAGAACCTAAATAACAAGACTGTAAACAAGAGCTAATAAAACAATGAATAAAAGAATACTTAGCTAAGGACATTGTTTCAAAGCAACCGACAATCGTACTGCTCTGAAGCTAGGTCAGCCGAAGAACTCAAAACCCAAAAGCCGGTCACGATGCTGTCACTATTAGTCCGCACGATGTTTTCTCCAACACCAAATGCAGTTCTGAAAATAATTCATTCAAACGCGAATAAATCGTAAAAGGGATCGTAGGAGTTTTATCTAAAACTCTCGCCCCTACGATTTATAGTTTAGAGAAACTACAATTTTCTAAAGTGTTATTCAAAACCTTTCGCCCCTACGAATCTTACATATCTACAGCAATATAATAAATTTGGGTGTAAATTACTATTTTATTACTATGGTCAACGAAGGACATACAAAACCTTTCATTCCTAAACCATTTACTCATACACTCGTACCGTTCCGTCATACCTACGTCCAAATAAAATAAACGCCCCTAATTTACTTAGTTATACTCTAAAATATTTTATTTGTATGAACCTTCAGGAACTTCGAAACATCTGTCAGTATTGTAAAATTTAACTTTTATTGGTCTCTCCTACAATAACCAGAATTCTGGAATTACCTAACAATGGCTTGCGCATGTGGTGGAGCCGCTCGGCATGCCATAAGCTTTCTTTACCGAACCTTTTTTTTTTTCTAAACCATAAACTTCACTATTGTCTTTCCTTAAATTGCCCAACATCTGCAAATGGACAATAGATTACGCCTAACACTAAAATATACCCTAACACGTGGACTCCTAAAATATCGTAAATATTTGTTTATTGCAGCCCTGTCAGTTTGTTTAACAATTACTTAAATTAACCTTTCACTATCCCAACGAAGATGAAAGAACAGTACCCTTACGTTGTGATCCGATTTTATAAGTAACCCAAGTTCTTTTAAATAGGCTATTGAATTAATCAATTATTAATTGACTAATTCAATATTGACTGGCACTATTATCCTGGCTCATGGCAACATTTTGTAACAACCCTACCCTAACCTAAAGATAGACTAAGTCTAAACCTAAGTAAAACCTAACTCTACACTTGGCCATCCAGATGTGATCGTCTAGATTTATAATAATTCCTACATTTCAGCGAAGTTGGGATAGTGAATGAAATACTATATACTCATAATAATGAAAGATTTAATGAACGAATAATGTCGAAAACTGAATAACAAGATAACTCAAATAATTAAACGGAATAATATGTAACCTAAAATTATTATGTAAACTTTACGACAAGAAATCTAAAATAACAAAATACTAAGTTAAACTAGACAAGGCTGCTTAACGATTAATTTTAGTATATTAATTAAAAGTATAATCGTAAGACACCTAAATGAATAATAGAATTAAAACTCGAATTAGTCTATGCTTAAAACTAAAAGAAGTCTCTGGGCATCTGGAAAAGAAACAAATAATTCGTTTTAGTTTATTTTAATATTGTGGTTTTTCATGCAAAAAGTCCCCTACTCAACACCCCTCATAATCACCTCTATGAGAGTATGCCTAGAAGTATCTTGTCCTAGTGACTTAGAGATGAGGAAAACTTCTAGTTTTCATGCTAACATGCGATCTACGCGATAACCTGTGCTCTATCGATATAGAATACAGGCGTGTGTGTTGTGCTCGCTGAATGGATACACGGATCATCATTCTAAAGCTGCCACATCCCTTGTGTCTGTACTGCGTAGAGTACAGACGAGGAATTGCTTGAGGTGGCTACACGTGCTACGTATACCACGGAAATCAGTTCTGCTCGGCGTCAATATTTAACCACTAACGTATAGTGGAACTAAATAGAACCAATCATGTATCCTCTATGTGCGCATGTATACCTAAACATTCGCGCGTATGTTGCGCTTCCGACGTAACGGATCCCTTCGGAGTCAAAGCCCCTCTTGCATACACTGGAGGGCGTATGCGAGCTACCACATCATGAAGATGCGGCCGCTCCAAATAAATGACACCGTAGTATCACCGAGATGGCTGATCTCTACCAGTTAGCTAAATCACAAATTTGGACTCAAGCCTTCTGGCCAACAAAGGTCTGTGTAATCAAGAACAACACAGGAATAACTGCGGATGCATTTATTCTTGTTCTATAGAGAAGATGTATAACGGTGTTTAGTGTGTAACTTAAACTAGAAATGCCACTCTCGTCCTGGAACATCACTGCGAAATTTCCTAAAATATCATGCACCTTAGAATTAGCATATTGTACTTTATAAATAATTTCCTGGAACATCGCTGTGAAAATAAATAAATTATCACGCACCTTATAACTAACATTCATAGTCAAAATATTCATGCACACATTCATAGTCAGATAAATAATTTAAGGTAAAATTGCTGGAAAATAGAAATAATTAAATCCTAAAAGTAATTTCAGTTTCCTATTCCATCATCTTTGTCCAATTTCTGTCATAAGCCTTTATTGTAACCTGTATCTATCTACAAAACCTAAATACAGATTTTCATTGGTCAAATACCCTAGTTCTTAACAGGAATAAATCTTTATTTCTAAATACTTTACCAGAAGAACACTGACTTTAATATAAATTAGGTCTTAACTCACGACCTACAATTAATACAAACACAGACTCTATTTACTGTAAAACAAAGTAACTGACTCTAAAATATTATAATGTCTCACGGTCAATAAATCTACCAGAACTCCCCCGTCCTCGATCTGTTGATTTCTCCGTCCCAATCTCCAAAATCCCCTGAATTCCCGCTTGTGCTCCCTTTTACGCGTAGAATCCCTACTACTTTTGGAGGCGTGGATAGTTAACACCTCTTTCAGACAAATACTACTAATAGCCAATCAAACTTAACTTCTTTGGTTTTAAGAAAAAGTAAGGAGTGGCCACATCTATCCAGACTTATAAAAAATACCCGGAACCACACATGCGAAGTGCTGGCGCCTTAGCAACTCTTGACTTTTAGTTTATGTGACAGTTTCAAATAAATACGCTGAAATTATGACCTCTTGAAAATCCATTAGTGGTGTCAAAATTCGTATGTTGATTTAGGTTTTCAATGAGAGCAAGAACTTATCAAGACCCTTTTGAAAAAACCCAACTTAAAATAGTTTCCCATGAGAATTTTAAAGATAGCAGGCAAAAAATAATTTTCTGTATAAAATAATTTACGTGTAAAATCAAGAATCGTTACACTGGGAGGACTCACATGATGCTTTAGGCATCTTTTGTGATTTGTCTAAGGCATTTGACTGCGTACACCATGAAACATTAATCAGGAAACTAGATCACTATGGCGTCAGGGGTATGGCTTTAGCCCTTCTCACTTCTTACCTATCTGACAGAATACAGAAAGTAGACGTAAATGGAAAATGTTCTCCGGGATCTGTAGTAAAGATGGGTGTTCCGCAAGGGTCAATACTTGGACCATTTTTATTTTTAATTTACATCAACGACCTACCTCAACTTGTGAGAGACAACCACGAAATTGTATTGTTTGCGGATGACACGTCACTTTTATTTAAATTAAAGCGACGGCAGACCAATTTTGACGACGTGAACAATGCAATAGCGAAAGTTGTTAACTGGTTCGATGTAAATAATTTATTACTGAACGAGACTAAAACAAAATGTATGAGATTTATATTACCAAATGTTAAACAAGTTAAACCTAACATTAAAATAAAAGATGAAGATCTAAATCTTGTGGACAGTACTGTATTTTTAGGCATAACTTTAGATAATAAGCTTCAATGGGGCGCTCACATAGATGGGTTGTCGAACAGACTCAGTTCTGCAGCATACGCAGTCAAAAGAATCCGTCAACTTACTGACGTAGAAACGGCTAGACTAGTTTATTTCAGCTACTTCCATAGCATTATGTCGTACGGCATTTTGTTGTGGGGGAATGCTGCAGATATCAACACGATATTTGTGTTGCAGAAGAGGGCTGTTCGTGCAATTTATAATATGGGCCCCAGAGAATCACTTAGAACTAAGTTTAAAGAAATAAATGTTATGACAGTGCCGTGCCAATATATATATGAAAACTTAATGTATGTCCGAAAACATATTAACATGTTCAAGAAAAATAGCGACTATCATAATGTTAACACTAGAAATAAAGATAAACTAGCTGTTCCCACTGTAAGGCTCCATAAAGTTAGTCAATCTTTTAAAGGGATGTCTGTACGATTTTTTAACAAAATCCCAAATGATGTGATTAATCTATCTGTAAATAAATTCAAAAATGTTGTTAAACGTAATCTATGTAATAAAGCTTATTATAAAATATCTGATTATTTAGATGACAAAAAAGCTTGGGATGAAACTGCCTCCAACTCCATCAAAAACAATGTAATAGATATTAAGTACAATGACGTTAAAAAAATATAAGCCAAGCAGAGTTTCTTGCCAATTCTTCTCTGTTTGGTCACGTTACGAATTGGTGGTAAATTTAAAAAAAAATGACGTTTCAAAGTGTACTATACAGTTCCTACTGAATAAATGAATTTTGTATTTTGTATTTTGTTAAGTTTTTATACGCACATAAAATATAACTAAATCTGCGTAGACATCGTATTATTCGAGCTTGGATTTAGGCTTAGACTTTTTTCAAATTAGCTATCTTTATACATAACCTACGTGCTCTTACTTGTTCTAATAAATCCAGATCCTCTTTGAATTCAATAGTTCCTATAAGATTTGGTGCTGCCTGAGTAAAATCTTCATCAACATCAGGCAAATCACTAAAATAAAATAAGATTGCATTAAAACACATTTTTAGAGAAGTTTAAAATGTTTGTTTTTGGTTTCGCTGCGGCTGCTATAGTTGGATCACAGTTATATGAAGAGGTGCATGTAGATCACAGGTAGGAACTTATATCGCATCGCGAGTGCAATAGGTACGGTCGGCTACAAAAGTACCTAGATTGACACTTGTTTTTCAAACTACTATAATTCTGTATACTTTTAAGCCTGATTTGAAGATTTACCTTGAATCCTAAATGCTTTTGTTTTAAAAGGCATTTTCAAATTATAACAACTTTGAAGACACAATTTACTTTTGCCGCTAACCGTACTTACCTTATAACAACAACAAAAGTTTCCTACCTTTTAAAAACCAGTGAATTTTCGAAATCATCCCACTCCCAGTGTCCGTTTTCAAAAAGTCCTTCAAAACCCTCATCATCATCGTCTTGATCAGACATTGTTCAAACCTTGTTGGTTAAGGAATTACTACTAATTATTACCAAACTAAGGAATTCAGATTATTTACTGAGATTCATAAGCAACAACCTTTTTTAAGAAAATTGTATAGCAATAGTATAAAAGAAATAAAAGTAAAGGATAGTAGCAAAAGTAAACGGATTAGTAGCAAACATTGAAATCACATTAAAATTATATAAAAATGTTCACAGATTATAACACTAGACTTATAAATCTGTGGAATATAAAAGTTACAAACGCTCATATACAGACGTGTCAAACGAACGTCGATTGAGTTTAAAACCTCTTTGATACGAGTATTTTTGTATTTTTCACAGATATAGAAGAGAACTAGATAAAGCCTTAAAATTCACTATGTTCTGAACATCAACTCATACGGCTGATCTCTACTTTCTTATGTCCGATATCATCAGTTAGAAAGGTACTCATACTTATAACAATGATCATTCAAAATAGATCAAAAAATTAATCGTACAGGGGCGCTAGAACAAAATTCTATGCAGTTTCATTGAAATGCCCTGGTACGAAGTCACAGAAATCGCATTGAGATAAAGTATGCATCCCTTTCTAGCAAATGATATATGGACTTATGAAAGTAGAGACCAGCCGTATGAGTTGACGTTCAGAGCATAGTGAATTTTAAGGCTTTATCTAGTTGTCTTCTATATCTGTGGTATTTTTTAGTTAGCTTGATATCTAATAAGCATATTAGCTTTTACAAGAATACTTTTGTGTTTAACGTAATTTTTGAGCAAACGCAGTTCCATCAGTTTCACTCAAGGAGTTTTTATAGGGGAGTACGCGCTTTGAAAATATCCGTGTCTAATATTCTCAATAAAAATACCCATTAAGGTTGTGTCTCGTTTCCTCTTTTGTGTAACACTAAAGAGGAAACAACACACACTTTTTTGGGAAAATACATCAGGGATTTTTCTACAAAGCCCACATTCCCTTGCACTAGTCTAGTATACAATTCTATGGTTTCTTTAGACTCGTCTATTGCAACCTATTATCATATTTGTGTAAATATTTTTTGGTAGATCGGTCGGTACGGTACTAGCTAAAATCTAGGACAGTTCCCCAGGGTTTCGTGGGGAAACAAATGGCAACACTTTCTATGCGTGGAATCAACGTAATGGGGAATTTAAATTTTTATAAAGCTTTTTGTTTATTTAGAAAAGTATATACATTCATGTTTCACCTGGCACTCTATCGGATAGAAATATCACTTTACCGACTTCAAAAAAAGGAGGTTTTTTTCGACTGTGTATTTTTCTCTATAGGCTAATAAATTTTAATGAGTACACAGATAGGTTCGTAAGCCTGAGGGTTCGAGAGAGTCACTGTGAATAAAATAACCTGATAATGTTTATGAAAGTTGAACACACTTTGAAAGTGTGTGACGGACCGTGAGCACCGCTCACCCGATGAACCGACTCACGGGTTGATGAGCGCATACGGTGGCACTGGGCTGGAAACTCGGGCAAGGGCGAAAACAAGAATTATTATCCAAATATTTAATAGACTCATGTAAAATTATCTTTCAATGTGCCATGCCAAAGTTACTAACTACGAACTTTCTTTAAGCTTGATAATGAAATGAGACTGTTTATGCTTTATATATAATATCATTGGTTTATGCTAACTTTTCAAGCATAGAACCTTTGAATGTGTGAGTATGTTTGTTATTTTATTTATAAAAAAATAAATAGATATTCATAATTATCATGAATCACACTAATATTATATATATTGACGACCTCTGCGACGCAGATGTTGCGGGTTCCATTCCCGCTGCGAGAGAAATGTTTGCATGTTCTGCAGATATTTGTCTCGGGTCTGGGTGTTTTCTATGATATGATATGATATGTATGCATTTACAAAAAAAGAATTATGTAGTATATCAATCATGTGGTTCATTATCACAAACTCTGCTTAGTTTATTGGGGCTACATAATGCTGTATGGTAATTTCTAGCATTATTTATTTATTTATGCGAAAGTTTGTGTGTGTGAGTATGTTTGACGTCGCTTCACGCTGGGCGGAAGATAGTATTATCGTAATCGTTCTCAGAGAAGTAGGTACATTTAAAAATATTTTTTTTTCATTCATTTGGAACCTTAAGAAACATTTTGAATAGTATTTTTTTAATACAAAGTATATCTTAACGCGATTAACCAGAGAATAATTGGTAAGAAATCCTGCATGACTTAGGTAAATATTTTTAACTTCTTTTTTAAATTATTTGTTATCATTCTTATCTAGCCTCCACTGGCTTCGCTTGCGTGGTACCCGGAAAAGTAGCTTATGTGTTAATCCAAGTTACATATTATGTAGGGATGAGTAAGTATTCCAAGTTTTATCCAAATCCGGTCAGTAGTTTTTGCGTGAAAGAGTAACAAACATCCATCCATCCTCACAAATTTCACATTTATATTAATAGTCAGATGGGATAGGATGTATGACTATTGCATGTGCTACAACAGTGTCCAGTCAGTAACAATATAGGACTTTAAATGGAATTCTTCGTTACTAGCCAAATATTTTCACATATCAACCTAACAGATTCACGACTCATAGAACGAAGAAAGTTGACCCTGCCACAGAATTTCCCAATAATACAGACTAAGCCTGCAGTAGCGTTTTACGATACATCCAGTAGCCGCCGAGCGCAGTCCAATCAAACTTGCAAGTCCTAGGATTTGGAGCAACGACATTATGTATGACCCCGGCTTACGATATGTCGAAGAGGGCATTGCACACGTTTTATCAATGGCCACTGTTGTCACGTAGAGCCGTCTTCTTCTTCTCGTTTCAAGTACTAGGGCAACTCTAGGTGCACTTTCGTCGCAATTATCTCTTTGCGACTTCGGTTGCGCAGTGGGCGAGTAGCCGACTGGGAAACAAGAGGTGAGGGTTCGATTCCCACAGCGAGAAAATGTTTGCTTGATTTGCAGATCCTGGTCTGTGGGTGTTGTGGCAGGTAGTTATAATTTTGCTAATCCACACCACACCATACCAGCCTATATCAGTCCACTGCTGGACATAGGCCTCCCCTAATAAAGGGGGATTGCCCATAATCCCCACGCTGGGCATGCGGGTTGGGGATCGCAGGGCAAAGCTTCTCGCACCACCGACGCTGCTGCCCGTCGGTGGCCAGGGGATTTTGCTAATAGTTCCTGATAATCATGACTCAGGAGATAATCATAGCGTGTGGTCAAGTCCCCTGGGAACATATTCTAGTCTGTGGTTTAGTCTGCAACATGTTAATATAGGGTTTTAGGTTACTGATCTGAAGCAGTTAGTGTGTGCAACGGTCTCACTCTGCTGATTCGTTTGTATTTGGTGAGATTCTGTAGTCTTATCCACAAAACAGAGACAAAAGACAATTAATAAAATGTTTAGTAGAGTAGTGTTTCAAAAATGGTTGTGACTTATAGTGATTAAACTAGAACAATTCAAAGACATTTTCAAATTACGCAAAATTAGAGCAGTTTAAAAAATCACAAGTCACTATTTTGGGGCTGACTGTGCAGTAAATTTTTGTAAAGGCGTACGAGTAGCTATAATGTTTTGTTGGCATATAGGTTTTGTAAAGTACTTTCATAGGAAACAAAGGTGCTTGAACCCGATTATCTTAGATTGCATTGTCTCTGCAATGTTATCTTGTGTGACTAGGTCAGGTGAGTATCTACTAAGATAACAAGTTCTGGAGTTTATGCATATTTAGAAATATGCTTTATAAACAGGAATAACAATGAGGCTTACCTACCTCATTGTTATTCCTGTTTATAAGAAAGTAAGTATGTTTTTATGGTCCAGCTCTTGACCGCCGTGCGCAGCAAGCCTCGGCTTGCGTGGGCAAGAATGAGGTCGACGATGGGGCTAGCTTTCCCAGATTTAGAAGCCGTTAGGGTCGTAAGTCAGTGGCAAAACCGCAGATTGCATTGCGAATTATAAAATGATGTTTGTAAGCGCTTAGTCCTTACTAATGATTAAGTGGTAACGTGATAAGTGACAAAAGTACTTACAGGACAACTACCAGAAGAAACTAACCGCAGTTGTGTCAATACTGATCAATCACAAATGACCTTGCTCCGGAAGATACAGACGACACTTCCAATAAGAATACAATGAAGTCTGTATAAAGTAAATTTAGATAGAAGTAGATATAGGTACATTACTCGATAATCATTTGCCACTCTGCTCGACACACCGTAGTCGGTAACAGGGTATAATTTCTATTGTGTGATATTATTAGTGTGTGGTTTTATTTATGTCTGAAGTAATACCAGCATCTGTGGAGGAAGAATATGAAAAAGATGTAAATGTGGACCCTGAAGACATACGTAAATTAAAAGAGTGGATCAAAACTCAACCACATCTGCCGTACGAGTTCATAACAGGTAGGTAGTGAATCCAATGTCCCATCCACTCACATTTATTTGTAATTTTGTGAATGTTCTTGATAAATGGCGAAATGGCAAACTATATGTAAACTTTTGCCATATCACGTACTAAAGAGGATTAATTTAGACTTCATTCAGATTAAAATCTAAAAAAAAAAATATTACGTAGCTTAAGGATTATTAATTTGGATGATGGAAAGTAAAATTAAGCAAGTAAATATTTACCTACTTACTAAATAGTACTTCTTTCATACTTCGTATGAGCTAGTGGCTAACTCTGGTGTCGGAGGTTTTAGGCTGCCCGAAGGCCTTCGACAGGGCTAGGCCAAACAGTAATATCTAGGTGTCTAACTAAATACTGATAAAATTAACTACCTACATTTTCAGAGATGGATTTAATACTGGCCTATCATGGCTGTGGATTCGACAGAGAATTAACGCAAAAAGGCCTCGATCTCAATTTCACATTAAGAACATTATTCACTTTTTACCAAAACAGAGAAGTAGATGATTCCATAAAACGAGCTTTTAACTGTTGGTAAGACTTTTTTATTTAAAACTGACTTCTGCCCACGGCTTCGCATGATGTCCAGATAAAAAAGTTAACATTATAATTTATTAGAGTTAAATAAATACTTATTTGGATCATTTTGATGGACGATAGGCTGCTGGTAGAAGCTATATGCATCAAGTTGAGAATAAGGCGCTATGAACGCTCATTATGGGAGGCCTATGTCTATTAGACTGCTATAGGCTGATGATGATGATAGGTCTCAACCGCTAACAAAGTTGCTGACAATAATGTCTATCTCGGTAAGACAATTCCACAAGGTAGGTTCAATTTCGACAAAGAGGTCAACCGACAATTTCAACTCAGATGGGCATTCGGGAAATTGCAGTATAGTCAAGTTTCGTCACAGATAGGTACCATAAGATGGGAGAGTAGTGCTTATTGTCACCAGATATTTATTATTTAATTATTATGGGACTGAAACTCTACCAATGGCCTCATACACAACCTTAAAGTAGAACCTAGTAATTTCTCTACGAATTCGAAAAAATCCGTAACAGGCCCAGAGTAACCGACTTAGCTCTCAGAATTACCAACTTAGAGTGGCTTTGGGTAGGCTGTATATATCGTAGAACCGATAACCTTTAGGGGATAATAATTCTTGAATGGACACGAACGACCACGTGGAAGACGAAGTGTACGAATACTCCTATCAGATGGGTCAGTGGCACTGGGCACAGTCAATAATGCAAGAATAATAATAATAATATTTTGTTTATTGACATAAAAACTGGTTTGTACAAATTGTCCTATGAAGTCCCTGACTTCTGAGCTAGGTGCGATGACCTGTGTTACAGAAGTCAGTGTCTTCTCCCATATATGGTCACAAAAATGTATTTATGAAATAAACAATTCTAAGAGTGAAGAGGTTGTCTGTGGTGAGAATGTGATGGATGTGGTGTGTATGGTGTAAGCGGTGTGTGATGTGTGTGAGGGTGTGTGTATGTGGTGTGTGTGGGTTACCCTGTTCACCCCAGTCTCATGAGAGTCTGGTTATCACAGGGATAATCCACGGTGTAATGTGTGTGTGTGTGTGTCTGTAGTATAGATACTTTCATTGCACAGTTACCAAAAGTCGTTCGGTTTCGTTGTAATCTAGGTTTAGTAACCATTTCTTGATTTTTATATTAGTTTCATGATTTGAAAGAGGATGAATATTATGTAATTTATTGAAGTAGGTGGATGGAAAGGGCTAGGTATAATCAGAATGTTCTTCGTGGAAATCTTTTCTGGAAACATATGCGCTATGTTCAGCGGTGGACTTTTAGAGGTTCTTGATAATGATGGACTGCTATCAAACTTAATATTTCTTCTTCCTTGGCATTATAAATAAACAGTAGTGGAGAAATTTTGTTAAAGAATGATGAGTAATTATCCCCATTCTACGCCGTAGCATCTCAACATAGCACATGTAAAACAAGACCTGTTAAGTGCGAGTTGACTTGCCCACCGCAAGTGACGTCAATGGCGTGCGATACTAATTAGCAAGGTTTCTTCGTAATTAAAATGTATAAGTTGTATAGAAAAATAAAAACCGGCTTTAGAATGGGCAAATTAGGGCCTTTCAGATAACACCACATTTGACCGTGTAACTTGCTTTATAGCTTGACCACAGCCGTCATTACATTTATTGAGGTTTCTACAAAACCAAACTAGCTGGAGACATTGCTATAATGTTCGTGTAAAATATAGATATATTTCTATAATATGTCCAATTTCAGGTTTGTCACTTCGCAAACTTCAGAGTTAAAATAAAAAAAAACACAATAATAAAAAAAAATTGCATGATATCAAAAAAATAAATAACTGTATACTGTTCAAATCAAGCCTTTTCATTTGATACCCCACCCGAGCTATCAACACCCCTTTTTATTTTAAAACCCCCCCATTTTGGAAGACGTCACAAAAACTGTAAAAGGTTGGGAATAAGCTATAATTTTCATCATATATTCATCTTTAACATATCGCACCCCTAGAACAACACGGAATTATGTCGAAAGACTACTTTTTTCAGAATCGTTGAAAAAACCGTTATTTGCTTATGTATCGGATTCGAATATGCAATAAAGTCGATTTTGAGATTTTTCGACATAATTCCGTGTTGTTCTAGGGGTGCGATATATTAGTTTCAGATTTCTAACTTTGTAAACCTCGGAGATTAGGGGGGGGGGGGGGGGGGGTTATGGTAATTTTTTGGACAATTTTGATCATAAAATTAAAACCAAGCATCGTATAAAAAATTAAAATACTGCTTTAAACTGGGCTAATTGACCGCTTTCATATGATTTGCCACCAGTTTGAAATTTTGACGTTTCTTATTTAGGACATTCCTTGGGGGTTAGACCTATGTTCTGCAGTGGACTTCTATAGGTTGTTGATAATGATGATGATGATGATTTAGGACATTTTGGGGATGAATATGAAAATATTTTTTTATTCAGTGCATTTTAAATCTACACCAAATTTCAAGTCGGTAACTTATGCAGTTCCTGAAATAACCAGCTGTGAGAGACGGACGGACGGACGGACAAAGCGGCACCGTTTGTCATAAGGGTTCGTTTGACCGGTTCGATAACGTCACCTTAAAAACATGAAATCCCTTTCGTCTGCTACTGGTCTATTTAAATCCATTGATATATTATTGATATTTTTCTATCTATTTATCAATTAAACTGAATGTTGATAATCCAAATGATCAGGTACCTACTCCACATGTTTTTCTGATTATTTAACAGCTAAATAGCTATACCTACATTTTAGTTCTGGTACATTTGTTCCAGGTTAGTGACTCCGCTGACCACACTCACTAATAAAGGTTATCGACCCATCTACTGCCAATTACTGGACCCGGACCCAAACCAATTTGTTTACAGTGATGTGGTCAGGTGAGATCGTTTTCATACGCGAATTTGAACACCATCTTGAGAGATAGAACCTAAAACAATGATTATATTTTGTAAGGAACGTTAAAACAGGACTACAAAATTATGATATTAGTATTTAGGAACCTAATTTTGAACCCTAACAATCAGTAATTGGCTTACCCGCGGCTCTACTTGCGTGTTGACCTGATGTAGTCTATCTGTCTATGTGTGTATCGAGTGTACTTAAGATCACCATTCTTTTCATCCGATTTGGTTCAACTGTTCAGGTACAAAGGAGCAATTTCCATATAAATTAGTGAAATAAACGGTTTCTGTATTTTGCTCGTTATGTTGTTTTTTTTCAGAGCATTTGTAATGATCGTCGACTTATGCTTGTACGAAGACGGCACGGTTCCTGGGATCGTTGTTCTGCTGAATATGGATAAAGTTTCCCTTAGTCATCTTTCACGGGTTGACCTGACAGTAGCACAACAGTTTTTTTACTTTTTACAGGTACCTACAACAGTTGAAACTTATCTATGTCGCTTTAAGTTGGCTGTAGAAGCGACGTAGTTCATATATTTGGATCGGTTTGTGCTAGGATTGGTCGAATCGTTTGCTGAGCCTTCACAGGGATATAGATCTGCGGGGTGATCGGCTTACTTTGTTGCAAACAGAAATGATTGATACCGATCCTGTTTTAACAAACTGTGACAGTCTGTCAACTGAACAGCCGGTCATTGAATTTCGACGGTTGAAACGTCAAAGTTTGTAAAAACAGGATCGGTGTCAATCATTTCTGTTTGCAACAGAGTTAGCCAATCACCCCGATGTTGTGCGTACTGTACGCTTCATTATTTTATTTACTCACTAATTGCTTGTACCCACATCGTCTGCTTTAGGCACGCACACCATAGAATGTATAGGTAGTTGGTACTTTTTAATGTAGCAAAATAATTCTGAAAATTTTAAAAGCAAGATAATCATAATACATACCTGGGAAGATAAGTACTCTATCTCCAGAATTTTCTTTAAATAAATAACATCTTCACCTGTGTCAGGTGTGATAGATGTCAAACGCTTGACTATTTTGTGTAAAAAAAGGTTTTATTTTTTATTATTTTTTCGTTTATACAAACCTAGTGCTGACATTTTCAAACACAAGTAAAATATAGCCAAATCAGTCGAGCCGTTTTTTAATTATGGTCTTTCATATATGCAGCCTACATACTACCTGTATTATGCATGCGGTTATTTATTTTTATTTAAATAAATACATCGATTTAATAAGTGGAATGCCTAGTGCACTTTCAGTCAGTGTACTCACATACAAACACTTACAGCACCAAGTAAACATCTAAAATAGTACCTACTAGTAAATGTACATTGGCACTGAATAAATGGAATAGGTGAAACTAGGTGCTGAATGTGGTATAATAACATTGGTGGCTGAACAAACCGGCGAAGAAATAGTTTATCAGTTTGCTTAGTATGAAATTGAAGTGAACAACTTTTTGCCAAGCAAATAAGTTAATTACCATAATGTTGAAAGTGTTACCTGCAACGAATGCAGTGGTGTAGTGTCATCGGGTGACTGGGCTAAAAAATAAATATTTATCTTAATCGCCTTGATTGCCTAATAAACGTAAATAGATCAATGTTCCTTCGTTTACAAAATAACATGTGTTTGTTTTTTAGGAAGCCATGTTTGTGCGTCTCAAAGAGTTTCATTTTATTAACGCCCCGAGCTTCATGGATAAACTCATGTCAATGTTCAGACCTTTCATGAAGGAGAATATGCTACAGATAGTTCACTCCCACCAAGCGGGATCTGACTCACTCAACGACTACTTGGCTATAGAAGCTTTACCTAAAGATGCTGGTGGGGAAAATATGGAGAGCAAAGTGCTGAGAGGTTCGTTACACAAACATTTATTATTTTTCTAGGATCTTACAAGTTGAGGCGACGATACATGTCAAAACTCCCTCTCGCTCGCACTATTCAACATTTTTGAAGATTTAAATTCATTGAATGTAGTTATGCAAAATAGCAAACCAGCAAACCTTCACGGCCTAGAAAATAACAATACAAAGGTTCAGCAAGAATATTAGGTTGAACCCAACACGTTTTCCTACCAAAAAAATTGCACCAAAATTGATCACATTGGTGCAAGTTTTTTGGTAAGAAAACGTGACAGAATCAAAATGATATTATTGCTGAACCTTTGTATTGTTATTTTCCAGGCCGTGAAGGTTTGCTATTTTGCATAACTGCATTCAGTGATTTTAAATCTTCAAAAATGTTGAATAGTGGAGAGGGAGGGAGGTTTGTCCTGTACAGCCTTTGCCTTAATAGGTAAGCCGACCACTTTACTATGATTTCCATCTACTTAGAGTTTAACAGGTCAATCTTATAGCAACCTTGAGTCGAGTGGAAAACTCCTGCGCTCTCTCTCAAATTTTCCCGTGGTATAACTAGTGGGCACCTCGCGACTTCGTCCGCGTAAAAGTTTTTCCCTGCTGCACATCGGCAAGAGTTGGAATTTCAGAAAATATTTTTAGTGTACCCCTACACTACGCAGTATATGTTACACTACAGAATTTCAAGTATTGAACTAAAACTTGCGGTTTTGGGTTTAGACGTAGTTTAGGCTGTGCGTTGATTGTTAGTCAGTCAGTCAATCAGCCAGCTACATTTGAGTTTTATATGTGTTTAGATAGACATGCTCTTACTTACTTGTTTTGATATGACCACCTAAAATGTAGGATTTTCCGTATAAGTATAAATATTTTCTTTCTTATGATATTCGAACGTTTTTATATTTTTAGATAATATCTGGTCCAAGGTCAAAGCCAACGAGAGGTTTTTTAAAGAAGAATCGAAAAAAGTTGTCGTTGAATCCAAGAGACCAGGAGGAGCAAAAACGATGAGCACTTTCTTCCCGGGCGTAGAAGGCTCTTTCAAGAAATTAGAAATTGATTAACACTCGACAAATTGTACTTCAACATACGGTGTAAGCGTCTGCAAGGCGCCTGCAGTGGAGCAGAACACGTCATCTAGGCACTATATTAAGATTAAAAGAATTCCAAAACTTTTTGCTAATTTTGTTGCCAAAATAAAAAAACTTAATCCAAGGTTTACGTGCGAAATTTAAGGCTGATCGAAAGTCAGGGTCTTAGTTACAACACAACTAGAAGTTTTGGCGTAGTTCAGTGTAGCTTAAAAAAGTTATAAAAGAGAAAAAAAATGCACTAAGTATGCGAATCTGTGGTAAAAAGTCGAGCAGTTGCTGGCTATAAATTAATGAACGAGCCTTTGAGCTTTTCTGTTACTTTTTGGACACATAAAAAAGGCCTTTATTGTTCCTGTTCCTTCGTACAAAAGGACTTTAGTTTAAAATCCATTGCTTATTTTAAGTAAGGACCTCTCAGCATGTATTGGCAAACATACCTGAACATAAAACTAATTTTGTAAGTAGATAGGTTTATATTTAGTATCACAATTGAATGATAGATAAGATAAATATATATAGAAAACACTCTCTCTCACACTAACTTATACGTTAGTAAAACGGACAGTAAGAATAATGAAAGTACTATTAGCGTTTTTATCGTTTTGAGGGAAGCCTATCAGAAAACCCTTAGATGGACTTGATTTGAAAGACGAAATATTATGTGTAAGCTTCGTTTTTGAGCAAACTGCTGTTTGAATAGTTGAGTTGCAAACGAAATTGATGACTGCCTCAGGGCTTGACGTGATTGAGGTAGCCGCGGTTCTTCTCATTTTAAGGATGCTGGTACCGATAAAAATGTGATTAATTTTATTATTTAAAATATTTACCTTATAGGTTTTTATTGTTCCTAATTATTTCCATACATTACTTCTCTTTTAAAATCAAGCATTGAGATAAATGACTATAAATTGTATCGATGCTATCTAATGTATGTTTTTTTGGAACAAGCACATGGCCCACCTAATATTAAATGGTAACCATTACTTATAACAAAGTATTGCTTTGTAGCTCACGCATGATGGAACGTGGCCTATGATGCATAGGGATGCAAGCTGCATCCATCAACTTGAGGCATGTATTTAACCGTCACCCACACCCTTCAAACCGAAACACAGCAATGCTGCTTCACGGTAGAAATAGGCATGGTGGCATGGTGGCATCTGTGGTGGTAGTATTTCCCCAGACAAGCCGTTAAAGAACTCTAACTACTTTTACAATTTGTTTTGACGTATCTAATAAGCAGGTAAGGATAACAATTTGTAGGTAATAAAAAAACAATAAATCAATCCAAATTCAGCCATAAGACGTGGCTGGCATTGTATTGATACAGTGATTTCGTTGACAATGGCCAGCTGGCTAAGCCAAAATAAAAAACCTAAAACAGCGCTGCAATCGGTGCACCATTGTCCATAAATACGACACAAAAGAAATACCGATTTAGCAAAAGACCTGCAATCTCGGCGATAAAAAGAAAATTTGTGTTCGCTAATCATAAGTGATGTTTACGTAAGTAATACTTTATTTCATTGTTTAAGTAATGTGGTAGGTAGGTAGGTACACTTATCATACGACACGAAACATAAGTAACCTGGGTGAAGTACAACAAATAAATAACTTATTCTGGACAGTATCACACCTCATCATATAGTCCCAAACTAAACAGAGCTTATTATGAGAGTCACTTGACTGATATTGTAAATACATATACATATGTTATTTATAAACTCAGACCCGACAACATTTGTCTCGCGGCGGGAATTGAACACGCAACCTTCTGCGTCTTAGCCGAATCATCGGCCGCTGTGCCATACAGGCCGTAAAATAACAAAAAGTTTTAAATGCAATAAATAAAATTCATCGATTAAGTAATTCGTTGGTTTCTTCTATCAAGCATAGAATGAAACCGAAATTCAAACGAATTGTAAGTGATCTGTATTTATTTCCCAATATTTCTTTTCATTTCAGTTTGTTTCAAATAAGTACTTACCCAGGCTAGGTAGGTAAATTATTTTAAAACTATCGCAATTCATAGTTCGGTATGTTGATGTAGATATTTTTGTTATTTTTGTCATCATCATCATTAGCAGTCCACTTCTGGATATAGGCGATGATCTAATGAGCACCTTTGCGTCGTTCTCAGATCGACGCATACAGCTTCTGCAGTACCTTTCGCAGTTCGTCACTTCCCATGGCCGGGGGGTTTTTTTGCCGAGCCACTGCCTCCATTCTTACATTTATGTAATATAAATTCTCAAGCTAGGTTCATAAAGTCTAATATTTTATTTATCTGCCGTGGCCGAACCATATAGACACGTAGGTAGAGCTATGAATAATTATAGATCTAGTACCGTCATAAAATAGTTTTGGCAATCTCATTACACAGGCCGGCAAATAAACCCTTGCGTAGCTCAATTATTTAAGGAGTCTACGGTCACTTATCTTCATAGTTTATTAATGAATGGAACACGCACCGTCTTTAGAGATTCACTGATAGGTGACCTACATACCAGCAATTGCAGTAAGTAGGTATAAAATAGTGATGTGCAGTGCCAGATAGTGGTTTTGCCTCCTGCAGAGATTTTGCTGGGTACCCTAATATGTATTTACAAAAAATATATATTTACTTAGTGCATCTGTCATGTGCTTCTTATAACACATGCTAAGCTTAGTTTGGGGCTGCATGTCCTACATGATGCTGTTTAAAAGTGAAGCATTATTTATATATTTATAACTACCCGGCGATAAACATGCTAGAGATGAACAATGAATCTTGCTCATATTTTTTTAGTTCAAATGATATATTTAAAACTAAACTATTGTTTTGGAGACAAAACATCATATAATTTTCTCGAAAAAAAAAAAAACGTTATCAATCATCTCGACCCTAACCGAGCAGAGAAATTATCTTTCTCTAACATAATCTACCACCAGTCAATTTAGTTTAAAATGTGTCGATTCAGACTTTTATTTCTGCTATTCAAACTCTGGATATGACCCTATTACATCACAGATTTTTTGTGCCTATTTCAATTATTCGGTACCTTGCCGGATCCTGAAAAACGATTGGATCCGCCAGGGTCCCGGAGGGGAGTACTCGTTTTGGATCCGGTAGATCCAACCCGGGTACTCGGCACATCTCTAGTATAAAGTAGCTACCCTCGATTTCATGATCTCCCAACTTACTCTAAGGAAATATTATTTTATCTTACTTTCTACAAAGCCATCTCGTTCGTCAGAAACATGATTGGCTGCTTGGAAATGTTATTTTCTATGCTTGTGCTCTATCTTTTGTTACTGAACCTCATGTTAACTTGAAAATGGCCTCTTATGCAAAATATGGGGTCATTGAATAGCAAATCTGAAAAATTATTGTGTGAATTAAACAAAAGAATTTCTGTAGTGAAATCGGTGAACGGAATAAAGTGCATGTGCTGTTACTTACATAGTAAACAATTCTGGCGAGAGCTACCATTGCCATCCACGGCAATAAAACGAACAATGCAATTTAGCTAGTGCTGCATTCATGCGATGGCTTCACTGCAAAAGTTGGCTGTTTCGACCGCACTGCTGTCGATTACTGACACAAATAACAGACAGGGATAAAATTATATTGGGAACATGTAGTACAGTAATACTTGCTTGTACAGTTTTGAAATAGGGAGTGCTTAGGTAATAAATTACCTACATATGCATTTTCAAGAAATTTATATGCAATGCTCTAGTTTTCTTATACTGCATGTATTATTAGCCACGACTGCAGTAAAACGACATCATAAAAAAACGATGAAACACAATTGCCCACAATATGCAATGGAGTCCGATTTGTTGGAATGGCGAATAAAAATTTCAAAGCGGTTACGGGTATGCTTCACGCGTGCTGTGTCCGTGGCATCACTCGCCGCTGCATAAAACATGCAAATTGGACCACTTCGCTATTGCCACAGAGCCTTTGTGAGCAGTGATTCATCTACAAAAGCCGTAACAGCAAAGTGGGAAACCTTTGCCTGGAATTTGGCATTTGACAGGTGGTCAACTGGGGTGTGTTGTTCTCAGCAAATAACTTTTTCTATAATACGTACATTATATATCTATTGTAAAGTATTGGTCAATTTTGGTAGCGCATTTGGAGAGGTACATGTCAGATAGATAATAAAGAAAAAATATTTGAGTCACAAGTTATACAAAAATAATCAAAAGGTAAGTACTTAAGACAGTTGGAAAGTTGGAAGACCTGGAAATTATGCTAAAAGATCTTTATGATCCCTCTATAGCAGGGGCCTTAAGATGAATATGAGCAAGACCAAAGTTATGTCGAACATTTCTGTAGTTCATTCGTCTTGGGCATGTTTTATCTTTCGGCAGAGAGTATCAAAAAGAAGTCTCCAGGAGGGTACAACTCGGATGGGCAACGTTTGGAAAGTTGGACGACATCTTTAAAGGCACCTATATTCCACCACGTCTCTATAACCTATGTGTCCTGCCAACTATGACCTACGGTGCAGAGACATGGCGGATCACGAAGGAGGCTTGCCATAAAATCAGCGTAGCACAAAGAGCTATGGAGCGCGCCATGCTCGGCATCACACTTTTACACCGAGTCCCAACACCGAAATACGTAAACAGACTAAAGTCCATGATGTCAGCGAGTGGATATTGGGGCTGAAATGGAGTTGGGCAGGACACTTGGCCAGACGGAGTGACAACAGATGGACTAAGGCGCTGACCGAGTGGTGGCCGAGAGATGGTCATAGAAATAGGGGACGTCCTCCGGCGAGATAGGTCGACGATATCAGAAAAACGGAGACGAGTGGCATAATCCAGGCCAGGCCTATGCCCAGCAGTGGGTTGAAAATGGCTGAAATGATGATAATGATGAAGTACTTTACCCTGATAAGAGAAATAGTGTCACAAAAAAAAATACAACCGAATTGAGAACCTCCTCCTTTTTTGAAGTCTGTTAAAAAGGTCGCCACTCAGCGCAACTGCAGCCCTGTTTTTCAGTGGCGCCACGCGCCTCAGCAAAAACGCAGCAGCATCTGTGGTACGCATTATGTACATAATATAATATGTTAAATGTCCGTAAATATTAAAAAGAGGTTTTACAATGAAAATAAAATTTAAAGTAAAGCAATTATGGTAATCAGAAAACCTTATAATGTAAAAGTCAATGTAATGTGAACAGAATGTAGCAATGCAGTGTGATATATAGATAAATATAAGTTACTGTATTTATTATTTAGTAATTTCAGTAAGAATTTTCGAGTATGACTTGCAAGTATTTTTTCGATTGTACATGTACATGTCTTACGGCTCGGCTCCAATAGTGCAGGCACTTCGACGTATATCGTATTCGTAGGTATCGCCTCTGTCTACTGAGTGTCTCTAGCTCGTCTTCATGACACAATGCATACATTCGCCTTAGGGCGATATTGTTGCCGGGCTATTAGTGTTATTTTATGAATACACTATGCTGGGTTTATAATGTACTGCAATTTTGTATAGAAAAAAAAAACAAAAACATTTGTTGTGGTGGGTAGGTACTGTTTATTTTATACTGCGTTGATGTGCCTAAGTTCACTCGCTTTTGCACTTTTATGTAAAATTGTACCTACTCCATTTGTCATGTAAATATTGTTAAGCACCGCTCCAACGCATCCTCGTGTTAGGTTAAAAATCTTTTGTACTTATGCATTTCGGTCGATCCTTTGAAATTCATACTAACTTCAGAATAACCTTGTTCCACGGTAAAATGCAGAGTATTTCTCTAGTGCTTACAATTTCAATATTATTCGTATCGCCTGAGTAGTTTTGTAGCAGTTGATAAAAAAAATAATGTCTGAAATTCATAATGATATTTAAATTGATCTGAAAGGACTATTAGGTATATTATTAGTTGCCACCGCCGGCGTGTTTCTGACCCGCATAAAAATAAGCCTATTGTTGAGAACTACATTATCTGCAAAATTTCAGCTCATTCGTTTGGTAGTTTTGGCGTGTGGGAGGAAATAAAATCTTTACATTTCACATATGATTTACTAACTTTTGTCTTTATAATAAGGTTAAGGTAAGGTAAGATTTATATATATTATTAAAATGGCGCGTGCCGCTAATATTGTGAGATTTTTATTATAGTCTGCCTGGCCGCACAAATACCTACCTATTAATTTAATAGCCGATAGACTACAGTACCTACTGAGTATGAAATATGGAATTTTTAACTGGCACGCGGAAAATGGATTTAATTATAATTGAAAGCCACAATAGGCCTTCGAACGTGGCCGATTGTGGAGCTTATGAGACTAAATGAGGACGTTTGGTGCAGTAATGAGCTACCTAGAGTTACCTACCTTAATGACTGGTTTTCCTAATTTGTTTTTTTCTATTATAAAAAGTATTAAAAATAGACCTACCTAATGGTACTTTGTTGTTGTCGGATGAAAGCGTTGATGGTCGTGACACAGCTTTATAAACTACTACGGATGTTATTGTTATTCAACATTTATGTACTGTGTTTAAATTCCACAAATAAAATATTTTGATTTTTGATATCTACTGTTACTTTTTTTTATAAATAATGCTGGAAACTACTCTCAATATTTTGTTGTGGGGGAATGCTGCACAACAACATAACACCATATTTGTGTTGCAGATGAGGGATGTTCGTGCAATTTTTAATATCTATGGGTCCGAGAAAATCACTTAGAACTAACAGTTCCGTGCCAATCTATATATATAAAAGAGAACTATCCTCACTCACTCACTGACACACTCATCACGAAATCTCAGAAACTACAGGGCCTAGAGGTTTGAAATTTGGTACAGGTAGTCTTTAAAGAGTGTGAGCGCTCACTAAGAAACGGTTTTTGGAAATTCAACCCTTAAGAGGGTGAAAAGGGGTAAAAATGTTTGTATGAAAAATCGTATTCCTTGAACTTAGAAACTTGAAACCTGGGACATGTATTGTTCCATACAATCAATGAAGATTGGTGCCATTGAAAATTTAAAATAGGCCTCGAGGGGGTTGCAATGGGGTGGTAAAGTTTGTATAGGAAAATCTTAACGCGTGGTGTGATTTTCTTGAAACTTCGTCAGAACACTTTGAATATTAAATAATAAAAGACCGCATACCAGGTTTTTGAAAAAAATACATATAAAATCCTTTGGCCTGAATGACTGACGGATCAACGCACAGCCTAAACCGCTGATCGTAATGACCTGAAACTTAGAGGGCGTGTTCTTTGTATGACGTAGGCATCCAATAAGAAAGGATTTTCCGAGATTCTACCGCTAAAGGGGTGAAAAACGTGGGCAAAGTTTGTATCGACCAACGTGATTCTTTGGTCCAATCTACTTCAAATTTTGCATAAACATTCTTTAACAAAATTTATGAAAGACGTTTTTCGTATATTATTGAAATTTATCGCATAATGGGGTTAAAAAGGGGTAGAAAGTTATTTTAGGGGTGATTTGCATCGAAGTTGATATCAATACTCCGTAGTGACACATGTTATGCCATTTTATTTTGACACTGTCGTGTTTGAAAACTCATTCCAAATTTATTCAAAAAACGTTGTTCTCATATAAAGGCTCCTACACACAGGTGCATAGGTACGTTATTGTCGGCGATAATATCAGACAACATAACAGAATATTTCGCAATATCGCATGCACAAATATTGAAAATGTTTAAGTTTTTCTGATCGAGTATAGTGCCCCGATTCATGAAATTCTGACATTTGCCTGTAGTTTCACAGATATGAGAGGGGTTTTTGTACATTTGCCACAAAGTAAATTCAGTCACATGCATTAAAAAAAGATGTTTAGGTGAATGAAAAGTGATCGGTCACAATTATGTCAATATTTGCGTCTGCTGGAGGGCTCCAAAGTGCAATTTGAATTTCCAAAATCGGGTGGTAACTTTTTGAGATTTTCCAAAATTTGACAAAACTCAACAATTTTCTGGATCAAGAATTTCCCAATTACTTTTTTTGAGCTCGCTATTCAAGAAACGGAAAAAATGATATCTCGAGATTGAATTAAACTACAGCTTTAGCCATCTTAGGAGGCAGACGGACAAAAACTGTATGCAAAAACTGTATGCTGTATGAAGGGCCTTTACGCGCAAAGCCACTCTGCGCTCCTTTCACTTTTTCAGTACATTATAGTCAAATTTTATCGTGTGCTTTATTTATAAATTACATTTTCAATGCCTTTGATAGTTGTGTGTAGTGTAAGATCTGTAGAATTTTAGTACATTATGTATTACGACGGTTAAAAAGTTACATACTGCTAGGATAATGCAATTATGTGCAAGGAATTGGGACGCATTATCGCAATAACGTATGCGATATCATCGCCGATAATAACACACCTGTGTGGGGGAGCCTTAAAAGCTTGGTGCAATGCGATACTCTTTAAAATTGGAATGTCAAATAAAAAATAATACTTAAACAGCGAATAAATCGGATTAGAATTCGAAATTTCAATGTCATTCATTTGTTCTTGGATATTTGAATACCACGGGGATAGCAAGTTTTTTTTTTACATTAAGAACTTTTTCACAGAGACTATAACGAAAATAAATAAACACCTAAAGCGCTGAACCATGGGTGTGACCTTGGAGATGGACTTGCTGCTTTTTGTAGCGAAAATGAAACTTATAGAGGGTGATGTATGTGATGAAAGTTTGAATGGGTAACCAATCATAATCAAGAGTTAGGCATATAAAAATTCATCATACCTATACCGGCTGTTAACTTGTTGACGGGTTGCCAACGGAAACAGGAACGAAAAAAGGAGTGAGAGCAGGAACGGGAACAGGTACATACATATTACTACATTACGGGGTAGGTAATGTAGTAATATGTAGGTACTTTTTATTCCATTCATATTTAGGGTTCCTTGTCAAATTACCGGGCTAGGGAAACATTTCACATGAAAGGATATACTTAAATAAAGAGTATAAACGCAAACGAAGTTGCGAGCGGGTCAGCTAGTCTATATATATAAAAGAGAATTATACTCACTCACTCACTCACTGACACACTCATCACGAAATCTCAGAAACTACAGTGTCTACAGATCTGATATTTAGCACAAGTATTCTTTGTAGGGTGTAGGCGCTCACTAAGAAACGATTTTGGGAAATTCAACCCTTAAGATGGTGAAAAGGGGTAAAAATGTTTGTATGAAAAATCGTATTCCTTGAACTTAGAAACTTGAAACCTGGCACATGTATTATTCCATACAATCAATGAAGATTGGTGTCATTGAAAATTTGAAATAGTCCTCGAGGGGGTTGCAATGGGGTGGTAAAGTTTGTATGGGAAAATCTTAACGCGTGGTGTGATTTTCTTGAAACTGCGTCAAAACGCTTTGAATATTAAATAATAAAAGACTGCATATCAGGTTTTTGAAAAAAATACCTTAACGGAGGATAATCTATACATATAAAATCCTTTGTCCTGAAGGACTGACGGATCAACGCACAGCCTAAACCGCTGATCGTAGAGACCTGAAACTTGGAGGGTGTGTTCTTTGTATGACGTAGGCATCCGATAAGAAAAGATTTTCCGAGATTCTACCCCTAAAGGGGTGAAAAACGTGGGCAAAGTTTATATGGACCAACGTGATTCCTTGGTCCAATCTACTTCAAATTTTGCATAAACGTTCTTTAACAAAATTGATGAAAGACGTGTTTCGTATATTATTGAAATTTATCGCCTAACGGGGTTAAAAGTGACACTTTATGCCATTTATTTTGACACTGTCGTGATTGAAAACTCATTCCAAATTTATTCAAAAAACGTTGTTCTCGCATAAAAGCTCCTACACACAGGTGCATAGGTACGTTATTATCGGCGATAATATCAGACAATATATTAGAATATATCGCAATATCGCATGCGCAAATATTGAAAGTGTTTAAGTTTTTCTGATCGAGTATAGTGCCCCGATTCATGAAATTCTGACATTTGCCTGTAGTTTCACAGATATGAGAGGGGTTGTTGTACATTTGCCATAAAGTAAATTCGTCACTTTTTTGAAACTCCATACATTGAAAGTAAATGCGTCACATTCATTAAAAAAGATATGTAGGTGAATAAAGGGATCAGTCACAATTATGTCAATATTTGCGTCTGCTGGAGAGCTTCAAAGTGCAATTTGAATTTCCAAAACCGGGTGGTAACTTTTTGAAGTTTTCCAAAATTTGTCAAAATTCAACTATTTTTCTAGATCGAGAATTACTTTTTTACTTTTTTCTCGCTATTACAGAAACGGAAAAAATGATATCTCGAGATTGAATCAAGCTACAGCTTGAGCCATCTTAGGAGGCAGACGGACAAAAACTGTAGGCAGTAAAGGAAGGACCTTTACGCGCAACGCCACTCTGCGCTCCGTTTACTTTTTTATCAGTACATTATAGCCAAATTATATCGTGTGCTTTATTTCTAAATTACATTTTCAATGCCTTTGATAGTTGCGCGTAGTGTGAGATCTGTAGAATTTTAGTACATTATGTATTAGGACAGCTAAAAAGTTACATACTGCTGCGATAACGCAATTATGTGCAAGGAATTGGAACGCATTATCGCAATAACGCATCCGATATTATCGCCTATAAAAACACACCAGTGTGGGGGAGCCTTAAAAGCTTGGTGCAAAGTGTATACTCTTTAAAATTGGAATGTCAAAAAAAAATAATTAAATTGGATTAGAATTCGAAATTTCGATTTCATTCATTTGTTCTTGGATACTTGAATACCATGGGGATAGCAAGTTTTTTTTACATAAAGACTTGAGATTTTTAATAGAGACTATAACGAAAATAAATTAACACCTAAAGCCCTGAACCATGAGTGGGACCTTGGAGAAAATGAAACTTAAAGAGGGTGATTTATGTGATGAAAGTTTGCATGGGTAACCAATCATAATCAAGAGTTAGGCATATAACATTTACGGGGTAGGTAATGTAGTAATATGTAGGTACTTTTTATTCCATTCATATTTAGGGTTCCGTGTCAAATTACCGGGCTTGGGAAAAATTTCACATTAAAGGACATACGTAAAAAAAAACAACCTAATTGAGAACCTCCTCCTTTTTTTGAAGTCGTTTAAAAATAGTATAAACGCAAACGAAGTTGCGAGCGGGTCAGCTAGTACATATATAAAAACTTAAAAATATATTAATTTCTTTAAAAAAAAATCGACAATCTTAATGTTAAAGCACTAGAATTATAGATAAACTAGATGTTCCAGCTGCTAGGCTCCATAAAGTTTGTCAATCTGTTAAACGGCAATAAGGTGTACTTTTTTAACAAAATCCCAAATGACGTGATTAATTTTTATCTGTACACACATTGTATACATTGTAAAACGTACATAATCATTGTAATAAAGCTTAAAATAAAATTTCTGATTCTTTAGATGACAAAAAAGCTTGCGATAAAACTGTCTCAAACTCCCTCAAAACCAATGTAAAAATTAAGATGTCTTTATAAAAATATAAGCCAAGCAGAGTTTCATACCAATTCTTCTCTGATTAGTCGCGTTACAAATTGGTGTAAAGAAAAAAAGTTGGTGATTCAAATTGTTCCAAGTTAAGGTTATAACTGTTTTTTTTTTAAAGTTAAAGGAAAATTTTTTTTTGAAGTTTGAAGTTTACCAAGAGAGTGATGATAAATGTGTGAAAATGTCCAGAATTGTTTATTATTATCATTAATAAATTATAATATCTTGCTCACTCACTATACAAACCATATCAGTGAATCGTGCCCACACAAAGTCCATGCACGCCGGATGTAAACATTTATTCGTTGAAATCGTGTCAACAGTGTATTGTGCTTTCAATGAAGTGCTGGCAGCACACCGTTCCATTGTTTAAACACCATTATGTCAGCGATCATCTAACAAGCTCCCGTATACCTACTGAAACAAGGGCAGTCTTGCAGACTTGCAGAAGGGCAAAGGCACCCCTCAGGCAGGCAGGCCTCGTTACCGTAACCATAACGAGGCCTTTTGTACTAACTGATTAGAGGCAGCAAGCGATCGTAAGTCGTGGAAGGATAGGGGACCTTAGCCCAGCAGTGGGACAGCATAGGTTTATAAAAGAAACAACATAGTTATATAGCACCCAAACAGTCACATATATCCTTCATCCCAACACTAGAATTTGCACCTGTATCGTAGGTTTCAGGAACTATGAGTAGACTATGGTATCACAATGGGCATGCCTGGGCATTGTGATACCATAGTCTTACAATTATCTGCAGAACATGCAGAAACTTATTCCGCAAAGGGAACCCGCAATCTCATAAGTCTCTGGTGATTTTTCGGCTTGCATCAATAAGGTCGTTAATCATAATGTTATCTTTAATTTTTATGTATCCCGTGATTTATCCCTCCGTTCATACTTTTACGCTACATACTTTCTTTACGATGGAGTGCTTATCTGTGTACTATTTTACTTCATAGAAGAGATTGTTTTCCTTCCAATATGCAACGTTGTAACTAATACTCACAGTATAACTAGCTTTCACGCTGATCTAGGTTTAACTCAGGTTTGAATAAGTGATATATAGGTACGGTTAGTATGTTAGGTAAGAACCTAGTAATGAAATTGTAAAGAATATTAAATTATTGCATAGTAAAGATATTTTTATTCCCTATGAGGGATGACGACTGAAAAGTTCTAATTAGTCAATCATTTACATTATAAAAAAATATTGGACACGTATTTTTTCTTTTGTTAATGAAACAAAGATATAGTGCGTAGAAATTCCACGTGACGTCACGGCTTAGTACACTTTTTACCAAGCCGTGACATCACCAGCCTATTTATAATATATAATTTAGATTTTTTATTTATCAAACCTCTAGATGATAATTGTTAGTTTTCTTATTAAGCTAAGCCAAGTGATAAACATACTTCAGTAATACAAAATTAATAAATCAGTTTACCTAATGCTCACATTGTAGTTTTTTTAAACATATTTACTTTACCTTCTACATAAAACACTTCGGATAAAAATATAGAAGTGACCTGTCTTAAAGTTTTGCAACTCTATCGATCGAGGATTGAGAACAATAAGAATCCATTGTTTCCAAATTTATTGTATTGTAGACACGAGATGCATCCGTTTGAGTAGGTATTTTTTTCGGCATTTGAAATTAGACACGAAATGGGAGTAATCTAGTTGTTTACTCCAAAATCGTTCGACACGAGATAAGATCATACCGCCCCCACGGTATGCCTAACTTTTACGCTCTATAGCTCAGTCAATTATTATTTATTTGATGAATAAAAAAAATACGTGTCCAATATTTTTTGTTGATCTATCTGACGGACTTATTCGTTTTTTTTTACCCAGTTGTCATCCCTATTTATATCACGGACAATATTTTACCTACCTGCTTTGAAAAACAATCTCTACCTATAAAGTAGAGTAGGCTTTCTGTAATAAGTAATGATAAAAAATATTACATAAGTACCGACAAAATATTCCCGGTATTAAAATTCTGAAGATTTTAAGTAAAGTCAAATATTGAACAAAGCACACCTGCCATTGTCTAAACCAATTTGAAGCATCCAGATTTCATAAAGTCGATCCAAAATATTGTAATTGAAGTGAGGATGGGTCCATGGAGGCACTCTGATCCGTCGCTGAAGTACCACGACCTTTCTACTCTAATGGAAACAGAAAACCTTCACTTTACTTTACTCGAAGAATCTTTTCTCCAAAATAAATGAATCCATACCGTATGTAAATCGGTCGCCTTCGAAAGTTTTTATTGAAAAACTTGAAGAACTGATGAAAATGGGGCCGCGACGTTTAAGGTATCTCCTTGTGCCTTATGAATGTGAAACCTACCCACTGAATTCCAAATATACTTTGTAACTTTCGTACTTTGTTCTCCTTTTACATTTTTCTTGCGTCTACAGTAGTTACTCTATGAACTTTTTCACTTACAATTATTACAAAATGTAAAATTATAGCGTTTAATCAACATTTTCATCTTTTAGCTGGACAGTGCCTTCCTTTACTTTAGTTTACTGTAGGTACATTCGCTTTAAATGCTAAAAACACAACTGAGCTGCAAGCGTAGGTCTTGCTACCTCGATGTCCGACGCCCGCATTCAACGTGTTAAGGTTCTGTATGTAGGTAATAAATATTCAGATAACACTAAAACATAATCTATGTTGGTTTTTAGAGCACCAATTTTATCATTATTAGGAATCTATTTTATTTCGCATTTAGTACCTAGAACAACAACACCATCACCATTCAGTCCATTGCTGGACATAGGCCTCCCCTTTAAGAAGGGGGATATGTCCATAATCCCCACGCAGGGCTAGGGGGCTGGGGATCGCGGGGCACAGCTTCTTGCACTGCCGACGCTGCCGCTATCGGTGGCCAGGGATTTAGCTGTGCCAGTGTCAGGCTGCCCAATGAAACCTTTTACCTAGAAGTTAGGAACCAAATACAACGTAATAAGGTGCCTTGGACTTGGTACTATTTTAAAAAAATATATTTAATTTTTAATACAAATCAATATCTATTAAGTATTAGGTAGTATTAGGGGCAAAAACAATTAAGATTCCAATAAAAATCGTAAAACATTGGATCATTTTCATGTCCGGACAATTTATAGATGGTATGTGTGGTTGTAATCACTGAGATATTTCAAAATAATTTGTCTTTAAAAAGTAATATGATGTAGGTCTTAAAACCAGCTACATAGTGCTGGGGTACAAAGGTAGATGCACTTCAGTCTTCAGATCGATGCATATTTAGCCGGCTGCTTGGACAGTTTGAATAAACTACAGAACTGCTCTTATAATTTTCTGGTGATCTACGAACCAATTATTATGAATATACTTCTATTGTTTTTTACTTTTTTAAAGGTCCTATGACTTGTCACTTACATTCCTTGCCACATCTGTTATGATATGAATGACTCATTCGCTGGACTGATTATAAAAAAAAATACAACTTCCTTTTGCGTGCCTGCAAACATAAAAGTTTTTCGTGCGTATCCTAAAAAAACATAAATTAGGTAAAATATAGCAGAGCATCCCCCTCGTTACAATATGTTCGTAATGCCGAGGGTCAATGCGCAGGAAGCTCCCCCGCACGAACTCGAGCGGCAAAATTATCAAAACTTTTTAACTTACAACTTTTCCTTAAACGAGTGGAGCGGTCGAGCTTTTTCATTCGTTTGGAGCTTACGGTGTGTATGTGTACTTTTGGTTCTCTCTTTGTCTAACTCGAGGACAATCCGCGCAAAGGCGCGACCGACGTGATTCTGCGGAGAGCCCCGCGTGCCGGTTCCAGCCGACCCGCACGGCCGCGCTTCGTCCGCCTCCGAGCGAGCAAGTCTCGTCCGTCTCCGAGTCAGTCAGTCCTCACCGCTGCGATGCCGGTGGCGCACGTCACGGCCCGCAAACGCATTGCGACGATCGCGTCTTACTTTACCAACTTATAAATCGGAGCCAAACCTTATCAAACTGATTATAACTCGATATGAGATAACTGATGGCTGGCGGCCATCACTGTGATCAATCGTCCACCCTGTTTTACTGGATTGAGCGCATGCTTGGATGATGTAAACATTGTTGAAATCGGAATAGCTTTGACAATAGTATCAGATTATTAATGGATTTATGTATACGGCGATGCCCTGTGGCGCCGGTACTGTGAGAGCTGTGAGTGGTTGGATGAGTGTCTTGGTATAGACGGCAGGATGGGTGCTGGCGGCGGGTGGGCCGCGGGACTGGTGTGGGCCCTGCTGGCGGCGGCCACGGCGGACTCCTGGACCGCCTACCAGGAGCCGCCGTGCTGCCTGCCCGTGTCGCACCACCGGGTCAGGCATCATAGAGGTGAGTCATCAACGTACCATTCATAACGGAAACATTTAAAACTATCTAAAAATAGATAAATCCTGAATGATTCTCTACGAATTCAACGACAAGTTCGTTAACCGCATCATTAGTCATGGTCAGGTACGTATAGAAGGTATATTTAGATTAGGTTCGTCGTAGTCAGTGTAAATGTTTACTCAAGTACAGTAATAGGGACAAGTTTGTGATAGCTAATGGACTGTAATACTGACTAGGTACTCCTACCAATGAACGCTTTCTAAAATTAATTGGAGGCATGAAGTTTTTACCGCCAGCCGATGATGGCACATACAAGATGTTTGGTGCACGGCCAAGATTCGAACCCACGACACCCAGATTGGAAGTCGGAGTACCTACAACTTATTAGCTCACCACGGCACTATTTTTTTATGTACACCGCGCCGCGCCGCGCCGACCAGAGAATCCAATTTTAGGATCATCTCGATCTCTTCTGTTTTATCACACTAGATATTACAAAATAGTGTGAGCCCCGTGACTTCGTCCGAGTAGTGGTTTATCCCGCAGCACCACTTTGGAGGTTGAATTTCAGGAAATCCTCTTAGTGCATAGTTATGCAAGTACGAAAACATGTCACATTTTCTTTAGGTATTTAGATTTTCATGCAAAAATATCATCGAGTCACTTGATCACCACTGAATTTTCCATAAATTCTCATATATATACCTACAAACCTTGTCATGAACACAAGTTGTGTTTCAAATGAAGATCTTTCATACATGCGGCAATAGATTTTAATATAAGGTAAAAAAGTCTATGTTGGCCTGGTTTTGGATAGGTAGGTATTTCGAAGTCGAAAGACATCCGAAATAGAACTATTTTTTACCATGTAAAATAATCCGCGTAAAAATAGAAATAGATATTTTTTTATTTTCAAACTTGTTACGGTATAATTAAAGAAGCTAGGTAAGTACCTACCTCCTTAATTCATAAAAAGCTGTTCGTACCTATTAAACTTCATTAAGCTGGGACCTCTAATATGTCAGTGTCGGTGGCTCGTATTTCACCGTCTGCGCTAAGCACATTTTCTTGTCGGGTAAATATTTAATTATTACAATGGGTACCTACCTTCCTACCAAGTGACTCGTCTGTCCTATAGGGACATCCCCTTAACTAAGTTTGATGTCGAAAGCCTATGACCCAAGCATATAACTAACATTAACTCTTGCGCCAGTGACTGTTCATCAAATAAAGATTAAATTTTAGATCAGTAGACAACTTTGTTCATATAAAAATAGTCATTCAAATTATTCATAATTATTTCCAATAATAGTTACTACGGCTAAACTTTGTATAAAATATGTATTTATGATAACGATACGTATTACGTAGACATAGACATCAATGAGAATAGCTACAATACATTCTCATTGACGTCACTCGTGGTGGGCTAGTGAACTCGCATTTTACTCGTCTTGTTTTATTAGTTCAAAAACATTTTGTGAAAATCTTGATCAATTATATATTCAGCTCCAACATGTCTACAGTTTAATTTTTACTCCTCAATTATTAAACTTATCGTTTTGTACCATTCACTGACAACAAAAGGTCTTCTACTAACGGTCATCACGAGCAAAAAACATTGCACGTTGGGTGCCGACCGAGGCGCGCGGAGAGGATCATGGCAACCGGTTCTGCGCCGACGCAGGTAATCGACTCTCCTTCGGTTAAATTAAGTTATAAACGAGCTAGTAGAATAGTAACTTAATACCATCCACTTTATTATGGTGTTCGCGTCTGAGGCTACGTTATAGGCAGACAGGTGACGGCTTTTAGTCTGACAAATTTAAAAATTAAATTCAAATAATTAATTTTTTTTAATGTAAATTAATATTATTATTACCTAATGAAGAAGTGCTATGGTGACCAGTACTTCTGGTATTCGGTTCAATGATCCTTGAAGACAAGTAGCACCCCCGTGCTATGGTGGCTTCTATAGTGACCCTCGCTGTCCGTTCTGACTATGGTTGATGGTGGTTCAAATGGTACGTCTACGTTGCATTTGGATTGGTGTTAAGTTGAATCTTTACATGGACATGGAAATGGTTCTATAGTAAAACTTATAATATATACTGAGAATAAGAATTTTCATGGTTATCGATTTAAATGGTTATAAATACGGTTGTAAGTACTGATCGATTTTGCAAGACAAATTTTGAATCATCATCACAAGTATTGTAATATCTGCAAGAAATATTTTAATGCTGCGTCTCAGCGTTTGTATGATCTGCAGCTCATACATACATACGTTACGTAAATAGTATCGGATCTGGGTGTTATCTTTGTATGAAATGTATGTATGTACAAAAAAAAATTATACATAGTATATTATATGAGTCATGTGGTTCCCATAATAGGTACACGCTCTCTGCTTAGTTTGGGGCTGTATGTTGCTGTGTGATAGTTTCCAGCATTATTTAAAAATGACGTTGTATCACGTAAAGCACTGAGCGCTCACCTTTAGTCTAGTTATGTTATGTATGTGCCACAGCAATAGGCATGATAAATTTGTATGTATACTATAGATATACGAATATTGGTTCGTAATAGCTGCGGCGATTAAACGCGTGTCTGCGGGCATGTTTCTTGCTGTTTTATTTATTGCTTAATCTCCATTCACTCTATGGATTATGATCATAAAAACAGTTTTAAGTATCGAAGTTCGAACGTAACGTAATTACGTAAAAATATTAAAATATCTACGTGCCCCTAAAATTGAGATTTTCTATTAGGTTACCCAAAACATAAAAACGGGACTTAATATTACTAAGAATCCACTGTCCACAGAACACTATTACTCCACAGGGGAGAAGAATATCGACACAGTACAAAAAAAACGGGACCGCTTTATTCTAGTTTTGACTTCAATTGGGGCCAGATGATGGATGGCGCTAATGTCAAAGGCAGGAATATTCAAACTATAGTAGTATCGTTCACTTAGATTTTTATTTGGACCTAGAAAACTATAGTAGTATCGTTAACTTGGCTTTTTATTTGGACCTACATTATTTAAGTGAAATACTCCTAATTCAATAAGCCCTAATAAAAATAAAAGTATTTTTGCAAGGTAGTCTAATTGCTATGAAAAGGAAAGGTTGAAAGTAAAATGACAGTATTCATGTGAATATTTTGCTTTTATTTAATAAAAAAACTGACCACCATCACCTCAATTAAACGTATCGTTACAATAGTAAATATAGATAGTGAATAGGTGACCATATACATACATATAAATAAATGAATTATCAAATTGTAACCAAAATGTCAATGGGACCACTACTGAGTGAAGTGGTCTTGACAATTGCAAAGGAATTAATAGTTTTAAGTAGTTGAATAAACCTCGTAAAGAGAGTTTGAAAACAACTTTAACGTTAATTGATTGATAATAATATGATAACTAACATAATAACTACTGTTCATTTGGTTTTTGTTGGTTTATTTTGTGTATAATATAAAAATATTATTTCTTAGTATTGAGTTAAATTTCTTTTAGAATTGATACAATTTTTAATTAGGTACTTTTTTAGTAGTCATAACACTTTGACTGAAGAAAACACAGCGTGACTTGGTATGGACCCACGCACCATGTACGAGTCAAAGATAAACTTTTCTAAAAGTACCTACTACGTAGTTAAGTTAGGCAGATAAGGATACCTACAAGCTCTCAGCTAACTTACTAACTTTCAATTTGGATCATAACAAAATAGTCAATTATTTATTGTAGCTATGCGTATTTATGGATCGTTCAATAAAGTCATCGATTAAACATTCTAATTGAATCAAGATCAGCAAAAATGCAATGATTTATGTAGAATCAACAGAAAACGTGTATTTAATTATAACCTTTAAAGTAATGAGTCCACTTGAATAAGTCTACAATTTAATTTAAAGCAAATTTAATAATAAGCTTACAATTTAATTGTAGACTCTCTCGTAGCTCGTGAGGCTCGTGGCATGTTTTCGGTGTCTTTAGGAAGAGGTAGTTACTCTGTTTACTAGTTAAGCTGTGTATCACGCTATGACAAGTCAATGAAAAATAAATGAGAATGCAAGTAAAAAACAATAATCTACTTACAAAATCTCGATTATTATCAAAGTTTTACTCGCTACTCAGACATAAACGCTGAGTCCTGGACTTGGCATGTTGACTGCGGGTATTTGTGCATGATGCTATGCGCCATGTTCGTGGCAAAGCAGCTGCATATCATACTCGCTTACATACATTACGAGGGGTGATCCAAAAGTAATGATAATCAGGTATTTCTAGACCGCATTAAAATAAAAAAAAATTTTTTTTTGGTTGCTCAAACATCCACTAGGTGCGCGTGAAAAAATCGTATAAATAGACCATGATTCCAGGGAGATACATTCATTTGAATACTAAAAACTGGAGTGATAACATCAAAATGGAGAAAAACGAAATCAGAGCTGTCATCAAATCTCTGTCTGAAAAAAATGTCTACCAAAGGCATACACAACGACTTGGTGCAAACATTGGGAGACTCTGCCAGTAATAGTGTTCTGTGACTCTGCCACTCCATATTCCACGGTTGCACGCTGGGCCAAGGAGTTTAAGCTGGGTAGAACATCCACGGAAGATGAACATCGCGAAGGCCGCCCATCCACGTCCACTACTGAGGACAATGTCAAAAAGATAGAGGATATCGTGATGGCAGATCGAAGAGTGACCATCAGGCACGTAGCTGAGATGACAGGGATCTCTTATAGCAGCGTTCAAAGAATTTTGACCAATGAATTGCACATGAAGAAGGTCTCTGCGCGTTGGGTACCGAATTTTGACAGACGAGCAAAAGAAAAAACGACTTGACATTTCAAGGGTTAATCTCGAGAAGTTCCAAGCCGATAAAGACAATTTTTGTCACGTTTCGTGACCATGGACGAGACTTGAGTCCACCATTTTGTGAAACGGAAACTAAAAAGCAGTCGATGTCTTGGAAACGAGCCTCCTGACCGACGCCGAAAAAATTCAAAGTCTAAAGTTCGGTGGGAAAGGTTATGGCGTCCGTTTTTTTGGACGCTGAAGGAATTATTATGGTCTAATACTTGGAAAAGGGAGCTACTATTACGGGCTCTTACTACGCAGACCAAATAAGAAGATTACGGTAGGCCATTAAAGAAAAAGGCGCGGCAAACTGCGAGCTGGGGTGCCATTTCACCAAGACAACGCACCGGCTCACAAAGCCGCAGTTGCGATGGCTGCCATTCAAGAAACAAGGTTTGAACTGCTCGAACACCCACCCTATTCACCAGATCTAGCCCCCAGTGACTTCTACCTCTTTCCCCGGCTCAAAGAACATCTCCGAGGCCAGAAATTTGAAGATGTTAGCTAAGTAATGGCAGCCGTCGAGGCATTTTGGGAGAGTCAAGTTTTTTTTTTCTAAGGGAATCCTAGGTTTAGAAAAACATTTAATTAAATGTTTTGACTTGAGACTATGTAGAAAAAAAAAATTGAAACTTTAACCACCAAGTATTATTTTGATTATCATCACTTTTGGATCACCCCTGTTTACACACTCAAATATATCTAAGCATTTAAAATTGTATAACTATTTAGAGATACAACAATGACTTCAAAAGGGTTATATTTAAATCATATACCTAACCTCTTTTATGTTATGTTTAGTATTATTGTAGGTATTTAAGTTAGGTCAGTTTAAACAAAAATAGTGGAAACTATAATTAGATGCAAAAACATAGCTACTGTGCCAAAGCATTTGTAAGTAGCTGAAGCCAAAATCCCTCGCGTTTAAATACAAGTGAAACTTAAAGTGAGGAGTCAAAGTTTTGACTCCACAAGGTTTATAAGGTTGCAAGTTGATTATTAAGATTTTTTCTTTAAAAGTATTAGTAGTACTACCTACTACTAAAATATTTATTTGTAGGAAAGAAAAAAATCTTAATAATCAACTTGCACCTTGCTTATAAACCTTGTGGAGTCAAAACTTTGACTCCTCACTCTAAGTTTTCACTTGTATTTAGACGCTTAAACGCGAGGGATCTAGAGGCTCTTAGGCTCGTGGTAATTTAATTTTAATAATATAAATAATAATAATATAAGTATTTACTTTAAAAAGAAACAGGTTTACATGGTGGACTACTATGTAGGCTACCTTGTTATCGTGTTTTTTTTTTAAATAACTACTACTATTTATAGATTAATTCGATAAAACCTTTCGAAACTTATGCTCGTACATATTAACATACAATAGTCGATTCTTTGTCATAATTTCCTGAGATGATATATTTATTCTGCCTAATTCTGTATTCATTGATGTAGCTGGATCACCTTGTATGGTATTTAGCGTTTTGAATGGTTTATTACTGATAATCTCCAATGTTTAACAGGCATCTAAAAGAAAAAAAAATGATGTTATAACACTTTATAATGATAATATTTGTTGGATTAAAGTAAAATAAATAAATAAATGATTAATGCGGGACTAATCACACTGCATCATGTAGCCTCAAACTAAGCAAAGCTTGTATTATAGGAACCACATGATTGATATATTACTTTTTTTTTTTGTAAATTTATACATATCATACATAGAAAACACCCAGACCCGAGAGTCCGAGACAAATATCTACAGAACATGCAAACATTTGTCCCGCAGCGGACAAATTAGTCTTATTAAAAACTAGCATTCCTTTGCTCGCCTGGTGCCTGGATAAGAAGTAGCCCACTTTGAATATTTATTTTATAGGCTACATATACATGATGCAGTGTGATTACGTCCCGCATTATTATTATTATTATTATATTATTTGAAATTCTAAAAATCACTATGCATTATATTAGTTATAGTTTCATCTGAATCCATTCAGCCCCTATGGAATTTAGTAAGTGTTCACATTGAACCAAAATTTTCAATTAATTATTTAATATTTAGTTTTGCTTTTCCATTTTTGTATAAAAATTGGTATACTTATATTCTTTAATACTTTATTCATCATCATCAACCTATAGCTGTCCACTGCTGGACATATACCTTCTACACTTTATTGTATGCGCTAAAATAAATATAATTTAGGTTTATAAAAGTAACAACATAAACTTGAACTGATGGCCATATTTTATCCGTTATGCGTTTTCTGGAATTAACAAAATCTTGACATTTGAAGTAAGGTAAACTATTTTATTGATGTCCTTCTAACATGACTTCTTTAAGCTAAGCAATCAATACGTCTTCTTGCGTCGGAAAACTAAAACAAACAAAATAATATTATTAATTGTAAATTATTAAATAAAGATGTCTTTATAAAAATTGCCTAACCATAAAATTAATACAAATCTGAATTAAAGCCATTTACTTTATTTTCTGTCAATTAGGTGGTATTTATGTCCGATGTTTATAATATATATATACCTAATTTATTTATTATCCTTAGACTTTGGAAGTTTTGGTCACCCTACAATATTTACAACAATTATTTTGTTTTGTTTGTAAAATATGAAAATATGTATCAGAGAATGCCGGCAGAAACATAAAATGTAAATATAATCAAAACAGAGGGACAGAGGTTGTAATAACGGCATTTAGACTTGAAAAATATACAAAAATAACAAAAATAAGAAAAAGTGATGAAATTATGAAATTATCTAAAAATTTGGCTTACCTATGGACAGAAACACCACTTCCAGTGTAATTTTTACGTCTGCTATCTTGTTCACCATACAATATCACCATTTTTACAAGAAATATCCAAAATTTGTGCAATAATAAATATTTCAAAACCTATTTTGTCATTTTGTCAAAAGTCAAGTTTTAAAAAAGGTTTCATACGAATTATAAAATGCACTCCAGATTCATAGGGACCCCTCCCTATTCATAGGTAGAAATATTGGTGTTTTCTTTTTAAGTAGGTACATAGTAGTACCTGCCTCCACCTACACATGGAGATGACGAATTCAATTCAATTCAATTCAAAATTCATTTATTCAGTAGGAACTGTATAGTACACTTTGAAACGTCATTTTTTTAATTTACCACCAATTCGTAACGTGACCAAACAGAGAAGAATTGGCAAGAAACTCTGCTTGGCTTATATTTTTTTAACGTCATTGTTCTTAATAACTATTACATTGTTTTTGATAGAGTTGGAGGCAGTTTCATCCCAAGCTTTTTTGTCATCTAAATAATCAGATATTTTATAATAAGCTTTATTACATAGATGACGTTTAACAACATTTTTGAATTTATTTACAGATCGATTAATCACGTCATTTGGGATTTTGTTAAAAAATCGTACACACATCCCTTTAAAAGATTGACTAACTTTATGGAGCCTTACAATAGGAACAGCTAGTTTATCTTTATCTGTAGTGTTAACATTATGATAGTCGCAATTTTTCTTGAACATGTCAAAATGTTTTCGGACATATACATTAAGTTTTCATATATATATTGGCACGGCACTGTCATAACATTTATTTCTTTAAACTTAGTTCTAAGTGATTCTCTGGGGCCCATATTATAAATTGCACGAACAGCCCTCTTCTGCAACACAAATATGGTGTTGATATCTGCAGCATTCCCCCACAACAAAATGCTATGGAATGGAAGTAGCTGAAATAAACTAGTCTAGCCGTTTCTACGTCAGTAAGTTGACGGATTCTTTTGACTGCGTATGCTGCAGAACTGAGTCTGTTCGACAACCCATCTGTGAGCGCCCCAATCGTGAATCGTTTACAAATAGTATTGAATTATCTTTGCTTACAAATTAAAAATGGTCCCAGTAGGTACTAAGTACCCATTGATATCGATATCACTGACCCAGCGAAATACTTTCCACTTTGTAAAATTTTTGTACTCTGTCTTATAATTACTACCCATACGTAAAAAAAACAAAACGGGCTAAAGCCATACCTAGGTACTCCTAATTACAATCATAATGATTAATAATGTACTTCCCTAGCTTTATGATAAATTTTTCATGGTGTAATAATTAGGTAATTAGTAGGCTTTGTATGGTAGGTACCTAGGTATTTTAAACACTATTTCACAGTTACGATGTTTAATGTGTTGACAGTCTATATTTACAATATTGTAACACTAATTCAACGCAAATTACTCGATTTTTATAATAATTACATAATGTTGGACGGCCTAGCATTAGCCTCGCGAACGATAGGTAGGTCTCGGCATGAATTTGGATTAGCAAAAGTCATGGTCAATGACCGAATTGATCCGAGACCTGTCGTCGTTAATGGTCACCTTCTTGAGCTATGGAACGAGCTATGCTGGGAGTTTCTCTGAAGGATAGAATCCGCAATGAGTCTATCCAACTTAGAACTAAAGTTGACATAGCTCAGAGAATCTGCAAGCTGAAGTGGCAGTGGGCTGGCCATATCTGCCAAAGGACCGACAACCATTGGGGTAAACGAGTTCTTGAGTGGAGACTGCGGCTCGGTAAACGTTGTTTAGGACGCCTTGCCCGGCGAGGTGGAATGACGATCTGCAAAAGGCTGCTAGAAGATAGATGTGTCGAGCTGAGGACAGGGCGCAAGGTGCTCTTTAGGGGAGCCTTATTTTCAGCAGTGGACTACTATAGGCTGATGATGATGACGACAATAATATCGTCTTACAATTACGCAATGTTACTATGCGGGACATTGGATGGACCCGAACCTCGCTCTACAATAGTATAAGTAAATACAACGTATTCAATATCTTACATCATACAAACATTTTTCCCACGGCGAGAATCGAACCCGCACGAGGGAAATGATTTCGAAATATTGGTATTGATCTTATAATATGTAAACACTGAAGAGTGCAGAACACTAAGTAGCGTGTCTCTCGCTCGGGAGCTAAGGGAGTGCTCGCCTTTAACAAAAAAAGGCACACTTTTTTGTTAAAAGCGAGCACTCCCGTATTAAGCCTCCTTGATATATGTTCAATCAGTCCAAAAATCAAAGGAAACATGATAAGAAGAGGAAACACTCTTCTCTTATCTCGTTCTGTTGTTGTAACCCCCAGTAGGTATTCCCCGCGCTCCGACCAATGTTGGCCAGGCCTGCTGTCCGTCTGTTTGTCTTTCTGTCACCAGGCTGTATTTCATGAACCGTGATAGATAGACAGTTGAAATTTTCAAAGATGATGTATTCTCTGTTGCCGCTATAACAACAGATACTAAAAACAGCATAAACTAAATATTTAAGGTGGCTCCGATACAACGGTACGAAACCTTTCGATCGCGAGTCCGACACGCATTTAGCCGGTTTTTTTTTGTTTCAGGGACTGTAAGTGTAAGCTTTTTCGTCATATGTCTTAATTATTATAATATTTATACTCTTCAACCTTAACGGCCGGTTCCTATATTATACCGTTATCGACGACGATTCGTTTTCCCTTGAAAAACTGTCAAAATTTCGACGCCTACAGTTTTTCAAAAGAAAACGAAGCGTTATCGGTTACGGTATAATATAGGATTCGTCGGTGAGTATATGTAGTGTATCTGTATTGAAGGCGTATAGGCACAGCTCATGCCCATGGGCAAAAAGTTTTTTATGAATATAATCTTTTGCAGATACTTAGCGTAGCAAGAGTTAAATTAAATACACGCAGCGTGACACAACAAGCACCGTGTTCGATATGAAAATCCACTCACAGACGCCCTATGCGATAGTCTAAATAAAAAGCTTTGCAATGTTCGATTAGTTTGTCAGCTCTGGAATCAAAACTGAAATATTAACTAATATGTCTTAAATTCAAATAAGTATCTTGAGTCTTGAACCTTGAATTATGGAGGAGGGCGTTGATACCCGCGACACAGTACTTTTACTCCTGCAGGTATCATCGTTTTTACACTGTTTGCTGTAACCATGTTTTTTGTTCCAAATATAGATTAAAGATTAATAACTAGCTTCTGCCTACGGCTTCGTTCAAGTGTCACCGGGATGAAATATGTATATTCCAAGTTTAATCCAAATCCGTTAGGCATTACGGAGTTAAGTGGAAACAAACTTACTTGTGTAATTGGTGTACCTAGTAGTGTCTTGATATTTTCAAAAATATCCACCTTAGTGTCTAAATACACTATAGCCGAAATTACGCGAAGTAAGTTCGGCATGATTTGGTACGCCTGAAATGCTATTTGAATTACAGATGACATATTATGCTGAAATTACGTTGCATTATGACATACAGCCAAACTTGTCAATACGTCACGTAATTAAAATAAAATAAAATAAATAAATAACGCGGGACGTAATCACACAGTATCATGCAGCCCCAAACTAAGCAGAGCTTGTATTATGGGAACCACATGATTGATATACTACACATAAACTTTTTTTTTTGTAAATACATACATATCATACATAGAAAACACCCAGATTTTCGGCATAGTGTGTTTAGACGCTCAGGTACGTAATACGTTTCATGATTTACTTACCTGCAAAGGAGAATGCCAAGAACCCGTACCAATTGCGTCAAAACCGAACGTATCCCATAAAATGTACTATATTTTATAAATTACATTAACATTTTCTTTAGTTTTACACACCGACGGGATTAATAATTAAGTAAAAAAATATTTTGTTGGTTTGGTTTTCGCCGCACGCCACCATTAGCTGCAACAACCAATGATATATACGTTACTATGGCAACAAACATTGATGTAAAGTGTTACTATGGCATTAACACTCATTTTTAATTATTTTGACAGTAGAATCGACTAAAACCTTATTGGAGATTTTTTTGACGCACTCACTTTAATCTTGGTACCGAGCGCCATACATCAAACGGCATTCTCCTTTAGGGCTTAATATTATTTTCCAAACTTAGTAATATACCTAAACTAATTGATGACGATATTGATACTTAAATATAACTCAGTTAAGCTTATTTTTTTACGAAGACTAGAAGGAGTAGCCCTTAGATTGTAGTTATTCTAATACCTAATCACAGGGTACCTTTAATCGAGGAATAATTGATTTACGCGATCGTTTTAAAATTGATTCACGATGACTGATGACAGTGATGTTTGATGACAGGTGTACAGGGTTCCAACCCCTCACTTCGGAACCCAAGCCAACTCCACCTGCACGTGGTGCACCCTGCTAAACCACGAACGGGGCTCTGACGGCCGGCTAATTGGCACAGCCTACATCGACACAGCTAAATCCCCTAGCCCTGGTGGTGCGAGAAGCTGTGCCCTGCGATCCCCAACACGCATGCCCAGCGTGGGGATTATGGGTATATCCCCCTTTATAAGGGGAGGCCTATGTCCAGCAGTGGACTGTTAATATTTTGAATGTTTTAAAAGTGTAGTACAAATCAAAGACTTACCAAGTAATTTGATTGCCGTAAAGCGCAGTAAATTTCTGGTTGCAGTAAATCGTAGTCCGTAAATTCAAGCCAAGGTAGATAGGTACAAGTAGTGATATGGTTGCAATAAATCGCAGTCCGTAAATTCAAGCCAAGGTAGTTATGTGAAGCAGATCCAATAATCGATACGAAAACAGGTTAATAAAATATTCACGAGTCTAAGATACACACGCTGCCGAGGTAACTACAGAAGTGATGCACGCACGCATACAAGTTATGACGCCGTTTGGATGCAAAACACCCTCACCCTTCAACCCTTTTGTCATTGTTTACTTAAACAATGATTCGTTTCCCAGAATAGCCAAAGCATGCTGTCCCTTTCTTAGCGTTTGTTGTTGTTGTTTATCACTGGTTTGCTGTGTATTGCTACAAACACTTAAAGGGACAGCATGATTTGGCTATTCTGGGAAACGAAAACATAGGCGAATCCAGTTTTTTACCTGAGTTAATAACAAAATAAATCTTATTGAAGTTTGTTAAAAAGGAAAATTAATTCAGTTAGTTTTCTGTATGAATAACATTAATATTAAATGTACTTAACTGATATCCTAAAACTTGGAACAAATTCCCAATTTCCGGGAAAGATTTCCCGGAAAAAAATGTTAATGGTAAGGAAGTCTCCATTTTTTTTGACTCTATTCTTTGAACTTTAGGTAAATTAGCTCACCTAATTCCGATCACTGGTGATAACTGTTCGTTTTTAGCTTTTAGTTTAAGCTTTTCGCTTTTTTTGACATTCCGCTCATGGGTTCATTATTAAAACAAATAATCAAAGAAACAAAGAGTATCAATGTTCTAGAAACGTATGTTCGTTCAATTTACATCGGCTAGAGTAGTTAAAGCCACGTCAGTCAGTTTGAGACAGCCTGTTCGATTTACACAGGGCCTGGCTTGCTTCCTATCCTACACGCTCAATAAAGCTCGTTTAACACAAGGAAATCCCAACACGACTCGATATTGCCAGAGTGCCTTCGGATAACGGTAACAAAGCAAGCACTTACCTCATACATAAGCTTTCGTTTGAGACAGCGATTGTTAATTTCGCTTGTACAAGTACTAAACTAAAACATGGCATAAGTATAGATACATTTGATTACTGCCTATAACATCAGTACCTCTAGAACGAGTTGCACAATACGGAAACGTTCAATAGTTTTCGTTTATGAGTTCAGTTTTAATGTATTTTAAAGGGAAATAACTGGATTGGATTAGTGTAAAAACAGATCAAACTACATACATAGGTAACGTAATCTTCTTGCAAGATGCAATGTGTTTCATTCAAAACAGTCAGATAATTGTCGAAAAAAATAAACTTTAAATTTTATTTTTAACCGAATTCAAAAAGGAGGAGGTTCTCAATTCGTCGGATTTTTTATTTTTTTATTTTTTTATTTATGTATGTTCACCTATAACTCCGTCAATTGTGGACCGATTTTAAAAAATATTTTTTTGTTTAATAGAGTATACTTCACAGGTAGTCCCATATAAATTTTATTCCTGAGGGATTGGTACTTTTCCCGGAAAACTCAAAAAACCTCATCCTCACTTGTAATTTTCGCCCTATGATCACCAAATCTCCGTCAATCGTGAACCGATTTTCAAAATTCTTTAGGGCAAGAAGTAAGAAGTGATTTATTTGAAGTCGGTTTATTTTTTTAATGTCCTACTTGTTTGATGAGCTCAAAAACTAAAACTAGTTTGCCTACTGACTGCAACACACCTCAAATTATTGTAACATTCTGTAAACTACTAATTTATATCTACGTGCAATAGATCGTACCAGTTGTCAGTATATAAGTTGAGTGATGTGATAATTTATAACTGGGTACCTCAATAAAATATGCAATTTCTAGTAATGACTGCAACATCTGGAGTCAAGCCTTCGCACAGGTGTTTCGTCACCTACCATATAATTTTATTGCCAGTAACGGGTCTAAGTTATATCAAAGGCTACATTATTGGCAGTTACCGATAGTTGGTGACTGTCATCGTGTGAAAATGAGCAATCGGAAAGTAAATGCGTCACTAGTTTAAACTATGTTGTAGTGAATTCGAGATGTTCCTGCAATGTTTTCTAGGAGAACCTAACTAACCGTAAATCTAGCCGTAGAAACAAAATACTACTGGTATTGGTGTTCATATAGTGAACTATGTGTATGAATGTTCCTAATTACTTTTCATTTGAATTAACCAACTGCCACCCAGTACTTCTAATTCTTCTTAGGTGATGTTTAACTCGTACTACTAGGTACTAGTAAAATAAAAAAAATTAAAAAAAAATGATGGAGCGCGTTTTATTTTTTTAACCGACTTCAAAAAGGAAGAGATTCTTAATGCTTCGGAACCTTTTTTTCGACTTTTTTATGTATGTTCACGGATAACTCCGTCAATTGTGTACCAATTTTCAAAATTCTTTAGGGCAAGAAGTAATAAGTGATTTATTTCCTACTTTTTTAATTTTGCGGTAGTTAAATAGTGATAACTAGTCAATTTGTAATGAAAATAGAACGCGTTTCATACTTTTTTTCTATGGAAGATAGATATATATACAAAACTCATATCGCAATTTATTTTCTTTCAGTATATTATTTTTGTATAGGCGGTCACTCAGCAGCATGATAATGATGATGATGATGATAATGGTGGTGGTATTTCACTTAATACGGTATTAATTCCACAAAGTTATCTTCATCTCTATCAGAAATCTGATAGAGAAAAAAGATAACATTAATGACACTGGTACAAAGCCCACTAGGTCTAACCATTACAATAATCCCCATGTAAGCATGGTAAGGCGGGTGTATTCATGATAGCAATGTTGGTGTAAAGTAAACTTAGATAATTACGCAAATCCGATTCAAATACAACAACAACTTCACAATTTTCAAACTTATATTTCTAACGTAGAAGCAGAATTTTCTATTCATCTATTCAATAAGTTATGTATCTTAGACAGCCAATAGTAAAATTCTCAATAACCAGCGCTCTGAGTTATGTAAGTCGCTTTACATGAATTTAATGCTTATATTTCGTGATACGTCCATTGTTATCTCATTCAGCAGTCTTCTGGTAGATTTTATACTATTGAAATATTTTAAAGGTTTTAAAATACCTACTATGCTTACCTTATATACTTAGGCTACGAAATATTGAAAAACAGAAACTACATTTTTGGTTACTCTACTTACTGATAGAGTAAAGAATAAAGCTGAGTTTCAAACAGTCAGGCATCCTATAAATACCGGTGATTATAGAGTGGTGTAATTTCTCAGGTCAGGTTTTTAAAAGGTCTGACACAACATGGTATATGTACCTACTTTAATCATGTCTTTAATCCAAAACAGTTATAACCGCAAAATAAATGAGTTTTCTAATAATTTTCAGCGTGGTACCGGAATGTTTAAGCCAAAATGAAATTCCGTGCGCATCGCAATCTGATAAACGTTTACCTTCTCAATTTACGGGGAAAAATCAGTTACTGCGTTGATAAAATACTTACTTGAAACGTTTTAGTAGAATTAAATACAAGACTAAAAAGCATAGTGGCAATAATTTCAATTTTTAGAGCAATTCATAACCGCCTGATTGTGTTTATGGCAACGCTTAGTTGAGTGGAATGATTGTGTAAAACTGTTGGACGGACTCCAACGGGCGCGGGGCACAAACGCCACAAATAAAGTCAAATAAGTGAACCAAGCCGAATGGTTTCGTGCACAATGCGCAACTGAACGGTGTAACCATGATATTGAGTACATTTACTTCACTCTGTACATTCATGGTTTGTTAGTTCTGGCATATTCTCTCACGAATTTGGTTTTTTGCTTTTTACAAAGTTGGTAATATATGTAAGTAGTAAAGTAAAATGTGTTCTTTTCTCCAGTCTTAATTTTCAAGCAAGTGGTGCCGTGGATTATAAAGCAGTGTTATTAGTAAATGCAGTTGGCTTATCTGATCAACCTAAATACGAGTGGAGACTCAATTTGCTCGGAATCCAGCAGGATTAACCAAGTACTTAAAATAATTGATATCAGCTCCTTTAGACATTGTTCTGAGCTATACTCATCCAATGTGTCACGTATTCGTCTGAGGGTAAACGATCTTTGTATCTTATTGTAAGTGTACCTATTTATATTTTGTCTGCATTCACTAGGTAGGTATACAAAGACACGTTATTTTCATAATGTCATTCCCACAGAAAAGGCAGAGTAGAAAATGTTGTGTTGATTATCACAAAATTCAAATCTACTTTGGGGCTTGCAATTACAGTAACCACCAGTTACGATTTTTATTTATACTATTTCCGGATCACCGGCTTAAAATCACCGGCCTATATCAGTCCACTGCTGGACTTAAGCCTCCCTTAATAAAGGGGGATATGCCCTCGCTAAGCATGCGGGTTGGGGATCACAGGGCACAAAATTTCACACCGCTGACGCTGCTGCCCGGTCGGCGGCTTGGGTATTGTATTTATTCTATTTAATTTGGTGTATTTGATAATTCTGTTACTATGAAGAGGGCGTACTCACCAGGCTAAAATATGAGTGGTATTTTTTAAATAATATATAGTACATACGTAATTTCCAAGGCTTTTGCCGTGGAGTGGGCTATACCATGCTAATCATAATCGTAATAATAAATTAATTGAATAAGAGTTAAATATAATTTAAGTACAGTGGCGTAAGAAGTGACTGCATTAAAAGCTACGAGTTTGTAGCATACAATAGTCCTATATTGCATGTAGCCGGCTGGCAAAGCTCCAGTTGTTTCAATTTTATCCCGCGGGACGCTCTCTGTAAACATCCCTAAATGATAAACGCATTATTTAACGCCCCCGAGACCACGAAAATTTGTGCATCTATTTTCTCGATCACGGAGCGTGAAGATGTTCATTTATCGTTCTATGTCGAAGTTGAAATTGAAAATTCTTCTTGTAATTTTCACCCTATAATAAAACTTAATTAAACCGCCGTCAGTTGTTTTATGCAGTTAGAAATGGATTATTAACATTTTGTGGATCGCGCTGACTTGATTATTGAGGCAATAAAACGATCGTGGCAGTTATATTACCCGCGCTTATTAAGTTTTTTAAAAGCAGTCAAGTTTATTAACCTGAAGGGGGTTTAGTACACTTAAAACTATCATGTGGAATATTATTAGAATTATTGAAAGCACAATAAGTATTGATATTAGCTTCTTGAAGCTTGAATTAAGGGGATTTAGTATGAGCTAAGTAGTTTTCTTGCGTACCTGAACAGCAAATCAAGTTATCAAGTTTGGCAATTGGCAATCGCAATTATTTGTGTTGAGTACAGGGTTGCAGCTGTTCATCATTCATGTGATCATTCTTAATCTTTACTGACTTTCTAGAACAAAATGAACACGAATGTTTTCACGGTTGTTGTTTGCAGTACTGTGTCGGTTTATTGTGAAATCCATTGCCACAAAATAACGATAGAGTGTGTGGTCGCCGATATCATCGTGCCTTCGTCGCCGGCCGCATAAATCTGGCTTCGATACGTTTTGGTAAGAAGCCAAGAGCCACCACTCGACCTGTGCATTGCAAATAACATTTTCCTTTATTGAAATACTGCTTTTGTAACGATTCCCTGAAAACCATGGAAATGAGCAAGTCTTTCTATCTTTTTAAGTTTTTTTAACTACTTTTATCATCAAATTGCAGCACTATGAAGAATAATAATAATATGTTTTTCAATTTGGCATTTATTATCGTTATTTTTCTTGTTATTTTGGTAATACAGACAATAAAAAAAACCGTATTTGGAAGTGTTTCTTGTAGCTAATTACTTGGGCACCCTAAGATGAGGGCAGGGAACAATGGTGCTCATTAGGGGAGCCATATGTCCAGCAGTGGACCGCTATAGGCTGATGATGATGAAGAAGACGTAGATATTTTAATAATATTTAAGCTAATCGGCACAATGAAGCTTAAGCTTTCCTGCATTCATAAATAGAGTGAAAAGCTCTGTATTCCAGCCGACTCACTTGGTTCATTCGATATTCATATAAAACAAATCCAATTGTAACAAAGATTTATCTTGTGCAATAAAGGCATTGTATCCGGGCTCAATTTGTGCACACTCATAGGATAAAATAAATCTCGAAGCCATGATTGTTATTAAGTTGAGCATGTTGTTCAAGTTCGTAATATAATAATTGACCTAAGCTTTAAAATAAAAATAAAAATAAAATAAATAATGCTGGACTATCACGCGGCAACATCCCAAACTAAACAGAGCTTGTGATATGGAAACCACATGATTGATATACTACATATATACATTTTTTTGGTATATACATACATAATATTATACATAGAAAACACCCAGACCCGAGACAAATATCTGTAGAACATGCCAAAGTTTGTCCCGCGGCGGGAATCGAACCCGCAACCTTCTGATTCTCAGGCTGACCTTCGCCCACTGCGCCACAGAGGTTGTCTTCGCTTTCTCTTTTATCTTTGAGCCTGTTTGTATGCAATTGATATTGGCTCATATTATTGCCGTAGATAGCCGCGGCGCCGCGGTGCGGCTCTGTGGGAGGTACCCTAACTACGGATCCAGAGGAATGAGTTCGAATCTCGGGCGTGCATCGGTGCGTGTTAGTATAAACTTTTGATCGATGCTTTGATAGATCGAAATTTTTACCATTAAATTGTCAGACAGGCACGACAAAATACGAATATTTAAACTAGGTACAGTAAGTAGGAATTCATGATTTTGGAATTATCCTATTAATATTTAGGTATGTAGGTGTCTATACTGTAGCTTAACGTTCATAATGCCCTCTCGTGAGGTCAGCAATTAGAGAGTTTACTTTCTCGGGATGGACGAGAACTTGGCCAGAAATAGGGTTCATTTTCAACTCAGCAGGGCACCCTCGTTAATCACTGAGAGCTGCGTTCGCCTCAGTCGTCGACGACCGCCAACGGAACCAACTCATTTTTGATTGTTTTTGATAAAACAAACAAAGACAAATGAATAAGCTATATCGTTAATCATAAGCTGGTTTAAACTGTGTTTCCTTTTGCAACGCTCGTGCATTTCTCGGATGTGAAGCCATTTCCTATGTTTATAAAAACATTACGTAATACCCAAAGCTGAAGCTGCAACGTAACCTAGGCTTGATTTATGGTCTTAAATTAGTATGTAAAAAGTAATGTTTTGGTTGTATATTTTTACGATAACATTTTGCAACCAAACAGTATATTAGGAAAGCTCGAAATTCTTTCATTTTAACAGGACTGGTTTCAAAAGCATTCTCAGTGAGAAATGTACTCCGTGACAACAGTTGAACATAGCGGTTCAGGAGTGAAGGCTTTGACAGACTTACCTACTCGTACAAGCCGGAGGACGAATTTATGAGCTCCTCGCACTTTATCTGTGAAACCCTATTTCTGTGAAACGTGGTTTACTGAAGTGCTGACCGAAATTAAACCAGTGGGTCCGTGGATCGTAATATTGGTAATCTAATTTACTTTTTAATAAATAAGTTGCTGCTGATATTGAGAAGAACTTAATATTCTATTTAATCGAATTTTATTTCCACGGAAATTATGATTTTAATGAAAGCCATCAAGATAGTATTATTTGAGGTAGGCAGGTACTTTTGAAATAGTTTATCATTACATCTTACTTTACCATAGTGCTTATTTTGTAGTGTTGGTTGCTAAAAAATAACTTGCCATGCCATGGCATTTATTAAGGCACGATTGAACAAAATCAAGAATAGAGATGTGATGCTGAAGTCAGTACAAATGTTATTTAATTTAAATTGAACAATATTTTATCCTCTTTATTTTATTAGTCTTAAAAAATTCTGACCTAGAGATTCGAACCCTGATAGGTATGAAAAATATTGCAAAATACATTTTCCAATTTAGAAACACCCGTTACCAACGTTACCAAATTAAATGCGTCAGCCGATATTTGAAACTGAAATACGATACATTTGACATATTTGATTATAAACGCTGGCTGCTGATAATTGCATAAGCGTTGAAATATTTACTGAAAAGCATATTCAGCGGTGTTAGATAAATGTAGGTACATAAATAATTTAACTGTATAATTATCATGACGCACATGACGCCCACTAAAGCACAGAGGTCTATGCTTTAGTGGGCGATGGCCCACCTGAGACGCAGAAAGTAGCGAGTTTCCGCCACGAGTATGGTCTGCAAATATTGGTCTCGGGTCTAAGAAATTAATATTTTTATTTCCTGCATTATGCATCCGTTAAATGTAAACTAAAAAAGTTTTATATGACAAATGAGAGCACGCGCGTAAAAGTTTTTAGCGTAAATAATTACCTAGAAATGATTTTTTTTATTGAAACAATAATACTGTTTTTTTTATAAGTTCCTCTATTTATTTTTGTTGATATTAAATAATATCAAAGCAAAAAACTCTTTCTAAGCTTCTGCCGAATTTCTTTTGTGGATTATAAGGTTTAGCGGCTGACGGCACATTAGTTACGTTCATAACGTACCTACCAATCTGATGATTAATAGACCATTATTCGGCAACATGGATACGGCCCGAGATCGGAATGATTATCGAGAAGTTCACGGTTCGTTGATCACAGAACAAAATTAATTTAGGTACGAAGGGTGCCCAAACGGGTGCAAACGCTCTGAGCAAGCATATATTTATATAAAGAAGAATTTGGTATTTTGTACCTAACTAAGGTAATCCCAAAATAATGAGATCTCACTAAATACTTTAAGTTTAAATAAGTATGAGTCAGTACCTAACTACTGAGTTTTTGCTAGTCTATAAATAGGGGGTACTGAGGTAGGGGTGTACGATACGGGGTTCCAACCCCGATCTTCGGAACGCAAGCCAACCTCACCTGCACGTGGTGCATCCTGCTAAACAACGAACGGGGCTCTGGCAGCCGGCTGATTGCGGCATAGCACAGCCTACATCGGCACATCTAAATCCCCTGGCCACCGACGGGCAGCAGCGTCGGTGGTGCGACAAGCTGTGCCCTGCGATCCCCAACCCGCATGCCCAGCGTGGGGATTATGGGTATATCCCCCTTTATTAGGGGAGGCCTATGTCCAGCAGTGGACTGATATAGGCTGGTGTAGTGTGGTGTCTATAAATAAATAAATGTCACTTTACCTAATACTAAGTAATTTAACACAATGAAATATTTAATTTCTTATTTATTTTATTTATTTACAAATATGTACATCCTCCATCTTCGGAAGCCAAACCAACTTCACCGACACGTGGTGCACCCTGCTGACTAACAAACAGGGCTCTGGCAGCCGGCTGATTGCAGCATAGCGCAGCCTAACACTGGCACAGCTAAATTCCCTGGCTGCCGACAGCAGCATCGGCGCGCGATGAGAGAAGCTATGCCCTGCGATCTCCAATACACATGCCCAGCGTTGGGATTATGGGCATATCCCCCTCTTATTAAGATGGCCTATGTCCAGCACGGCCGTGCAAAGCCACTGTATCTTAAGATACAGTGTTTACACTGAGAAAATACGATTTAAAGAACACTGCATTCACTAAATCTATAGGGTTTGAAATTCCAATTTGCCTGTTTTCTCAAAACGCACTTTTTCCACTTATAGTGTATTGGTTTAACACGGTAAAGCAGTGGACTGATATAGGCTGCTGGTGGTGGTAAAAGTAATTTTATATTCAGGTTACTATTGAACATATGAATTCAGGAAGAAAGAGCCGTAGCGGGCTAATTAGGTGTATCCCGACTAACAAACCAGATTTTCGGATTGATGTAGGTACAATTAATAACTCCATGATTCAAAGTGACCTCCTACCTCTATGAATCAATTTTCGATTCATTTGGTCTGACATCAAAGGCACGATATCAGCGTAGGTATTTGGTATACCTACCTACAGATAACGCTTGCTCGACATTGCATGTCAGTCGGCTGCCACTCTGAAAATGTTTGTGACGTGAAGCGTTGCTCTACTAGGCTCTATCGCTAGCAAACTAAAATTCAATGAAATTGAACAAATTTTCTTGTGAGAATTGTGATTTAGTTTTCATTTTTGTAAGGTTTTTGTATGTATGTACGTATGTTAAATAAGAGTTCATTGTTAATATACAATTATAGAAATACTTAGAAGGAAAGTCTTTTGTCTCATCAGGAATTTTATTAATTATTTGTCCACACATTGCAAAAGTGTTTTTTTTATAAAGCGCTGCACTAAGAACTCTGGAAATAACTATTTTGTCTGGGTTCCTTACATATTTACCCCGTTACTAATGAACGCTACTCAACGTTAACCAATGCTCAAAGTTAGTCCTGTCACTGTTTGTCATTATTCAACGGTAAGAGATGGCAATAGCCTAAACATCGTTTATCTTTTGAAAGGTGTTCATTAGTAAGGCCATTAGTGTAATGCCCTCGTAAATGAATTCGATTGCTTAAGAAACCTAATAGCTTCCTTCCAGGGATTCGTTCGTGTGGTACCTAAATATATAGTAACCTATGTGTTAATCCCGATCACAAGTTTAATCCAAATCCGTTCAGTAGCTTTTGCGTGAAAGAGTAACAAACATTCATCCATCCCGCCATCCATCCTCATAGATAAATAAATAATAAATAAATAAATAATGCGGGACGTAATCACACAGCATCATGTAGCCCCAAACTAAGCAGAGCTTGTATTATGGGAACCACATGATTGATATACTACACATATAATTTTTTTTGTAAATACATACATATCATACAGATTTTCAAATATTTTGTAAAAGGATAGGATTTAAGATCATTGGTAGTAGGTATGAAAATTTATACTTATTGACAACTTGCATTTATAGGACTTGCCGATTGTTATTTGGCGTCAAAAGTACTTGTGTCTAGAATAGAGAGCGACGCAATTTTAGAACAATGAGGTGGGAAATTGCTTTGGACCGTAGGTAGTTTCAGAGCGGTATACCGCGTCTGTGCTCTGCGGTGGCCATCTTCACTCAGGTTCTATCTATAGGTAACCTGACCTACCTAGATTGGTACAGTTATTGTAAGTATACCCTGGTACCCCCTCTACTATAGAAAATAAAGTTTTTTTCTTACCGAATATTCGCCACTTTAAGGTATACTTGGTATTTTACAAAGCTGTTTGGCTGTTTATATGTTATAGAATAGAACCAAAACCTAGATAAAATTAAGTTTTAAACGGCAGTGACTTCCTACACTTCACATTGAGTACGTATTTCCGCTTGAGCACCAATGCATTGAGCATAGGTATTCCCACGAGCATCGGTCAATATTTTAACATGGTGCTCAAATAGAAACAAAAAATAAAATTTGATTTTATTCCCCATTGAGCACCTACGGTGCGGTACCTTCTAGTGATGGGGTATAAACATATCGATATAGAAATCAGCAGTTTTATTGCAGAATGTTATCATTTCAAAGATACATTATCATTAACATGAAAGTTTACTATTAAGTAAACTTTTAATATCACAATAACTTTTCTCTACTTTAATTTTGTCTATAACTTAAGCAATTATTGACTGTAATACTGACAAAGGAAATCGGTGTATTCTTATTATTATGAAGAATAGATCAATTGAGAGGGCCATAAACGGGCGGCGCGCGCGCCACCCTTACCGTTCTTCGGATACGAAGACGTAAATAATCTTACTGATAGAAAACCCATGGCGTAATCGTTATCTAGACTAGATAGCCATTATGTTACCATTATTGAGCTATTAGTTATATAAATAAAACAAGTTTATAGTTTGGTTCCTTTCTCAATACTGTGATTTGTAACTGATTTCTCTGGATACGTACTTACGCTAATTTAATTGAGATCTTACCAAATTTGACTACTTTTATCTCAGTGCCATATCCGTTATGACGCGTAATACAATTTTAATACAATTTGAATGTATACAATTTATACTATGTACTGTGTCAAACTAGAAAGCGATTCATAACAGAGGTTCGATCACGCACGAATATTAACGAAAAAGTATTCGTATCGTATCGTAGACGAACAATATTGGCCAATCAGAAATAAAATGAAGAAGAATTCAAAATAATGCTTTTTCATTGACCAACATTTTTGTAACGCGTATTATAAGTTAGGTTGAAAAAAACGTGTTGGCCTGACTGAGGCTTGAGTGTAAGAAAAATACTAAAAATACTACAAAGTTTGCGTTTACTATATTTTTGTATGGAGATTTTTGAGTTTTGCAAACTTCCATACAAAAATATACTTAGCTCATACTTTGGTTTTTCGCACAACACGCGTCAATGGATTCAACTTTACAGCGACACGGTCCTAAAATGTATACATCTTAGAGCACATGACTGTAAATATTTACGTTATAATAGAAATATGAAATATAGCTATCTAAAATCAATAAAACTAGAACTATAAATTACTACACACTTTGTAACGTGATTTTCCGCTTAGAACGTATGTTTCTGCTGGCTATGGCCCATGGCGGCCCCTCTAATCCCAATCCTGTAATATAACACGGCCTACAAATCCTACACTGTATGTTCTCGTCATCCCAGTATCTGAAATCAGCTTTTACATTGTGTTACATATAAGTAAGACTCGTGGGTTGTTTATTAGATGTGACCACGGATAGTTGGATGGGCCACACTCACGTAAAAATCATATCTACAGGTGGCAGTGATGTAAGTACTATATTGGAAGGAAAAGGTGATAATTTAGCATTTAAGCGTAGATAGATACTGCAGATGCTGTTTAATATCTTTTTCTTTCTCATATTTTTATTCCTAAATATATAAAATAATCATAAGTTCCGTTTATTACAGGCACAAGGCAAATAGAAAGAAGGTAAAAGCGTGCTTATTATGATAGCCTCTTTAGTTCCTGTTCTTTTAGTAAACACCTGAATTGCTTTTATCAATGAAAGTCGGCGCCGCGGCGTCGCGTCGGCGTCGTGGCATCATACCTGTTCAAAGTATACAAAAAAATGTGATCGGTTTAAGTATCAGCCGCGCTGGCTTGGTACACTGTTTGTATCGTAAATGCAGCCATAGTCGTATTCGTGAGGAACTGGGACCCGTAAATCTGCCGACTGGAATGGGTTACAGCATCGCCTCCATAAATTGACCATCCATAGTTTACGATGCACAGGAAAAGGAAAGGCTTGGATGTCGACTAAAAAATATATGTAAAACTCTATTACGTTTTCACGTGAGTTTTGTACTTAAACCAACTCGTTTATTTAACAACAAACTTAAATACTCGTCCATAAAATTACCAGCATATTTTAACATAAAAATTGCATAAAAAATGACATTCACTTGAAACTGGGTCACATACAGATTTAGAAAAGGTAGTTGTATAATTTTTTTACTTTAGTAATTAATCACTTAGTAAAATCTCCAACTCTATTCGGCCACATACAATAGCGCCCTGCGCACGTAAAGTTCGGACTGCGGGAAACAGCACGCGCCATTCCAACTCGCACTCCGAAACGTACGTATAGATGCGCGGAGCTCACAGTCCGATCTGGCATGTCGATGCGAAGACAAATCTCACAGTTTTAACCGCGCACACGTCAGTGATCAGTCCCAGATGCGCGGTCCGATCTTTACGCGCCATTAGCACGACATTTTGATCCGCAGTCCAAACCGTATAGATCGGACTGCGGTTTGGAACGCAGTCACGATACGCGGTCCGATCTTAACGTGTGCAGGGCGCTAATATATACACAAATATAATATTAGTATGTTGTGTGTAATGTAATGGCTGGCTTTACGGCGGCTTGTTGCAGCGTGAGTTAGTCTCCAAAATTTACTCACTATTCTGGCGCATCAGTTCCGAAGCAGGTCTTGGCCTTTAACACGAATAAACGACACCGGATCGTGTCTGTCTCTCTCCATCCAGTCCATCACTTGAAGAAAGCCGAGGTCATTGTCAATTTCGTTTTTCCACCGTTATCTGGGCCGGCACAAATATGAAAGGCCATGTTGCTGCCCGATCCTCCTCCACATGTAGCACGTGGCCGACCCAGCCTATGTTATTTTATTTCGCAAATGATATTTGGCTCAGCTACCAGCTCCGCAACTTCGTGATTCTTCCTCATCCTCCAGGTTCCGGCTTCTGGCTGTACTGCGTCTAAGATTTTCCGCAATACCTTTCTTTCCGTCACCATTCCATTAAATTAAAGGTACATAATTATTGAAGTTATTCCATTATAATTTGTATTTCCTTTTGAAGCAAATTTTAGTATTGTTTAGCTAAGGCATCCAATCATCTAACTATTATACCTAGAATGGAACGTGGCATCATGTATAAAAATAAAACAACTGAGTGAACCGTCAATCACATGTAGCACTCACACGCATGTAATGCCTCATGGGAGGTCCTTTTTTGACTTTTCTGTTACTATGTATATGCAGTTCCCCCCGTATATTTCGCATACTCAACATTAGTACAAGTTTGACAAGCGTGACACAATTCCCAATTCAACATTCCTCAAAATTAGGAGACAGATTTTACTGCAGTGAACTTCTGAATTTCAAAAATCATGTTTTAATGCCTAGTATACATGGTATTTATAAGCTAAATTAATAAAATGTTGCTTAGTTACATTGCTATGTAATTTAATTATCTGTGACACTATTAGGTAGGCCTGATATAACTGTGTATTCTTATAATAATTATCATCATAAAAATTTTAAATTTGATTAAACAGACCTATTTTAGCAAATAATTCACTTTGTAAGCTTCATAGTTCCATTTCTGGGCTGCAATCACAATTCAATCGGCTTTAAATTGGCATTGATTGGAGGAAAAGCTTCCATTTAGACCGATCCTGATTTAATTACAACAATAAAAGCAGAATCTCGAGCGGTAGCAGCAAGAGATCCTGAATCCTAACGAAGGTACACAACTCACAGTAAAATAATTTAAAGCAGTATCTTCAAATAAAAGTTCTCATAATTGACTACCTCGACTTAAACTTCAAAAACAATATTTGGGTGAGCATCTTAAAGAGCCTGCACCTTTGAAATTGGCTAAGTAAATAATTTATACTTACTGTTTTTAGTTTCTACTGCTTATCTGTATTTTCTGTGCCGGGCTGAAAATATACCCGGGTCGCGGGTCTATTGATGCCTCGAGACCTCATTGATATGCAAGAGATTCGTTTATTACTTTGCATTATATTCACTGTGCTTCGATTTCACTTAGAAAATTAAATTATTTAAACTTTATTTTGGTTCTTGCTGGTTATTCTTCAATTTAACCCTACTTCATTAAATAAAATGGCGTGAACATGAGTCCCATTTCCATCATAAAAGTGGATATTTACTGGATATTTCATACAAGGTCTGGTTGGTATTGCATTAGACATGTCATGATTGAAAATATAGATAGATTATTTTCGCTTATTGTATAAGGCGGCCCATCTTTTCAATCGTCTGTTCTTTTCTAGCAATCTAGAATCAACAACACTACAACACAAGTCTATATCAGTCCACTGTTGAACAAAGGCTTCCCCTAATAAGAATGGGGATATGCTTTAATCCCCACGCTGGGCATGCGGGTTGAGGATCGTAAGTGTAGTGTACTGATAAATAATAAAGTGTAGTGGCTCGTCACTTATTTTTTCAATTTTCATTGGACCACCCTTAGTGTCACTATAGTAAGTACAGTTTCTCGCATGCTGCTGCCCATCGGCAGTCAGGAAATTTTGCTGTGCCGGAGTAAGGCTGCGCTATGCAGCAATCATCAGGCCACTTAAGGTAAAAAAATCAACTGTCAGATAATCCAATAAATAGCTTAACCATTGATATACTAATATGTTGCAGTACTCATAAGCGAAGCGCCCAATTGGGTAGTAGTACCCTTTGCTTTCAAGCTTTAGTTACAGTGATATGAAACAGTTTATTTATTTGTAAGGATTAAGCTAAAGCTAGTTCGAACAGTGCTTTATCCTTCTCAAAGTTTGCTAAATGCTCAGCTTAACTGAAAGCCTTCTGAACTCTCGCTGCGTTGAGGCATTTGTTTATGTTTTATGTCTGAAAACCAACACGAATAGTAGAGCACGGGCTTTGTGCCGTTTTCAACTTCTGTTTCAGCTTTTAAAACCACCATCATCGGTCGTGGCGGTTCTGGTTACAATTTAGACCCCCACCCCCAAATAATACTAGTTATTACTAAAATTATAAGGGCGAAAGTTTTTAAAAAAGATACATATGTGAGGTTAATTGTGATAAGTTTATTCCTCTGTCACGCCAAAACTACTAAACAGATAGAGCTAAAATTTGCTTACAATGTTCAGTTGTGACCTAACATATAAGTAGGCTACTTTTTAATCTGGTACCAAGGCTTGTAAACGTGTTATATTAACACGTCGTTTTAAGCACATTATTGACCCTCTGTTGACTGACATACACGTCTTTATTTTGTCAATCCTACCTGACCTCTAATGTAGCAATGATTTTATTGTTTTTTTTTTAATTTTCAGTATACAGATTTTGTTTCGATTTATACTCTCACAATAACCCTCATTCGAATAATTATAATACTTTAGGTTTTTTGCGTGACTTGTAAGATAATTTTACTGAAAAACACTGCTCTAGTGATATAGAAAAACAAATATTAGCTACTCCGAAAGCTTCAGAGAGCATGCTCTATGCTCTAAGTAAATATTGCACCAAAATAGTCATAACTAGTATAAACAACTGTCTGGCGGATTGCCGGCTTGTCAAACTTTACCGAGCTATTCCACTGGAGTTTCCTTGTCCAAATATCTGCATGTATCCACTGAGGAATAGTTCCTAGATTATGGGTTGCTATTGGTACTTGCCAGCCAAGTATATACGCCGTGAAGCAGCATTGTTGTATTTCAGTTTGTAGGGTGTGGGTGCTGGTGAAATTACAGGCACAAGAGGTTTATCATCTTCATGCCTCAAGTTGATGGACGCAGGGCGTTGCATCATAGGGCATGTTCCAAACAAGCGTTACCTACAATGCAAAGCTTTGTAATAGTAAGGGCCGAAACACACAACCGCGTTGTGTCGCCGCACCGCCGAAATCGGCAGTGGCGTCACTGACAATATTAGCGGGGCGCGGCGCGCCGCACCGCGACACGAACTCGTACTTGTACTCACGACGTCGTACTTGTTGACAATGATGCAGTTTGTTTCTATCACTCTTGCAAACAACACTTGCAGTGTTGCCGAAAATACGGCAATTGCCGTTTCGTACGGCAATCAGGCCTCCAAATCATATGATGTACGGCATACGGCAGAGTGGCTACTACTGTACTAAATAAAATTCAGCCCATAATGGTTACCTCTTAACATCAGGTGGGCCATGCGCTTGTTCCATCTTCAGGTGTTATTAAAGAAGTAGGTAGAAATTGGGGTCTGACATGACACCGGGTATATAATATATGACACCGAATATCTTCTGTCGGATTATTATTGGGTGCAAATGTTTGAAAATGCTATCGTGCGTCGCTTCGTATCGTAACGATCATTGCTTGTGTGAACGGAGAGCGTAGTACTTATATTTTGCTCCCTATTGTGCCGTCTATCAGTCCGAATTCGAAAGATGATACGATAGTATTGTCCATTATAATGTGAAACTAAGATATACTAAGGTCTGTGGATTTTGTTTTCTTGAAATAAATAATCAATCTATGATTGCGGTGATCAGCGATGGGAGAGTCAACTGAGGAGCGGGTACGATTCGCGTTGCGCTTAAGGACAAAAATTTAGATATTTGTAAAATACAAGATTATTTTTGGGTGATTGTAAGGAAAGGTAGATTGAGATTTTTTTTATCTGATATAAAAAGGTTTGCCTTGATAAGCCAGCTGATTCTCTAACTTGTGTGTTCGTGTGTTTTGTGTAAACTTCACAATAGACGTCCCACTCAACGTTCTCTTTATAAAGAATATTTTTCTATCTCATTCCACTAAAAAAAGTGCCTTATTGTTATTGACCTAAGAATATTACCTAAGATTTTAGTTATGAAAAAAGAGAAATTTGCAAAAATTGTGTACTGAAAAGTGGTTCGGCTATATGTATAATCTTTCTGGCATCATATAAGTATAATATTATAATATTCTACGACACTATTAAAATGTAAATAGATCCCCAAGTTTAAAAGTCTGGTAGCGGTTTAATAAAATAAATACTGTCATTGGCCATCTGCCTGCCATAACTAGATAGTTGATTGATGGTCTACTTTTATTATCTCCATCAAACTGCCCTGCTGTAAACTAGAACTGACAGCTGGATAGAATCATAAAAATAACAATAAAAATGGGTAGGCACTTCAATTATAAGCGCTATCGAAAGAGGTAGGAATACTTATTATTATCAGCCTGGATTGAACCTTGCAGGGCAAAGGCCTTCTTTTCAACTTTACGGTTAGCGTAACCACTGAAAGCGGCATCGCGGGCGACCCAGACGGAGATGTCGGGATGATCGTGACACAAATAATAAGGATTGGGCTATAGAAGCAAAAGACCGTAAGATAATTTTACTTAAAAGACTGCTTCACATATATTCTATCCTACTATCAAAAAAAACAGTGGTTGCTTGGATACCTTTGGAAGTAACTAACTATAGATCAAAACTAATACATAATGAAGATAAGTACAAAAGTAGTATATTATTGGGGATCTGTCTAACAGTCTATCTTTAACATACATTCTTCAAAAGAAATCCAAACAAAAACAGTCTAAATTGATAATCTTTAGGGATACCAAGATTAGATTATCTGCCTCTGGGCCTATTATTATTGTTTCTTGTGCTTAGTTTCGACAGATACCGTAACAGTCTGTTATGGTAATGAAAGTCGAAATCTGTTGAAAATTTGTGAAAAATAAAACACTAAGTATGGTAAACATTTCGGGAAATATACTTTACACTTTTTCTGGAGTACTTTTCTCGGCAAACGTAGTGTAGGACGACCTCCGGCCAGGTAGAGTGACGGTCTGCGAAACGCTGCTGGTAGAAACTGGATCCGTCGAACTAAGGACAGGGCACAATGATGCTCATTAGGGGAGGCCTATGCCCAGCAGTAGACTGCTTAAGGCTGATGATGATGAGGAAGATTGGTACTTTTAAATAGAGATAGGTGTTCTAGAAAAAAGTTATATGCACCCAGGATTTGAGAGAAATTAATACCGAAGTACCTGACAAAACCAATTTTTATCACTTTGTGGTCTCGTTTTTCGTCTTAGTGATGGAGTCTGTGGGACTCGTATTCCGGATTCGAACGAGATAATGTATCGGATTACAATGAATAATAAACGAGCTTTCTTGTCGGTCCGATGGCTGCCATCGTTAATGCATTTCGCGGCTATCTCTGTTTACAGAACAAATAGGAAACAATTTGTGTTCGAATCATTTCGACGTTCGAATGTAAATCGATTCATCCGGTTCATGTTCGACTATTTGGAATTCTTATCTCAGTAATTCTGAGATTTTATCATTCTCATTATGTATGTGTAACAGTTAGCATATTTTTTTAGTGTACCGTTACGACTAGTATATCACACTTATCCAATATTATAAATAAAAAAGTTTGTGTGTGCGCGTGTGACTGTGTAAGTATATTTGTTCCCACTCAACTCCGTAACGGCAGACCGGATTTGGATGAAACTTATAATATTCATGGTCCATGACCTGGATTAATACCTAGGATTTTGTTACCGTACCACGCGAGCAAAGCCGCGGGCGCAAGCAAGTGTTAGATAATTTGAAAATAGGAAAATAAACAAAATTATGTTATCAGGCACATGAGCAATGAACATTAGTGATGTTCTAACGACTCACTTGTTATTGATAAATATTGCACTGTTTGGTGCAATTTTCATAAAAGATACATTACTCGTTCACTACTTTTTATTATTTAGATCGTAGATTCGCAGTCTTTTATCTCATTTAACTTTTATTTACGGCGTAGGTCCTCAATTTAAATACCATCTCTTTCACGTTTTATCGCTGCAACAATTTGCTGTCGGACTTTGACTTAGTTAATTACACAATGTCATGAGAAACACAATAAGCATAAATAAAAAGAAAAGTTCGTAATCAAATAGACAATAACATTCAGAAGAAATATGAATGTCGGAACTAAGTATACATTTAACTATCAATCTATGAATCATCTATCTCTGATTTTAAAATAAAAGAACCGCATTATTAAAATGAAGGGGAAAATAATGTTCGCAATCAAAGAGATGTTACTTCAACAAGCGGGATTAAGACGATTATAATACTTATTCAAAGGAGTATGATAAAAAACTGATTTGCATAACAAAAACGCCGCTGTCTTTGCATTGCTATTAAGAATTTTCTAAATATGCCGTTACTTGGTAGTATAAAGTGGTTTGCGGGGCGTAATTAAAACTTAAAACTTGTATTATGGCGAAAGCGCGGCGGGAATGTGAAGTGTGCCAAGTGTCGGATGTCGTACGTGTCTGGAGTCTGCAATGCACGGCGCGGGTGACTCCCTGAACCGCGGGATTTCCTTACTTTCATCTAATCCTTAAAACCTACATTTTATCTGCCAAATAGGATCGGAAAACAAAAAACCTACCACGTTGCTGCCGTGAGAATTAAAGGATTAGAGATACTGTTTTTGTTTGTTTCTTGGTTCTTAGTGGTTTTTATGTCTGTAAAAATGGCATGTGTTACATTTTTGCCCACGACAGTAGCACAAAATAAATATATCATTTTAAAATCATGGAAAAGATGGAATGTACTTTTTTCCTTCCCATAAAATTTAAAGATTTTTTTCTTAGAATGTCATCTTCTTTAAGGGATAAAGTATGCGTCTTGAGATTTATATACAAATTACGAGTAGTTAAGTATTTATTGAAAATTTTGATTTTTAACTACTGGTTTTATTGATGACCCTTGTTAGGAACTTGACTATCATTACATTGTTAAGAACCTAACAAGGACAGTTGTTAATTTTCTATTAAGGTTAAAATCGGTGACGATCTTACTTAAGAATTTCTGAGCCAATTTTATTGTCTCATGTGCAATTGTGCATACCTCCCCTACATCAGGGCTAATTAAAACGTTGGCACGCGAGGGCAAGTGGTATCCGACGCGGGACCAGACAGAGCCATTTGCCGCTTATTGCCCTTTCAGCTGGCTGCCGGCAACTCAACGTCAATATTACTGGCTTATGTGTCTTTACCCGACGGAGAAACAAACAGATTTATATTTAAAATTGATCCAAATAATAAACTGAATACAGGGTCCTCGTATTTTGGCCAGTAAATGAAGACTTCATTATACAATAGCGCCCTGCACACGTAAAGTTCGGACCGCGGGAAACAGCACGCGCATTCTAACCCGCACTCCGAAACGTTCGTGTAGATGCGCGGGGCTGACAGTCTGATCTGACATGTCGACGCGAAGGCAAATCTCACAGTTTTAACCGCGCATTACGTCAGTGATCAGTCCCAGATGTGCGGTCAGATCTTTACGCGCCATAGCACGACAGTTTGATCCGCAGTCCAAACCATACAGATCGGACTGCGATTTGGTTTTTCACAAAACGGCACATAATTATAACTTCAACACAAAGTAATCTTGCTGAGCCCACGCCGACACCGCAGGCTCTAGACTTCAATTACTTCTCAATTTCATCGTGTACACTATCTAACAGGTGAAAGGTAGTCTAAGCCACATATCAGAAAACATCATGCAACTCGGAAGATGCGCTGGTATCTAAATTAATTTTACCTACAAACATGAGATCAAAGAAACGAGTGGTTATTTTTGGTGATTAATTTATAGTTTGGTGGGAAATAGTTTTCTACTCTGTCTGAAATGTGGACTTTCTAAGGCGACTTCCTCTACCCTTTACGGTATCGGTGTTGTTGAGTATATCTTTATATAGGTATTAGGTATTGAGTATATCTTTTACTAGCTTAGCGTCGGTTGCCCACGGACAGCTCATCATCTAAACTAGCCAATTAAAGTTAATAAAAATTGGCTATTTTATAGGTACCTACTTAGTAGCTTTCGCCTACAAAGAACTACTTCTCACTCGATTGGTGCTTGCGTGAATGCTTATAATATGTTATTCCAAGTCTTCAGAACTTTAGTGCAAAATTTCAGCGTTCATAACAGTAGTTTTAGTGTGAATGTTTGTACCTTACAAACATTTATAATCGATCTACTAAAAGTATAGATAAGTTTAACCTGATTTTGATTTTTTGCCTACAATCTGTTTCTGTAATTAACATGCAGATTCTAACCCTTATCCGTACATAATTAGTTTTATGACGAATTCAAAAAGTTGTGACGTTTTTAATTAAAATTAAACCGTGTTGCCAGTTTACAACGTGTCTCGTGCACGTGACGTCATTGTAGTGAAGTTCTGTGGAACAAAAGAGAATTTTAATAATCATTAGAGTTTGTTATTGTGTCAGGATATTTTTTTGTAATTTTCACAATAAAACTTTGTCAGGTATGAAGCCAAACAGGACTCTTTTAATTTTGTAATGTCGGTATTTTTAGTGATTCCTTGAATTGGTATAATAATGAACTCCACCATTTAGAAAATATTTCAGATGCTAGTTTCAACTAAGGTGTACCCATCCATACCTCACTTTCTTGCTTTTTTGTTCTTGTTCCTAGAGTAACTTAGTATATAATTTACACATTTTTCTATTGCGAGACGTGCAATATTGGGTGGGATGCCTAAATATCATGAATTTGACAATGCACCTAAAATTAACTTTATTTTGTCGCTGGTCTAATATTTCAGATTTGGTCATTTTTCAACATTATATTCATTGTAAACATATTATTTTTGGCGTATAGTCTAGAATAGTCATCTATAGATTCGGTGTTTGGATCTTTGGTGTGACCTTTGGCATAGTGTGTGAGTGTGTAGTGGCATTAACAAGCAAAACGCTACTCAACCGTTAATTTGAAATCGTCTCAATCATTTGAGACGCAGCTATCCTGCAGAACCTGACTGAAATGTCTATTTGATCACCATTTAAAAGCTCAAATATTTAAGTTGACACGTAGCGTATATGTCTAGTGACTACTTTTACTTACTGTACCCATAGATACTATCATACCTATTGGTACTATCATCCTCCCTCCTTGCGTCGTTTCCCCAGTGCCGGGGGTCGTGACCCATCACGGAAGTATCTTCTCCCGTACGATGTTGCGCCATTTGTTTCGGTTTTCAGCAGCATGCACAGCTTCCGGCATGTTGAGGTCGAGTTTGCTGCGGATCTGGTCTGACCAACGCATCGGGCTCCTGCCTCTTGGCCGTTTTCCCTCGACTTTACCCGTGACGATGAGCTTCTGGAGATTGTCTCCGGATTTACGGGTACTATCGTAATAAAGTCCAAGGGAAGGGCAAGGGACAACAACAGCTATCGTAACACCGTACCTGCCTGCGGGACACTTTGTGTATGTACTGTAATTTATATAGGTACCTAGTGTGAGTTCCTACTGTCATGTTCATGAAATGTACATTGTATAATTTGCCATTCAAAAGCCAATTAGTGTTAACATATTGTGTGCATGATGAATTGAAAAGGCAGGCGCAACAGATACCCCAGTATTTGCGCGGATCTCGCCCTCGGGGGGCAGTTACCTTCGAGAAAAGGAAAGTCACGAACTCATCGCGGAACCATTCCAACTCCCAACAAAATAAATATATTTCGCTGATTCGAGTAGAAATTTGCAAGTCTGCCAAGAATATTCGTACCAAATCGTTTTCCTATAATTGGAGTACATATGAAATTTGTATTCAGTGGCGCATCCAAGGCGGATGGAATTTTGCCGTTTCGCGGAGCCCTCCTACATCATGCGTGCTTATTGGCGTCATTTGTGTAGTCCTGCGTGGCCGTTGCCAGCCTACATCAATTTTATTGGAGCTACGTACTAATTCGGATTACAGCACCCAGCACTAGCCGTAGCACCAATCACTAATTAGTGCCAATTACAATGCTGTTCAATAATAAGGTACGTAAGTACGGATAAGCTTTAAAATAAATTGTAGCTATGCTAGAGTAGAAACTTGACTTGACAAAATTGTAAGCGAAGATACTTACGGCAAAATAAATTTGTAATCCTCAAGAGAATTAGCCAGTAGGCAGTCGTCTTTTAGAGACAGAGCGGCCTGTAAAACCAATTGTTCCCCCGGGCTTTAGAGCTTCGATGGTAATTTACAAACAAAACGGGACAAGAGTCCAAGCAAATTTATATTATGTTCTTTAATACCTACATTTACTATTGTAAAAAGTTTGCCTTTTGCAAACAATAATCTCAGATTGCTTTATCAAATTCCAAGAAAATTGAGACAAGTTAGCGATAACATTTACATGGATGACAAAGTCCTATTAGAAACCGGAGAGGTCATTGGTGCGTTCAGTTTGCAGTACCTAAATATGAGACATCTAGGTTTGCTCTACAGACATCGAAGCGCTCATGGCATGTCTTACTTCTTCGGTATTTCTTAGCTTGCAATACTCAACCTGGTTATTTGGATGACTGGCCGTTTAGCGGCATTTAACTTCCGTGCTTCGGAAGAAATGTTATGACGTTGTTTCCAGCTTTTTGGAGGCCTTCGGTTGGCATAAAAATTTTAAAACCAAAGTTGGCAAGTAGCTCATACAACAATAAGAAAAGTTAGAAAATACATGTCAATCAGATAAAAAAATATAGGAATGAATAGTGTAAGCGTAACACATCTTTCAAGGTATGAGTAGCTTGACTCTATGTCCAGTGACATGGCCTGGTTAAGAAAATGTTAACAAGAAAGTTTGTCTTTATAGGTATTACTAACATACCTTTTTGGAGCGGCTACTTACATAATTAGAAAATATGTTACAACAAAATATTCTGCAAATTTACTTTGAAGAGTGCAAGCCGAGATGTGAAGCTCATTTCACGGCGACCGCACTCATATTTTACGCCATCCAAAGGCATTGTAACAAAACCTTATTGTTGCTTCGCGCAAACAACCTTATATGAAAGCACTAGGGTATAAATTACAACTGCATATGCCGGGCATAAATATTGAGAGAGCTTTCGGTAATAACGTGAGTAGTTTTGGTGTGAAAACTTTTGAGTTATTTTTGTGTAAGTACGGGCTGCGGTGAAAGATAAACAGGAAGAAAATATTTGAACCTAATACCAATTTTAGCTGACTACTCTAGAAAGGAGTTATATGCGTAATGCTAGACCACAGGATATCAATAGGGCGTTGTGTAAGGAAGATAACGCTATTGAGTTCTCACGGCAAACAGGGAAACATAGTGCAAATAATAACTGTACAACTGTACCTAAGTGTAGATACGAAACAATCATAGCAGAAGGTTAGGTTCTACAAAATAAATATAAAATCGTAACAGTTAAAACAAATTTTATGTATGTAGATTGATAGATAGATAACTCTTTATTGTACACCAAAAAAATTACAAATATTAATGTAAGTACCTAAGTATTTCTGTTCGCAAAATGTTCTAGGGAAATAACTACATAGTGTAAATAACATTGTTATTATACATTTATTTACATCCAATATAATATACGTAAGCCGCTTGATCCTTTCTAAACTCTATATCGAGGGTCACAGTATAAAAGATTGCAGTAAACTGCCTTATCTCCCCCACTTGTTTAGATAGACGGCATCTTCCGTAAATGCATTTTTGAGAAGCAACCAGATAAGATTTTACGTACAACATAATGTTGTTAGAACCACATAAAGAGGTTATAACACATAGCAATGAACTTCCTACGTGTTCAACACTGTAACAGCTATAGTATGAACATTTATGAATTTAATATGCACTGAAATGGTAGCAGGTACACATACTGCAACATAGATATAAAGTCTTACACCTGCAAATATAGAACGCAAGAAACACCGATGGTTTGTTTTTAGTGCTTGTCGGTCTCAATTTGAATTTCAAACAGAAGTGGATCACGTGAGTTGCCAAGTCGGCAGGATAGCGGGGAGGTCATAACAGAGCGGGCGAATCTTCCGTCACCTCAGCGGGACAGGTCCACTTTACTCCGCTGACCTACATCCGCTTTGGCACAGCTCACAATCACCGCTTCAACTTAATTGTCTCGACACCTTCCTAACGATTGTGTCGCAATCGGCCGATTTAAGGGGCCGCACTGTCCTGTCCTGAGCACGGATCGCGCTCCGCTTCGATGCCGGTCGCGGGTCGCTCGCTTTCCGCAGTGGAGATGACGCCCGCTATGTAAATCACGGCTTTGTCGCAATTCGCTTGGACATTTGTTAGAATAACACTTCTGTTTCGTTCCCAAAATTCAGTTCTACATAATGAAAGTGCGCGGTACCAAAGGAAAAAATACGCCACATTGTGCGAATGCCATGCTGTGGTTATAAATTATAATGAAAATGGGGGATTACAATTTGCCTTTGTGAAAGCGACGTCGAATTGCATTACTCGGGCGTATTCGCGGCGCCGCGACCGACGCGACGTTACAAGAAACTTGATTAAAAATTCTATTAGTTGAAAAGCTCAGACATCCTTAGTACATTGGATGACGCTAGTTATTGTGTGACTTGCGAATTTAAGGTTCTTATTGGATTGGGTTGGCGCAACCCTCTTTGTTTTTAACGAAGCTTATACGAGCTACATAGGCTGATTAATGTAATTAAATTAAGCTTACTAAAAGAATACTAGTGTACTTAGCTGCTACAAAATCTATGCATAGACTACCTATTGCCAACTCCAATCACGCCACCTTTTATTCGAATACATAAAGTGTACTGATTTAAAATATTCGAAGGCCCTACAAAAATGTTGAAGAAAATTTTACTTAAATTTGTGATGTCAACAAAATTGGCATCAGCTAGAGCTGTTGAAAAGCACTCTCTCATATAATATCGTTAAAAATGTAATTTATTTAGAGCGGTACTGTCACAGTATAATCAAATTGGGTGAGGCTTTGTCACTTTGTACTAAATTGTTCATGGAGCAGGAGCCCAAGGTGCATCTTCTTACCCACTAAATGTTAGTAACAGTCAGAACATTTAAAAATCTGATAATACGAACAGCATTTTATTTTTATTTAAATAGATTATCGTATAGTTTTTAAAACATGTTCAGGAAAACATCGTAGACCGTGAGTTTCCTCAGAATTACTTTTTGTCAAGGGTCGTGTTGTGTTCTGTTATTGTTATGAAGGAAGTTCTTGGATAAGACTGGAGTGCCGACAGACATGACTGCTCGATTAGACTTTAATAAACATTGTTTAATGACTAGTGAAAATGTACGGATAAAAATACTTACGTTGACTTCTGCACTTAGTTTTAGGTGCTTTTAAAAAAAGTGGGAAAGTCAGTGTTGATCAGATATTTAGGAAAAATTCTCGTCGTACACAATAAAAACAAATAAACATTCGAGATTTTACTTATACCTTTATTTTTACATAGTTTTCATGGAAGGTAACCTAAACTGAATTGTAGATGTTTAGCCCCAGTAAATCAATGTTGTGGTGGCACAGAAAAGAAACAAAAGCTTTAGAGATACGAATATCTTGCACCTAGAGGTGGACAGATTTACGGAGTCTGGCGATATCTCCACAACCACATCTTGGTCGGATGGAAAAACATGAATGCAATTCTTTTTAGTACTTTCCTACTTACGTTTTTTTATCGCGTCCCTACTTAAGTTAATAATATATATTTATCGTTTCATTCATGGAATGACTTTTTAGTAAATCTCATTAAAGCTAATTTAAAGTAATTGTTAAATGGGAAGAATCGAGATAGGAAGTTTGGAAGAGCCTGACGGAAGCCTATGCATTAAAAGAAACCATCTAAAAACCAATGATTAATTTTATAAATATACCTAAATTTTTATTGTATAAATAGTTTAAGAGTAATATATATAATAAAGGCTTTTGAAATTTAAAACTAATCGTGACTTAATGAAATGGTTCCTATTCCCAGAAATAAAAGTTCAACGACACAAAAATAAAGAAAGCTACGAGGTTATCTGGAACACGCATAAAAATAAATAAGTAAGTGTAGAAAATATGAAAATAAGCAAATACTTGATAATTATACGAACGGTAAAATGCTTATTTTAGACAAGAATATCAAGTTGATCTTGGTTATGAAAAGCGTGTTCTGTAACACAAAGGCACGTAAAATTTGAAACAAACGCCTGGTTAAAACGCTTGATAGGGAAATGTTCTTTGTGCAGCTTGACACCCATCTGAGCTCTGTAAAAATAAAAATGTCCTTTAAACAAGAAGCAAAATAACAATCCCTACCTACAAATTGTTTTAGAATAGAAATATAAATAGAAAATCTTTATTGTAATAGTGATAAGTGATAATAACACATAAAAGAAAAATACAACAGCTTCAGTTAAGTGCACAGACCATGACTCGTCAAATTAGCTACAAATAATATGAAGATCATTATGATAGGTATTTTAATTACATTAAAAAGAAAATAAATATTAATAAAAACATTTTAATTTATTAGTTATGAAATCATCTTATAATATGTATATATTAGCTGTATAGAGGCGATTCAAAAACATACATAAAATTATCTCAGAAACAGGTCTAGGCAATTCATTCAGGTGGTTGAAATAGATAAATTACTGTAGTCATTTTGTAAGAATTCTTTGATGCTGTATAGCGTTTTGTCAAGTAATAGCTTTTTTAATTAATTTTCAAAACTTAATTTTATTGCTTCTTCCTACATTCAACAATGAATCCTATACCCAAAGTAAATAAAATCATTGTTTTTCTTCAAAAAGCAATAAAAAGTTGCATAAAGGTTAGTATTCAAAGTTTTGGAAAACGTTTATTAGATTGTTCTTTGATCATGCAGTTCCCTAGCTCTTGCGAGCCTGATGTTTAAGTTCTAGTATTTATCTTTAATTGCGCCGCAGTATTTCATTAAAGCCGGCTTTTGACTAAGGGATGTAATGTATATTACATCTTGAGCTATATATTACACGTGATCATTTGACACATCTGCACACGAACGTCAACATTCAAACTCAGGGCCAGGCAGGGGGACGCGCGGTGTCCGGGGACATGTCTTGTACAAAATATAAGATTATATCTCAAGATGTAATAAGAATATATCCCGTAATTAAAAGCCGGCTTAACTTTCTATTTGCTACATTGGTACTTACATAACTTGCAGTTATTGTACAGTTTTATAATTAACTAGGTAGCTGGTGTTGTAGCCATATGAGTATCCTATTTGTTCCTGGTCTAAACCTACTCAGTAATATTGGCGTGAAGGAGGAATAAACAATCATCTTCATATATAAGACCTTTGTCTTTAATACGATATTAGTATAAACATTTCATTTCAATTGAGTGATCAATTGGTATCCTATAATTTACTTTTTTAATATTTATTATTAATAACTTTTATATGGGCTAGGATAGGGATAGGGTAATATATGCGCTTAGTTCGTCCCTGTCGGTAGGATCTATGTTAATTGCTTGTACTTATAGCTTGCATCTTTTACAATCTTTACACCATCCTTCAAATCATGCCCCAAGAATGATTAATTTCTTACTTAATAAAGAGACACAATCCTATCATGTACTTTGCTCGTATGGTTTGTGGATTTCGCCATTATTTTTTTGTGGACTAAATGTTTTATTTCGACCATATTTTATGAGGACGGTGGCATCTGCATGTGGGAAGCAATTAAGATGTTGTTTTGTAGAAAAGGATAAAGTACGTCTGGAATGTGGTTTCAGCCGACTGCATCCAACATTTGCGTAGAAATAAAACTCAAGTAACTGCTTTACAACAGCTGTGTCGGCCCAGACATGGAATACGTGGGAGTAGCTCACTGAACACTTGCAGGCCAACACTCCGTTGGTATTCCTTGGTTCTTTTGTAATATTTCTACTGTCCATTGGCAGGTTTTATAACCAGCTTTATAAATAAGGCATTGTTTGTATGTAAATAAAAACAGAAGTTTTGTTCAGTTTCTAAACGCTTGAACTCGTTCAAATAAAACCAAGTGTGTATTCGATATCTATAGTTCGCGAGGTTTCCGATATTAATAAGCAAATAGGCTTATTACAATAATCCTGTCTTCTAATATTTTAACATCTCATAACCGGAGAAATCCGTAATTATTTTTATTTTACTAATATAATAATACTTAAGTACATACCTTTTCTTTAAGTAAGTAGCTTTTTGAATAATATCCGAAAGGTACTTAGGTACTTAAGGCTAAGTATTATTACTTACATGCTGTATATTGTATATTAATGATATACTGTTTTTAGCAAAAAATATTTATTTTCACAATTGTTTTGCATAAAAATAATGTTTCAAAAGATAGTATAATAACTACGTTTGTAAATGGGTAGAAACAGTCCACAAACATGGTTATTTGTTACATGCAAACAGTCTGCGCCTGCAGTTTACCTACTTGTTGCGGTATTTAACCGACCGATGTCATCCGCATAGTAAGTATGGAGAGGTAGGTATGCTCCTCACTAACATCGTTACATTATAGATTTACATATCCATTGACTGTTTATTTATTTTCATTCAATTAATTTTTTTTGAGAAAGCCCTTCGTTTTAATTTCAGTATAGCCTATAATTTACGTTTATTAGTGTTTAAAATTTGACAAGGCGGGGCTAGCAGCTATAGTCGCTGCACAGAAAATGCACCCTTAAGATGTTAAGGTAGACTTGTCGCTGATTATATTAAAATGGAATCAAATTCAAATTATTCATCTTGATACATTTTGCTTAATGTATCAAGATTCAATCTTGATACATTTAAGCAATATCGTATGTTTATACAGGACATTAGTTAAGTAATATCCATCGAGATATTTATATTTATATATATAGATATTTATAATAAATAAATAAATAATAAATAATGCTGGACTATCACACAGCATCATATAGCCCCAAACTAAGCAGAGCTTGTGTTATGGAAACCACATGATTGATATATTACATATATATACATTTTTTTTGTAAATACATACATATTATACATAGAAAACACCCAGACCCTAGACAAATATCTACAGAACATGCAAACATTTGTCCCGCGGCGGGAATCGAACCCACAACCTTCAGCGTCCCAGGCGGACCTTCGCCCACTGCGCCACCGAGGTCGTCACAGAGGTCGCCACAGAGGTCGTCTATGGTGGAAAACGTAGAAAAAAAGTGTCTGCACCAAAACTCTGCGCACGCTGTCAATTGCGCGCGGACTTTGAACACTTTTGAAGCAACATAAGGTCTAAAATAGTGCAAATTTCGCATATTTTTTATGGTTATTTATGTCAAATACGCTTGCACAAGTTTTGTCAGTTTTCACTTGAAGACTGGTTACCCTACAGATGTCTTTATAATTATCTCGATGGTAATATCAAATAATATTAATAATAATGCGGGACGTAAACTCACAGCATCATGTAGCCCCAAACTAAGCAGAGCTTGTATAATGGGAACTACATGATTGATATATTACATATATATTTTTTGTGAATACATACATATCATACCTATAAAAATGTTTCTACCAAAGAGGTTGGATTCTTTTTTCTTTTTCTTTCTACTTGTATTCTTGTAGGAATGTGCCTGTAGGTTGGTAAAAGTCCAAATACCAAAAAGATATTTCTAATTAGAAATTAATCGTAAAATTTACAATACGGACTCTTTAATTTATAAGTAAGTACAATTTGTTTTGACTAATTGAAACTGCATTGACCCACATCCGTATAAGAGTATAATTGGTTTTGTCGCATTAGGGTTGGCTCATCTCTACATTACCAACAGACTTCGTACAATGCAAAGAAAACAAATGAAATGAACACAAGTTCTATTTCTGTTCTCCTACCTCTAGTATCTCTATACTCCTTTCCTTTGCTACCCTCTCTTTTATTCAAGTAAACAACCTCACAACCCAGGTGTCTGCAATATCTGATTTTTTAAATGACTGTCATTTTTGGTATCAACTAGGTACTTACGTAAAAAGCACTTCCAGGTTTTGTTTTGTGCTTCTTTTGACTTGCTTGTTTAGGTATACGTACGTAAAATAGAAATTGTGCTTTCAAACCAGTGCTCTTTGGTTCGTGATTCGTGCTCCTATTTATAGTAAGAAAGTATTGTTCTAAATACATATTTTGTAAATAAGTTAAGGTACTTACCCTAGAGTAGACCGCAAAAAGAAATCTTCGCAAGATTGTCATTGACCGGTCACGTGGTTAATGAGTGTGGTCTTTTTCAAGCTCACAGAGAAATAGCGTATCGTCGCGTTCCTTCAATCTGAGGATGCTGTGTATAAAAAGTTTGCCACCGGCTAAGGACAGTTTTTTGTAATGAAATAATTCTTTCAATAGATTTAAAAGCTCTCGTTGTAAATTATTGCTTGAGTTACCTTTGAACTTTTAGGTTTCTATCAGATAACTGATTTTCACAGAAAAAAAATTATGCATCCAACATTGATGTCATTTCACTAAAATCTGTCTCTAAAGATATTTTTTGTTATTTTGTGCAATAACCTAACATTAAGTGCATACTTATTTTCGCTCTTTCTGGTCGCCAAAAAAGAATTGATCTTCGGTAAAACCCTCTAAGAAACACTACAAATATAACGAAACAAATAGAAACGAATACAAAAATGATGTTAGTATTAAGTGTGAGAAAGAAATAAAGAATTATATTAGCATCCATTTCTAAAATTGACATGACTCCTACTAAACATTTGATGCATCAGGTTGAAGCTGATTAAACAGTAGGTAAATTCCATCACTTAAGTTTTCCATCGTCATCATCACCAGCCTATAATAGTCCACTGACCACACCGTCCCACACCATTCTAAACCCAATAGAAACAATTACGCGCTGAATAGGTTTATTTATGTTGGTATTCCCAAACCAGTGGCGCCGCAGCGATTACATCGCTAATGAACTCATTGTTTGCTCATCTAACGAACTGTGTGCATCCACGGATTGACACGCGACCACCTGCATTATTCATTTGTATCTCGTGACACATTTCGCACATTAACACAATTATACGCAAAATCATATTGTAACTAAAACAACGTTGATTTGAGATTGTCAGACAATTCATTGTGATGGTATTAGCTGGACACAGTAGCATAGAGTTTCTCTGAAGGATAGGATCCGCAACAAGACTATCCGACATAGAACTAAAGTTGTCGACATAGCTCAGAGAATTAGCAAGCCGAAGTGGCTGTGGTCTGGCCATATTCAATCTTCAAAAAACAAGATGTGTTGCGGACCTTGCGGAGGTTGCTGCGGTGGCTGCTGCGGTGGCTGCGGCTGCCCTTGCATCACTATCTACACTTGCTGCACCAAGATTTGCTAATCGCAAACAAAGGCGTGTTGTCGCCTTGGACGCGCGGGCAAGCCATGGAGCCTGCGGTGTCCGCGTGGGCGCAACAAGCTTATTACTTTGTGTTGAAGTATACTTATGTGCCGTTTTGTGGAAATAAAACTATATGAATATATTTGCCGAAGAACCGATAGCCGTTGGGGTAAACGTGTTCTTAAGTGTTACTCGGCAAACGTAGTGTAGAATGCTCTCCGGCTAGCTGGAGTCACGATTTGCGAAAAGCTGCTGGTAGAAGCTGAATGCTAACAATCAGCTGAGGACAGGGCGCAATGATGCTCACTAAGGGAGGTCATTGTTCAGTTCGGTCTAGCAGTGGACTGCTATAATCAAATCAAATCCTGTAAATCATCCATATCGACGTACATAATTATGCTCTATTGATTGTTTTGAATTTAAAGGTAGAGCATAAAGACAAGGCGTTTTTGAGTATTTTTTCCTAGATGGAGAAAAGGTGAAAATATAAGAGGGGTTAAATTTTAACAAACAAACAACACCAACAACAACAACAACAGCCTATTCAGTCCACTGCTGGACATAGGCCTCTCCTATAAGAAGGGGGATATGCCCATAATCCCCACGCTGGGCATGCGGGTTGGGGATCGCAGGGTACAGCTTCTCGCACCGCCGACACTGCTGCCCGTAGGCGGCCAGGGGATTTAGCTGTGCCGGTGTTAGGCTGCGCTATGCCGCAATCAGCTGGTCGCCAGAGCCCCGTTTGTTAGTTAGCAGGGTGTAACACGTGCAGGTGAGGTTGGCTTGGGTTCTGGAGATGGGGGTTGGAACCCCTTACACCCCAGGAACCCCTTACACCCCAAATTTTAACAAACAAGGCTAATTTAAGCCTCAAAACTTAATTCAATACATAAGGGAGGTATTCTGTCCCTCAAAGGAATGATTATAAAACCAATTACCAAAATGGGGCTGTTATGCTTGAATTATACCTACAATTGTATTCCCATAAAAGCAAACTTTAATTATTTAAGTAGCGACTGTAAAATACGGGGAATCAGCCTGGGGCTCACACGGCAACACGAGAAGTTGCGTGCGCGCCGACCCACCTGCCAATGTTGAAGGTAATGACTACCTATTGCTACCGCACAGGTAATAAGGTAGGCCGAAATCACAACTAGAGGGTTTATGTTTCCTGAAGGATAATAAAAACAATCTTAACTGAACTTTAAATATACTTCGTTATAAATTATTATGCCTAATTTAGAGAAAGGCACACTCAAGTCTTATTATAGGATGGCACTCAGTCTCATATTTATTTACCCTTTAGTAAAGAAACCTACGACAAATCATTGACGTTTTTATAAAATGCGAAGAAATAAATTGTAACAATGTAATGAGTTGACACGTTAAAAGGAAAAAAATAACCAGAATAATCAATTTATTGGTAATTAACACACAAAACACGTCATTTTTTAAAATAAATTAAAAGGTAATAAGAATAAACAAAAATTAAATTACCATTTATAAAAACGTTAAATTAAAACGTGGCAGTAATTAATACTCGTATAATAATTAGTTAACAAATAATCAATCAATAAAAATTGTAGAACCCCTTCCTCGACCAGCCATGACTAGAAAAGGTACTGGAATAAAATAAAAATAAAAGAACTTCCTGAATTTTTATCTCCAAAGAGGTGTAGCTTTAACAGCCAAAAATAGTCCAAACCACTGTCAAGTGTTATATGCTTATTTTAAAGTACATATACCTACATATTTTCTTTATTTTCAGATCACATACGAGAATTTTCATGCGGTACTCTATTCTATCGTACTTTGTACATGAACGAAGAAAGAAATACGCTTTATGTGGGTGCTATGTAAGTAAAAGATTATATTATTTTAATGCGAAAATGCAAGCCATTTCGTCCTAAATCCTAATTGGAACGAGTTATCTTGTGTCCACCTTTTCTAGCCTACGTTTAGGAGCACCTTTGCATACAGAGCTTAGAATTCGAAGTCATAGTATATAGAATATATTAATGATATAATCCTACCATAGGGAGATCAGGAAGTGAGAATACCATTGTACATTTTTAGATAACTAGGAAATAACTTTTCTTCGTGTTTTAATTTTTTTTTAAATTTAATTTTCGTAACATTAGTTATGTAATTTTTGAGGGATAATTGAGTTTATGTAAATATTTGTTTGGTATATTTTTTTAGTATAAATTAAGGTATTTCTATTAAAATTATTATTTCGCTAAGAGATAACGTTTTTCATAACGATTTTGTTCCAGGGATCGAGTGTTCAAATTAAATATGTCGGATATAAGTCAATCACATTGTAAGGTAAATATTTTTGCTTTCTATATTTAGTTCCTTACTTCTACCTATACTTCATTCAAGTGATATATAGATAACAGAAGCACGCTTTGAAACTAGCCTAGAATGAACCCCAGAGACTTTTTGTCAATTAGAGAACCACTTACGGTTACTGAGATTAAAAGACGCGCACTTTTCCGACACTACACTGCTTTTTAATGCATTTAGCTCCCCCACATAGGTTTTCCAACATTTTCACACGTAAGTGCCATAATCCTTTGAACATTGAAAACCGCAAACCCAAAGGAAAGTGCACTCAAAATTTTACCTACCCGTAAGTGAAGTTGGGTGAAGCACATTGAAGGGCTGTTTTGTTTTTTGTGTTGTAATTGAATGTAGGTTCATCTTTGTAGAGAGACAATTTGTTACTGGAAGCGAGTAACGTGGCAAGATGCGTGAGTAAAGGCAAGTCGGAGCCTTTCGAGTGCAGAAACCACATCCGCGTGCTGCAGCCACTAGGGGATGGCAAGAGGCTGTATGTGTGCGGTACGAACGCACACAGCCCTAAGGACTGGGTCGTCTACGTGAGTACTTTATACCTCCAACTAAGCTGTCCGTGCCACGACGGTTAGCTTTAGCTTGAGCTTGTAAACCGGTATTAAACAGTAGGCTGATCCATCATCTCCATTTCTGGTTCTTCCAGTTCCTGAGCTTGTCAGTATGAGCTTTGTATATATTAGTGAGAAATAAAAGGCAATTTTCCGTGTGTGTTATTTTTGGATGTAAGAGCTTCCAACCGCCACTTTCGGAACTCAAGCCAACCATACCTGCCCATGGTGCACCCTGCTAACTAACAAAGGGGGCTCTGGCGGCCTGCTGATTGCGGCATAGCGCAGCCCAACTCCGGCACAGCTAAATTCCCTGACCGCCAACGGGCAGCAGCGTCAATGGTGCGAAAAGCTATGCTCGCGATCCCCAACCCGCATGCAGGAGGGAATAATTGGGCTTATCGCTCTTTTTATTTGGGTAGGCCTATGTCTATGTTGTTATCGTGGCATATCAGAATACCCTAACCTGAAAATAATATTAAGTTCATTGTAAACAATCGATTTACTTGCTGCACCATTGCGGTTGTCAACGCTTAAATCTATGTTATTAACCTGCTTACTTGCCAGTTGTAACTGCATATTACTCGGACTGCCAATATTAAAACATTATGCTTATTAACGGGTTACCGTTAATGGGATTATGCTAAAGCGCAGGCGATGATAATAAATTCCATTTAATAATTTACAGAACAACAACTTGATAAAGTCAAAAGCAATGAGCAAATTTTCCCCTTTCATTCGTCTTTCGAATAGTTCTTAAATTATTGTACGAGTACTTACATGGTTACAATTACAATTTTATACAGAACTATATTTACAAGCGCGGCTCGCTCTGATATTCAGCAGTCAACCCTATTATCATACAAAGGGACTCAACCCTAACTTATGGTCATTGATTCTCACGCTTTGAAGTAAGATAAAACAGTATTTTTATCTTTGCCACTCAGATCTTTGTTTTTTATTTCAGTTAAATTTAACGCATCTGCCTCGACACGAGTACGTTCCTGGGGTTGGTTTAGGGGTTGCAAAATGTCCTTACGACCCCGCGGACAACAGCACAGCAGTGTGGGTGACAGATGGCAACCCTGGAGAACTAGAAGCACTGTACGCTGGTACTAACGCGGAGTTTACTAAAGCAGATCCAGTCATCTTCAGAAATGACCTATTTGACTTCTCGACGGGTCAAAAGAAATATAACTTTAAGAGGACGTTAAAATATGACTCCAAATGGCTGGACAGTGAGTTCTACATTGCTTATTATCTATTGTTGTTTTCATCAACCATTTGTTTTATGACAGCCTTGTTCAATGGACTCTGGCATTCACTGTTTTATAGAATTGTTAATTTATATCTTTAGCCCGCGACTTCGGTCGCGCTGTACCTGAAAAAGTACCCTATAGATAAGTCTTGGTCTAAAACTACATATTTATATACAATTTCAGCTCAATCCGTTCAGTTCTTTTGGAGTGTGAAGAGGTCCAAATATTTCACATATATTTCACAAACTTTTTTTATAATAGTAGCCTTGGGTGGCCCTTCCTAAATTCGTAAATATTTTTGTAAAACTTGAGCAAATAGACCAAGGGACATTCATTATATTAATAGGGATATCGAATCTCTGTCCCTCATTCAGTACTTTCTTTTACGAGAGTACGATAAAGCCTGTTGGTTTTATCGGAGGTTTGTATAATAAAAATCAAGCTGAAATCGCAGCGTTAAGTTTTCTTATAGACCTATCTAAAGGGCTACAACCACATCGTATACAACACAATCGATCAATTTATAACAACTTTTAAACAACGTGACGAGTATTGAGCCAGCCATACACGTTCCGATATGCCTACCTACTTTCGCAAGTAGTTGGAAACAATCTTCCAATCAACGATGAAAACATTTTGATTTTTTTTTGCAGAAACAAACTTTGTTGGCTCATTCGACGTCGGCGAATATGTCTTATTCTTTTTTCGTGAGACAGCAGTGGAGTTCATGAACTGCGGCAAAGCAGTGTATTCCCGAGTAGCGAGGGTTTGCAAGCACGATACGGGGGGCAAGCACATACTGAGCCAGAACTGGGCCACGTATTTGAAAGCTCGGCTCAATTGCAGCATACCTGGAGAGTTTCCTTTCTATTTTGATGAAATTCGTAAGTGTAGTCTCTTATAAAGTTATGAGAGTCAGTTTAATATTTATAAAACTTTTTCAAGCATAATTGCTGTGTTGTTAATCATTTGTAGTATTTATAATATATATAAAATAATAGTAAATTAATATGTTAGACTAATGGCTAGATAAATAAATAAATAAATAAATAATCCTGGACGTTATCACACAGCATCATGTAGCCCCAAACTAAGCAGAGCTTGTATTATGGGAACCACATGATTGATATACTACATAGATACATTTTTTTTTTTTTTTTTGTAAATAAATACATATCATACATAGAAAACACCCAGACCCGAGACAAATATCTGCAGAACATGCAAACATTTGTCCCGCAGCGGGAATCGAACCCGCAACCTTCTGCGTCACAGGCGGACCTTCGCCCACTGCGCCACAGAGGTCGTCGATGGAGTGAAGGTCTGCGAAAGGCTGCTGGATCCGTCGAGCTGAGGACAAGATGCAATGGCACTCATTGGGGGAGGCCTATGCCCAGTAGCGGACTACTAAGGCTGATGATGATGACGATGTTAGACAGTAGGCCTGGTGTAAGGCCAACCAATTAATTTTTCCAGATCCAGAACATAAATAATATGACTTAACTTTATTAAAATTTGTCCTTATAACAGTGATATACGTGAAATCAAATCGCATCTCAAATGAATGAAATTAATTATTATTCTATTAGAACCATGTATTTATCACAGAGAGCGTATACCAAATGCCTGGAGACACGAGTAAGTTCTACGCGGCGTTTACAACAGGCGCAAGTGATGGGCTGGTAGGATCAGCCATTTGTACATTCACCATGGAAGATATACAGGAGGCGTTCGCTGGACGGTTCAAGGAACAAGTAAGTTAAATCAATTTTCAACTACTTATTGCCCAACTTTACAACCGCCAGTTATCATTTTCGCTTAGATAATTCAAAAAGGAATGTGTTTTGAAATTATTCCAAAAGATTTATTAACATTAGCCGCAAAAAATGCAAATAATATAAACCATTTGAATGAATGGTTTTATGGTGGATGTCCATGCAGGATTATTTGTGATAGTGATAAATATTTTAGATGTCGTGTTACGATAAACGAGTTGATGTCAAGTTTTCCAGGAAAGGTCACTGCAAATTATTAATACGGTTCGCTTACCAATTCTCTATTAGGTTAGCGAACCGCGAGATTTTCAGTGGGTAGCAATTTTACCTGAGGTAATCAATGTTACCCAACGCATAAACCTCATAACACTAAAGCAAGCTGACAAAATTAGGATACCCACACCTACCAGGCTCCAAGTTTCGAAAATGTTTTAATTTTGCATTTACTGACTAAAATTATTGGCACTCGCACCGACATACTTCGGACGGTTGTAGATGACTGAACCTTCATGAAAACGACTGTCAAAATGAACTGGTAGCGAAATAAACAGCCTTGGAGTGCCCATGGGCATATTTCTTCTATTTCAATATTGATAATTTAGATCGCCAAAATTAATTAATTTTATGGTAATTCTTGACGACATCTGTTAGTCTAATATAAAACATGCTAACGATCCATTACAAGCCTAATCATTTTTTTATTTTACCAATTTATTCAGTAACATCCAAAAATTGGAAATATTTTTTTCTATTTCTTTCTTGCATAGGGTGTGGTTACATTTCCATCTTTGGAACACAAGCCCACCTCACCTGCCCATGGTGCACCCTGCAAACTAACATACGTGGCTCTGACGGCCGGCTGATTCGCTGGTCGCGGCATAGCGCGACCTAACACAGGCAATGCTTAATCCCTTGAGCTGCTAACGGGCAGCGGTGTTCTCCGTCGGTGGTGTGAGACGCTGTGCCCTGCGATCCCCACTCGCATGGCCAGCTTGGGGATTATGAGAATCCTTCTTATAAGGGGAGGACTATGTCGAGCTGTGGTCTGATGTGGGTTGGGTATGTTGGTTTGTCTTGAATCCACACCAGCCTATATCAGTCCACTGCTGGACATAAGGCACCAATAATATAGGGGGATATGCCCATAATCCCCACGCTGGGCATGCGGGTTGGGGATCGCAGGCACAGCTTCTTACACCACCGACGCTACTGCCCGTCGGTGGTGTGAGATTTAGCTGTGCCGATGTAGGCTGTGGTATACTGCAATTAGCCGGCATTCAGTCCCCCGTTGTTGTCGTTGTTTAGCAGGGTGCACCACATGCAGGTGAGGTTGGCTTGAGTTCCGAAGATGGGGGTTGGAACCCCGTACACCCCATGTTTGAATAGCAGTGACTTAAGGATGAAAATGTATAAATTGTTGTGTAGGCGTCATCAAGCTCGGCGTGGCTCCCGGTGCTGAGGGCACGGGTGCCGACACCACGGCCTGGGACCTGTGTCAATAACACCGAAGCACTGCCTGATAATGTGCTCAACTTCATCAGGTAAGCATCGATACCAATAAGCTGAATACCCACTTCATTTTATTCTATAAAGTTATATGTAGCATACGAAGCGTAAGAGTAACGAAAAATGTTGGCCAAATAACTGAGTTATTTTGAATCTACGCTTTTTTGGCCGTTTACAATACAAATACCTTTTCGTTAGTCTTTGTGATTGAGCCTCTGTTATCAATTGGTAATTTATAGTAAGATAGGTAGGTACCTATTTTCTTAAAAGTTTCTAAAATAAGTGCATATAAAAATTTGCAAAGCGCACATCCAACCTGCACATTACTTTGAAACAACTTCAAGGTAAGTTTTTACTTAGCGAAGTTCTTTTTGTTGAAAGTTGGCCTTTATCCCACTACACTGTTCAATTTACAGAATTAACCCAAAGGCGTACTGTAGAATTGGTTAGAAATGAGTTGAACGTAAATGCCTAATTCGTACTATAGAGTAGCAATTTCATGTATAGCCTTTGAAATATTCAAGGTCTGTAATAGATTGGCGGAAGGCTTTCAATGGGAACGCGTATCTCACCGCGTCATCAATTAGGGGAGCGAATGTGACCCAATTAGTGAACAGAACACACGCGTTGCGAACTAATGTGCGGTCCGTAACCTTGTTGAGATTACTCCGGGTGCAAGATGTAACGCGCTAATATCTCCCTTCAATCTATTTACGATATTACTTAGAGTCGTAATGTATGAAATGTGTTCCCTTAAGGAATCGTATCGTATTATCGTAGCATTACTAAATGTAAAACATGGGTCTCTAGCGCAAATAATTTTAGTGGATCTATTTGCCTTTGTTGTAGGCAATGATGGGTACCTACTGCTTACCTACTGCTTTGGACAAAAAATATATTTCTCTATTTTGCCATAAATATACAAAAAAAATATTCAAGATGTATCTTGGATATTTTCGAAACCGATTAAATAACCAACGTAAGACTACAAACTTTAAAATGCATAATTCAAGCAGAAACTTAGAATTTACTAGCTTACGCCCAAGGCTTCGCTCGCGCATTACCCGGATAAAAACCTTTGTGTTTATCACAAAAACAAATTATACTCATAATAATGCGAAACAGTTACTACATAAGTATATTTTTAAGTAAAACCAACCAAATCTTCGTCCATTATTCAATAATAAATAAATAAATAATTCTGGACTATCACACAGCATCATGTAGCCCCAAACTAAGCCGAGTTTGTGCTAAGGGAATAGTTACCATAGCTCTTAAATGCCGGAACGCGAATCTCCGCGACCATAGTAGATTTTCTATTGAGCCTGGTATCCAGGCATTAAAGAGGTTAACGAGGCTTAAGTAGATAATTGGTGGATTTAGGTGCTGAGCAAATGTAGCGATGAGTTTATGCAACTGATAATCCGTGATCTTTTCCCCTGTATATGAAGACACAATACGATTTTCAACTATGATAAATCAAAATTAAAAAAAAAACATCTGTTTGTGTTTCAAGGACAGTTACCTATTACGTTTGCAGTTTTTGGTTAGGTTTATTTAATTTTGAGCTATATTTAACTATTGAACAGGTCCCACCCACTGATGGATTCAGCAGTCCGCTACGAGGGCGATGCGCCCGCTTTTTACAAGCGGGACCTTGTGCTCACCACCTTGGTTGTTGACAAACAGTTCGTTGATATGCTGGGGGACGACATTACCTATACTATCTTCTACGCCGGCACGAGTAAGTAGCCACTTAAAAGCATTTTGTTGCATTGCAATTCATGTTTACAGATTAAATGTGGTCCTAAATTATCTCTGCAAAGATCTTCTTTATATTTATTTCTGATATTTTTTTAATCCATTGAAAATGCTATTTTCCAGGAGTAAAATAGAATCCCTAAAATTGCATTAAAATAATTATATATAAAATAATAATTGTCATTTTACAATGATCAATTGATCAAACATGATGGATAGTTTTTATTGATTTCTGATAAAATAAGGAAAAACATATTTGTGATGATTATGATGTCGTAAAGCAGCTGAAATACCGTTGTTGCTTTAGTTTTACTCAAGTGCTGTGCAACATCGTCAGCTAAAGAATACTATATGGCCGAAGAGACATTGGTACAAGGCAAATCCATCATTTGGGGGCACATATACGTAACTATAGGCAAGTATGTATTTTTGTGCAGGTAACGGCGAGGTGTACAAGATAGTGCAGTGGGCAGGCGGTGGCGGCGGGTCACGCGTGTCTGATGTGTGGCAGGCAGCGCGAGCTGAGCCGGTGCGCGCGCTCGCTCTCTCGCGGCGACTCGCTTCGCTCTACCTCGCCACCGACCACCGGCTGAGGCAGCTGCCGTTGAGACTCTGCGCTCACAGGTTAGTTATCAAAAAGTATAGCTATTTAATTTTAATGACAGGAAATATCAATATAATAAGAAACTATTTTTGAATAGGTATCTCAAACACTCAACTACACGAAGCTAAACTAAACGAACGAGCATTTTCTTTACAGCTGATTAAAAAATCCATGTAAAATGAATGTTCCAACTTTTTGCAAACACTTATTAGGGAAAAAGGGTACATATTAGATTTACATTATAATACATTGTAGGTAGATACATGTTCTTTATTTAATCTGTTTATTAAAAAGATTCCAACGAATTGACCTCCGCTTTAAAACTACGGTTATAAATAAAAGTTTTTTGATTAATTGGTTACGAAACAGAGTACTAATAATGAACGAGGCTAAAAGTAGAATAAATGGAGCATTTGCTCTTATTTCGCTCATGTTTGTGTCAGGCTGTCGCTGTGGTTTTGTCCTCTCCCACACAAACTAAACAAATCCGACCACATTCTACCTTCCAATCTATTTTCCAATACCCTTTTCCCTTGACACTTATCTCTAACCAAACCTATAGAGATTAAATACAGGTAAGGTATGCTATCTAACCCACAATCCTGTACTAATATTGAAATGTTGATACCATACCTTGCATAATCGGCTTACGTTACGTACGACGTAATTGACAAACTGCCGCACCGTAGCTAGTTCGCTATAAGCGCATGTGGTCGCTACATGTGCACATTGTGCACGCATAGTTGCATAACCCAAGCCACGGGTTTCACGCCTAGTTGGAATAATCTAGTTCTAATTTCTAGTTGTTATTATGAAACATTTTAATCGTTGTATCGTTATGATAGAAGATGGCTGCTGGTAGAAGTTGGATGCGTCGAGCTCAGGACAGGGTGCAATGGCGCATTAGGGGAGGCCTATGTCCAGCAGTGGACTGCTATAGGCTGATGATAATGATGATCGTTATGATCAGTTGATGGCGTGATGCTGTTAGTGATCTCTAGTAGGTACATAATTCAAAGGGTTTATTTAAATTTCGAACTGGCTTGCAAATAGAAAGCTGCTTATTGAAAAATTTACAAGTTCTGTCTAGGAACTATTTTGTTTTAATTTCTGCGCATTATTTGAGAAAAGTACTATACAAGCTTTCGCCACAACTAGGCATTGATGGACTCGTATGTGTGCCTCGACTTCGCCTCGGCCCACATTTACACGTTCGTCCATCAATGCCTCTTTTGCTGGCCGCTGCAGTAATGTACTATTATAGATGAAAAAAGTATACTTGTTTGTAGATGGTAATGATAAATGGTTGTTGCGTTTCAGTCTGTTTTTATAACGGGTCAGTTTTGTTAGCAATTAGTTTTGTTTTTAATATAGCTTGCATTTAAAAACTGTTAAAAAAACTTTGTTTCCTCATTGACTAATCATCACTTAAATTAATGTGGTTAAAATCTAAATAAAACAATGACTAAACAAAAACACGTAATAAAATCGTAATCACACAGCATCATGTAGCCCCAAACTAAGCAGAGCTTGTATTATAGGAACCACATGATTGATACACTACACATATAATTTCTTTTTGTAACTACATACATGTCACATATAGAAAACACCTAGATCCGAAATAAATATCTACAGAACATGCAAACATTTGTCCCGCAGCGGGAATCGAACCCGCAACCTTCTGCGTCTCAGGGAAAAATAATTTTGTTGTAACATTTTATTTTGGCCCTAGCACATTGTTAAAATCGTAAGTATTAATTATCAAATCAAAAATTCTTCATCTTCTTCATATGAGCTAGTGGCCATCTCTGGTGAAGTGCTTGTTTAATTATCTATTGAATCAATGCTTTTGCCAATGGCTTATTACTTTCTCAAACTTAAATTCATAAAACTGGTTTAAAAGTAGACAAACTTTTAAACCTTACGTCTTATTTAAACCAATTTCACAATCAGCGTAACTTAAACAATAGGTACTTTGTTTACGAGGGTGAGCTTCAGCTTACCCTAAATAACGGATTAGGCAACTACCCTTATTTATAGGAACAAGGGTCTTGTTAACATCATAAGCCCTAGTAAATTGTTTCAAGAAAAATGGTCTTGTAAATTGCCATCCCGTTTGAGAATATAAACTTACTAGCTTTGGGATTTTTATGTATTGCATTGTTTTATTCATTCAAAAAACAAAACCTATCTGAAAACAAATACAAACAAAGGCGAGTTGGTGCCTTGGACGCGCAGGCAAAGCTTGCGGTGGCCGCGTGGGCGCAACCGGCTCATTACCTTGTGCTGTAAGTATACTAACGTATTGTGAAAATAAAGGAAGTTAATAGACGTCAAATAATAATTAAAAGCAACATTCGTCTCAATCTCAACAAAAAGAAAATGACGCAGATATAATATGATTAGATTATCTTATTAATGAAATATATTCTATGGGGATTGGGACATACAAAGGGAGGCCTATACCCAGCAGTGGGTGAAGTCAGGCTGTGGATAATCATGATGATGATTATCTTATTTCCCAAAAGGTACGACAGTTGCGTCCGCTGCGTATTGGACCCTTACTGCGGGTGGGATAAGGAAGTCGGCGCTTGCAGGCCATACGTTCCAGGCCTGCTCCATGACGCCACCAACTCTACTCCATCAGTCTGCGAGACCAGCGCTCCCTTGAAGACTGTCAGAGCGGGGTACGGTCAGAGCGTGCACCTAGCAGCATTTGGAATAACGCCTGAAGCACTGAAGGACCAGCTAGTTGTATGGTATCATCATTCCAGAGAAAAGGGGCGTTACAAAATTAATTTCAAGTTAGTATAGCAATTTTCAATGTATTGTTTTGGCAAACAACCCAAGTATTACGAATGAATCTAGCTAATTAGATTGTCGTGCAGCTTATTGTATTTAGTATATGTTTTGATGTTTTCGTTGCGGTTGCCAATGGAGCTTAAGCATTTTCAAGTACTATCATTTCAGTAAAGTAGCTTATGTACTTTTTTTTACAGTTGGGATAGGGTACTGCAGACTTCAGAAAGAGGTCTAGTGCTATTAACAGTGACCGAGTCGGATCGCGGTCGTTACGAATGCTATTTCGGACCATCACTCGTTGCGTCCTACAATTTGGACATTGACATTCATAGGTTAGTAGAAAAGTAATAGTCTAGACAGAAGTAATTTTACCCCGTTCTAAATGTGTTTTTAATAAGTTCTACTAATCTCTTTCTAATAAATAAACTTATACTTTTAGCTCCTAACATTCATAGTTTAGTTGCTACTAATAATTAATTATTATACCCACGAAAAACCCACGGAAAATGTTACGTAGGCAACGGATATATGTATATAATTATATCCTCTGTCTTATAATAAATATGAATACTATCACACAGCATCGTAAAGACAAGGTTGTTTTATGGGAACATCGACTAAATAATTCCTCTAAATACCTAAATAGTATACATAGAAAATACGACAAATATATGCAAACATTTGTCTCGCGACGGGAATCGAACCCGCAACATTCTGCCTCTCAAGTGGACCTTTGCCCGATACGCCACAGAGACCATAAAAAAATATTATTTATGCTCAGCGTGAGGATTATGGGCATATACTCCATATAGGGCAGGCATATGTACACTGTACAGGTGAACTGAATAGGCTGGTGTTTTTGTATATATACAATTTTAATATTGTTTGTGTATGGTTTGTGTAGGTGCACTCAGCCAAACAAATCCCAGGAGTATCGACAAGTGTACTCTGACTGGTGTCACGAGTTCGAGAAATACAAAAGTGCCATGAAAGCATGGGAGACGCGTCAAATGGTAAGTATGACTGCAAAAACTCTGTACAATTTATGTTTGAAAAAGGCAACTACATTTTTTAAATACTATATAAGCTTACACTCAGTTATGCTAATGAACATCTTGAATTTCAAAATTAAATCCCCTCAAAATAATTCTAATAAACTATTAGAAAACAAATTGCTACGTGATAGGTTCTGAAGTTCTTATGCCCTACCTAATTAAATAAAATTAATACCAATTAGACAATTTGATAACTACTATTATTCAAGTTAAATTATCCTCCTTCGACTTTTGTTTAATAACACGTAACAACGGTGTAATTAAAAAATTGTCATACAGAGACTTAAATAGATTTTTTTTCACCATTAAAATTATGTTCCTTAGTGACTGGTCCGAGTAATCAATAAAATATTGTTTTAAATTTTGTTTATTGTAATTTTTATGGAGAAAACCAACGAGATATTATTAGATAACAGTAATTGTCTACCTGGCATATTGCCTACCTACTAATCATAATATCATTATAACACAGTACAAAATATGTACATAGTATAACATAGTACATACAAAGTATCCATATATGAATATTCAGCAGAGAATAAAATAGGTCTATTGATGATGATAATTATGATGATGACGATGATACTACCATACTACCCTAAGCAACACTCCACCCGGTCAATACTTGGATGGGTGATCGTTTAGTGGCATTTAGATTTGAACGCTTCCGTGCTTCGGAAGGCACGTTAAGATATTGTTCCTAGCTTTTTCAGTCGTTAAGCCATTTCGGAGTCCTTCGGGCGGCCTACTGAAAGATGTAACTAGTTCGAAAAATCAATATAATAATGCATTTTTGGTTTATCATTTATTTGTATGGAAGAAAAACTATCCAGTTATTAATGTTATTAATATGGAACGTCTGCCTACATTAATGCCTAAGCTAGCATACTGAACTATAATTTATGAATTTAATTTCAGCAATGTTCCAAAAGTCTGAACGCATCGAGCCACCAAAATAGTATGGCGAACGAGATCGTGGCGTCACTGCGGTGATAGGGCACAGCTCGCTTGTGATTAATGAACGATTACAGAGAGAGCCACGCTAACATAAACTATCTGATATCCTACCCTAACTACTAAGCATTATTTGAGCTATTCCACTACTGAACAGTAACAGAGCATTTTATTTTGTACTAATATGACTATGATATAAAAGTCTGCTATAACATTTTTAAAAGTAAGTCAAATCAATCCAAGGTTCTAGTAACATTTTAAAGTTAGAAATTGAACTTAAATTTAAAATCATTGTACTAACCGCGTCATGGCCGTTTTTGATTCAAATATCAATGTCTCCATAATATAGATAAAATATATATATAAACGAGATAATGTAAAACACTTACGGACATAAAATTAATCAGAAATCGAGCTAAAGTAGAACTGAAATCAGCTTCATCACTTATGCTATATTCATTTGCATAATAGCAAAAAAATATAGGATAAGTGAATAATCGAGAATCAATGGTTGGGGGAAATGAAACCGAAAGGGAAGCAACGAGGGGATGATCTGTTAAAATAGATTTGTTGTCCGTTCCGGAAGACTGCTACTTGATGGATGACTGAATTCTGTTCAACTTCACCGACAACTTTCTTTGTTACTACAAACATTATAGTGAAAATAAGGATAGTAACTAGATAATGTTTGACGTTGTAATCGAATATTTATGACGTATCTACGTATATAAAGCGACTGAGTAAATCGTAATGCCGAATTGAAACTAGAGCGCTTCAGTGAAACATTAGTTATTCATTTGCCTTGGCATTAACTTGTAATGTATAATGATTTGTATAATCTTGTTGAATCAAAATTATAAGGGGGTAGTCCCACTAATACAAAATGCTGTGATATCAGTTCTTGTTGGATAACAAAACAACCTGTCTATCATCCTACCTAAGGCAGTATTGCACAAATAGTTTTAGAACTCTAAAATAATTCCTGTAGATCAGCAGATAAGTTTATCGGCTATCGGTTTTGAAATAGGTAGAAAAGCATAGAGCCAAATTGGTTCTGTCAGATTGTTATATAAACCCACATTCTCAAATGACACAAATACAATTAAGTAGGTAAGTTATATTAAGCGCAATACAAAAGCCAATATAGAAGTATAAGCGATGTTATTGTAAGCTTATTTATCTATTTGACGGAGTATTCGCGGCGCTATGATGTGAATTGTGTCTAGCATTTATTTACTCGAATAAGTTATTTGGTGGCGACTGACCTTATTATGTATGGTTGCATGTAGGACTACTGAGGGCTTACCACAGGTTTTTATAGTTTACGAAAACTTTATAAGTTTCGGTATCTTTCCATACATTTTCAGTACAGCGCCTCTAGGGAAACGTGCATGAAGTACTAAAATGTATGGAAAGATACCGAAACTTATAAAGTTTTCGTAAACTATAAAAACCTGTGGTAAGCCCTCTGTTGGACATGTTAGGGCTTTTGTTCAAAAGTTGATGTTATTAATTTGTTGCCATAAAAAGTAAGTCTAGGGCCGTCTTCGGAATTTAAAACCGAATTTAATAGGAGTTCGTTATGTTGTTTCGGTTGATTTTGATTATGCTAGAATAGTGCCTTGAAGCATGCTTACAGTAGAGTTTATCTGATTAAATTATATTTTTGTGTACAGAGTTTTGAAGAGTATAAGTAAAGTATTTCGTAGGTTAACATGGTGTGCATTGAGCAATAATGTTCCGCTGAACTAAAAGTCGCCAGTATTATTATGAAAGTTATAATAATTATAGTCTTACAATGTTTGCAGAGAGTAGGTACACCAATACATACTTTTACATAATTCCTTTAGATACATGTAAGCCCAATTAAGGGTAAATTAAAAAAAACTTTGTTAAGCATTAGGTACCTAAGCTCACATTATATTGTTGTTACTTGAATAAGATTTAATCTGATTTGCTTAACCAAGTTTTGTTCAACCTGTCTTTTTTTATTCAGTCATGTTGCACATTAAATAATATTTTTATTTTTGAAGTAAATATTGTACAAGCTAAGCTCAATTTTAGAAAAACTACGTTGAATTCAAGCAATATTTTCTTGATCAACTCATTCATATTATATTGAAAGAATATTGTACCTACCTTTATAAATACTGTATATAAAAATGTAGAGAAATGCTATAAATTACGTTTAATGTACAATACAATCTATAATTTGGAATAATGTATACTTAAGTTATTATTTTATAAAATGGTCAAACAAATAAATTATTTTAGATCAACATCTGAAGTCTCATTTAGACCCTGCCATATTTAGACCAGCTAAACATACCTTGACACGTCACTTTGAAGTATACCTTACACTACGTTACGTTACGATACGTTGTTAAGCACACTTTGGCACATCACATTGGGACGATCGTGGGTGTTCTTAGGCGATCATCTTGGATAAGCAACACTCCAGCCGGTCACTACTTGGATGGCATCGTGATCCATCCAATGGCATTTAGATATCAACGCTTCCGTTCTTCGGAAGTCACGATAACATTTTGGTCCCGGCTTTTTCAGTTGTCAAGCCATATAGGCCTTCAGGCTTCCAAAAAACTTGGACACTTACAAGTTGGCCACATACAAAGAAGGAAGGAAGGCACGTAACAAACTTATAGCAAAGCAAAACAAATAATCATCAAGATGCCTATTTAAGCCCAATATAGGTGTACAGATCTATTGATGGGGCATAGGGGTCGCAATCTGAAGTCACTTCTTACTCCAACCAACTCAATACAATATTGTCGTCACTTGAACCTGATGAAAGTTTTTTCTAAATTACAGTAGTATAGATAATTAACTTGTTCAAGTGACGACAATAAAATAAAATAAAAATAAATTGTATTGGGTGGTTAATAAGTTTAGAAAGTACTTCCGACACGTACCAAAACTATGTTTATAATAAAATCCGTGTATTTCTCTTGTAAGTTAATTGTATTCTTTAGAGAAATAAAAGTCTTAAACAAAAAAAACTGAACTGTTCTAGTCTGTAATTTATAAATTGAAGTAACACTTAGCATATTTGAACGGTTTTTCTTTTTACGCTGTATACTTTGTTAATGAATGTTTTAAATAAATAAATTATATAAAAAATCCTACTCAGAAGTTTAGTAGGTAATCGAATGCATAAACAGAAAAAACAGAGCGTAAAATCTATCCAAAAGTTGGGCCGTTTCTACGTCTCATAATTAAAATTCCTTCATAAAAATTTGGCGCTCTTTAATGCAAATACCCCGCTAATAAGTTGTTCTTATATCTTTTACGGGCAATGAAACAGTAATTTGAGTATCGTAAACGGTGCCTGTCTTAGATTGGCGAACATCATAGAATTTAATTACCCAAGGGTGACTGGAATAATTGGCGAGTCGCCTGTAATGGCGAGCTTTAGTGCCAAATTAATAGTTTTCCGCTCCGGGCCCGTTATACCGCACCAGCATTCGACTCATTTCATATTAATTGCTGACCTAAAATTGGTACTAATACACCTTCATTATTGAAATAGTCTATGAACTTTACAGATAATGAAAGGGAAGATAAATTTTTACTTAAGGAAATTTTACAGTTAAATAGGGGTTGCACAAAACGATATTCAAAAATATTAGGTACCTACTACGTAGTTAATTTCACATCTTATATCAAATCTAAAGTTATTTGGTTTTAGTTTTGTTCCAGTTTTTTTTATGTGTAACTTGGTAATTATTTTTTCAGAAAATAAGAATTTACCTAATTTAGCTCAGTCAGCATCCAGCATTCTACTTCCTTCTTTATATTATAAAGGCTTAATATCATAATATAATAATAAAATATAAAAAACGTTTATTTTCTCTTACAAAAGATTGGGTACAAGTAGGTATACAAATATTAAAAATAATAAAGTTCTATACCAACTTTGCAAGAGACTGGTGCCTGAGATAGGCTTTTTTCATAAAAGAACAGTGTGAAATTTGTGTTCCGTTATCACGTCAAAACCTACTATAAACACAATAAGCTGTTTCATACTAAATAAATAGTACTCAATAATACTAAATCTTATAAATCTTATATATCTAGGTCTAGACCTAGAACATATATAAGATTTTATTCAGGCACGCAAGTGGAGCCTTGGGCTAAAGTTAGTAGTATATAACCGTAGGATTTAATCGGCTCTATTCCCGACTTCCATGACCCATACTAAGCGAATAAGTAATTAAATCTTCATACAACAGTTCCCGTGACTTCTGCATCTACTGTTTTAAACTTTCGTCATGTCAAACTCGTTATGAAGTTTTGATCTAAATGTATTTAAATTAATTCGTAAAGCTGAAGCATCTGCTTGTTTCTGCAACTACCAAGAGTAATGCAATGAAAATGGTATAAAAAACACCCCTAGTACGAGTTGCACAATTCGAAAACTTTCGTTTTCGAGCTCAATTTTTTTTCATTAATTACCCAATTGTTTTGAGTGATAAACATTGCAATCTGGAAGAAGATTACATTACAAACGTTTTTCGATCTGCGGGGTGATTCGACGGTTAACTCTTGCATATAGAAAAGATTGACACCTGACATTTTTATTAACCGACCTCAAAAAGGAGGAGGTTCTCAATTCGCCGGAACCTTTTTTTTTTATGTATGTTCACTGATAACTCCGTCAATTGTGGACCGATTTTCAAAATTCTTTTTTTGTTTAAAAGAGTATAACTTTACAGGTGGTGATATAAATATTATTCCTGAGAGATTGGTACTTTTCCCGGAAAACTCAAAAAACCTCATCCTCACTTGTAATTTTCGCCCTATGATCACCAATATCTCCGTCAATTGTGAACCGATTTTCAAAATTTTTTAGTGCAAGAAGAAGAAGTGATTTATTTGAAGTCAGTTTTTTTTTTAAAAAAGTCCTACTTGATCTGTTGAAACTCAATGAACGTCAATCGACAAACTGTCACAGTTTTTAAAAACAGTACCGGTTTCAATCATTTCTGTTTGCAACAGAATTAGCCGATCACCCTGCAGTTTCTATAAAACCAGTTGCCCAATTTCCAAAAATCTTGAATATTAAAATTGAACTCGTAAAAGAAAACTATGAACGTTTCCATATTGTGCAACTAGATCAGTTACCTCAGTCATAACCATAGATACGCTTTTTGACATCGTGACAAAACGCCACGCCAGAAAGATGCCAAATGAAACATTTTTCAATCAAATCTAGCTTTATAGAATAGTTTATTAGACCTCATATTAGGAAAATTTATAACATAATTATATTAGGAAATTATTGAACGATTGCAAAAAAATGCTAAATATAAAATAAAATAACTAGCCCTTGACATCAAAAAAATGTGTTTATTTAGTAAATCACAGACTTTCCCAAAAAATATTTGACTCGCCAAATCATTCAATAATATTAAAGGTAAACGTTTCTCTGAAGAAAACCAATAACATAATTTCATTTTGCCCAACCTTGGAGACATTTCGATTTATCCTTTGATCTTTCGATTCAGTTGCGATGGCGGCTCGAGTGCGCTCGCGAAGGCCCGATTCGCGAGTAATCAAATTAGGTAAAAGGGCGTATAAGGTTCGAATTTGTTGAGCGATGAACCGAACTATAGATTGTAAGAAATGTGTCGGATAATAACGCTTGATCGATCACACATGTAATAGGTTATTTCTCTGCTACAATCATCTGCAAACGGTTGAACACAAATAAGATTTCAGTTAGACGGATTTAGATTCTGAGGTTGAAGTTATTTCACATTTATGTACTCCTAAGTATATCAAATCAAACTGGTTGGTACGGTTTTCAATCTACAAGACTATGAGGTTTGTATATTTGTATGTTTGTTTGTTTGGTCGTAATGGGTAATTTTAATATTCTCACACCATCCATGAGTGTTTATTAAGGTAATATTTAATTATAATTAAAAGTAGTTTTATGTAAAAAAACAAATTTTCTGATAGATCAGTTAGTTTTTATTGGTCGCGTTACAAATTAATGTAAATTAAAAAAAAAAAGACGATTCATAGTATTTCTTAGAGTTCCTAATGATTATAGAGATTTTCAGATGAGTTACATACATTATGTAAGATAGCTTATGGTGATTGTAATTACCTACACATTAAATAAAAACAAAGCAGCCTAAACATAAGATGCTATGCCATTATTAAGATACCGATCTGTGTCAACATCATTTTAACTAAGCATTATCATTCTGCAGCACGATATCATCATATCGAAGTACTATCGTGAATGAGTAAGTATAACAAGTAAAATTTATGAGCCTAAACGCCCCGGAATCGACAGAATGTGTTCGTTTGTAAATCGGTGGTTTCTTGTTTCGCCAAGCCGACGAGCCGCATAAATTACAGCTTACTGCGACCCGCTGAACGTTTCTTTACTTTTTTGTGTAAAACCAAAGGAATAATTTATGGTGCAGTGGAATGCGAAAGTAAGCTCTTTTTGAAACAGTCTGTTAACTTAACAAGGAGATAAAAATTACCTACTATCCTTTAATATTTTGTTAATCGTCGGAAAGTGTTAGTTGCGTTTTATCCACTGAAACCATACCTACTGCATTCATAAGGTTAATTACACTACACAACTACTACGATTACTTTTATTATTATTATCCATTAATATAAAGTTTTGACTTTTTAAACTAATATTTATGACATTTTTATAATCAATTCATCTTTGACATCTTATTGTATTATTTACATGTTCTAAATTGATGTTTTTACCTATTAAGGTCATGTGCTTCTGCTTTACTCTCTGTTCAACTTGCCCTCCCATTTTAGGGTGACGTTACCGAACCGGTCAAACGAACCCTAATGCCGCTTTGTCCGTCCGTTCATCCGTCTGTCACAGCTCATTATTTCAGGAACTACATTAGGCTTGTACTCAAAAACTTTGATATTATCCTCCGTGATGCAGTAGGGCAAGACTCACTTGAGACGCAGAAAGTTGCGGTTTCGATTCCCACCACCGGACAATATTTTATACCTATGATTTGCTTAAATATGTCTCAGGTCGGGGCTTTATCTATTTCTTTTATATAAGTATAATAATGTAGGGATGTATTATGTTACAAGTTATGTAGTTCCCATAACACAAGCTCTGCTTTCTTTGGGGCTAGATGATGCTGTGTTGAAATGCCCTGCATTTTATTTATTTATCTCAAACCCATGTTAACCGGTTATAAAATATTTAAGACACATCAACTTAAAAGAAAAAACAGTTTTAATAAATAGTTTGGATCCTATTTTTTATGTGAATGACGCCTTATTTTACGTGACCAAGCGCGGAAAATCCATCAGCAATCGACTAAAAGACGTATTGTTTAAAAACTTGTGATGGAAAGTAATGAAACTCTTTCTTTGGCTTTGCAGATTTTTGTTTTGTTCGAAATTTTATTTTATCAATTTATAAAAAACAAAATATATTTTTACTTAAGAAAATTCTTAGTTCTAAAAAAATCAAAATAAGTTTATTCAATAAGCACATACAGTATACACTTTGAAACGTCAATTTTTTTAATTTAAATCTACACCAATTTATAACGCGACCAAACAGAGAAGAATTGGCAAGAAACTCCGCTTGGCTAGTTGTACTAGAATTAAATGGTAACAAACATAAAGATCTTTTTTTTACCTGAATATGAAACAAGCACATGTCCCACCTGATGTTAAGTGGTAACCATTCCCTGTCACAGAGAATTGCATAATAGATCACACTTTTTTGAAACGTGCCCTACAATGAAACGCCCTGAGTCCTCAACATCATTTCTAGGCATGAAGGTTATAAATAAGCCTCTTGTGCCTGTAATTTCACCGGCACCCACACCCGCATCAATGATTCTTCATGGCAGAAATAGGCATGGTAACGTATTTCCCCGGGCGAGAACTCTAAACTCTAAGGACTAATCTAGTTTAATTAGAATGTGTAAATGTAACTAATAGCACAATGGAATTGTCTGGAATACCAGGGATTGCTGAGACAATTCATGGTTCCGTACAGGTATTTAATTAGATCCATAAATCAAGTACGCGGCGAGATTGGCCACTTACCTACGAATAACGTGATCCCTCACTGAAACTATCTGTGACTACTCCCTCACTGAAACTATCTGTGATCTATGTAATCTAAGACAATCTAGATCTAGGTTGAGAGCCTTTAACTTAGTATATAAATAAATAAATAAATAAATAATCCTGGACGTTATCACACAGCATCATGTAGCCCCAAACTAAGCAGAGCTTGTATTATATAAAAGGAAAATCTAAATATTTCACATTGTAAGCTCAATATTCTATAATATTCTAACTTTATTTTAAAAGTCTAATAATAATGTCGAATGTAAATGTATTTTTATATAAGTATACTAGATTCTGCCTGCCGCTGCGCTCCTGTGGTACAGTGATAAAAAGTAGCCTATATGTTAATCCAAGTCTTAGACTATGTATTCATTCAGATCCGTTCAGCCCTTATGGAGTTGTGTGGGAACAAACATCTCCCACACACAAACTTTCTTAAAATATAAGTATGATAAGTTTAGGGCCAGCAGCACATCAGTATCACCTCTGGTGATGCAGGTGACCATGGGCGGTCGTTACTACTTCAGGTGGCCCGTCTGTTCTTCTGCCAGCTTCGGCATAAAATTAATCGACTTCAAGACAAGAGAAGGTTCTCAGTTCGGTGGTATGTTTTTAGAACACTTATTAAGGTTACTAGTGGGCCCCTCTCGACTTCATCTGCGTAGAGGTTGTTTCTGGTTGTGTGCGTACCTACACTCTTTTAAGAGTCTGAATTTCAGGAAGTCCTTTTTTAGGACACCCCTTTCCTTATACAAGGAACATACACTCTAAATTTCGTGTTTTATTACCATCACTTACGGTTTAAGCAGTCTATGGCTTATGCGTTACAGCCAGTTACCATGTTATCCTATATTATACCAACAGATATAGAAGAGAACTAGTTGAAGTCTTAAAACTCATTATTCTCTGAACGTCAACTCTACTCTACGGCTGATTTCTACTTTCTTAGGTCCATATATCATTTGCTAGAAAGGGATGCATATATATGCAAATGATATAATAAAGCAAATGATATCATTTGCTTTATCTCAATGTTTTTTTAATCTTAGTGATGATATTGGACATAAGAAAGTAGAGATCAGCCGTATGAGTTGACGTTCAGAGCATGAATGAATTTTAAGGGTTCTTCTATGCTTTAGTCATAGTTCTTTGATTATACCGTTACCGTTGACGCTTTGTTTTCCCTTGAAAAACTGTCAAAAATTTACAACGAGGCGTCGAAAATTAGACAGTTTTTCAAGTTATTTCGGTAACGTAATACACCGTTACCATAGGAACCGGCCGTTAGTCAATCAATCAGCTTATTTACAGTTTTATACATTTCGACTTCTAACGTTACGATGTTGGTTCTGACTTTTTAAGACTATCCATTCGTTTTTCATTAAAAAAATTCAGAAAAATAATGCAACTTAAAACACAAGCTCTCAAGTTTTATTGTCTTCACAACTTGAAGAGTAAATTATACGAACAAATTCGCTCAGCGCTAAATCTGGAGCTTATCAGAGGGCCTTAAATTGAGACGGAGCTATCTCGAGAGCGGCCCCGCCGTCGCGTCGTCGACACCTTCCACCGTTACAAAAGTTTAATTAGAACCACCGGTACCGGTGGAAAAATACGTTAGGTAAGCTATTTACTTAAATTATAAAAATTGTATTTATTGCCCAACCTCATACCTTATATTTAAGCCGTAATGATAAACTATTACCGGTGGGCAACAGCGAAGGTGCAGCGCGCGGTGCGAGATTCTGAGTCCTGCGATCCCAAAACCAAAAGCCTAGCTTGGAGATTGCGGGCATGTCCTCTTTATTAAGAGAGGTCTATCTCCAACGGTGGAATGATATAGACCGGTGTGGTTTTAACTGTTGTAACTATATCATATCACCACATAGCCACTGTATAGTCCCCTGCTGGACATGACACTCAAATGAGCGCCATTCCTTCCAGCGTTTCCAGAGCATTCTGTCCTTAGCTCGATGCATTCAGCTTCTACCAACAGGCTTTTGCAAAATTATTGAAGTAACAGAATACCAAAATTTAAATCGTTCAGACCTGTGGAAGTTGCTCACATCCCTTCATCATCAAGCATCGCTGATGATCTCCAAAATGCTGAACAGATTTTCTTGAATCATAAATAAGAAACAAGATGCTCTTGTTCTCTCCACTCTTGCGTCCGATGTTACCAAACATATAATTTTGCACTGCTCGTTTAGAATTTCTTATTTAACTCAGACAGGCAAATGACGTATCTATTTGTACGTTACTATTTAGCTAGGTTTACTATACCGTTGGAAATTTAGTTAAATCCCTACTCGATAGGTCATTTACGTTTGTATTGAAGCTTAAAAGTGTCCCAATTAACACCTAACTCCAATAACATCAACCATGATTAAGAACAAGCCGATAATGGGATTAGATAAATGAAGCCCTTCTAATCCGCAATGATCTATTAATTTACATTTAATTATTTTCGAGTTTCCAAAACCCTCTCCGGTTTGAAATAACAAATAATTTTGCAACTAACGCCGAGCGAATTTGTGCCGGTTTGGTTCTGGTAGCAGGCGAATGTTGCTTTTATGCTTTGAATATTTGTATGTACGTGTTTATTTATTGTCGTAATGGTAATATAAATCTAGATCATATTCATCATCATCATCATTCACAGCTTTACTTTAAGCACATCTAGATATAGGCCTCCCTGTTAGTCGCATCCACGAACGCCCCTTCCGACGCTTCTTAACCTACCCTAGGCCACCATTCGGTCAATGTCCTGCTCCACCTGTCAGGCCGTATTTGTAACAAAATGAAAAATAGGACAAAATTCATTTCTGACCTTTATTGATGTTTATTTACCTAAGTAAGCAAGAACCTAGAAAATACTTAGTATCAAAAAATACCTTTAGACGAACGACAAGAACTCGTTTGCCGCCTGGCGGATTATTAACAGTTATAAGCTCAGCGATATAATTCCAGATTAAATCCGTATCAATTTGCATTTTATTATGATGACAAAGCCCTCGAGCCCTAACTATTAACACGGCTTTGTAACGGTTTATACAGATTTAAGGATATTTCGGATCGAATTGTCGGTTGGTTAAAGTTCGGATAGCAATTTGTTGTAGGGTTGCCAGAAAGTCCAGTGGCTGGGTCATCCAGTAGGCCTGACAAAAAGTTTGGTACCAAAAAAGTACTATCTCGTTTCAATAGCATTTTTTTAACTTTTTTACAAAAATTGAGTACTGTTTGGCCATTACTTAGACCACAGTTTCATTTCAGTGGTCATTTATTAAGCTTATTTTCATCCTAAATCAAAAAATATAAAAATGGATTTATATTGTTCAAATCAAGCCTTTTCATTTGATATCCCCCCACTCGACTAAACTACCCCCCTTTTATTTTTCAACCCCCCCATTTTGGAAGATTTCTCAAAAACGGTTTAAGGTTGGGACTTCGCTATAATTTTCATGTTAAATATAGATATTCTTCTTTAACATATTATATTAGTTTCAGATTTCTGGCTTTGCAAACTTCGGAGATTAGGGGGGGCTATACTAACTTTTAGGACAATTTTGGTCATAAAATGAAAAGCAAGCATTGCATAAAAAAATTAACAACTGCTTTAAACTGGGCTAATTGACCCCTTTCATATGATATGCCACTCGCGAACTAAAAATGAAAATATTTTTTTATTTTTTTACTGGCAATCTTATTCATTTCAAATCTATACCAAATTTCAAGTCGGTAGCCTAAATGAAAATCTAGGAGGACCTTTATTTTCATATTGAACGATGGTTGTGTAATATTTGTTATTTTTATATGTTGTTTATGTTTGTTAACTATTGGTATTCTAACCGAATACGTTTGTAATAAGACACAAGTGAAATGGAATAAAAGTGGACTGGAATTATCTGATGAAGAAAATGATTCGCCGATCGTTCTTTGGTATATTCGCCATTGCTATAGCAGAACAGTGGGCTCATTTACTTAACTCAGTTTCACACCGAAATGATAAGCACAGGTCCTATGTATACAATGGAAATGTTATAATACTTACGTAGATAATACAAACTTTGACACTCTGTAAATTGACGTTCTTTGAATTTCGATAGATGAAAATATGTCAAAATTTGCAAATAAATGTCCGACCATTTTGGTGTGCAACAGAGTTAGTAAATAAGGCTTTTGGACCTGAGTAAAGACTGGACGACTGGACTTATAAACCGTACTACGTAGCCTATTAATTATTATGAATGCCTATTATATTAGTATTATTATGAACAATACTGCCAAACTGTGGAAATATCCAAGATGCCATTGAATAAAGAATGAATGTATAAATAAAAATCCAGATACTGATCAAAAAGTAAGAGAAACCGTAACCGTAACGTCTTAGTTTCTCAAAAACATAAACTGTGGCCGGTTTCAAGAGTGTTACACAGTTTTTAAATACTATTGCGGACTTATCATTCCTATTATACCTAATATTCTTATAGTCACGTGTTTACTTACATGCAATGTGAACGAGACTCCTACATGGTCACATAGGGTCACATCAAAATTAGGGATGCACGTCACGTTGTGCCCAGGGCTGTCACCGCCAACCCTTTTAACGTTACGAGACTATAATGTGCACTCACCTATCTAGTTATTGTACGGTTATTTTTAGTTTATATATTACCGTAAAAGCCTGCACCCTTTAAACGTCAACGACCAACTTGTTTTTACCGACTTCAAAAAAAGGAGGTTATCAATTCGATACGTATGTATGTAGTATTACTGGAATTGCAAAATATTCACATATGTGAATCTGTTAGGGCTTCCAAACAAATATATAAAACTTGAGAAGTGTATGTATGTATGTTTGTCCACGCATATCTCCGAAACTACTTATCCTAATTCGACCATTCTTTTTTTATTAGCTTACATTTACTTCAACTTAAGGAACAGTGCAAAAAGTTTAATCAAAAACGGGTCAGCAGTTTTCACGATATGGACTAAATACGTATCATTAAGTGTGACCGCCAGGAGCTACAGGCGCGGTGTCAAAGGGAAAATTTCTCAAAACCATGGTCAAATTCTAGTCCATATAAGAAAAATAGGATTGCGGCATAGCACAGCCTAACGGCAGCACAGCTAAATCCCTAGGCCGCAGACGCGTAGCAGCGTCGGCAGTGCGAAAAGTTGTGCTCTGCGATCCCCACCCCGCAGCGTGGTGATTATGGGCATATCCTTCTTTATTAGGGGAGGCTTATGTCCAGCAGTGGACTGATGCTGGTTTGGTGGTGGCGGTTAAGCTGGCCTTAAGTATATGTATAGTTACATGTGGGAATTTCTCTCGGAATATAATTAGGTAGTACTTAGGTACCTGGTGCTTACTTCTCCACACAGACCGATTTTAAAGATCATGATTTGCATAGGTACCTACCGACCTACCTACCTAAGTGCCTACCTATTGGTGCTATTCAGAAGAAGTCTAATTGAGGGGAGAGGCGTATAGCTGTTAGCTGTTAAGTACCAGGTTGATCTTGATGGTAGGTAAGGTACAAGGTAGGTATGTTATACACAACAGTTAGTACATTTCGGCCATTGGTTAAAGTAGTAACCGTAGCCGAAGCTGCTTCGGTTAGGTTACTACCTTATTATTATTACAAACAAGAAGTATTCCAGAATTTTACTTAAAACCAAAAATTATGAAGTAAAAATGTAATTTAAAAATTAAACCGACTTCAAAAAGAAATTAACTCAAAATTATGAAATAATATTTTTATATTGTACATGAAATCAACCAACAAAAACTAAATCAACAGTACAACGTTTTTTTGAGGTCTGTGCCAGCCTCCATGAAAAGTTCTTATCGGTTGAAAATAAAAATTCGAAATATATGCACGTTAGTAGGTACCTACATTTCATTTTATTTCATGTTGATCTGAAATATAAATTGATTTACAGTGTAGTATTCCTATCGCTACTCAATGGCATCTACTACAATGTAAATCAATTTATATTTTAGATCAACACTCATAAAATTACAATTGGACTTCACTTAGGTAAGTTAGTCCAATTTTCAATTATAAACTCTATCAGAAATGCATTTGATTTTAGATTCAGAATCTATGCTAGCACAGACCTCAAAAAACATTGTAGGCCCTAATGTATTTCTTAACTACTGTTGATTTCGTTTTTATGAATTAATTATGAGTTTATTTCTTTTTGAACTCGGTTAATTTTTTTGTAATTTCTTTTTTTTGACAACTAGGCTATTTTTTCAAAGTTCTGAAAATGCAATTGCTTTTTTCTTCAAAACATATTTATAGTTTTCTAAGAACAAAACCTTCTTACTACAAAAGAAAAGATAGCTGACCTCATCATCATCTTCTCATCCTTTCCTTCTTCTGATTATGCCACTTGACTGAACCAGGTGCCGCCCATGGTCTTTCTAATATCGTCTACCCATCCCGCTGAAGGACGGCCCCTATTCTTGTAACCAACTCTCGGCCACCACTCGGTCAGTGCTCTGGTCCACCTGTCGTCACTCCGTCTGGCAGTGATCTGCCCAACTCCACTTGAGCCCCAATATCTTGGGTCTTATCTTACCTGGTCTTGGGCCTTAGTCTGCTTGCGGATTTCGGTATTGGGGACTCGGTCTAAAAGTGTAATGCCAAGCATGGCGTGTAATTTTCTTTTTGCCCCACCTGTATATACCGATGTCAGTGTGCAAAACCAAAACATAAAAAACAATTGTGTAATTTACATATTAAATAATATGAAAATTGTATTGATTTTAATGACTAAGATAACTTCAGGGTCAAATTAAAGACTCTTGATTGATTTATTTTCCTAAGTTAGCTCTTCATAAACATTCAATTTTTATGCAACTCGTTGGACAATCAAAATTTAAGACAGAATTTGTATTAATCTGATAGTTTTCAGAAACATAATATAAAAATACTTAGTTGATTGATTTTGGTGGTCTATTGCCGCGCTCTTTTTTCTTGTTATACTCGCGTATTTTACATCTCATTCACATAATGACGTTTAAGTGTCGCCATAATCACCTAATCTGTGCAACTAATCAATCCTATTTCTGGTTCCATCAGGATTTGTAATACAGTGTGTCACGGCCTTACACATAACAAAACAATAGTCTCAAATTTCAAAATAATCAAGCAAGTAATACAGTTAGTTGTTCGAATGTTTCAGATTATAGAAACTTTTGTTACAGTTGCAACACGACTTTCCCGAAGTAGGGTGACCGACACGTGAAGTTACGTGATCCCATCGTTATGTTTACATTCACGGACACAATTTTGCCGAAAAGAAGAACGATTTCCTAGCCATAAGTTGATTGGTTCTAACTAATAAAGAATAACATCAAGAGGTAGACGTGGGTAATCCTTGTACAGTCACCTGCAATAAGATGTATTCAGCTTAGGCTCAAGTCGATGTAAAGTATCACGTATCAACGTCAGCGAGCGCTTTCTAGTTTGACAAAGTGCCGAACGCCTGAACCATGTACATCTTATTAAATATTGTGACGTACATAAAACAGATAAACAAAGCCTATCTAATAATAATTCCGTGAAGAGTGCTTAAATCCTATAGAATGAGCATGCCAAATCAAAAGTGACGCTTCAGATACTGTTCGCCCAAGTTTTAATTATGTTGTACTAGCTTCGTGTTTATGCGAGAGTTTATGAGTATGGATGTATGGGTGGATAAATGGATGAATGTTTGTTACTCTTTCACGCAAAAACTACTGAACGGATTTGGATGAAACTTGGAATATACATAGTTCGCCCGCGGCTTCGCTCGCGTGGCACTGGGATAAAAAGTAGCCTGTATGTGAACCCAGGTCATAAACTATCTATATTCCAAGTTTCATCTAAATTCATACATCCATACAAACTCACAAACTTTCGCATTTATAATAATATAAGTGTGATGTGATTTAAATATTAGGAATGATTAGATCGCAGCGGCCGATCGCGCAGTGGGCGAAGCGGGCGCCCACCTGAGACCCAGAAGGTTGCGGGTTCGATTCCCGCCGCGAGACCAATGTTTGAATGATCTACAAATATTTATTTCAGGGTTTTTTCTATGTAATAATATGTTTGTATTTACAAAAAAATATTTAAATAATATATCAGTTAAGGGGTTCCATAAAAGTCGCTGCTTAGTTTAAGGCTATAATATAATGATCTGGGATACCGTCCAGCTTTGTTTATTTAGCTAAGAACCTAAATAGAGGTATTTACTTAAAAATGCAAAAAATAATCGAGTTTTACCCTGATACATTTTTTCATGAGGAATTAAAACCAGCAAACTTTTACAATTCTAAATAATTCTTTGCAAATATTTCTGAAGAAGAGTTTAATTGTTTTTCGTACAAATCTAAAGGGTTTTATAGCGTCACAACGACTACGATGCTGATATCTTTTTTCGGGCGAAGCTTGAGGCGAAGCTAAAAGTTAACTGTATCGATCGACAATTAAATATGGGTTGGTCGTAAAGTCGCTATTTACGTCTACTGCTTGCAAAAACGAATGTCAGCATTCTATCTTTTCCCGCAATAAATCAGCTGCCAAAAGTATAAAGAGATGCTGGACGCAAAATAAATAACAGTTTCTATGTAGTACGTACAAACTGCAACCGGGCAACTCTTTTGGCTGTTTGTTACATAATTTTGTATCTACCTTGGGGATTTTAAATTTAAAGACTTATGTTTAAGTTTTTCCTTACAAAATGAGGTATTACTAGCTTCCCCCGCGGCTTCACTCACGTGGTATACATATTACAGAATACACGTATGTGAAAAGTTTCAGTTCAATTCGTTCAGTCATTTCAGTGTGAAGAAGTAACACACACACACACGGACACGGACACACACACACACAGACACACACACACACGCACACACACATATATGGACAAAATTTTGCATTTATAAAGTTAATGTGATTTCACCAAGGTCCATGAAGGTTCATCAGTAAGCATTACTGCTTTCCTGTAGTAGTTTGCTATAATAATGATTCCTGGTTCTATACATCGAAAGTAATTTCATGTGATAGATAGCAACCCAGATTTTACAAATATTATATTCTGGTTTTTAAATAAATACCTAGGTCCTAGGTACCTAAAGCTTATTCGTTATTAATTAAAAGCAAATCAGTTTAATTAAGAACCTTTTCAAAGGATTTTTTTGCTTACCATTTCATTTCCATATTTAATATTATTTGATAATTAAAAAGGTATATTTAAAGAGTGCTCAAACTCCTTCTTTATACTTACATAAAAAAGTACCTAAGTATAAATACAAGGCAGGTACTCGAACAACCCCAAAAAGAAATCTACACTTTTTCGAGCGGGAACTTTTCAAGTGTCTTTTCTAAGGGTAGCAAAATGAATTATTAGACTGTCTCATGAAAAAAATCACTTCCCCAAGTAATGAAAACTTGAGCTGATGCGCTCAAGAGGCACACTTCGGTCCGGCGGATATTACGGCAATATATTTCAATTACACATAAGAAAAAGAACAAGTCGTTTGAAGTAGCTGAAAGGCCAGATTACAGTCACGGAGGAAATAATAAGGGAGACCTCGCTAACGAGCACGAAGCAACTTTTAGAAAAGAAAACGTGTGGCGATGGTTTTTGAGAGCGATTTAATTTTATGGAGATTATTGTTCGATTCACGTTGTGCTGAAAAGAACCTGTCCCTCTTTTCTAATTACTCAGCTGAGTTTTTATGTTTTGCTAGGTGAATTTATCCAAAAAAATCCTACATTGGTAAGTTAAAACAAAGCAGAGTACGCAAATATTCAGTGTGAGTTGACACAAAGAATTGGCTCAATAAATTATTCCAATTTATTTTTACAAAAGTGCCGCTACCTTGTGTAGGTAAATGGGTAACCGGAACGGCACCGGAGGGTGAAGATTTGTGCGATTCAATGGAATTTAATTACTCTGTGAGCGGGCAGCGTAACGACGCAAAAATATTTATGTTTATTGTCGAGCTAATGCCTGAATGAGACCGCAACGACCGAGGGGCCAAATATTCGCTAATACGCAGAGACGCAACGATGACGGCAACAAGCCACCGACACACCGGCCACCAACTAGAAGTTATATGAAATCAAAGCTAAGTGTCTTTAAAAACACTATATCCGAAATTACGCGACGTAAGTTCGGCTTGATTAAAGGCCGTTTTCTATATTATACCGTTACCGATTACGCCTCGTTTTCCCTTGAAAAACTGTCAAAAATTAACAACGAGGCGCCGCAAATTTGACAGTTTTTCAGGGGGAAACGAGGCGTTATCGGTAACGGTATAATATAGGAACCGGCCATAAGCCTGTAATGCTATTTGAATAACAGATGACACATTATGCTGAAATTACGTTGCGTTATGGTATACAACCGAACTTGTCAAAATCAACTGCGGAACTAACAGGTAGCTTTTAACATTATAAGAAGGCTTCTTTTTATCATCGTACGCGAGTGAAGCTGCGAGCGGAAGGCTAAAGCGGCGAATGGACGCATAAAATTATAAAGTACCTTACTGAATAAGTTATTATGTTTGATAATGAAGGAAATTTAATAAAGCGACCCCAAGAACTAAATAAATTTCAGAAAGGGTTTCAAATATTTCTTTTTAATTTTTGGCACCGGGAAGAAACTTAACAACTCGATTATTTTACTAATCGATTGTTGGATTCGTCAACCTAATTCAATAAATATATTTTCAGTCTTAGATTACAGCTTTTGCTCAAGTTGTACAAAAAAACAAACGTGGAAACAAGCTTTTATTAATTATTACTTTTTTACGACCGCGGCTTCGCTCACGTGAAGTCGCGTGGTACCCGGATAAGAAGTAGCCTATGTGTTATTCCAGGCCACTTTATCTATGTAAATTTCAAGTTTCATCCAAATCCGTTCAGCCGTTCTGGCGTGAAAGACTAACAAACATACATACGCACAAACTTTCGCATTTATAATATAAGTAGGAAATAAAATACACAAGTAAGTAATTAGCTGTTTTCCCACCACAAACGCAGTTGGTGTGTCAGGGCCTTAATTATGCATATCGAGGGTACAGAATCCGAAACTTCGATTTCGGTAATGGAGCGGAGGCGATATCTCGATCTATGCGTAAATTTTCTACGAAACGCTTGTATAGATTTATCTACTTTGCTCAAGTTATTTTCTTGTTGGGAGATTGACTGCGTATTTTAAAGAAATAGTTAAATATTCACATATTTATTCTGATAAGCTACAACTTATCGAATTATTCCTATTTGTATCATTCAGCTCATCAATTATTTTGACATACGAGCAAATAAAAATCAAGATCATTCGCTTCATCATCAGCCTATAGCAGTCCACTGCTGGACATAGGCCTCCCCTAATGAGCGCCATTGCGCCCTGTCCTGAGCTCGACGCATCCAGCTTCTACCAGCAGCCTTTCGCAGATCGTCACCCCACCTGGCTGGAGGGCGTCCTACACTACGTTTGCTGAGCCGCGGTCTCCACTCAAGAACTCGTCAAGATCATTCGCTTATTGGTACTATTATGAATAATTGTTTAGAACTTTAATTATATCTTCTCCAACCAAAGAAAATTATTTTACCACAATACAGTTTGAATGCGTTTGTTATTGCGAAAGACACAACCGTGTGATCGTAACAATACAATTGTATGAAACAGATTCGCTTCTGCCTTGCCACAAAACACACCATAGTGTGATTCTGATATAAAAGCGTGAGCTACTATCATTATCATCACTGAAGTTCAATAATCTGTAATAGCAGACTGCCTCGCAAGCATTTGAGTAAAATTAGGCCAATTCTTCAATGAAAAATTATAAATTTCAGAAAGGTGTAGAAATAGATTTACCCCCTTTTGGGATAACAATAAGGCAGACGAGCTCAGGACAGGGCGCAATGGCGCTCATTAGGGGAGGCGTATGTCCAGCAGTGAGCTGCTTTATGCTGATGATGATGATGATAAGGCCTAATTATTCCACAACATTTGCAAAAATGCTAGTATAACATATTAATAGTTGACAATTCTCCGGGGTGATTTCCCAGGCTGTACGCCTGTGCTAAGTAATTCTTTATGATTTGAATATTATATTACTTATCAATTGGTTACTTTTAAACTTTTTATAAATTCCTTAACATTTGGATTTTAAATAATACTATATATATACATAAATGTATGTAAGTGAGTAAATAAATTTACTTCGAAAGCCTATCAATGACTTCCAACTCACCCTGTATAAACCCTGCCTATTTGGCCTGTGTATTTCGTGCTTGGTTAAAATAAGTACTATATAGTTTTTACAAGTATGGCTGGCAAGATGTAAATTAAAACTATTATGCAATGCAACGTCTGACCAGTAGGTATCTACAATTATAGTCGAAATATGCCGTGATTTTTCCAGTCCATTTCTTGTAAGCATCGCTTTTATACCAAAGCGTAATGAAACTTAAAGTGGTCGGATTACAGCTACCGAGTACTTTATGCTGTTTAATTACTTCCCTCGACGAAATAATTGGAAACTTGGGGAATACAGCTGGACTTGAGGGAGTTAGATTTCATTGATATTGAGCCAAATTTCTTGACTTTTCATTACCCTTTATTTGCCTTTGTAATATCTAAAACTGGTTAACTTTAGTCAGATCACTCAAAACAACGGTCTTTGGTAGGTAGTAAAACGGCGTTTCTAATGTTGGTAGGAGTAGAAAGACATCTACATAGACGAAGTTGCAGGGTTTACTGTGACTGATATTTTAAAAAGAGGAAATGTTTATGAGATATTGAGCTTACTTATGTATAAAGGGTGCGGTAATCTATGAACTTTTTATTTATTTGTGTGATTATAATTAAATTGATTGGCATTGGTATAGTGAGAGAGGAATGGGGTTCATAAGGGGAGGCCTGTATCCAGCAGTGGACCGCTATAGGCTAATGACATGAGAGAAAGAACCACGCACGAAGTACAAATCGGCTGGTATGCTATAATCGCATTAATCTCATAAAGACGATAATCCTATAGCGAACAAGCTCGACGCTCGACGCGTTGACGATCCATCGATTGTTCGTAATGTGTCGGTACATACAAAATGACTCGTGATCGCGCGATGTGATGTGAATCGCATCTGAACACGATCACAATCAGAATATCGAGAGCTCTACCGCGATAATTCTTTCAGGATAAAATAATATCACAATTTAAATTCTTTATTCAATGGCATCTGGGATAACATTGTAACAATTTTGTCAATATCACGTTTAAATGCTCTTAGAATAAAGCTTTATCGGCTTAACTTAACAACTAAAAGAGCAGGGACCAACATCTTATTTACGGAAGCACTAAAATTGAAATGAGCAAAAACTAAGTAACATAAGTTTGTGGTTAACAAAAATTTTAAGCAAAACCTTTAATTTTACAACATTTATTAAAAAAAAGATAATCCAATCGAAATAAAATAAAAATCACACAACCGTGTCGCGGTGCACACACAACACAACACCAGCCTATTTAGTCCACTGCTGGACATAGGCCTCCCCTTTAATAAGGAGGATATGCATAAGATATAATGCACAACCCTCATGGGTTGTGGATCGCAGGGCACAGCTTCTCGCACCACAGATGCTCCTGCTCGTTCGCAGCCAGGGGATATTTTTTGTCGCGGTGCAGTATGGCAAAATTTTTCATCCTTATGGAACTTTCTCGGTATTCTTGTCTATCAAAATCACCTTGATTTTGATAGACAAGAATCTGTCTGTCCAATCAGCCAATGTTCCGATCACGATTGTCAAAACTAGTTTTAGATTGTTCTTTGGATGCGATTCTGACGCTGATGAATCGATAATGGAATTGAGTATATGATTAGAGAAATTAGAGATGGTGAATTTTGAAGAAACTATAGCAGAGGATGAACCTAGTATGTTAGCTCCGCGGCTTCGCTCGGATAGTACCCGGAAAAAAGTAGCCTTTATATTATTCCAGGTAACTAGAGATAGAACTACATTTGCAATTCGTAATTTTCAATAATTTTATCGAGAAGGATGGAAAAACATTTTTCGCCTTAATAATATTAGTAGGAAGGATTGATTGAAGTTTTAGGGTAGGCCTCTCGTATATCAACGCTGCGCTGTTGTTATGATTTGTTTTCATTAGGGATTTACAGGCGATTCGCGATGTTGCGGAACATTGCGTTGTGTGAATTTAATAGAATATGTGCTTCAGCCATTTGAAATATAAGTGAGGCATAATTAAGACTAATTATTGAACTTATTTTGCGGCTAACAGGTTTCCCCTAACTTAGGGGAGCCGTTATAGCCGTTAGTCGGGGTTCTAACGGCTTCAAAAAGAGAGTTAAGAGAGAGTTAGGCATCTCGAGGGAAAGCTCGCCCTATTGTCGACCTCATCCTTGCTCAAGCAAGCCTCGAGCTTTCCCATAGCATGTAAAAAAATGCTATTGTTTATCAGTTGCTAACTAATAGGTGATAATATATATAGCGTAAAGTAAAAAAATAAAAGTAGGTAGGTATAAACTTTTATTGTATTTGGAATTAAAAATTCATGAAATAATCGGTTGAGGATGCTGCTTTTAAATTCAACAACATACATACAAACTTTGAAAAAGCTTGTAAAAAAAAGTTCTATTTCTATCAACAGCTAGGTGGGTTTTTATTCTTTTTATCATTGTCAGCCTATAGGAATCACTAGTCCAGTCTTCAGTTCGACGCGTCCAGAGCTTCTACCATTAGCCTTTCGCAGGTCGTCACTCAACCTGGCCTGAGAGCGTCCTACACTACATTTATGCAGCCGCGGTCTCCAAACAAAAACTCGTTTACCCCAACGGTTACATATTGGTTCTTCTGCAGATATGGCCAGCCCACTGCCACTTCAGCTTGCTAATTTTCTGAGCTATATCGACCACTCAAGTTATTATTTTGATTGGTACCTACAAATCCAAGTCGATGGCTTTATAGTTCAGATAGGTATTCGATAGCTAATGTAAGGAATGACACAAAAGTGTTGAAAAGTTTTAATTTACAGTCTTAAGGTACATATGGTTCCTTTTTAACCGACTTCAAGAAAGGTAAAGGGTATTTTTTGCAAGTTCCGAATATTTAATCGTCAATTACCATTATCAGTTAGATAATTTGAAAATAGAACGTGTTTCGAACTTATTCCATGGATAAGCTATTTACTGGATAAACTGACAATTGAAAAATTAGCCTCAAGTATTTTTGTTTTCAAAGCTCTGTCGGGACTGTTTAATGGACTTTTTGTGTAGTTGGTTTAGTAGCTAGTCTGTTACTACAGCCTACCTGTTTAAATGTTTTGGTACAGTTTGGAAAAATTTCGTGGAATCGCTTCAAGTATTTTTAAATTAGGTGTTGCGTTTGTATTTTCATTCTTAGAGTTGAATTTGTAAGGAATTTAGATTAAACGAGATAGAAGGTTAGGTAATCATTGCAAGTACAGTTAGCAAAGAAGATTAGATTTCTTTCATTAATTCTTTTATTCAATGGCTTCTGGGATAATTTTCCACAATGTGAAATTGTACAGTATTAATAAATTTATTGTTCGTATCATTATTCATGTTCGTCCAGTCTTCAGTCAAGTCCTGCTCTGTTAAAGCAATGGCGACCCTAACAAAAAAACGATCAGCAAAAGAATTTTCTTAATAAGAGAAAATCCACTTCTATTCCATTTCACTACACTTGTGTCTTATGACTAATGTGAAAAATGATAAAGCCGTAGTTCAAGATGAATAAATGGTCTCCCAGATTAGATTTGAAAATTATATCAATGTGACAGTAATCAAAGTACAGTCAACTCGACATTAATTAAACGATTAATAAGAAAGAAAGAAAGAAGAAAGAAAATGAATTTATTTGCAACAACTAGGCTTACATAGACATACATTACAGAGTAAAACAATGGTATTAAAATGACCGTAAGCCCGGACGTCACAAAAGGGACTCTGACTCAGCATAAGCTGGCTGGCTAGCAGGCTAGCAACCAACGCTGGTCTTCCGTCAGAGCCAGACGTTAATGTTACGGACAATAATAATAGTAATGTATTAGTTATTTGTTTTGTTTAATTTTTTGTATTATCAGTATTTTCTTATAAAAGAAAGCCAGCTATTTAACAGTACAGTGGATTGTTATAGCTAGTGTTTTTGTTTGCCTTGAATAAGGTAGAAATTATAACTATAAAAAGCAAACACATTTTACTAACAACATTTTGTTGCTGACCCTTCTAGCTGAAAAAATATAAAATTTACGTACTTTATTTACGTCTTTAAAATTTTTTTGCGATATAATTTTGTAGTCCTCGGCGAAGAAATACCTAACCTTAATTAAAAGGCCAAAAGTGATAAAACGGTAGCCGGTGCTTAATCAAGGATTTTCCGTCAGGTTGGTAGATAAGTATCTAGGTGGGCGAAGTGTTACGGTACTAATACACTGTGTTTTCGTGTAATTGTAAAAGAATTATTTCTAAATTTTACTTGAAATATTGTCTTTTGAGAATGAAGCGAGTTGATTTATGGCAGTATTAAAATTTATAATTTTTTACTCATTTAATAACATTTTAATGGTGGTCACAGTTAAAATTTTTATTGTTGGGCTCGGTTTTCCAATATATTTTTCGAATCTATTAATTTGGGAATTTGGCTATTATAATGATAATTAAATGTTTATTTGCATGAATATGAGTACATTTTGGTACTTACATAATTAGATGTATATTTGTACCATATTCAGCTGAATAAATAATAATAACATTTTTTTAAGTATGGCTAATAAGCTTATTAGTCATACTTAAAAAAATGTTATTATTATTTTATACTAGCATCTGACTAAACAGTAGCCTTTGTGTTAATCCAAATCACAATCGATGTATATCTTAAGTTTCATCCAAATCCGTACAGCGGTTACGGAGTTGAGTGGGAACAAACATACAACGTTTCGCATTTATAATATTAGTGTGATAAGTAGCCAAATAAATATTTATAAATCTATCTGTCTATCTGTCTATCGAAGTAGGATTCAACTTTCCAATAAAAGTTAGAGACGATGCAGCTAGTGTACAAGCACCATAGCGGAGAGAAATTGCTCATCCCGCCGGCATTGGCCGCAAACTGATTAATTCGGCAGCCGGACGAACACCAGAAGTATTAGCTCCGCAGATATGAGATTGCTAATTTCGCTAATGCACTGGACAAATATCGCGGGTTTCCCTGACGGAGCACTAGCAGCCAATCAAGATAGTCTAACATTCTAGTTATGTGGGCCATCTAAATATAAAGATCATTTTAGCTTTATATGATTTACACTGTTCTGTTATTTAGGTAATCTAAAAAAAGGTTATATTTGTCTAAGAAATTATCATCTTAAATATCTTTTATCAACAGACTGACGTCTCGTTATATAGTTAAATCGTTATCTTTGTGTGGCGTATCCGTATTGTTAGTTTATAATTATTGTTTGTTTTTTATTCTTTGAAATATGTCATGTAGTTCCTATAACACAAGCTCTGCTTAGTTTGGGGCTACAATGCTATTTGAAAATGTCCTGAATTAATGATTAAATGTCTTATATTTATTATAAAATAAAGAGGTTAGCCTTTGCCCTGCAGTGAGAAAGACCGGCTCATAAGATAAAACTTCTACTTCCTGACTTTCTTATAAATGTCGAGGCGTTATTCAATAAAATACTTCAATGCGTTTACAAAGCCCGCCATAGTGGAGTTTTATTTTTTAAGAAATATCCAAAAATTAAAATTAGACATAAACAACCATTAAGATGGGCTAAGGAGTAGTCAGTATTTTTGCTTAACCAGAGACAAGTAGTTTTTTATGAATTTAGCAATCATGCAATCTTGCGTGCACCATCAAACTATTGAGAATGTTATTTTTATTGACGTAATTCAGTACGATAGTACGACGTCTATAACAATACGCTTAATGTACCTACTGAACGTAAAAGTCACATTATTATTGCGTTATATTTATGTCAAAAGATTTTATGAAAGAAGACTTATGATACATATAAATTCATATAAACAAGTATGAAAACATCGCTTACATGTAGGTCATAATATATTTGAAATTAGCTCATATCAATTATATAAAAATCTAGCTGAAACAAGACTGTATACTGCACAAAAACAACAACAACATTGCCAGCCTAGTCAGTCCACTGAAGACATTGGCCTTCCCTTTAAGTCAAAGGCGATATGGCACAGCTTCTCGCATCACCCTCGCTGTAGCCCAACGGTGGGCAGGGGATTTAGCTATGCCGGTGTTAGGCTGCGCTGTTAGGCTATGCCTCAATCAGCCGGCTGCCAGAGCCCCGTTTGTCATAGGTACAGCAGAATGCACCACGGGTTGGCTTGGCAACCTAATATGAAGGTTTGAATCCCTTACAGCCACATACATATTATACACATAAATTTTCCATCAAATGGAAAAAAAGTACAGTAATTTTTGTTAAACTTTTCACAAATCTGGTTTGGTATCAGATCAGCCCACGCCAATAGGTACATGATTCGCACCCCTCACGCACAAGTGAAGTCTATCCATTTGCCGGATGGGTTTATTTCCGCTATGAGATCGTTGTATAGGAAACACGATTGGAACAAAGTATAGCCTTTATGGGGTGAGCTCGCAATTTTACATTTTATGGCCATTTATCATCGGCTGGGTTATCTTATCAACACGTGTAAATGAATTTAAAATATATGATTTTTGTATTCAAATTTGAATAGAAAATAATTTTTGACATCCTATTGTTAAGTGTACTGTTATTGTATGAACCAAACAAAAATATCTATCTTTCTAAGTTGAAAATAACCAACCCGTTACCACAAAGTTGTAACTTTGATTCCTTACGCTATATAATAGTAGTTTTTTTATTATTTTCTCTACAAAATAGAGCTTATCTTGCAAATGTCACTCGTTTTATTCTCATACAAACGCCATGTTTCGGGCATTGTTCCGCTGTAGGCATCATAACAAGTTCCTCGCTTATTCCGAGCCAGGCCTGTTGCCCGAGATTTAACTTTATTGCATTGCCGGCACACTGCCAAGCAGAGTCGATGATTATTAGTCGACTTTCTTATCCTTTACAATAATAAACAACATTATTGCAGATATGTACTCTTAGTTTCATTATTCTGTAACGCTATATTTGTGTTATGAAGTTACGTTGTATTAGTTCCAAGCTTTCTGAAATCAGTTTTTTTTTAATTGTTGCTTATATTGTAGGTACTTCGATTTTCTAAATTTATGTGCGCAGTTTATGATGCATTTTACGATAGCCTCTCGGTCAAACACGCGACTCTAAGGTTTATGGCACTCACGCAGGGTTTACAGCACAACTAAAATAACCGTTATTGCGAACAGAAAACTTAGAACATTTGTACAAAATAGGCTCGTCAATATAATGGGGAGAGGTTTCTATTTTTCTTCAGTGCGTACTCACAGTTGAAGTACGGGCATCTCTTTCATCGTAGGTAAACATTAAACAAACCACTTTGTGTTATGGTAATGACTTGTGTCGAGTTTCTTTAATGGACTTAGTTACAGAAGTATTTACGCAAGTAACGTCTATTTGAATGGTGTAAACATAATTTGTGAACAAAGTTCTGGATGTAATGCTTTGCGTGATGTTGTTGCCAAAACAACACGACTGGATTTAATTAAACTGTCACATGTTGCCAAATCTATGACTTGTGTTCTCTTTGGACAACTTTGTACGAGTAGCAATATCTTTACCAAATGATCTGGAGCATGACTAATTCCAAATTATTGAAAATCTTTCAACTAAAAAGCTAGATTGGATGGTGTAATTGGAATTTTCCAAGGATACTTTGGACACGATGTTTTTGCTGAAAATCCGGGATACGCCGCTGATGGATGACGCTTAGTGCAGATGAAGTTGTCCCCAGGAGTGCTTTTTTCTTCGCGCCGTTGAACAAGTGCCAATGAAAGCCAATCTTGGGGAAAATTTGTTGAAAAAGAAGTCGGGTGAAGCTGATCCGTTAAATTACACTGCTATAAATACCATTTGCAAAGGTATAGGTTGTCGTCTCGTTGTAGCATAAAGTATGTGCCAATTTGCAATTTTATTTGCTCTGTATTTTCTCACATTTTTTTCCATTATTTTTAATCGAAACTCATCTACTTCATTAAAATACTAGGACTTCACCTAATTGTGCATTTTTCTGAAAATATAAAGTCAACACATAAGTACGAAGAAGAAAAACATAAAAAAAAACCATACATCAATATTAATTGTCTTCCATAATTTAAAGAGTGAACTCACTGATTTCAAATTACTCTGTGTATATTCAGTTCGTTTCATCTCATTGAGTGCATCGGCGTCGTTTATATTATTTCCGCGTCGAGCAGGAATATCAGTCGTTGTTAAAACGTGGTCGGTAATTTTGTATTTATTCTCGTAATACGAAACGAGCTTCATCATGAGAGCATCTCTCACTACGGCCTTTTGTGTTTTAAATAAGCCCTGTAACTAAATTGCATTTATAAAATGGCGAGTTGGCAAAGAAGCTTTATAAAATGTGGGAAATTAAAACTTACTGACTTCGTTTCTCATTGAATTTCGAGTTGGCTGCGCAGAGTTTGCGATGTATGAATATTCATCCCAGTGTTGTCTCTCGTTTTCCACTCGTGTTGGGTTCTTATATTTGTAAACTTCTGATCCCAAGCCGTTAAGGAAGTTTTTGAAATCTCCCGACATAAAGTCCGTTTTTATTTCACTAATTACCTAAAAGTAGAGTAAAACATTTATAATTTATACTTACATTAATTTAATGTAAGTAAGTACTTTGCGTGCATGTTTCAATAAGTCAAAGAGTACAGTCGAGCCTAATGCAAGATAAGAAACGATAAGATCGTTTTCAAAACACAGTAATGTTTGATAACAATAAAATACGTGAGTAGGTACCTGAACACACATTTGGGTTAAAGTGAATAAAACACATGTAAATGTTTCGCTCCGGAAAATATTCATGAAAACTAGTGCGCGATAAGAAACCAACCGACTGAATGAATACCGGAAAATTGCGATTCATAACATGTGAGATAAAGTTTTTTACACTTTATTGAAATACTGCAGCGCATATGAAATGGTCATGGCAAGGAGTTTTATAGGGAAGTGCGCACTTTGGAAGAGAGATGACTGATTTTTCTCAAAAAAAATCCCGTAAATCTGTTGTGTAACATTATAGAAGAAACTAAATACAACAATTTTTTGGAAGACCACATTAGGCACAGGTTTTTGTTCATTGCGCTCATTCATTTGTACCTACGTAAGTACTAGTAGTAATTCCGTGGGTCATTGTGACTAAGTAGAGCAACGTTGCTCAGTTTAGTAAAGGCTGTGCTTGAATTAAAATTACAAGGGATATTGCCTCTGAAGGCTTTTTGCTAGTTATGAATAGTAATATAATAATAGTTACGAAAACACCGTAGTCATTCATGAACATCTCTTAAATATACACACAAGAAATACTACCTATCTATTTACTGTTGTTTTCGACAAAAAAAATGTATTAACTTCCATACGACTTTGAATTTAGGGATGTTGGTATCACTTAGTTAAAAAAAAAACATTTATATAATTTAAATAGGACGGTCGCAGACACTAATCAATACCAAATTTCACAATACAGCCTTCGAAATACAGCAATATAAATGTCGACAAAGTATAAGGACTTCAAATTGTACAAATGATTTTGAAGCAATTTATTTTGTAATACAGGATGTTTCGTGCATCGTGTGCCAAATGGAAATGGTCGAGTAAAGGGATCATCTGCTATTCCATTCAGGCCCCTTTACAACTTTTATGTCCTGTGGATTTTTTTTCCGTCTTTTTATTGTTTTATTAAAAAAAGACCCAAATTTTATATTCAAATATAATTTTTTTAAAAATGTAAGGCGTAGTAATTGAATTTTAATTTTATTTAGATGTTTATTGTTTTGGAGTACTTATAAATACAAAATTAATGACTTTCGTCATAGGAATTAAAACAAAAACAGCAACAAAAAAAAACTAAAAGCGCCCGGGATCTTCCACCTCCCTCAAAAATTCTGTAGTCTAATCTTCTTGCTAATCATGTGTCACATACCATAAAAATCTCACATTGCTAATATTGAAACTTATGATTAAAATGATTATTTTTGCTAAATTATACCTGACAAACCTATTAAATCTGTTATTTCACTCTTATAAGGTAAAATCAGTCTCGTATCTCTATCGTTTCATGGGTTTTAATTGAAATATAAAAAATTTAACGTAAAATTTGGGTCTTTATTAAATAAATCAATAAAAAGTCAATAAAGAAATCCACAGGTCTGAAAGGATAGCAGACGACCACTTCAGTCGACCATTTCCATTTGGCACACGATGCACCAAACATCCTATATAATAAAAAATAGCTTATTTTTATTGAATTTGGTGTAGCGTCAACATCATGCCACGTTTATTTTAGGGTTCCTTACCCAAAGGGTAAAAACGGGACCCTATTGCTAAGACTCATCGTCCGTCTGTCTGTCTGTAAATCTGTCACCAGGCTGTATCTCATGAACCGTGATAGCTACACAATTGAAATTTTCACAGATCAAGTTGCCGCTATAACACTAAACTAAAAACAGAATAAATTAAATATTCAAGTGTGAATCCTATAAAACTGTACGGAACCCTTCTTGCGCGAGTTCAACTCGCACTTGGCCGGTTTTTTTCTTTTTATGGTATTTTACATCTTACATTTTGTTCACTCGTTCAGCTCTTACATTTTCCGATTAATGATCCTATCCTGTCTACTAATTGTTTTTTTATGTTTCCATTCCAATATCATACTGCTATTATTTTGTGGAAATGTTTAGACAATCAAAACCTACTATTTAAGCATCTAAAACAAAAGAAAAATCAAAGTCAAAATTCAAAGTGTTTCGCGTGTATACAGTAAACTCACTAAAGTCTGTAACGCTTTGATCCTGAGTCGGACTCCAAACTCGGAGCGCACTAACCTACGACTAGATTTATTAGTTCAATTATCCAGGTCCTGTACGTAGACTACGTTGAATACCCGCTTCGCTTGCTTGAACGCAGACGCCAACAACTAAATTTTGCTCAGGTTGCAACATATTCACTATCTTTTTGTTCGTTTTACCCTGAGGTTAATGTGCAAACCTAAATTAGAAAAGCAGACAAATTGTTATCTGGATGATTTATTTTGGAAAACAAAATGTTTAACTTTAAAAAGTTGGGATAATTACTTTATTTTCCGACTCTGCTCGCACAAGGCATACGTAAGCCGCCGATTCAAGGTGAAATTGATGTATAGAATTCGCCAATTCGAGATCAGTAGGCGTGTTATAATGTAAATAAATTCCAGCAGGTCAACTTCATTTCACAGTTATTAATTATTTCTTTACTTCTAAGCAAAGACTCAATAAAAAATTGATGTTTTTTTCAATTTGATGTTTGTAAATTTTAACTAGAAAGCTGTCTTGCAATTTATAATAACAACAACTTGCATTCTAGGCTAGGTTATAGATTATATTATTAAAGTCACCTACATTTAAACTTCATAAGCATGTCAAAAGTTAGCCCTAAATAGCATTAAGATTATTTTTATAATAATTATTAATTTAATATTAAGTTTATCTATTTGATTTATTCATTCACGTAAGTTTAATTTTTAGCATTATTTTTTGCCCGTACTGGTCTTCCTAGTTCGGGCATATTGTAAAACTGTTACCTCTATTTGAATGTTTTAATCCGTATGTTAATTTTAGCACTAAGAAAATGAATAAAGATGATGTATATATTTTTATTTAAAAAATTAAAGGATCAAAATAACAATTTTAATTGATTCAATATCTTCCTACCTTAGTTTCATTAGGTTAAGTGCTCTGCCTTTGCGTAAGCTCTCTATTTAACCTACCGTGAGCACTAATTTAGTTAGTGTATATTGAACCACTCTGGCAGGGGTAGCGTCGAGCGGAGCGGGCCGCAGCCCCTGTCGATACAACTTGGCCAACTTTCAAATTTGTGGGTTGGCACTTTCTCTACAACTCAGCTCTACATGCACTAATTACAAATTACGCATGCGTGGATAACAAGTTTGTTGTCTATATAAGTACCCACAATTACCAACAATCATAAAAATTGATGGCCTAAAATATTATTCTTTTACAAACAAAATCGTATTTTTTACACTTTTACACACAAAGTTTGGTATGTCACAAAATCGAAATTTATCATTGTTTGTGATAAAGTAGATAAATGAAATAAGTACTAATTTAATTTAGATTGAAACAACAAGGTTTGCCAAATATATATTATATACTTGGCAAATATTGTTGTTTCAATCCTATAGGTACCATCCTCTCTTTCTAGGCAACCTTATCTACAGAAAGGACATGCAATACGTGTGGAACTGACTAAGCCGCGAGTTTCCTCACGATTTTTCCTTCGCTGTATTAGCACATACATTTTACGAATCCAAAAATTTATTGGCTGAAATTTGAACCCACGACCTCCGGATCGGAAGTCGGAGTGCATCCCACTAGGCTACCATAACGGTTAAAGATAAGAGAAAAGAGGTTCTCTTAAATAATGTAGGTCAGTGTCTCGTTATATTGATGGAGCGGGTTTGTGTGTGAGATAGTATTCGCAAAGGTAGGTACGTCTTATAAGTTTGTGTATACAACTGTCCCCAAGGTATTAAGGCTGGAATCGCAATACGCCATGATATCATTCCTTAAATGTACATAAAGGTTTGAAATGGTCAACCTTGAGAAAAAAAATACTTTTCCAAAATATTTTTTATAATAATTATACATACTAAACAAAATAGTAATAATAACAACACCTACATACTACTAGGCCACTGCTGGACATAAGCCAGGAGGAATTAGGATATATCCATAATCGCCACGCTGCGCTGGGCTTGCGAGTTTGGGATCGCAGGGCACAGTTTCTCGCACCGCTGCTGCCCGTCCGCAGCCAGGGGATCAAGCAATCAGCTAGCTGCCAGAACCCTGTTTGTTAGTTAGCAAGCTACATCACGGACTGTTGAGTTTGGCCAAAGATAGAGGTTTGAACCCCTTGCACCCCCAATTCAATATTACCTATCGTAAGAAAAATCCAACATTCAATTTTAATTTAAAATTCTGGAATGTGGCTTATGATGGGAATAAAGGCCATATCTATCCATAGGGTAAGAGAGTTGGCAGCACCGACGATAGCTCTGCCCACGCTCATGAATATTGTACAAGCACGTGCCGAGTCCTACAGATTCCACGCCTGTATCCCAGCTTTATACACACCTTTATAACACTATTTTTAAGAAAAGCTAAGAAGGTTACACACTACACAGTAAAACTTCTGAACAGAAAAAAATACTACCTAGTTTAAGACAAAAATGCCAAATGTATTCCGGAATTCGTTTGTTTGATTTTGTTTACTGAAATGAAATGAAATGATTTATTTTGCCTGAAGTATGGTACAATAATGGTCTTATAATAATATTTATGATTAGCGCTTTCACATACTTCACTGTATACACAGCATGCAAAAAAGTAAAGAATAATAACTAAAGAAAATTACATTGATTCTATACCTACATAAAATAATACTGGCAATTGAATATAGGGTGGGTGATAATATCGCACAAAATCGGGCTCTGATTTTGAAATGATTTTTTCCTCACCAACGTTCTAAGCTCTGAAACGCATCTTGGTACTCGGATAAACGGTACCAACTGAATCCGCTGAATACTTTTTTTTAGTGCGAAGGACCAACAAACCACTTCACTTTTCATATCTTCACGTCCACACAAGCTTTCACCTTTGTTATAATATTAGGTAGATACTAGTTTATGCCGGCGCCTACGTTTGCGTTAAAATTTATTTTTATCATACTCATTTATTTCACCATATGAACATAAAGTACATTTGGTTATGTCAATTTTTAAAATAAGTTACACATAAAAGAACTTAAACCAAAGAATATAACTACATATCATAGCCGTAAGACAGACAAGCCAATGTTTGACGTTTGTATCCCATGGGAACAGTTTTTCTTGTATTTTTTTACTGGAATTAAGGTACCCTATGTCCATAAGTAATCTAACTATGTCCTATAAATATGTTTCGTGGACGAAATAAGTACTTATATCACAAAACTGGACTGATGTAGCCATAGAAAGCGATGGAAAGAACTGGAGGAGGCCTTTACCTGAGAGGGGGAACTAATAAATATAAATCTACTAACTAATATTTTATTTTTTATTTTTTCTTTATTCAAAAGACCAACAGCTACAAAGATACTTGATACTAAAAATAAGCTATTTATTAATAAAACAGCCAATTACAGGTCTTTCTACATAGTACAGTAAATGCATAAAGCATTGCTATTTCCTACACGAAATTAGGAAAATCATATAATATGAAGTGATATAATAATATAAGTTCCTCCAGAAATCACGAAATCACGAAATCATAATAAATGCATGATTTTACAATTATATTACAAAAAAAAAATTGAATACTATTTTTAATTTTAATTTTATTTAAATTTTAATATTGTACAGAATTTTAAATTGATTTAAAATTTTAATATTATTTGACTAAAATTTTAATATTGGTTTAAAATTTTAATTTCAATTTTCTTTACAATTTTCAATTTTACTTAACTTTCATTTTAATTTGAAGAAATTTTTATGCATGACATGTAATAAATGAAATAATAATAGGTTACGGAGTAAAAAGACTTTTTTATTTTATTTTATTTTATGTCCTAAATATATATGTTAGGAATATATAGTAATATATATATATATATATATATATCATCATTTAGTCAGGTTTAAGCTTGTCTCTGACTAATTTAATCCTCGTACCCTATGACACTACGTTATGGGTAAAGTTTGGTTTAGGAAATCAAAGCACTATATAACCAATTTCCATGAGCATTTGCTGACTGAACAATTTATTGCTCGGTGTTTCTCCGAAGGATAAAATCCGCAACGAGACTATCCAACATAGATCTAAAGTTGTCGACTTAGCTCAGAGAATTAGCAAGTTGAAGTGACAGTGGGTTGGTCATATCTTCGTGGAGAGTTCTTAAGTGGAGACTGTGGCTCGGCACTAAGTGTAGGACACCCTCCAGCCACGTAGACCAGTAACGATTTGCGAAAGGCTGCTAATAGAAGCTGAAGCCGTCGAGCTCAGGACAGCGCGCAATGGCCTTCATTAGGGTAGGCCTATGTCCGGCTGTGGACTGCTATAGACTGATGATGATTATGATAATGGTGCTAATCATTTATTGGAAGGAAGGACTAGACAAGAATAATAGTGTCGTATAAAAAGCTTCAGAAGACAGTAGCGAGATGGGTAGATGACATAGTACGCGTCGCCGGAAGTTCATGGAAACTACTAGCACAAGGTCGGTGGATGGATGGCGCTAACTTCGTGAGGCCAGTAGTGGATGAAGTCGGGCTATGGATAATGATGATGATGATGATGATGATGATGATGATGATGATTTAAAAATTTCATTAAGTTATTGAAATGATAACACATAACGGATAAATTATCTTTACAACTGATTGAATAATTTGTGTATTAAGATGAGGTACCAAGCTTTAGTAAAAGTCTCCTTTACCTTAAAATTAAGTGACAAAAATATTACACGTATATTTAAAAACGCTTCAAAAATGTATTAATGACGTTACATATCCCGGGTCTGTGTTCAGTGACCGACAATCGGTCACTAGTACATAACATATTTTTCTTGATGAAAACACGAAGCTGTGTACACTGTACAGTGCTACAAGTATAACTTGGCGAGGCAGTGTCTGTTTTTCCATTGTCTTAAGACCCTAACGGCTTCAAAAAGAGAGTTACTAGGCATCTTCTGCAAAAGCTCCTCCCATCGTCAACCTCATCCTTACCCACGCAAGCCTGGAGGTCAAGAGCTGGCCCATAGTAAATAAAAAATAATCATAAAAAAGGCAGTGCGCCACAGTGCTTCAAATCAGAAAATGAATTTACTTCAATTACGGTTTCTCTTCAACCACTTTAAATCACATTCGGCATTTTAAAACCCAAACGATTCGCAGATTTATCACAATTTTTCTGTCCGTAAAATAACACGCTTTTAACACACAGTTCTAGTTTTAGTTCCTAAAACGCCACTGCCAACTTGTACTTGTGGCACAGTAACTACAGAGCTATAGAGGCTTACGTAAAACATTGTCAGAAACAATAACAAAGGTCTCACTAATAATAGGAGGAAAAGCAAGACGCCACGCATTGTTCCACACGTTAGCTATCATTGGGACGGTCGGGACGTTGTCTTAGATATTAGCGTTACAATCAATCACGGGTGTGTCTGTGACACGCTCCTAATTAGGAGCAAACCTTGGAGACAGACTTGCTTTCCATGGTTTCACATTTTACGAATCCAAAAATTTATTGGCTGAAATTTGAACCCACGACCTCCGGATCGGAAGTCGGAGTGCATCCCACTAGGCTACCATAACGGTTAAAGATAAGAGAAAAGAGGTTCTCTTAAATAATGTAGGTCAGTGTCTCGTTATATTGATGGAGCGGGTTTGTGTGTGAGATAGTATTCGCAAAGGTAGGTACGTCTTATAAGTTTGTGTATACAACTGTCCCCAAGGTATTAAGGCTGGAATCGCAATACGCCATGATATCATTCCTTAAATGTACATAAAGGTTTGAAATGGTCAACCTTGAGAAAAAAAATACTTTTCCAAAATATTTTTTATAATAATTATACATACTAAACAAAATAGTAATAATAACAACACCTACATACTACTAGGCCACTGCTGGACATAAGCCAGGAGGAATTAGGATATATCCATAATCGCCACGCTGCGCTGGGCTTGCGAGTTTGGGATCGCAGGGCACAGTTTCTCGCACCGCTGCTGCCCGTCCGCAGCCAGGGGATCAAGCAATCAGCTAGCTGCCAGAACCCTGTTTGTTAGTTAGCAAGCTACATCACGGACTGTTGAGTTTGGCCAAAGATAGAGGTTTGAACCCCTTGCACCCCCAATTCAATATTACCTATCGTAAGAAAAATCCAACATTCAATTTTAATTTAAAATTCTGGAATGTGGCTTATGATGGGAATAAAGGCCATATCTATCCATAGGGTAAGAGAGTTGGCAGCACCGACGATAGCTCTGCCCACGCTCATGAATATTGTACAAGCACGTGCCGAGTCCTACAGATTCCACGCCTGTATCCCAGCTTTATACACACCTTTATAACACTATTTTTAAGAAAAGCTAAGAAGGTTACACACTACACAGTAAAACTTCTGAACAGAAAAAAATACTACCTAGTTTAAGACAAAAATGCCAAATGTATTCCGGAATTCGTTTGTTTGATTTTGTTTACTGAAATGAAATGAAATGATTTATTTTGCCTGAAGTATGGTACAATAATGGTCTTATAATAATATTTATGATTAGCGCTTTCACATACTTCACTGTATACACAGCATGCAAAAAAGTAAAGAATAATAACTAAAGAAAATTACATTGATTCTATACCTACATAAAATAATACTGGCAATTGAATATAGGGTGGGTGATAATATCGCACAAAATCGGGCTCTGATTTTGAAATGATTTTTTCCTCACCAACGTTCTAAGCTCTGAAACGCATCTTGGTACTCGGATAAACGGTACCAACTGAATCCGCTGAATACTTTTTTTTAGTGCGAAGGACCAACAAACCACTTCACTTTTCATATCTTCACGTCCACACAAGCTTTCACCTTTGTTATAATATTAGGTAGATACTAGTTTATGCCGGCGCCTACGTTTGCGTTAAAATTTATTTTTATCATACTCATTTATTTCACCATATGAACATAAAGTACATTTGGTTATGTCAATTTTTAAAATAAGTTACACATAAAAGAACTTAAACCAAAGAATATAACTACATATCATAGCCGTAAGACAGACAAGCCAATGTTTGACGTTTGTATCCCATGGGAACAGTTTTTCTTGTATTTTTTTACTGGAATTAAGGTACCCTATGTCCATAAGTAATCTAACTATGTCCTATAAATATGTTTCGTGGACGAAATAAGTACTTATATCACAAAACTGGACTGATGTAGCCATAGAAAGCGATGGAAAGAACTGGAGGAGGCCTTTACCTGAGAGGGGGAACTAATAAATATAAATCTACTAACTAATATTTTATTTTTTATTTTTTCTTTATTCAAAAGACCAACAGCTACAAAGATACTTGATACTAAAAATAAGCTATTTAGTAATAAAACAGCCAATTACAGGTCTTTCTACATAGTACAGTAAATGCATAAAGCATTGCTATTTCCTACACGAAATTAGGAAAATCATATAATATGAAGTGATATAATAATATAAGTTCCTCCAGAAATCACGAAATCACGAAATCATAATAAATGCATGATTTTACAATTATATTACAAAAAAAAAATTGAATACTATTTTTAATTTTAATTTTATTTAAATTTTAATATTGTACAGAATTTTAAATTGATTTAAAATTTTAATATTATTTGACTAAAATTTTAATATTGGTTTAAAATTTTAATTTCAATTTTCTTTACAATTTTCAATTTTACTTAACTTTCATTTTAATTTGAAGAAATTTTTATGCATGACATGTAATAAATGAAATAATAATAGGTTACGGAGTAAAAAGACTTTTTTATTTTATTTTATTTTATGTCCTAAATATATATGTTAGGAATATATAGTAATATATATATATATATATATATATCATCATTTAGTCAGGTTTAAGCTTGTCTCTGACTAATTTAATCCTCGTACCCTATGACACTACGTTATGGGTAAAGTTTGGTTTAGGAAATCAAAGCACTATATAACCAATTTCCATGAGCATTTGCTGACTGAACAATTTATTGCTCGGTGTTTCTCCGAAGGATAAAATCCGCAACGAGACTATCCAACATAGATCTAAAGTTGTCGACTTAGCTCAGAGAATTAGCAAGTTGAAGTGACAGTGGGTTGGTCATATCTTCGTGGAGAGTTCTTAAGTGGAGACTGTGGCTCGGCACTAAGTGTAGGACACCCTCCAGCCACGTAGACCAGTAACGATTTGCGAAAGGCTGCTAATAGAAGCTGAAGCCGTCGAGCTCAGGACAGCGCGCAATGGCCTTCATTAGGGTAGGCCTATGTCCGGCTGTGGACTGCTATAGACTGATGATGATTATGATAATGGTGCTAATCATTTATTGGAAGGAAGGACTAGACAAGAATAATAGTGTCGTATAAAAAGCTTCAGAAGACAGTAGCGAGATGGGTAGATGACATAGTACGCGTCGCCGGAAGTTCATGGAAACTACTAGCACAAGGTCGGTGGATGGATGGCGCTAACTTCGTGAGGCCAGTAGTGGATGAAGTCGGGCTATGGATAATGATGATGATGATGATGATGATGATGATGATGATGATTTAAAAATTTCATTAAGTTATTGAAATGATAACACATAACGGATAAATTATCTTTACAACTGATTGAATAATTTGTGTATTAAGATGAGGTACCAAGCTTTAGTAAAAGTCTCCTTTACCTTAAAATTAAGTGACAAAAATATTACACGTATATTTAAAAACGCTTCAAAAATGTATTAATGACGTTACATATCCCGGGTCTGTGTTCAGTGACCGACAATCGGTCACTAGTACATAACATATTTTTCTTGATGAAAACACGAAGCTGTGTACACTGTACAGTGCTACAAGTATAACTTGGCGAGGCAGTGTCTGTTTTTCCATTGTCTTAAGACCCTAACGGCTTCAAAAAGAGAGTTACTAGGCATCTTCTGCAAAAGCTCCTCCCATCGTCAACCTCATCCTTACCCACGCAAGCCTGGAGGTCAAGAGCTGGCCCATAGTAAATAAAAAATAATCATAAAAAAGGCAGTGCGCCACAGTGCTTCAAATCAGAAAATGAATTTACTTCAATTACGGTTTCTCTTCAACCACTTTAAATCACATTCGGCATTTTAAAACCCAAACGATTCGCAGATTTATCACAATTTTTCCGTCCGTAAAATAACACGCTTTTAACACACAGTTCTAGTTTTAGTTCCTAAAACGCCACTGCCAACTTGTACTTGTGGCACAGTAACTACAGAGCTATAGAGGCTTACGTAAAACATTGTCAGAAACAATAACAAAGGTCTCACTAATAATAGGAGGAAAAGCAAGACGCCACGCATTGTTCCACACGTTAGCTATCATTGGGACGGTCGGGACGTTGTCTTAGATATTAGCGTTACAATCAATCACGGGTGTGTCTGTGACACGCTCCTAATTAGGAGCAAACCTTGGAGACAGACTTGCTTTCCATGGTTTCACATTTTACGAATCCAAAAATTTATTGGCTGAAATTTGAACCCACGACCTCCGGATCGGAAGTCGGAGTGCATCCCACTAGGCTACCATAACGGTTAAAGATAAGAGAAAAGAGGTTCTCTTAAATAATGTAGGTCAGTGTCTCGTTATATTGATGGAGCGGGTTTGTGTGTGAGATAGTATTCGCAAAGGTAGGTACGTCTTATAAGTTTGTGTATACAACTGTCCCCAAGGTATTAAGGCTGGAATCGCAATACGCCATGATATCATTCCTTAAATGTACATAAAGGTTTGAAATGGTCAACCTTGAGAAAAAAAATACTTTTCCAAAATATTTTTTATAATAATTATACATACTAAACAAAATAGTAATAATAACAACACCTACATACTACTAGGCCACTGCTGGACATAAGCCAGGAGGAATTAGGATATATCCATAATCGCCACGCTGCGCTGGGCTTGCGAGTTTGGGATCGCAGGGCACAGTTTCTCGCACCGCTGCTGCCCGTCCGCAGCCAGGGGATCAAGCAATCAGCTAGCTGCCAGAACCCTGTTTGTTAGTTAGCAAGCTACATCACGGACTGTTGAGTTTGGCCAAAGATAGAGGTTTGAACCCCTTGCACCCCCAATTCAATATTACCTATCGTAAGAAAAATCCAACATTCAATTTTAATTTAAAATTCTGGAATGTGGCTTATGATGGGAATAAAGGCCATATCTATCCATAGGGTAAGAGAGTTGGCAGCACCGACGATAGCTCTGCCCACGCTCATGAATATTGTACAAGCACGTGCCGAGTCCTACAGATTCCACGCCTGTATCCCAGCTTTATACACACCTTTATAACACTATTTTTAAGAAAAGCTAAGAAGGTTACACACTACACAGTAAAACTTCTGAACAGAAAAAAATACTACCTAGTTTAAGACAAAAATGCCAAATGTATTCCGGAATTCGTTTGTTTGATTTTGTTTACTGAAATGAAATGAAATGATTTATTTTGCCTGAAGTATGGTACAATAATGGTCTTATAATAATATTTATGATTAGCGCTTTCACATACTTCACTGTATACACAGCATGCAAAAAAGTAAAGAATAATAACTAAAGAAAATTACATTGATTCTATACCTACATAAAATAATACTGGCAATTGAATATAGGGTGGGTGATAATATCGCACAAAATCGGGCTCTGATTTTGAAATGATTTTTTCCTCACCAACGTTCTAAGCTCTGAAACGCATCTTGGTACTCGGATAAACGGTACCAACTGAATCCGCTGAATACTTTTTTTTAGTGCGAAGGACCAACAAACCACTTCACTTTTCATATCTTCACGTCCACACAAGCTTTCACCTTTGTTATAATATTAGGTAGGTAGGTTTATGCCGGCGCCTACGTTTGCGTTAAAATTTATTTTTATCATACTCATTTATTTCACCATATGAACATAAAGTACATTTGGTTATGTCAATTTTTAAAATAAGTTACACATAAAAGAACTTAAACCAAAGAATATAACTACATATCATAGCCGTAAGACAGACAAGCCAATGTTTGACGTTTGTATCCCATGGGAACAGTTTTTCTTGTATTTTTTTACTGGAATTAAGGTACCCTATGTCCATAAGTAATCTAACTATGTCCTATAAATATGTTTCGTGGACGAAATAAGTACTTATATCACAAAACTGGACTGATGTAGCCATAGAAAGCGATGGAAAGAACTGGAGGAGGCCTTTACCTGAGAGGGGGAACTAATAAATATAAATCTACTAACTAATATTTTATTTTTTATTTTTTCTTTATTCAAAAGACCAACAGCTACAAAGATACTTGATACTAAAAATAAGCTATTTATTAATAAAACAGCCAATTACAGGTCTTTCTACATAGTACAGTAAATGCATAAAGCATTGCTATTTCCTACACGAAATTAGGAAAATCATATAATATGAAGTGATATAATAATATAAGTTCCTCCAGAAATCACGAAATCACGAAATCATAATAAATGCATGATTTTACAATTATATTACAAAAAAAAAATTGAATACTATTTTTAATTTTAATTTTATTTAAATTTTAATATTGTACAGAATTTTAAATTGATTTAAAATTTTAATATTATTTGACTAAAATTTTAATATTGGTTTAAAATTTTAATTTCAATTTTCTTTACAATTTTCAATTTTACTTAACTTTCATTTTAATTTGAAGAAATTTTTATGCATGACATGTAATAAATGAAATAATAATAGGTTACGGAGTAAAAAGACTTTTTTATTTTATTTTATTTTATGTCCTAAATATATATGTTAGGAATATATAGTAATATATATATATATATATATATATATATCATCATTTAGTCAGGTTTAAGCTTGTCTCTGACTAATTTAATCCTCGTACCCTATGACACTACGTTATGGGTAAAGTTTGGTTTAGGAAATCAAAGCACTATATAACCAATTTCCATTAGCATTTGCTGACTGAACAATTTATTGCTCGGTGTTTCTCCGAAGGATAAAATCCGCAACGAGACTATCCAACATAGATCTAAAGTTGTCGACTTAGCTCAGAGAATTAGCAAGTTGAAGTGACAGTGGGTTGGTCATATCTTCGTGGAGAGTTCTTAAGTGGAGACTGTGGCTCGGCACTAAGTGTAGGACACCCTCCAGCCACGTAGACCAGTAACGATTTGCGAAAGGCTGCTAATAGAAGCTGAAGCCGTCGAGCTCAGGACAGCGCGCAATGGCCTTCATTAGGGTAGGCCTATGTCCGGCTGTGGACTGCTATAGACTGATGATGATTATGATAATGGTGCTAATCATTTATTGGAAGGAAGGACTAGACAAGAATAATAGTGTCGTATAAAAAGCTTCAGAAGACAGTAGCGAGATGGGTAGATGACATAGTACGCGTCGCCGGAAGTTCATGGAAACTACTAGCACAAGGTCGGTGGATGGATGGCGCTAACTTCGTGAGGCCAGTAGTGGATGAAGTCGGGCTATGGATAATGATGATGATGATGATGATGATGATGATGATGATGATTTAAAAATTTCATTAAGTTATTGAAATGATAACACATAACGGATAAATTATCTTTACAACTGATTGAATAATTTGTGTATTAAGATGAGGTACCAAGCTTTAGTAAAAGTCTCCTTTACCTTAAAATTAAGTGACAAAAATATTACACGTATATTTAAAAACGCTTCAAAAATGTATTAATGACGTTACATATCCCGGGTCTGTGTTCAGTGACCGACAATCGGTCACTAGTACATAACATATTTTTCTTGATGAAAACACGAAGCTGTGTACACTGTACAGTGCTACAAGTATAACTTGGCGAGGCAGTGTCTGTTTTTCCATTGTCTTAAGACCCTAACGGCTTCAAAAAGAGAGTTACTAGGCATCTTCTGCAAAAGCTCCTCCCATCGTCAACCTCATCCTTACCCACGCAAGCCTGGAGGTCAAGAGCTGGCCCATAGTAAATAAAAAATAATCATAAAAAAGGCAGTGCGCCACAGTGCTTCAAATCAGAAAATGAATTTACTTCAATTACGGTTTCTCTTCAACCACTTTAAATCACATTCGGCATTTTAAAACCCAAACGATTCGCAGATTTATCACAATTTTTCTGTCCGTAAAATAACACGCTTTTAACACACAGTTCTAGTTTTAGTTCCTAAAACGCCACTGCCAACTTGTACTTGTGGCACAGTAACTACAGAGCTATAGAGGCTTACGTAAAACATTGTCAGAAACAATAACAAAGGTCTCACTAATAATAGGAGGAAAAGCAAGACGCCACGCATTGTTCCACACGTTAGCTATCATTGGGACGGTCGGGACGTTGTCTTAGATATTAGCGTTACAATCAATCACGGGTGTGTCTGTGACACGCTCCTAATTAGGAGCAAACCTTGGAGACAGACTTGCTTTCCATGGAGGGCATATTCTCGGAACACGATATTTTGGACAAAAATGTACAAGGATGAACTTTTTTATATCTTGCACGCTTAAAATAAAGTGTACATTCTTCATACAAGCATTCATAACATAAACATACATTCTAAATATCAGTTTCTCTATTATTCCTAAGGTTGACTGGAAGAGATCAAGCGATAAGACTGCCGATTGTATTTTCATGGTCTCTTGAAGTTTTTGTCCGTTCTGTTCTATATGTTTTAGTTTGTGTGTAGTTTTCTATCTATCTATCTATTATTGTATGTGATATTCGAAGTAGTTCATGACTGTGCATACACCTACTTTCCTGATATTAATCACTGAATGGGCATTAACTTGTTTAGATAGGTTCCACTTCTATCGTAAATTAACAAATTTTTAGCCAACAATAGCCAAACGCAAGAAGTTGCGGGTTCGATTCCGACTGGGGGACAAATGTCCGCTTGATCTGTAGACATTTGTTTCGAGTCTGGGTTTTGAGGTAATAGATACTCATAGTTCCTGATACCCACGATACGCGAGAGTATCCTCGTACTGGGTCAAGGTTATGTATGTGACGATTAGGTGTACGGTATGTTATTTACTACGATTAACAAATGGTGGCTTAATGAAAGTGTACGAATTAAACAAAACAAAGGGTTTGAACCGGCCGAAGCACGAATATGTTGATAAGTCACATGTCAAAATATTCGTGCTTTGGCCTCAGTTACGTGCCAAAATCGTCTTTACTAAGACCAGCCTACATTTTCTGGTCAGTATGGTGACCCAAATTGCTAGCTCGCCTTCAGATACATTATTAGCCTCACAGTCAATCACAGCTGCGCCAGTGACAAGCTTATAATTAGAAGCAAACCTCGGAGATCGGTATGGAGCCTCGACGGCACCGACCTAGATAGTCAACAATTATTTGACTAAGTTAATATTTGGATTTAGTAAATCTATTCAGCGGTTCGCGTCTTCGTAAATTGGACTAGGTGATGGTTTTATTGGGAAAATAAAGTATGATTTATAGGTACTTATTTGTACTAGTGGCCTTAAATAAGGTACTACATTACATATCGCATTTTGTACTTAGGTACCTATATAATATTCTAGGGACTTAGCATTACCTACATATAATAATGATTTGAGACCCTACATAGGAATAAAAAAGTAACCTTTCAGAAGAAACGTTCTATGAAGGGAAACTTTAAAGGAAATCTACCCCATTTAATATAAGTGCATGGGCACCGCCAGGATTTTCTCAGGGAGGTGCATTTACACATTATACCTAATAGGTACTCTACTCCCGCAAAAAACGTGCGCAAAAAAAATCGCCTGTACCCTTAGAAGTGCCTCTGTAAAGGGAACCGCGCGCAGCCCGCGGGTGCCCCCTTTTGACGCGTCGGAATTTTGCCTAAAATTTGTTATGAGTGACATAAAACGTTTTCTGTACATGTTTCGCTTACATATGCTTATAAGTCAAAGTTAAAGTCACATGTACTTATAAGTTAATAAAAAACAAGCAACAAGGGGGTGCAAGCGCACCCCCTTGCACCCAACTGCCGGCGCCTATGTATAAGTATTTGATCATAATTGAGTACCTAGTTACAATACAATGAGAAATAATCTAGGGGAGAAAAGAAATATTACAATGTATCGGGTTGAAACGAAAAAAAATAGTCACTTCGTATCTCGACCTTATTGTATGTAAAGTACTATAATCGCAATCATGTTATAAATTATATAAAGCAGGTATATACTTACTAGGTATTATTTTCTTATTTCTTATTTTCTCCAACTCCCTCAAAAATAATGTAATAGTTAATAATAAACTTTGTAAAAAACAAGGCTTTAAAAAAACAAAGCTCTGTTTGGTCACGTTACGAATTGGTGAAAATTCAAATTTAAAAAATTGGCGTTTCAAAGTGTACTATGTGCTTATTGTATAAACTTATTTTGATTTTTACTATAAATATAAATTAATTGCAAATCAAAATACAATCATTTGTCTCGCGGCGGGAATCGAACCCTCAACCTTCTATGTCTCAAACGAGCCTTCGCCTACTACGCCACAGAGGTCGTGTTTAGGAGGTATGTTTCTGGCATAGTGATGGGGTGCACTCAAAAATTATTTCCTGAAATGACAACTCTTGAAGCGGTGCAATGGGGAAACCCCTCTACGCAGTCGCAGTCGTGGGCATGAACTAACTACTCAACAATAAAATTAATTAAAGAGAAGAAATTGCGATCAAATTATTATTTTACAGAATGAAGACTCGTCAGTGTCGAAACTGGGCTGAGTCAGGGTCATTTAAACCGACACAACCATGGAATTACTACTGTACTAACGAACAAGGGAATGCGCTCTTTGAACAAAGGGCCTAATGTATTCTCCCAAAAGGTGGTTGTGTCTCGTTTCCTCTTCAGTGTCACACAAAAGAAGAAACGAGACACTACTTATTGAGAAAAATCAGACACAGATATTTTGTTCAAAGCGCGCACTCCCCTACAAAAACTCCTCGGACACTTGTTCTTATTTTTTTATTTATGGCCTCTGTGGTCTCCTTGGACACAACTAAACCACAAATAGAATTACATTGACGTTTATTTCATTATTTCAATTAATTTAATTACATAATTATTTTTATTTTTTTAATTTTTTCGTACAACTTTGTACTTGCAATTAAAGTATGGGTAAGCCAATTTGCCATTTTTGTATAGTTAAAAGAAGAAAAGTTTGAAGGTAGTAGAGTTCTTTGTGAAGGGCTCGTCCGGGGAGGTACTGCCACCATGTCTATTTCTGCCGTGAAGCAGCCGTGCTGTGTTTCGGTTTGAAGGGTATGGTTGCCGGTGAAATTACAGGCACAAGATCTTCATCTTCATGCCTCCAGTTGATGGACGTAGTGCGTTGCATCGTAGAGCACGTTCCGGAAAAACGTGATGTACGATGCAATGCTTTGTGATAGGTAATGGTTACTACTTAACATCAGGTGGACCATGTGCTTGTTCCATCTTCAAGTAGTATAAAAAAAAGAGGTTCCATGAGATAATCAAAGAGATCTTATTCACTGCGTTGTTTATAACAGTGTTTTTACATAGCAAAGGTTTTTCCCTTATATTCTCTAAAAACTAACATTTTGATGCTATCCTACTCTGAGAGCCTAGTACTGCTAGTATTATCAGCTCTAAAAATCATCATCATCATTACATAAGCCTGTAGCAGTCCACTGCTGGTCATAGGCCTCCCCTAATGAGCACCATTGTGCCCTGTACTGAGGTCGACGCATGCAGCTTCTACCAGCAGCCTTTCGCTGATAGGCACTCCACTTGGCCAGACTGCGTCCTACACTACGTTTGCCGAGCCGCGGTTTCCACTCAAGAGCTTGTATACTCCAACGGTTATCGGTTCTTCGGCAGATATGGCCAGCCCACTGCCACTTCAGCTTTGTATCTCTCAGCTATGTCAACAACTTTAGTTCTATGTCAGATATACTCGTTACGGATTTTATCCTTCAGAGAAACTCTAAGCATAGCTCGTTGAGCGACTTTAAACTGGTGGACTAGCCGTACTGTGAGTGTCTATGTTTCAGCTTCATATGTCATGACGGGTAGGACGCGCTGATTGAAAACTTTCATTTTTAAACATGGCGGTATGGATGACGAGAAATAAAATATTGATACCTAATTTGTTAGCAACATAAATAGTTGTTTTTTAAGAACTATTTAAATATAATAAGAATGTCTCGAACCAGGTTAACACCATTGCTCTTCTCATTCTTGAAATACGAAGAGCGTTGGCTCGTGAATCTCCTTAATTACCAACAATGTCGAAATTAAGCTTTTAATGAGTTTTAATTATCAAGTTTTAGGCGTAGCGTGAAATCACCTAACGATTTTACTGGTGATAATTATCTTAGTAAACAAGAATTATGCCATATAGCTGTTGCCATGTACTTACTTTCGTGTAGACTTTATACATGTTTGCACTACATAGGTACTGAGTCCTATGAATCATACTAATAAATGTGGATGTGGTGTGAGTATGTTTGTTTCCACTCAACTCCGTAACGGCTAAACGGATTTGGTTGAAACTAGGCTTAAACATAGTTTTTGACCTGGATTAATACTTAGGTTTTTCATCCCGGTACCATGAATAAAACATTTTTTTAGGTAAAAAACTTTTAAATTAAAAGCACATTATGAATCCATGAAAAATTATATAATACAAAAAAGCATACAAGAGAGGATACCAAAGTAACAGAGTTTTAATCGGCATTTATCTATGGCATTTAACATTCTGCTGTCAAACATGGTTGTGAAATACATATCCAAATCCTAATAATACTATAAATGCGAAAATTTATGAGTATGGATTTATGGATGAATGGATGAATGTTTATTACTCTTTCACGCAAAAATTACTGAACGGATTTAGATGAAACTTGGAATATACATAGTTTGTGACCTGGATTAACACATAGGGTACTAGGTTTTTATGCCGGTACCAGGCGAGTGAAGCCGCGGGCGCAAGCTAGTTATTTATAAATTACAATACATTGGTAAAATACACAGGTATAGTTAAGGTCTACCCTTATCAACAAGCTATTACAATTTGAATGCTGAAACAGAGCCAACATACGAATATGGGTCACAGGATTTGGCGCAAGTGAAGCCGGGTTTGGAGGTGTAGTGCAGCTTTATACAGGGGGATCTACTCCGCTTAAATCTCTCGACGTGGTCTGAAAAACAATATATATACAACAACTATAATTTTTTGTACTAATATAATTTACTATCTTGTTTTTTTAGGTTAATTAATTTTGTTAGGTGTGTGTTAGGTTAACCATAAACTGTTAAATTAAATTATTATGATGTATGTGTGCTTATGTAGTAAATAAATGTCTGTCTATAAACAAAACTTTATATTAATTCACAGCTATTTTCGCAGTAGGTATAGAAAAATGGACACTTTTCGTTTCATCAACACCATCCTATTCAGGCCACATAGACCTTCCCTTTACGAATCCACATCCACAAGTGCCCATAATCCACATTCTGGGCTGTTGGACTTCCTGGCGATTTGGGGATCCCAGACTGACTTAATAGTTACTTCATACATACATCATCAGCCTATAGCAGTCAATTGCTGGACATAGGCCTCCCCTAATGAGGGCCATTGCGCCTTGTTCTGAGCTCGACGCATCCCGTGGCCGCCGACGGGCAACAGCGTCGGCGGTACAAGAAGCTGTGCTCTGCGATCTCCAACCCGCATGCCCAGCGTGGAGATTATAGGCATAACTCCTTTTATTGGGGGAGGAATATGTCCAGCAGTGGACTCAAATAGGCTGTAGATAAACCGACTTCAGAAAAATGAGGAGGTTCTCAATTCGGCTGTATTTTTTTTCATATTTTTTTTAACAATCATTTTGGGATATGACCATGAAAATATGAATACTACTTACCTACCTACTTAGGTAGTATGTAGGGGGTAGATAAGGCTAAAAACTAATATTCAAAGTAATTATACCCAGTGACTGTCACCGATTATATATATGTCACAGAGTATATATACCACAAAAACATTCAATAGTAATTATTTCAATCGGTCATAATTTATTTATTTAAAATTCAAACATGACAAAAGTCCGCACTGAATATGGACAAATTAGTAGCAATTTGCTTTTACCGGCCGTTTTGGACCGAACGTGAATATCCAATGAGTCAAAATGAGTCAAGCCGCCCATTTGGATCACTCCCCGTCTATGGAAATCATTTCAAAATTAATGCTCGTGGTTTTAGTCTGAAAGCTGTTAATTACTGCAGGTATTTCAGTTAATGTTTGTATTATCTAAGAGTTCCTACCATAAAGGTGTTATAGGAACAGAAAAAAGTTTCTATTCCACCTCTTCGGTTCCAACATGTTCATAAGGAAGGTCAGTTTAAATAATTATTATTTGACTCTATTTATTTTTCTAGATTTTAAGAACTTTTGTTTATTCATGCAAATAAATGATTGATTGATTGATTGTAGCACGTAGACTCGAGCACCGCTGCCTACCAAGTATTCACATAATTCTACCCTTTATCTATGATTTATTCAATGCAATACTAGCTGACCCGTTTGCAACTTTGATTTCGTGTATTTTCTTTCTCGTTTATGTTTCCCAAAAAAGAGTTTTTATTTTTTTGTGTGGAACTCCTAACCTATGGACTTTTTCATGGAGATATTACATTTTTCATGGCTAATCTATCTAATTTAATGAGCTCGCTGGATCTCGCTGCTTCACAAAAGTCTACATTCCCTCTTTCCACAGATTCCTGACTAGTATGCAGTGTAACGGGATTCATAATAAACTGATTTTATATACCCATCATACGTAAAAAACTCAAATAAATACTTACTAACCGAGCAGTGCGACTCATCTGCGAGTTGTAGGCAATTTAATATAGTTTGATGAGCGGCATACGCATGTCATGCATGAGTCACGTTACAAGAAGAATGTTAGATATGAATGTGGATTGATGTGCTGGCAGAGGTCGGCCGAAGAAAAGATGGATGCATTGTGCGAAAGATATATGAGTAAGAAGTGAGTGTTGAGGTGACGGCTGATAAAAGGAAATGGAAGAGGAAAACATGTTGTGCTGACCCCACTTAGAGTAGGACATGTACAAGGAGATGATGATGATTAAAATGATAATGTCACTAGTGGGTACACCGCGGTTTCGTCCATGTAGAGATTTTTCCTGCTAATTTTTTAAAGTATTTATTTCTTAGTAAACTAACCTTCTTTGCAGGATGACCTCTAATGCGCAGTGGGTGAAATTCCACTTGAGATGCGAGCGGTTGCGGCTTAAATTCCCGCCGCAACAGATCTTTGTAAGATTTTCAAATAATATTTATTATAGTATTGTCTGTGTTTTCTATGTATGATAAGTATTTATTATACATATAAAATACCCAGACCTGAGACAAATATCTTCTTATATCTGACATCGCAATACATTCGTAATGCGATATCAGTCATGTGGTTCCCGTAATACAAGCTCTTCTTAATTAGGGACTATGATTATGTTTGATAATGTCCAGCATTATTTATTTATTTGCATAGTGTAGGACCTACAATTCGGCTGCACCCTACAATTCGGCTTGGAGAAGCCGTATAGCACTAAAATCCAACACTACGTGCCAACGCCTAAACCACGCCACATTGATTCCAGTGGAAGACAGGGCACAAATGAAAACAAAAAGCATAAATCCTGTAGGACATTATAATAGTTGGCCGGGAAACTTATGCCATTGAGAGGGACACCGTACAACGTCTTGGTTGTCTTGGGCAGATTGAATACATCTGAACAGTGCTGTACTAGTTATAAAATTAACGGAACTAACGGAATTCACGAGATTTTATTGAAATTGTATATTGAGTTGCTTTTCATACTGAGTACTTAGTCTAGTTACAAACTTATTATAACACAATATACTACGTTTTATAAGCCTTTGTCTGTCTTCAGTTTAGTGTTCAAACATAAAGGCAACATGAATTTTAACATAGAACTGTTAATTAAATACGTTCGTTGAATGATTATGAATTATTATTACAACCACTTCAGTATAATTAAGGCTGACTATTTGATGAAATGGTTATAATAATATATTTTATGAATAATTGGCCAGCTATATGACCATATTGTTTGAACGTCAAAGTTTGATGATATTTCAATCATCAAACGTTATAATTAGGTAATCAATAATCATTTATTTAGTAAGAGTAACACGTAAAAACCCAAATTTACCATAAAGGTATTGTAAAAATAAAAATTAAAGTACAAAGTATTTGTAGTATGTACTGTATATATACACAGACTGCAACAATTTGATGTAGGTACAAATAGTCAGTGATAGTAATAAATAGATACAATAGAATGGTTTGAATTAGCCCTCTTTTCTATCCATAAACTCCTTATAATTGTAGAAGGTGTTGCAGTAGGTAGGTAGTCTACATTCTGTAAACTATCATCCCCTTTAATCCTACCCTATCTTTATTTTAAAATATATAACAACAACAAACACCAGCATATTCAGTTCCTTGCTGGACATAGGCCTGTAGGCAAAGATAACTTATCTATAAATCCCACGCAGGCCATGCTGGTTAGGAGGGCGGAGCTTCTTGCACCACCGACGCAGCTACCCGGCTGACGTCCAAGGTATTTTGCTGTGCCAGTGCTAGGCTGCACTATGCTACTATCAGCCGGCCTCCAGAGCCCCGTTTGTTATACAACAGGGTACACCACGGGCATGTGAGGTTGGCTTGAGTTCCAAAGATGGAGGTTGAAACAATTCTTGTCTTAAAATTCTTAATGTAATAAATAAAATGAGTAGGTACCTATAAAACATTTTGTATAATTTTCTATTATTTAAGTTAGCAGTGGGTATCTACGGCTTTTCATATCTTGAAAATGTTTTTCTTTTAGCGTATATTCGTTCCGTATCCAAATTTAAAGTTTTAAGTTAAGAACAGCACTAGCTCTAAGACAAGCCGGAACAAAGGGTCTTATTGTTATTCACCCCAGTGCGGTGTGGTGACAAACTATTTAGACACCACCCCTCAAGGACGCCTTGATTGTTTTTAGCCGAAGGGTACCTTATTTAAATATTCGTGTACAACAGAGCAGCGTGACAGTGGCATCTTGGATGTTTCCATCAAATGGTCCATGGGACCCTTACTTTATTTTTTTTGAATCGATTACTCTGTATCTGCTATAGTTTAGGTTAAATTCTAAACTGTAGCAGATACAGAGAAACGGTTTTAGGAATCGATTGTTTTTTATTAGGGAAATTATTTTGATTTTTAGTCAGGTATTGAGTAAAAAATAATAAAAGTCTGCTGAAAACTCATAATTGACCAAAAATTTAACGTTACGTTAAATAAATCTCTTCCAAAAAAGAGGAATCGGTGCCTAAGACAGATTCTCTGTATCTACATTGGTTTCAGATTTTCCCGTTCTGTCATATTAAAAAAAAACTGTATAATAATCTCAGAAGAAACTGACTAGCTCTGAAACAGATAACTCGATTACCCGATTGGAAGAAACAACAAACAGCGAGCGAAAAATCAGAGGAAAAGAACTTGTTTGCACTTGTACTTACTAAAATCCCTGGAATAAATTCTTTACAAGAGGACGATACGACTTATTTTGGTCCTAAATAAATATAAGTTTCATCGAGGAATTCTGGGAGGCCTTCGTCGTATTTAACAGGAAAGCTTTATTTAAAGAAACAGATACTTAATGTGAATTAAAAAGTACCTACTGAAGCGAAAACATTAGTGGGGATTACAAATGTAAGTATTCTCTTCATACTAATATAGTTGAAATATGAATTATCTAACATAACATAACTAATTTAAAGGGCCCGGTGGATCCCTGCTCCCGCCCTTCTCTCTTTACAGAATAATAAGTACTCAGTAAATACTTAACGCATGTTAATATAAAAATCATTGATTTTGAAGGAACTTATTATTTTTTCTGGCATAAAATGTAGGTTATCTATACATATATTTTATAAAAATCGGGCAAGTAAAAGCCGAGGTACCTTCTAAATTAGCGGACTATACTATAGCTCTTTATGTCACTAGTCTAGCTAGACGGACGGTGTAACGAAACAGGTCTCAGGAGAGTGTTCCGTCGTTCACAAATATAAGCAAACTTATCTAAATAAACTCCAAACTAAATACTTTTTGATTAGATAAAAATATTAAAGAAAAAAGAGGAGGAGAAGTCAGGGAAGAGATAAAAAAAAAATTGATTGAGAGGATGTTTTTGAGGCTTTTCAGAGAATAAAACCATGGAATGTTTAATTCAAAAGCAAGGAATGATGAGAGCTGATGTTCTCCATGTCAATTGGCGAGTGTACACAATGATAATGAGCGGAAAATCTAGCTATATTTATGTGTAATCGTGAGTACTAGAATGTGGGATGCTTTTCCTCCTGAGGGATGGAAATGTAGGTGGGTTGAGCACGCCTAGGTGCAGTAATGGACTGATGATAAAAGGCAGGTCCGGCGGGTTTAATTACTTTATTACAGCAGAGATCTGCGTTTCATAGTGAGACAGAGGGACCACTAAGCGGGAGCCAGATGGAAAGAGTGGCTTTTACAAGCTGTGGATGAGGGAGCAGCGGAGTATCCATTAAACCAAGCACACAAAGTTACTATGTGAGATAAAATTATTATAATTGATTAACTGCTACTGTTGGGTGAGTTGCCAATATTTACCTTTAATGTTTTATGGTACTATAAAACTCTGAATCACAAGGTTTGTGAAATAGATACAATTTACTGCAATGGATTATGGAACTACATAAAAGTAAACCTTATCTCATATGATGGAGGTGAGTGTAAGTTTGTTTGTTTGGTATGTTTTCACACTTTGAATGTTCAACCAATTATCATAGCATTTACATTGTCTGAGAAACGAAAGATATGAAGTACCTACTTTGATCCGGAGGAGGATTATTGTTCCTACGGGATAATAAAATACCTTTCTACCGTGAGACAGCGGGTAAAAGCTAGTTATCTAAAATATAAATTCAATATAAGATACCCATTCTTAACCGTGATACGGTTGTCCAAAGTAATGATTCTTCGGGAGAATGAGCTGTTCAGTTCTATGATTCTTTATAAAATTGTCTAAGAAATGAGATTCTTTATATTCACATTAAATATTGTACCTAAGAGGTAACTGCTGATATATTTGATTAAGCTACTGAAGCTATTGAACCTACTATGACTAGCATGAGCAGTCTTTATCGTCACAATAAATCCTCACTAAGAAGAAAGAGGTATTTACAGCCAAAAATATGAGGCTTACTCAACAAAGACAAGCAAATGCAGTTCTTTTAGACAATCCTACGGGACTCTTGATGAAATATATCATTGAAACATTATATTATTTAACAAAGCTAACATTTTAAGAATTGAATTTCTTGGATATTTTGTATTGTATCAGCAGACAAATAGCTGCTTCATTTTACCTGAAATAAAGGTTTTTATTAACCATTTAGTGATTTGATGCATTTTGCTGCAGATCACTCCTTACTTCTTTGCATAGCAAAAGACTTACCATGATATAAACAATAGCCAGTAATGAGGCATGCTCCCAATTCCAAAATGAAACTATGGTGGGGGGCTGTCCAGTCTGGTGACGAGGCCCACAGAATGGCGCGGGGCGGAGCGCTTCCTTTGCCATTTAGATTCAGTATGAGAGAGATAAAACTATTCATGATCACATGCCGGTCAACAGAGTCAGAATGAAAGAGAATTATCGATCGGAGAAGAATAGGTTTCACTGGTTGTTGCGTAGGTAGAGCTCCAATCCTATTCCTGATGTAGAGTCGGAATGAAAGAAATAATTCTACTCACAAGTCGATAAAAACTAAAGCAAGACTGTGGGAAGAATATAATAAACTCTTTGTCAATCTTTATTACAAACTAAAAATATTAAAGTAAGTACATCGTTCAAGTTCTTTAAGCTATCTAATACTTTATTCCCTAAAACCTAAGCTTATTTACATATTCTAAATAGCGTTATTCTCCTCTTCAAAACTAGGTGTTAGAATGTACATAGATTATGAATTTTAATAGGAAAGCTAGAATAAATATCGTTTCAAATGTCTTGAAAGATCCATTGAGTTACTACATTCATTTCATAGGGTTCTAACTACTAAACTAGACGATTCACGTGGCCATAACAAATTAGTATTCGTAGTACTTAGGTGTCTTATTAAGTTAGGCAGGCTTTATATCTATTAGGATAGTATAGGAGGAGGGGGGGGGTGTTTACAACGGGATAGAAGGACTACGCAAACAGAGTTGCACGCAGGGCTAGTAGTAAGTAATACCATTTTTTTAAATTAAGTACGATTTTCGAATCTCCGAACTCTCGTAATTGTGCCAGGTTTTTCCTGTGGCGCGATTTTTTTGCGGTTGACACGGGTGACACCTCATTTTGTGACCCGACATATTTCAGAGCATTTGAATATATAATCAGGTTCAAAATATAATGTTGCATAATATAATCAGATTTATTAGGAATTCATATAATGTTATATTTATAATATACCTACGATACGATTGATAAAGAAAGCCAATAATGCAGTTAAAGATGATTCTTAGAAAAGTCTATTCCAAAGGCATCGTAGGTAGAAGCATTTTTTCCTTCGTAAGTATATTCAATGCATTGCTAGTTTTATGAATTTAGGGGCTGAACTTTTAAGTGTCTCAGTACCAGTCTATGTTGAAAGGAGGATGGGGAAAGAGCGTCGCCCCGAACTTTGACAGCACATATGACCCGTGTAATGGCGCCTTCAACTAAATAAGGCTTTGCATTTGGCTCCGCTCGCATCGCCCCCTTGCTGTGACTCCGCGAGATTAGAAGTTACTCGTCCAAGCGATTCTAACGTAGGACCTACTGCTAGTTTTGTTTATTACTTTTGTCAGTCGTAATTTTATTTTGTTGGCAACTGAAAAACTAACTAAGAAAGTATAGGTATAAAAGTTGAGTAATCGATAGTAAGCTAAGTTCAATCTGTCTAAATTGGTTAAAATTACTTTTTTATTAAAGTATCTGAGCTTTAAGTACAATTCATTACAGTTCCCCGTTTTAAAACTACCAAGGGTTTAAAATTCTATTTATCAATTCAATTGGTCCATTCATTAATTTCTTTACCTTTATTGCAAAATAAATGCAACAAAAGGCGGGCTTTTTGCTTGCAGTATTTTCAACCAACCAACCCAGTGGTATATAATCGTGGGAATCTAACTTTAACGGCTCACTAATGCGAAATAGATTAGTTTCACCTCCTCAATATCGTGTTTTAACTGATAATGAGGCCATGAGTGGAATTCATAGAATTTGAATCCATGTAGATAAGTGAGTATCAATTAGAATTAGGTAGAACTGAACAGAGTCGGAATGAAACGGCAGCTACTTCACTGTGATTTGATACTCAGAGAACTTCGAGGAATTCTATGCGCAGTTGAGAAACTACAGGTATGAGTTGTATAGTCCCCACTATAGGACAAAACTTTTTTATGATCTGCAGCAATCGTATTTTGAATCATAATTACAATCAATAACGTTCCGCTGCTTTTATTGCCGTCAAAGCCAGAAAAGATACTTTATTTTTAGAAAGTTCTGAAAAACTTTGTTCATATTATGGTTGCTCTGAGTACCCTTTAATTTTAGTATTTTCGATAGATCTGTCTGCTGAGTGGATCTAAAGATATCCATAGTGGGGCAAAAGCCACGATAATATTTTTATAGGAAAATTGCGAGTTGGGGCAACCCAAAGGATCGACTTATCATACCTCAGCAACGGTTAGGTGCTGACTGATGCACCTGTCATCGCCGCAGGCAGCTTGGACCGTGTCCAGTCACGAATGCAAATCCATTTCAGAAATTGGCTCGTGCTGCTTTTGGGCATATTAGCGCTAATTTGGAGGGATTAGGCTGCTCCGGGCTAGGTTAAATTACTGTTGTGGTTTGTCTGCTAATGTATGCAATGTGTTCCTGCAGTTTGCAACGTTTGAGGAATATTTGAGTATATTCTAGCTAGGCAGCTTCCACATCACATACAAAAATAAATAAGTTGTGTTATAGTAGGTACTACTTACCAACTACCTACCTAATTTTAAAGTACTGAACTGGTTAGACGATTGCAATTTTTTTTTATTCCATGTTTCGTAACCGATTTCAAAACAAAAGCTGCAAAACAAAGCAATTTCAGCCACATCTCTGCCGGAAGTGAACATTGCCAAACACAAGATTATGATGTGTAGGAAAACAAGGGTGTTTGTATCATGTTTGCTTTGGATCCTTTCATATTTGTTTTGCGAAATAAACATGTTAGTAACAGTAGGTACCTACCTACAGTACAGGAAGCAGAAAGAAAACCACCGCAAATCAAAGGACGGCAGAGCGGAGTTTAAAATTTCATCATAACCATCTCAGCCCGGGATCACCCACTGCTGGCTTCCTTAAATATTGCCAGCCTCCGCTGTTTTGTGCTATTCTCATCCAGGTATGCCTAGTTTTAAATTTAGAAACGTCAATTTTGTATGTATCTAATGGTAACAAGATTTTATATCCCAAAGCTCAGAGACCGACAACTGAACATCAAAGAAGCATTCCCTTTACATCATCCACAGTACGTACATTTTTCTTACTCGAAACATAGACTCAATTCAATTGAAGACTTCCATTGTAAATAAGTTAACTAGAGATAAATAAGGCTTGACCTGACCGAAGTTTAAAAAAAATATTCATTGAAACCAAGTGATAGGGTTGGGAACTCTTTTTTTAAGTAAAAAAACCTGTGTTAGGAGAATCCCCTCTTTTCCGTGGTCGTAGGGAAGGAAACACTTGAATTTGGTTACAATGAACACAGACAAATATCAATGAAGGTAGTACGAACTATAAGTAGTATATAAGCAAGCAGTTCCCACGAGTCGACCTTATTGTATCAAAGCCTCAAAGACCTATTACCAACTGAGATGGCATCACATCTCGTATTTTGAATCATAATTGCAATCAATAACGTTCCGCTGCTTTTATTGCCGTGAAAGCCAGGAGACTTTATTTTTAGAAAGTTCTGAAAAACTTTGTTCATATCATGGTTGCTCTGAGTACCCTTTAATTTTAGTATTTTCGATAGATCTGTCTGCTGAGTGGATTTAATCATATCCATAGTGGGGCAAAAGTCACGATAATGTTTTGGCCTCACATCTCAGTTGCTAATAGCTCTTCTTCTGAGCAGGCCGTGGATTCACATTTGTGTGGTGAACGAACGTGGATGTTCTGTGTCTGGGTGGCATAAGAGTATATATATCAATCAGCTTCTTATATACATAGTACTGGGTCTGAGTCAGTCTCTTGCACCCATAGTACAGGCTCTGCCTGGCTTGGGATCAGTTGACCGCGTGTGAGATGTCTCTTATATAGCTTAAATCAACCAATGTTTAGAAGAAGACCGCGAAGTTTTTCAATTTCTCAACACGACTCAACTGATTCAGAGAGCCTCCTCCCAAAGAGAAGAAACATTCGGTTCCAAATTCTGCCAGCAGTTTCCGTAATCATCACCGTAAGTTTCTCTATATAGAGCTATATAGGCTTTGCTCGCGTGATTTCTGGATAAAGGTAGTTTATGTGTTAATCCAGGTCACAAACTATGTATATTCCAAATTTCATCCAAAACCGTTCAGCCGTTACGGAGTTGCATGTTGCATTGTTTACATTTATAATATTATTGTGATTTTACCCAATCAAGCAAACACTGAAAATAAAACGACTAAGTACGTAAACAGTGTTCATTGACCATTATTTACCAAGATTGCGAGTCCGTGAACTGTGTATCGAACCCTCTGACTCCAATTACCTACAGCCGTAATCAAGATCCGCGAAAGGGTTACGTCGAGGCTCAATCAAAGTTTGGTAATCATCACGCCTATCTAATCTTCCGGGCCACAATGTAACTGAGGCTGAATCCTCTATGGACCACATTCACTGCCGTCTTATTTACGAGTATATTTAGGTAATGATAACGAGACAAACGGACAAACTAAAGCAAGATTTCCCTAAAGGTAGGTAGATATAAGTAGTGCGGTCGCAATTGCAATATAGCAGGAAAATAAGATGTATGGGACATACTTATTGCAAATTGTTTTGCAAATCGTTATTATGTATGTCTGTTTTTGTAATTGTAAATAATGATTTATATATGAGATGAGGTGAGATGGCGGTCAAACGTAAGCCTATAAGCTGTAAAAAAAAAAAAAAAAAAAAAACATCTATCTATACTTCTATACCTACATAAATAGCAGTAGGATGCCTATTTCTACCGTGAGGCAGCATGGCTGTGTTTCAGTTTGCAGGATGCAAATGCCTTCTTGTCTCGATAGGTAAAGTTTGCAATACTTTTATTATTAACTTTCAAATTTTCTCCACAGAAATGACCCCATAATATTAGTGTTCGGAGCACAGAATCTGTGAAATTCGTACTTGAGAGCAATTTAGCTGTGACAGACGCACACCAATGATCCTATAAAAGTTCCGTATTTTTCATTCGGACGAACGGAATGCTAAAAAATAGACGAAAAGTAAGAGGTATATCCTACTGATTAATAAATGGATGAATGTTTGCTACTCTTTCACGCAAAAAGTACTGAACGGTACACATAGGCTTTTTATCCGGTACCACGCGAGCGAAGCCGCGGGCGGAAGCTTGTTTCGATATATTTTTCTCTTACTAGTTTTTGAAGATGATGCAAGTATCAAGTTTTATTTAGACAGCTTGTTTGTTACACGCTCACTCAAATGCGTCCGTCTTATGACGGCTGCTGGTATTTTCGAAAGATCTAGCTTTTACCACATTGGCCTTTTATTACGCTCAGATTATTATGCGAAGGCTCGCGTAGGGCATGTTTATCGCACGCCTATCAATGTATCCTGCATTGTTGCGAGAGGGATGAACACCCGTTATGTTCTCAATTAAGTTTTATTGACCCTACCACTCGTAATTGCTATCATTTCCGGTCCTAGATACTCAGTTGAATGTTGAAAGTTTTTTTTTTTACATTTTACTTTGACTAAATTACATACATGCTTGAAAAATATTTTACTGTGCTTCGTAGACCTATGATTTAAAATACGACGCATGACCTCATGATACGAACGAAGTCATAGTAACTTGGTGGTGGTGGTGGTGGTGCGTTAGCAAGCCCTGAACTGCAATTTTCATAATTTTATTGTGAATTTTAGAAAATATAAACAGACAGAAAATATCCCTCCGTAAACATTCAAAGTAGACGGTTTTTAATTTCCGGCGGCCTCGCAGCATCCGCCTCGAAAAAATTTCGATTGAATGTATGCGGTAGTTCAGAGATCGGAACTGATCTAAATCAATGTTTCGCTTTTTAAACTTGCATTGTTTCGTGTATGGAAATGAAATCCATAAGATGAAACTGAAGGGATAAAAACAAAGGTTTATTCAACATTTTTAGTATTATAGTAGCAACTTTAAAATATGGATAAATATACATATATTTTATCTTGAAACTGTAAGGTAACCACTTTGTAAATGAGTCCTGGAGATACATAGCAAGCACATTTTGAATAATTTTGCACCATGTAAGTCTCCAGGCTGAAACAGCCGACAGATGACACTTCGAAACCCCGGGGATTACCAGGGAAAAAATAATAGATTTAAATTATGGAACAGCATGTGCCTTGGTTAGTAGATAAAAATGTATATAGCATCATTTTATAGTGTCATGTCGAGACCCATCTAAACCTACACAATACAGTGTTTGCCTCATACTCAAACATTCTCATATAAACTCCCAATTATAACAGCTCCAGTGTATAAAGATACAGCTTTATGGAGTACAACAGTGGTATCAACATGACATTACGGTCTAAATGTAGCACAAAAATTATAATGAATATATAAACTAAGGATTCTCTGGCAGCTTAAGCTAGGTTGGTTCTGTGCTATAAGCGCCAGTTGCATTCGTGCTTGGTCTAATTACGCATATTTATTTTTTTACAGCTGTGGCTTATTGCCAACAAACAAATCGAAACATGTAGGTACTTACTTTATTAATTAAACGAATAGTTTTGATAAATTCAAAATAGTACTAATTTTATAGTTTTTTTTGTAAGTTTTGTCTTTTTTGTAACACTCAATTTGCAATTAAATTTTTTCAATTTTTTTCTATTCGTTATTTAACTTAACTCGTTATCAATCCTATATTATGTATTTTTAAACTTTAGCGGACCTATTTCTATTTTACTATTTCAAAGAGGCGGGCGCTGAGGCTACGCAATTTTCAAACTTTTGTGGTCTCATCGTTTAATTGTAATCTGTTCTCACTGTACTTGTTCGGAATAAATAATTTATATGATAAATAATTTTATAGGATAAATCCTTGCAATGACTACCGTGACCGCAATTTAAACAAAAACAAACAAACATGCTGACTTTTTCCACTTTATATTTTAACTAGCGGCCCGTCCCGGCTTCGCATGGTTTAGGGCATACGGTTTTTTACACCTTGGGTTACGTTACTTAAGTTTAAATAAGGATCCCTAACACAGTAGTTTTTGAGTTTATTCATTACAAACATACACACACACAAATATAAAAAAAATCCTCTTTATAATATTATATTTAATATATTATAGTGTAGATAAATGGCTCAGAACGCAAATCTATTGAGGATTATAATATAGAGGCTACCCTCTCAGAGGCAAGTCCTAACAACATAATTATTTAGTCATCATTCCTCTTTCTACGTGAGAAGTTGGAAGTCCAAGTGACAAGTTCTAAAGCTTCGCTTCAACTTAGACGAGTGGCCAATTTGAAGTAGGTATCTTATTTTTTAACCGCCTTAACCAAACTCCAGTCTTGGAAGAATACTCATTAATATTCCACCCCTTGCGGGGTTAGCTCGCCTTTAACATCACCTGAATTGAAAATAAGGGAGTCGAGACAAAGAAATTATCTTTTAGAATAAATTGAACTCACCCTTGATGTGTCCAGAACCATTGCACTTAAAAATATTGCATACAATAAAACAAACCTCTAAACGAAATTACCTAGGTATGTTCTTTAAAGTTTCTTATAAGTGATATAGCACCCGCACTTTTTGATAAAGTAGTACCTAGTTCAGATAAAGTAGAATAATGGGGGTATTTTAAAACATTCGAAAAGTTTCCGAATCAAATCGTCTGGGTGGCGTAATTATACCTATGAAGTTCCTGGTACCCACGATGACGGAGAGAAGAGGGGAGAAGAGAGAGTGTGCGGTGTCACACTGTAGTCACGTGCAATAATATGTATACAAATTAGTATTTACTATGTCAAACTTCTGGGGTAGTGCTTGCTAACAGATACAAAGCGCTCGTCCAATGAGTCAACTGTACAATGACAGGTACTGTACAAGGTCCTAGAATGTACGTGACTGTACCTACAAGTAACCGTCAAGTGTTATGTTCATGATGTCTATCTGTTCTTAAGCTTCTAAATAACACCTTTCCGCGATTAGTACTATGTTTACTTATATAGGCTTTACTTTTATGTCTCCGTTATGAATTCGATAAATCATTGTGAATCGCTGCTGTTATTTTATTGAAACACACTATAAAATAAGTTGTTACTTTCTAATAAAAGAAAACATAAAAAGCGCGAAAACCCAAATAATTTCCCCCGAATTGATAGGTAAAGCCGTAAAGTGGGAGCGCCAACACCAGATTTATAGGGCGCCGCGGAGTGCGTGCCTTCATACAAAAAATAAAAAATCAGAGAGGTAATTCGCGCGACAAGTTATTGCATGCCTGCAGATATATATGGCTTTCATATTCTCATATGAATAAACGGGCCATTTTAGTCTAGTAAGTACCTTCGCTAACTTAGTTTAATAATTTATATCGCTCTGTTTTAAAATTTATCTTTATAATGTTTCATTTTGCTTCAGCATACAATAAGCTAAACAACTTTCATATAAATTTTTGTTTTTCTTTTATGATATCTTTTTAAGTTTAAATATTCTGTCTCATAAAGACTTTTCTCTGTACATATGGTTTCAAGAAGTAATCTTTATTAGAGCTTAGGTATATCCACTGATGGAGTATTTGCAATTGTAGATTTGGGTATATGGGAGGCTGTATTTCGCTCAGCGTTGTCAGGTCAATAGGGCTATCGAGGTCAAAATGTCATCCATGTAAATGGAGGATAACATCGACGTTGTCAGGTTCAGTTGAGAAGCTGGAATAGAACTACACGGTAGTACAGCTCAACGACTAGTAATACAACACTTTCTGATGAATATGTTTAAGAAATTAGACTCCGACAATAACTAATGCTTATGGCCTCCGTAATCTACGATGGATATAATTTTTATACCTAAAAGTATGTTCAAGCAAAGGGTTATATGAAGTTGTGACCCTGTATTTCTACATTGTGCTTCTACTGTAACTCAAATCTGTCAGTATCAGGGGCCCGCCCCTACCCGCAGTTGTATCGTAAACCGACCGCGACAAAAGGTCGAAAAGTTTTTTTTCGGTCAGAAAATTATCTGGAGCACGACCGTGGAACTTTTAAAACCTGAAACCACATAATTTTCAAGTTGTTTGGTAAAATTCTGTACCTTATAAATATTTTACACAAGCTGTGTAAGCCAAAAGGTATTCATTACACACGTAGTTGCACCAAACATCGTGGTGACTATATTAACTTTATCTCAGTCACTGGCAAAGACATGGTAAAGTAATATAGACAAATAAATGAATGTGCGATAACTGTTTACCATAATACTAAATGTAGGTACATAAACTGATGCTCGTAACGTTTCGTACAAACTACGACGTAGCATAAAGCTACAATCACTACGACGTAGCATAACGCTACAAACACTACGACGTAGCATAACGCTACAATCACTACGACGTAGCATAACGCTACAAACACTACGTCGTAGCATAAAGCTACAATTACTACAACGCAGCATAACGCTATAAACACTACGACGTAGCATAACGCTACAAACACTTCGACCTAGTTCATTGGGCTACAAACTTTATAGTCATTTTATGCTTTTAGAATAGATAATAATTTACTTATTGGCTCCTATCAGAAAGAAACCACTCTAGGGTATAATTTATCAAGAGCATAGGTATACTAAGATAAAACGATCTGCGAAAGGCTGCCGTAGAAGCTATATGTATCGAACTGAGGACAGGCTACAATGGCGCTCCTTAGGGGAGGCCTATGTCCAGCAGTGGACTAAAGGTGACTAAGGGTGATAATAATGATAATGATGACGATAAATCACACCATAAATGCAAACATTTGTGTGTGTGTTTGTGTATGTGTGTGTGTGTGTATGTGTGTGTGTGAGTATGTTTGTTCTCACTCAATTCCGTAACGGCTGAAAGGATTTGGATGAAACTTGGAATATACATATTTTTAACCGGATAGCGAGTGAAGTTGTCTCGCGGTCGGAATCGAACCCGTAAGCGTCTTGGGCGGACCTTCGTCCACTGCACCACAAAGCTCGTGATATAATTTTGTACAAAACTCTGTTTTTTTATGTTCAAATAAAATGCTTATCAGACCGTCAAGATATTTTGAAACAATAGCGTTATACAGAAAGCAAGTTTTGCGAGTTCACAACTTCATACCCGCCAGTTGATGACAAGGACCTCGTGCCCTCACCGACACATCTTCATTAGCAAACTGCGATGACTCCCGCGGGACAGAATATCGCCCACATTATGATAGGACTCACCGAAGTAATAACACAACCAAATTAACAATGTTGCCATGTTGTCAGTGTTACCTTTTTAATTTGAACTCTTTGCTGTCTTTATTGTCTATTTCTGTAGTAATTAGCTTCGGTAACTGTACACTTCAAATTCATTATAATAGGTACTAATTAGTACTAACTTACAAAATGTATTTTAGCCCTTCTAAATAAATTAGGACCCGTCTGCTTGGCTAGGGTTTATTCTCATATTTTGTAACTCATTAAGTCTTCTTCACTAGAAATACTATAAATCCGTAAAATGTTTGCTCGAAAATCACGGAAAACAACTAAATAAATTCTGAGTTTCTATGAGATCTAGCATATTTTTTCAATACGTAATATAGCTTATAATTTGATAAGTAGAATCTGATATGACATGCTTGGGCTTGACCTATTAAAATGAAATATCCACAATCTTAACACAGGTCTCGTTAATGTATTTGACCAAGAAAGATATACTACGCAAACAAAGAGTTTCATTGTAGCTGACTACGGTGTAGCTGGTGGGGATTATTAGGGAAAATCATTTATTGGAATATTCCAAAGTTATGACGCAAGCATAGTTTTTCGTAGTGTATTCAATTAAAATAGGTCGCCTTCTATTATTTGAATTAAAGACAACTTGAACAATCAATTCAAGTTATCCCTGGAACTTACTCTACTTCACTTTTTTATGATTTATTGTTAATAAAATGCATACAAAAGAGGCCGCAACTTATGTCATCCAACGCATAAAATGGATAAAGGCAGTTTTGTGAACAGAATGTTTTAACTCTTGGCCGGATTCACAGTTGGCAGGAGATCCAGATAATGTCACCATAACAGATTATATCTTGGCAGCGAGCGAACTCTACGACATATATTTCAAGACATTCACAAAATATTTTATGCTGCAATTGTTTCCTCGAGCGCTTACATTATTGATTTCGTGGAAAAGTGTGCTGCATATGTGATTTTGTTATTTCTGAGTATGGCAAGTTAGGTATTTTATGGTATGAGTATTTAATGGTCTGCAGCTAATCCTTAGCGAAATACATAAACGAAATCATTGCAAAAAAATCTATTATACGTGTACTAGATTGTGTTAATTAGGTATGAACGTTAGGTAGAAACCTATGTCTCATTTATTCAAACTCAAACTCAAACTCAAAGTTCATTTATTCAGTAGAAACTGTATAGTACACTTTGAAACGTCATTTTTTTTAATTTACCACCAATTCGTAACGTTACCAAACAGAGAAGAATTGGCAAGAAACTCTGCTTGGCTTATATTTTTTTAACGTCATTGTTCTTAATAACTATTACATTGGTTTTGATGGAGTTGGAGGCAGTTTCATCCCAAGCTTTTATGTCATCTAAATAATTAATGATTAAACGAACTTACCTGTATGTGAAGTTCTATCATAATTATGGGAGGCTTTGTCCGAAGGGATTCTTCAATAATAACACTTGTAGTACCGCCTAGTGGTACGCCGTCCACGCACTATATTTTAGGGTAGGTAGGTAGGTAAGTACAAAATAAAAAGTAAAAAATTTACATCTTGTTTGTAGGTTACCCACCCGCTCGCGTCATTTAGTTTAGAGATAGACCTGAAAAATATTTCACTTAATACAAGGGACTTGCAGAGCAAGTAGCTGGGAGGGAGGGTTGTTAATCCCTTCGGACAAAGCCTCCCATAATTATGATAGAACTTCACATACAGGTAAGTTCGTTTAATCATTAATTATTTGAGGCTTTGTCCGAAGGGATTCTTCAATAATAACACTTGTAGACCTTTAGAGATTTGTGAAATATTTTGATTTATTCCCATGCTTCTAATTAAATTAACTTAATCATAGAACTTATCTTATGGTCCATTAACAACAGCTCTTGCAAAACAATCATCTTGATCATTAATAGTAACATTACTTGTAGTTCTATTATAGAACCGATAGAATGTATTGGAAGAACCGCTCCATCCAGCGGTTTTCCTTATTTGATCTAAATTAACACCTGAGCTGTGGGCAGCAGATGTTGCTGCGTGCCTTGTGCTATGCGCTGAGAATATGTTCACGTCGATCCCACTATCGCGTAAAGTATCTTTAATCCATCGACTTAAGGTCTGAGAAACCACTGGCTTATATGGTTTTTTAAGGCTAATGAAAAGGGAGTCAATATCTTTTCGGAAAGAACTAGTTTGTTCCAGGTATGCCACCAAGGTTTTCCCTGGACATATCTCAGGTCTTTCCTCAAAAAATGGTAATACTAAAATAGGTTGCAGGCAACCTCTACGAGTAGTTTTCAAAAAATCTGGAATTTTTATACAAACTTTTGAGGGATGTGTCTCAATATTTTTGATGTTGATCTTTGACAGGGTCTGTACTCTATGAGCTGTTAGTAATGCTATAAGAGTTATAAGTTTTTTAGAAATTTTGTCAAAGGTGAGGGTTTCATTTGGATAAAGTTGGCTTAAATAATTAATGACTATTGAAGTATCCCATGTAATGGAATACTTAGGTAAGGGAGGTCTCAACCGAAATACGCCTTTAAAAAATCTTTTCATCCTATCATCTTCTCCGACATTTTTTCCCATCAATAAAGCTAACGCAGATCTACACGAGTTAAGAGTTCCATACTGAGATCCCTCTTCAAAAAGCTTATTAAGAAAATAAATAATTTGTGGGACCGATGCGTTGTACAAATCATAATTGTGTTCATTGCACCATAGGAACCAACGTTTAAGATAAACGTCATATTGTTTATGAGAATTTTCCGATAATGATGATATCATGACATCAATGGCAGACGGGGGGACACTTCTATTTAGCCACGCTGTCCGCATAAGACTCCTGCCACCAGGGTAAGCGTGGTGTGGATGTTGCGGTCGCTGGAACCGAAACACATTATTGGAGATTTATATGCCTTGAATGTTATTAGGTTCGATACCAAAAGGCTTCTATAAAGGGGATACCAAGGCTGCGTGGGCCATGAAGGAACGATAACAATGCCCGTAGCCTTATCAGATATAATTTTTCTTAAAACCTTCAAAATGATAGAGAATGGGGGAAAAGCATAAAAATAACAATCAGTCCAAGAAATTGTGAATGCATTAATGGTCATTGCGTCTGGATCTCTATGCCAGGAAACATACTTGATGCATTTTTTATTAATACGGCTAGCAAACAGATCTATTTCTGGTGTCCCGAATTTAACGACAATTTCTTGGAATGCCCAATCAGCTAACTCCCATTCTATATCAGGATGAATGCGCCTGGATTCAGCATCTGCCGTTTTGTTATCTGCCGATCTTATATAAGTAGCCATAACGTATAATCTACGGCGTTCACACCATTGCCACAATTGCCTGGTAATATCAGTGAGATGTGGGAACTGAATGCCTCCCATTCGGTTAATGTAAGAGATGGCCGTCGTGTTGTCAACATGAAGCAATATTTGACAATCTTTTAAGTTATTAGCGAATACTTTTAGACCCAAGTAAGCGGCTTGAATTTCTAAATAGTTAATATGTTGAGCTCGTTCTTGAGTGCTCCACAACCCGCTGGCCTTCTCTTTCCCGCATGCAGCCCCCCACCCCGTATTTGAGGCGTCTGAAAATATTTCCAGATCATGTGTGTCTTCTCTGATTCTACTGAAAGGTCTCTGTATTGCTATATACCACCATTTTAGATCAGGCTGTAATGATATAGGTAATTTCATTGACTTGTCAAAGTTATCATCTGGTTTCAGATTTAAAAATTTTAATCTTTCAAAAAATTTTGTGTATAACCAACTGTATTCCACGGCAGGGCATACTGACACGAGTAATCCGACTAGTCTGGCAAATTCACGAATTTTGCAGTGGTGTAAAGAAAGAAATTTTATAATCTCTTGTGTAACGCGTTGTATCTTTTCAGAAGGTAACGTGATCTGGAATTTATTTGAGTCTAGTACAAAGCCTAAGAATGTACAAGTTTTGCTTGGTACTATGGAGCTTTTCTCCTCGTTTATTAAAAAACCAAGAGAAGTTATTAACTTTATAGTCTGTGTTGTGTTATATAAACACTGCTCGTAAGACTGCCCCATTAGCCAGTAGTCATCCAAATAATTGGTCGAAATAAGTCCAGCTAAACGTAGCAAACGGACTATTGGTTTCATTACTTTTGTAAATATGTAGGGAGCTAAACTTAAACCAAAAGGTAAAACTCCAAACTCATACATTTGTCCTTCAAATTCAAACCTCAAATACTTTCTTGAATTTGGATGAATTTTAATTAAATAATAAGCATCTTTCAGATCTATTTTAGTCATGAAACAATTTTTTGTTATTAATTTTAAGACTGTGCGTAAATCTTCAATCTTAAAATGAACAGTTGCTATGAATTTGTTCAAATTTTTTAAGTTTAATATAAAACGGAATTTACCATTTTGTTTTGGTACTAAAAACACACTAGATAAGAACTGACCCTCTGTATAACAACATTTAGTTATAGCTCCTACTGCTAATAAATCATCAATAGCCTCATAAAAGAAATGTCTTTCTGTGTTAGAATATTCCCTTATAGATGGCGGAGACAACTGCACTACTGGACATGTAAATGGAATTTCATAACCTTTGACGCAGGCAAGTACCAATGGGTTATTAGTAATCAAAGACCATTTATCATAAAATAAAGACAATCTGCCAGAATAGTTTACCAGGTCTAGCGGCGGTCGCGCGTCCGCCGCTGCTGCGAGTGTTTCGATGAGTTCGACTGCCTCTTCCTGTTCGGAGGGTGCTCCTTCGTCTTCGGATGATTCGGCTGCTTCCGTGGAGGATAAGGGCCCTTCCAGTTTAAATTCTTGGAAGTGCTGGCTGACGATGTAAATTTCCTGTTACTTGTATCTGCCTGTGGTTTGGGCAATGGTGTCTTCAACTCTGCACCCGACTTACTAATTGCCTTGGCAGTCTTGATTGTCTCGGTTAAGTCCTGCCCAAACAACAAGTTGTCTGGCTTGGTGTTTTGTAGTTGATCTTTCATATCCTTTTTCATGGTCGATAGAATGAAATTCCTTCTGATTACAGAATCGTTATACTGACAATCACACAGAATGCGTTCAGTATCCATTAGCATCTTTACTAGGGCTGGATCTGCATCATTTTTTGAAATAAGCATATTTATCGCCCGGGCCAGTGATGATATTGCAGTGGCCAACTGTTTTTGCCTTAATTCGATGCTTTTATCCCGTTTAGCGTTCATGTCTGAGATACCAGCTTTCATTTCCACATTTAATGCAGGACCATCAACCAGTTTACAGTTACTTGGTAGTAAATACTTTTCTGTGAACTCCTTACGAAGTTCCTTAGAGATTCCATGTGTGGCAGTATGCTCTAGCCTGACTGCTAAGTCTCTGTGGATTTCTTCTCCATAGTTATTAGAAATAGTGGGATCTTCCCCTAATATTTCGAGTATTTCACTGGCCAGTATCATCTCTGTAGATCCCAGCTCTTCACCAGAATTAGCATTCACTAGGTGATCAACAGTGGCTGTGCTGGTACCAGGTACGACAGGTATATCAATTGCGGGAGCTGCAGGTATAGGGATGGTTGGCACCATCATGGGTTCAGTGGCTTCTACATTGAGGCCATTACAAATCTCGGAAATGTTCCCATCGAGCAATCCAGCAACATTATTTGCATTAAATTCGTAGGTCTCCCTACTAGCTGAATATGGTTCTGAAATTAATAGATGTCTCGTTTTTAGGTAAGAAACATACCAAAGTACTGTTTGCAAAACTTTCAGGTAGGTAGATACAGTTCCATAGAAAAGTACGCAAGCCTTGATATGCAAAAACTGCATTTATTTACGGGTAGCACAAATCCAAAGAAAAGCACGCAAACCCTATTAATAATTATCATCATACTATAAACTTTTTAACAGTAGTACAATTCCAAAGAATAGTACGCAAACTCTGATAGTATGTATAAGCTTTGTTTTTATGGGCAGTACAATCCCAGAGAAAAGTACGCATACCCGAGTAATAATTATCACATGTATTATGTATAAAACATTGTGGGTAGTACAGTTCCAAAGAAAAGTACGCAAACCCTGATAGGTGTATGGCAGTAATATATTACAAAGTGAAGTGTTTATCTAACTTTATGGGTAGTACAGTTCCAAAGAAACGTACGCAAACCCGTTAGAATAATCCCGATTAACTAAGGAAGTATATTTCTTATACTGACTTATTGTACGAATAATAAATCCACATTCCTTGTCAATAATTGATTTCTTATTCAAATAATGAAAAAACTAGAGGGTAGTCACAACTCCATAGAGAAGAACGCAAACCCGACAGATATCATATACCCAGGTATTATTATTCATGCTTAGACAAAATGTCTACCGCTGCAATTATGTAAAAAATAATACACTTTTACTAACCTTCGTATTCCGTTCGATAAGAATTATCTGAGGATCGACTACGGCTACGGCTGCGATCGCGCTGGCGACGCCGCCGTAGCAATTTTCTCTCCAACTTCCTAAACTTTTTATATAAATGTTCATAATCGTCATCACCCTTGCGTTTAGGCATGATTTTAAAACTTTTAAACACTATCACGAGTAGCAAAAAGACACGAGACGTGCGATCGCGGCGAGCACTAAAAAGCGAATGACGCGAGCGGGTGGGTAACCTACAAACAAGATGTAAATTTTTTACTTTTTATTTTGTACTTACCTACCTACCTACCCTAAAATATAGTGCGTGGACGGCGTACCACTAGGCGGTACTACAAGTGTTATTATTGAAGAATCCCTTCGGACAAAGCCTCAAATAATCAGATATTTTATAATAAGCTTTATTACGCAACATTAATGAATACATTGAGAAAGTCTACAGAAAATATTTGTCTATTTACATAATATTAAGATAGCAAAAGCTCTTACTCACTATGTATAAAGTGCCTGAATGCGTAACGAAATGGTAGGTACTAACGTTTCCTTTGGGGACGTATTATCTTCGAACTTATTCGAGAGCAGGTAACCAAATCGCCTGCTACTCCTTTAATTACCCACTTTAAAACCTATCCGTTTTAAAATGTCCCTGTAGAGTTGTAAAATCAGGGAAGTACTCGTGTCCCATCCTAAAGTAAATGTGTTGTGTTTTAAACAAGATAACAATAGATGATTAGCAGTATACCCTGTCCCTTACTGCCATGTATATTTTCATCTGGGGGCCTTGTGCGAGTTTTTTTGCCAGCTCGATCGCGTTTGCGTTTACGCAAATTTGTATGGAAAGGTGTCAGTGCGACGCGTTTCTCACTAGATGGCGCTACCTCGATTCCATATAAATTTGCAAACGTGATCGAGCTGGTAAAAAACTCGCACTAGGCACCCTGTTCTGTGCCTAACCCTTGCCACTTTTTTATCAAATACGTAGGTATACCTGCCTTGAAAAATGTTCAAGAAATATCCTACGTCCTTTAATTTCTCCAATTTATACCTTATACAGGATGGGGCAAAATTTGACCTCATTGAGAGTAGCCACCTTTTATTTTGTAGAAGATTCTGTTTCCTAACGGAAACTGAAGGTTTATTTTGAAGAAAAAAATAATTGCATTTTCTATATTTGAATTTTAGGAATATTGAAAAACCGTGCAGTCAGCCTGGAAAACGTCTGTCAAAAAAAACAAGTTAGTTTCAATCGAATAACGTTTCATAGAAATTGTTTGGGAAACTTATTTTTAAATTTTCGCAAAATCTTGCGATTTGATTTGGTAAGTAACTTTGGGAAAAGTGTTTCTGTTGGGAAATAAAGTTGATTGAGACCAACGGTTTTTTTTGACAAATTACAATTTCTGGGCTGACTCCATATTTTTTCAAAATTCTTAAAATTCAATTATAATTTTCTACAAAATAAACTTATAGTTTCCTCAGAACAAAACCTTCTAACTACAAAAGAAAAAAGAGCTGCTCTCAATAAGGTAAAATTTTGCACCACCCTCTATACTGGAACTAAATGTAATTGATTGACCTCAAGCTATTTATTTAATAATATTTTAGGACATCCAAATAAAAAATACAAAACGTATTCGCAAACGTACAGCAAAGTTATTCAGTCTTTAGACTAATCGAATTGGGAGAACGTATAATATAGATAGACATACATTACAATTGGCCGTGGCCGTGGCCTACTGTACCACTTGAAACTTAAGTGTATATCTTATAACAAGGTGCACACGAATTAGATAAGTAGTTTTGGTTTATCTTTGCTGATTTTTTTAAATACCTATTCATAAAAAAGAAATCACTAAAAACAAATAGTCAGATGTCAGGTGGTATCTAATAGGTGTCTATTTGTGTTTGCTGATTTCTTTTTTGCTTTATTTTGAATAGAAATGCTTCTCTTATTTGCAGCTAGACAAACAAGTTTCGTCGAAGCAAATAAACCTCTTAGGTTGTCTTAACTGAAAACTGAACAGACACATAATAGAGGATCTTGCTGTCTCATAAATTCGTATTCATTTCTGTACTGTAAGTTACATAAAATGCTACTTCATTTTGAACCAACTTACCAAGCAAGCAAGACGACCTCTGTGGCGCAGTTGTCGTAGGTCTATCTGCTGAGACGCAGAAGGTGGTGGGTTCGATTCCCGCCCCGGGACAAACGTTTGCATTATCTACAGATATTTGTTTCAGGTCTGGGTGTCTTTTATGTATAATATGAATGTATTTACAAAAAAATGTATTTCAGTACCTACCTAGTATATCAGTCATGTGGTTCCCATAATACAAGTTCTACTTAGTTTGGGGCAACATGATGCTGTGTAAAAGTTTCCAGTAGCAATATTTATTTAAAGGTTAATATAAACCCACGCAGCACATATTATTAAAGATATCCTTTCACACTAAGGTGTACGTACAAAAATTCTAATAAAAATAAACTTGAAACCAAGCGTGTAGGTCCTGTGACTATAGGTAGTACAAAACGCGTGGGCTATAAAATCGGCTTAATGTTAAAGTTGATTACACCTTACATTAAAATATTTGAAGAACGCTGTCAACAGGTGTCAAGACAAGTGAGACAGTAAAAGGTTTTGATAGTAGCACACCTAACCTATTTCGACAATGAAGAAAAAAAAATTGCCTTGCCATACAACGTGGTATTGCAACCAACATTGGTACTGGGCACGCTACCTTGTAATGACGAATTTTTTTCGGGAACGAAGTTCCTTATCGCGCGTTGCGAAAGGGGGTTAGACGGGTAATTAAGACCAAAAGTTGTAACGACACCACGACACTTTGTAATTTTCAAAAGGTTGGGCTGATGACGTCATGGTATAAAGACTAGTGCGCTTATTTCAACCGTTTATCATAAGTGCTCGTTAGCCTCGCCGTATAGGCTTGGGCTGCGGCGCCGCGACACCCAGTTCAAATCGCTATGGCGATTACTTCTTTTTGCATGTTTTTAATTGGAATTTATGTAATATGATCTGTATTTCAATGAAGCCGTGCGGCGTGTGCGTCTTTCTCTGTCTGTCTCTCTCTCTCTCTCTCTCTCTCTCATAGAAAGCTACTTCGTTTCATCCGGGTGTCTCTTGACACCTCTCAAGTTTTTTTTAAGTTTAGGTACTTTTGGTTCCGTATATAAATTAAAACAATCATGTTACTAGAATTAACATAGTTGAATTAATTAAAAATGAACCAATTTACTATGTATTTAAAGTACATTGTTTTGAATGTCATGCCAAATCAATTTTATAAATACCTTCTTTTTAAACTAGAAACATTGATTTAGTAACAGATTGGAAATGTTAATTAAGTAGGAACACTTTAACATATATTATAATTTTAACAATTTAGGTACACCAATTCGTATCACGAAGAGGGAGAGGGGGCAAGGTGTTCCAACCTCCATCTTCCGGACACAAGCCAACCTCACCTGCACGCGGTGCACCCTGCTGACTAACGAACAAGGCTCTGGCGGCCGGCTGATTGCGGCATAGCGCAGCCTATACCGGCATAGCTAAATTCCCTGACCGTCGATGGGCAGCAGCGTCGGCGGTGCGAGAAGCTGTGTCCTGCGATCCCCAACCCGCATGCCCAGCGTGGGGATTATGGGCATACACCCCTAAAATGAAAGACGCAAGAAAGAGATGGCCCCCAGTTCCCGGCCGTCCCGCTATTCCTGGCCATCCAGGTAGCGGCCATGGTAACGGCGGGATGGGGGTGCTAGGAATCCCCGGGCTACCTCTGGCTACCTGCAAAATCTGACCCTGGCTACGTTTAACGGACGGACTCTGAGGCTCGACGAACATCTAGCGCAGTTGGAAGTGGAGCTGGAGAACATTAGGTGGCATGTTCTGGGGTTGTGTGAAGTCCGTAGAGAGGGAGAGGACACCATAACCCTAGACTCGGGCCACCTTCTGTACTTCCGCGAGGGTGACCAAACATCCCAGGGTGGCGTAGGGTTTCTCGTCAATAAGGCCCTCTCTAACAACGTTGAAGAAATCTCCAGTGTGTCGACCAGGGTAGCGTACCTGATCCTTCGGCTATCAAAGAGGTATAGCATGAAGATAATTCAGGTTTACGCACCGACCTCGGCACACTTGGATGATGAAGTGGAGGATATGTACGAGGACATATCCAAAGCCTTGCACAACACCTCGAAGGCTCACTTCAACGTTGTTATGGGGGACTTTAACGGCAAAGTGGGAGTCCGAATTGGCGACGAATCCAGAGTGGGCCCGCATGGTTTTGGGTGTAGAAATCACAGGGGGCAAATGCTGGTCAACTTCCTAGAGAAGGAGGGGCTCTTCTTGATGAACTCGTTCTTCGAGAAGAAGCCCCACAGGAAGTGGACATGGCGTAGCCCCGACACTGTGACCAAAAACGAGATCGACTTCATCATGACGGATAAAAGGCACATATTCAGAGACGTCTCCGTGATCAACAGGTTCAACACCGGATCTGATCACAGACTTGTCCGAGGCTCTCTGAATATCAATCTTAAGCTGGAAAGAAACCGTCTGATGAAGTCCACGCTCCGACCCAATCTACTCCAGATCATGGCGGGCACCGAGAAGTTTCAGAAGCTTCTCGGTGACAGATTCGTTGCTGTGGAACCCACCGATGACGTTGATGAGGCCCTACAAAACGTGGTTGGAACGTTAAGGGACGAGGGCATCAAATTCTGCCAAATGCAGCCTAAAGGCAAGAAGTCCAAACTCACGGATGAGACTCTTCGGCTGATGACAAAAAGACGGGAAACCACTCAGGCCACTTCGTCAGAGAGGTCAGACCTGAACAAGCGAATTGCGAAGATGATACGGCGCGACCTTCGGAGCTCCAATACACGCCTCATTGAAGAGGCAATAGAGCGAAACCGAGGGTCCAAAGTATTCACTCAGCAGCTTGGCAGGAGCCACCTGACGAAGTTAACGACACACGATGGCCGAACCGTCTTGTCAAAGCCGGAGGTATTATCTGAGATAGAGGACTTTTATGGCCGACTGTTGCGGCACATGCTCCTTGCCCCCAACGTAGCAGCCACGATTCTCGAGCTACCCTCACCCGCCACTATACCGACGACCTGCCAGAGATCAGCCAAGACGAGGTCGTACTGGCCCTGAGGCAGCTTAAAAATGGAAAAGCCCCCGGTGAAGACGGTGTTACTTCGGAACTTCTGAAGGCAGGAGGAGCTCCTGTTGTGCAGGAGCTGCAGAACTTCTTCAACTCCGTCCTTCACTGTGGGAGAACTCCAAAGGCGTGGAATGAGAGCTTGGTGGTTCTGTTTTTTAAGAAGGGAGATAGGACGCTTCTTAAAAATTACAGACCCATCTCGCTCTTGAGTCACATCTATAAGCTGTTCTCTCGGGTTATTACAAATCGTCTCGCCAGAAGACTCGATGAGTTCCAGCCACCGGAGCAGGCCGGGTTTCGCGGAGGATATGGCACCATAGACCACATTCACACAGTGAGGCAGATTATACAGAAGTCCGAAGAGTATAATCAGCCCCTGTGTCTGGCGTTTGTGGACTATGAGAAAGCCTTTGACTCTGTAGAAACCTGGGCTGTCCTGGAATCCTTGCAGCGATGCCAAGTGGACTATCGTTATATCGAAGTGTTGAGATGTCTGTACGAAGCCGCCACTATGAGTGTCCGAGTACAGGACCAGCAGTCTAAACCCATCCAACTGCGCCGCGGAGTGAGACAGGGAGATGTCATATCTCCGAAACTGTTCACAAGCGCGTTGGAGGACATGTTTAAGACGCTGGACTGGAAAGGTATGGGCATAAACATAAACGGCGAGCACATCTCACACTTGCGATTCGCTGATGACATAGTCCTAATGGCGGAGTCGCTGGAGGGGCTGCAACAGATGCTGGACGGCCTAGCATCAGCCTCGCGAAAGATTGGTCTCGGCATGAATTTGGACAAGACCAAAGTTATGGTCAATGACCGAATTGATCCGAGTCCTATCGTCGTTAATGGACACCTTCTTGAAGTTGTTTCGGAGTACACATACCTCGGGCAGATATTGCAGTTGGGTAGAAACAACTTCGAGAAGGAGGCCAAGAGGAGGATTCAGCTGGGTTGGGCAGCATTTGGAAAACTGCGTCGAGTATTCTCGTCACCCATACCGCAATGTTTGAAAACAAAAGTTTTCAATCAGTGCGTCCTACCCGTCATGACACACGGAGCCGAAACGTGGACACTCACAGTACGGCTGGTCCACCAGTTTAAAGTCGCTCAGCGAGCTATGGAACGAGCTATGCTCGGGGTTTCTCTGAAGGATAAAATCCGTAACGAGTTTATCCGACATAGAACTAAAGTTGTCGACATAGCTCAGAGAATTAGCAAACTGAAGTGGCAGTGGGCTGGCCATATCTGCCGAAGAACCGATAACCGTTGGGGTAAACGAGTTCTTGAGTGGAGACCGCGGCTCGGCAAACGTAGTGTAGGACGCCCTCCGGCCAGGTGGGGTGACGATCTGCGAAAGGCTGCTGGTAGAAGCTGGATGCGTCGAGCTCAGGACAGGGCGCAATGGCGCTCATTAGGGGAGGCCTATGTCCAGCAGTGGACTGCTATAGGCTGATGATGATGATGAATTCGTATCACGAGCAAACCGAGAAGAATTTGCAAAAAACTCTGTTGGTGTGAGTTATATCATGCGGAAATAGCCGTCTGAAACGCTAGAAATGCTGGTTCGATTCCCTCTGAAGAATTTGCATGCTCTGTACATAATTTGTTTCGAGTCTACGTGTTGTGTTAGCATGGTGGACCTACTCATAGTTCATGATATTAAAGACACAATATAAAGTATGGACTATTTGGAGTTATTTTATTTTAAGTAGATGCATAGGCGTATATGCGGGCCCTGGTGGGCCGTGCCCACCCCATATGGTTTAGTGCCCACCTGAGGATGTTGGGTTACCTATTCAAAATTCTACGCTGGTCACATAAGAAACTTCACTCAAAAATCTTTGAACTCAAATAATTATCTACAGCCAAGAAATCTAAGTACATACATAGCATTTATTACATACTATTATTATATAGTACATTCTGTTTAGTTACTTTTAACACAAATTTCGCGCCACAACGCGAAGCAACATGCGCGTGCATGCTATTGGCTGGTACACCGTCGCCGCTTCGCTTTGTCAGTCGCTCCACCTCAGCTTAATCTTAATCATAAAATAAATTAATTGAAAACTGATGTTATGTATATGGTAGTTCTTTACACGGTGTAAATTCTATAGAATATGTTTTTTATTGTGTATGTGATGCTCTTCTTTAAGTTTTAACTGCAAAAGTATTTTAACGAACTATGCTATATCGTATATGTTACTAACAATGTTAATTTAACAGCCTGCGCACATTGGACGACAAACGTCAGCGATTAGACGCTACGACAAGCTGCGGGGGACAATTTTCATTCATTTTGTTCTAAGCTCCGCACACACGGTGACAATCGCGACAGCAAGATATGACAGACGCTCGCGACTAAACGCGACGACAAAGCGTCGTGTTTGCGAGGTCTGTTAGACCATCAACTTTTGAGTTATAAATCCTTCTGTAATTAAAAAAAAACATGGTTGTATGTTTTCAAAATTATAGGCTCTGTAGCTTCAGTTTTAAATAAACTACTTGTACATTCTGAAAATGTAAGTATGATTGAATTAGTTAAAGTACTCTGAGCCCAAAACTTCAGCTTACTTTGCTAAAACATGTGAAAGAAATATGATTTTACTACAGTAGGTATAGGTAAAAATTATTCAAAATAGCGTTGTCGCTACTAATGTTTGCCATCGGCCATGCATGGCATCTCAGGAACCAACCAGACGGCAAGGTGACGTATTCGTAACTTTTATTGCATATAATCTATATATATATAAAAGAAAGTCGTGTTAGTTACTCCACTTATAACTCAAGAACGGCTGAACCGATTTAGCTGAAAATTGGCAGGGAGGTAGTTTAGAGCCAGGAGAAGGACATAGGATACTTTTTATCCCGTTCGACAGCATTCCCGTGTGACTTGACATGAAACGTCAGTCATTATAAAACGTGGTATAACAAAAAAGAATCAGACTTGGAATAACAAAACGCAAATGACAGCAATGTAATTGACGTATAATGACAGATGTGTAATGACTTAATGACGTATGGATGACAATTTGATATTTGTAAGAAACTTGGAATAACAAAACGCAAATGACAGCAATGATGCCGTACGGCTCATTCAGCATTCAAATTACCGTTAAATCTTCAAACTATTGAAGAACCAACGTGTAATATTGCAAAACACTCAGCAATGGGCAAAGTTTTAGCGGTATCGAAAATCATCATCTGGGACGAATGCACAATGGCGCATAAACGTGCATTAGAAGCACTTAACCGAACATTAAAAGATTTACGCAATGACTCGAGATGTTTTGGAGGAGCAATGATTTTACTGTCTGGCGATTTCCGCCAAATACTGCCAGTAATTCCAAGATCTACGGCTGCCGACGAAATAAACGCTTGCCTCAAATCGTCAAATCTATGGCGCTATGTGAAGAAACTGAAACTGACAACAAACATGACAGTTACATTGCTTAATGATACATCTGCTGAAGATTTCTCTGAGCAATTGCTGACTATCGGTAATGGTCAAGTACCTGTCGATGAATCGAGCGGATTAATATCATTTCCAAATAATTTCTGTAATTTTGTCTCATCAAAAGACGAACTTATCAACAATGTATTTCCAGAAATTATTTCTAACTACAAAAATAATGAATGGTTGAGTGAGCGAGCAATTTTAGCGGCTAAGAATAAAGATGTAGATGACCTAAAGTACATAATTCAAAATAAGATCATTGGAACAATGCATTCATTCAAATCTATTGACTGCGTCACAAATGAAGATGAAGCCACCAACTATCCAATTGAATTTTTAAACTCTTTGGACGTGCCTGGCTTACCACCGCACAATTTACGCCTATAGATTGGCTCCGTAGTAATCATGCTTCGAAACATAAACCAACCAAAACTGTGCAACGGTACGCGTTTGGTGGTTAGAAAATTGATGAACAATGTAATTTACGCTACGATAATGATAGGAAAATTCAAAGGTGAGGAAGTTCTCATTCCGAGGATACCGATGATCCCAACCGATATGCCGTTTGAATTTAAAAGACTTCAATTTCCGATACGTCTTGCATTTGCCATGACCATCAACAAATCACAAGGCCAATCCTTAAAAGTTTGTGGTTTAAATCTAGAACATTCATGTTTTTCCCATGGTCAATTATACGTGGCATGTTCACGGGTCGGAAGACCATCTGCGTTGTTTGTTTTTGCGCCTGATAATAAAACAAAAAATGTCGTGTATCACAAGGTACTTAAATGAAGAGCAACCTATGTACTAAAATACAGAAATAATTATGAATGATTAATGTAGGTATTTAATTTTTTTTGTATTTCTTCCAATTAAAAAAAAACTGCTTATTTATTGCCTTTAAGGCGGAACAAAGTTCGTCGGGTCAGCTAGTAATAATAATAAATAAATAATAAATAATGCTGGACTATCACATAGCATCATATAGCCTCAAACTAAGCAGAGCTTGTGTTATGGGAACCACATGATTGATATATTACATACTAGCTGACCGGCGAACTTTGTTCCGCCTTAAAGGCAATAAATAAGCAGTTTTTTTTTAATTGGAAAAAATACAAAAAAAATTAAATACCTACATTAATCATTCATAATTATTTCTGTATTTTAGTACATACGTTGCTCTTCATTTAAGTACCTTGTGATACACGACATTTTTTGTTTTATTATCAGGCGCAAAGACAAACAACGCAGATGGTCTTCCGACCCGTGAACATGCCACGTATAATTGACCATGGGAAAAACATGAATGTTCTAGATTTAAACCACAAACTTTTAAGGATTGGCCTTGTGATTTGTTGATGGTCATGGCAAATGCAAGACGTATCGGAAATTGAAGTCTTTTAAATTCAAACGGCATATCGGTTGGGATCATCGGTATCCTCGGAATGAGAACTTCCTCACCTTTGAATTTTCCTATCATTATCGTAGCATAAATTACATTGTTCATCAATTTTCTAACCACCAAACGCGTACCGTTGCACAGTTTTGGTTGGTTTATGTTTCGAAGCATTATTACTACGGAGCCAACCTTTAGGCGTAAATTGTGCGGTGGTAAGCCAGGCACGTCCAAAGAGTTTAAAAATTCAATTGGATAGTTGGTGGCTTCATCTTCATTTGTGACGCAGTCAATAGATTTGAATGAATGCATTGTTCCAATGATCTTATTTTGAATTATGTACTTTAGGTCATCTACATCTTTATTCTTAGCCGCTAAAATTGCTCGCTCACTCAACCATTCATTATTTTTGTAGTTAGAAATAATTTCTGGAAATACATTTTTGATAAGTTCGTCTTTTGATGAGACAAAATTATAGAAATTATTTGGAAATGATATTAATCCGCTCGATTCATCGACAGGTACTTGACCATTACCGATAGTCAGCAATTGCTCAGAGAAATCTACAGCAGATGTATCATTAAGCAATGTAACTCTCATGTTTGTTGTCAGTTGCAGTTTCTTCACATAGCGCCATAGATTTGACGATTTGAGGCAAGCGTTTATTTCGTTGGCAGCCGTAGATCTTGGAATTACTGGCAGTATTTGGCGGAAATCGCCAGACAGTAAAATCTTTGTCGGGAAAGATTCGATCGTTTTGGTCGCGGCATTATTAATTAAACTTCACTTCACCTAAAAACTCAAATTTTCAACCATACCGAGTTTTATAGTTCACTTCACTTTTTACGAATGGGCAATGGCACTATCATTACATTATAATTGTTAATTATTTATTTAATAGAAATAGTTTTATCATGGATTTCTTACTAATATCAAATTGTCATCCATACGTCATTACACATCTGTCATTATACGTCAATTACATTGCTGTCATTTGCGTTTTGTTATTCCAAGTCTGATTCTTTTTTGTTATACCACGTTTTATAATGACTGACGTTTCATGTCAAGTCACACGGGAATGCTGTCGAACGGGATAAAAAGTATCCTATGTCCTTCTCCTGGCTCTAAACTACCTCCTTGTCAATTTTCAGCTAAATCGGTTCAGCCGTTCTTGAGTTATAAGTGGAGTAACTAACACGACTTTCTTTTATATTTAAAGTCTGATTCTTTTTTGTTATACCACGTTTTATAATGACTGACGTTTCATGTCAAGTCACACGGGAATGCTGTCGAACGGGATAAAAAGTATCCTATGTCCTTCTCCTGGCTCTAAACTACCTCCTTGTCAATTTTCAGCTAAATCGGTTCAGCCGTTCTTGAGTTATAAGTGGAGTAACTAACACGACTTTCTTTTATATTTATATATATAGATATACATTTTTTTTTGTAAATACATACATATTATACATAGAAAACACCCAGACCTGAGACAAATATCTACAGAACATGCAAACATTTGTCCCGCGGCGGGAATCGAACCCGCAACCTTCTGCGTCCCAGGCTAACTATTTAAACAGGCTAAATATTTTGACTAACCTCCGTAGATTCAATGTCAAAATACGAAACGAAAGACTTTCATTTAGGAGTTGGTCACTAACTTGGTCATACGAAGAAGAAGAAGAAGATTTAGGAGTGGGACACCATTTTTTTCATCTTGAACGACGGCTGTGTCATTTTTATTAAATTTTATTTTCTAGTGTATTTCTAATGTATATCGATTTTTATTAATGGTATTTTAACCGTTATACGTTAGTAATAAGACACAAGAATTAGTGAAATGGAATAAAGAAGATTTGGACGGAAACTCTCTGATGAAGAAAATTGTGCGCCGATTGTTTTTTGTAATAGTCGCCATTGCTATAGCAGAAAACAGGACCTGACTGAAGACTGGACGACTGGACTTATAAACCGTACTACGTTGCTTCATATTATTATGAACAATTATATTTGATTCTGGCGAAACTATCCCAGAAGCCATATAATAAAGAAGTGAAGTGAAGAGATTTTCATTTATTTATTTTAGTGGTAGAGGCCCATGGCACCCTGAAAAAGAACCCTAGATACGCGAATAGTAGATATTATGATTATCATCCACTTTTACCTACTTGAAAGAAAGAAAGAAAGAAAGAAAAGAAAGAAAAGTTATTTATTTTACCCAGTGCATAAAAGTAGGTCTAAAACAATGGTACTTATACATATATTATACTCAAGTACTATATATACCATACTAGCTGACCGGCGAACTTTGTTCCGCCTTAAAGGCAATAAATAAGCAGTTTTTTTTTAATTGGAAAAAATACAAAAAAAATTAAATACCTACATTAATCATTCATAATTATTTCTGTATTTTAGTACATACGTTGCTCTTCATTTAAGTACCTTGTGATACACGACATTTTTTGTTTTATTATCAGGCGCAAAGACAAACAACGCAGATGGTCTTCCGACCCGTGAACATGCCACGTATAATTGACCATGGGAAAAACATGAATGTTCTAGATTTAAACCACAAACTTTTAAGGATTGGCCTTGTGATTTGTTGATGGTCATGGCAAATGCAAGACGTATCGGAAATTGAAGTCTTTTAAATTCAAACGGCATATCGGTTGGGATCATCGGTATCCTCGGAATGAGAACTTCCTCACCTTTGAATTTTCCTATCATTATCGTAGCATAAATTACATTGTTCATCAATTTTCTAACCACCAAACGCGTACCGTTGCACAGTTTTGGTTGGTTTATGTTTCGAAGCATTATTACTACGGAGCCAACCTTTAGGCGTAAATTGTGCGGTGGTAAGCCAGGCACGTCCAAAGAGTTTAAAAATTCAATTGGATAGTTGGTGGCTTCATCTTCATTTGTGACGCAGTCAATAGATTTGAATGAATGCATTGTTCCAATGATCTTATTTTGAATTATGTACTTTAGGTCATCTACATCTTTATTCTTAGCCGCTAAAATTGCTCGCTCACTCAACCATTCATTATTTTTGTAGTTAGAAATAATTTCTGGAAATACATTGTTGATAAGTTCGTCTTTTGATGAGACAAAATTACAGAAATTATTTGGAAATGATATTAATCCGCTCGATTCATCGACAGGTACTTGACCATTACCGATAGTCAGCAATTGCTCAGAGAAATCTACAGCAGATGTATCATTAAGCAATGTAACTCTCATGTTTGTTGTCAGTTGCAGTTTCTTCACATAGCGCCATAGATTTGACGATTTGAGGCAAGCGTTTATTTCGTTGGCAGCCGTAGATCTTGGAATTACTGGCAGTATTTGGCGGAAATCGCCAGACAGTAAAATCTTTGTCGGGAAAGATTCGATCGTTTTGGTCGCGGCATTATTAATTAAACTTCACTTCACCTAAAAACTCAAATTTTCAACCATACCGAGTTTTATAGTTCACTTCACTTTTTACGAATGGGCAATGGCACTATCATTACATTATAATTGTTAATTATTTATTTAATAGAAATAGTTTTATCATGGATTTCTTACTAATATCAAATTGTCATCCATACGTCATTACACATCTGTCATTATACGTCAATTACATTGCTGTCATTTGCGTTTTGTTATTCCAAGTCTGATTCTTTTTTGTTATACCACGTTTTATAATGACTGACGTTTCATGTCAAGTCACACGGGAATGCTGTCGAACGGGATAAAAAGTATCCTATGTCCTTCTCCTGGCTCTAAACTACCTCCTTGTCAATTTTCAGCTAAATCGGTTCAGCCGTTCTTGAGTTATAAGTGGAGTAACTAACACGACTTTCTTTTATATATATAGATATAGCACTAAAATATCACACATATTTATACAATTATCTTAAAATTAGTTACATAGTTATAAAAATTAAAAAATAAATATTAGTAAAAGAGGGTAAAATAGGACCCTTACTCAGCATTAGCAGCATCAGAGACTTGAATGAACTTGAATGAACAAATATTTATAGAATAAGTAAAATACGACAAAGAGATAAAAGTTGTCGAGCCGTACTCACACAACGTACAACGTTACCTATGTGCTAAAAGTTTTATTCATTGTAAGAATCCAATTCAACTCTGGGCCTAAAAGCATATCCTGAGTTTGTACGATTTTCGTTCTTATTATGTTAATTGACACTGACGGAGGTACAGCCGACTATCCAATGTATTTTTCTCGTCCAGTGAGAATCTCGTGAGAGATTTGTTTTTGGTACAACACGATTGTTGTGGATATATTCAAGTGAATCTCATTAGCTGAGAGTAGGAAAGATTTTTGTTGATGGTAACCGTAAAACATAGCTAGCATGTATGGAATACTGTTCTCACCTTTGGGACGGTTCAGCGAAATACCAGCTTGAGGCACTTGAATCAATTGAAAAAAGAGCCAAGAGGCTTATTTGCAATGATGATTTGGTCGATGCAAGACTCCAAAGCTTGGAACATTGTCGTAAAGTTGCAAGTCTTTCTGTTTTTTATCGGTTACATTTCGGAGAGTGTGCAGCAGAACTGTACAACTTGATTCCACCAGCTCCATTCCATCATCGGACAAGTAGGCGTTCTGCACGGTGACATCGCTATATGGTAGACATACCTCGTATGCGCACAAAGCGGTTATCTTCTACCTTTGTCATGCGCACCGCCAAGGAGTGGAACGCTCTACCCGAGTATGTGTTCCCCGATAATTATAACATGGGCGTCTTCAAGGCACGAGTGAACAGGTTTCTTCTAGGCAAGTGTGCTCCATCGTAGACTGCATCTTCGCTTAACATCAGGCCAGTTGTAGTCAAACGCAAGCCTATCCAATATATTTAAAAAAAAAATAGCTATCACGGTGTGGCAGTTATGTAAGGATACAAAGAATTTACAAAACCAGGTGGTTTTTTTCATCATGAACAACCTGTAGAAAAAACTGTGAATAAAGATTTCCCTATTTTCATAATTTCACTAATGGTCTTAAGCTATTTGTATTCACCGATGTCGGGGGTTCTGTAGTCTTATAAAGTTTTCTATAACGTCTAAAATTTGCAGAATTATTCTCTACTTTAAAATTGTTTCCCAGAACTGAATCAGGTGTTGTGCTAATATTGGTAAACGGTAAATTCGATTTAGGCAAAATAAAAATAAGAAATCTGCTTAATTTAAGCTGGTATTTTGAAATCGTTAATCGCTTTATGTGCCTGCGGTCATAAAGTGCTAAAAGCAATTACACTTTATTCTTAGATGTGAATTTCTTCAGTTTCGTCAACTGTGACCGCAATTTATATGCATACCGCTCTATAATTTGAGGCGTTACTATAAACAAGTTACGACCAACATCAGTGGGTTACGGCGTAGCCTTAATGACAGTAGCGCCCCAAAATAAAATGGCTTTATTGCACGTATCACTTTATGTGATCCCTTCGTTTATTCGCGAAATTTCAAATTAATTTTTACCAGTAGATATGAATATTAAAGCAAACTTTTATTGAATAAGTTTTAGAATTGTTATCTGAACTTCAGTATTTTTTGTTTACTATTACCACAGAATTAATAAAAAAAGTATTTCATATTGAAAAACGGGAATTTTCACGTACCGACGTAACGGTATGAGTTAATTCACGTTAGTTTCATGAGTAAAAAAGTATTTGTTTACAAAACCCTTAGTAATTATGTAAGTTATGGATACCTCTTGCCCACAGTCTTAGATTAAGCCTAGAATATTGTTTTTGCTTCTAGAGGAATGCACTTTCTTTGAATAGCGTAATGCTGATTGATGCAGCCCAGCTGTGTCACCCAGCTGTATCGTGTACTTTAGTCCTTCAAAAAAGCACCTCCATATTGGACGATATTGGAATATATTATATGGACGAAATCACCTTGTAATTTATACCTACTATTTCATTATAAAAGCTTTTTTAAATATCTGTTTCCATGTTCCCAAATTAGCAGTAGATACGGTGAACACACATACTTTCATCTCATAGCGAATAGTTTAGTTGCCTGCGTCCCACCTGTGCGAACTTTGGAATTGGCGTTATAAATCCAAGCCCCTCGAGCAAATCACGACTTATTGCCGTATCGCTCTCAAATGTAATTAAATCTACTCGTTGCATGTCTTCCACGTCGGCTTCTTAGCTCTGCACAGGTGGAGCTGACGCTTGCTCAAGTAAATATACGAGTGCCTGTATGAAATTATTTGCAACCTTCTTTATAGTAGAGTAGTTGAAGTAGGCATACTGATTTGGATTATAACGATACATAAATGCTAATGATGTAACGATCTCAAAATTTTTCAAACCGACGCAAACCGGGTTGAAGGTACATGCAAACCGAGTTGTAAACCGAACCGAAAAAATCTATGTAAACCGGGTTGAAACCGAGTTGCAAACCGATGCGATGAACCAATTTAATACAAATTGGTTCATCGCATCGACTTGGTCATTTCGGTTTATAACTCGTTTTCAATTTTAACCCGGATTACTTAGATTTTTGCGGTCTTAGCACATGTTAGAATTTTATGATAATGAAACCCGATTAATACTAAAAATTAAACTCGTTTCTGGTAGAGACCAAGAACGAATTAAAATCGACTTTATAAAGTCATTTTTTTCATATTTTCATAGCCCTGAGGGAGGTAAAATTAAAAATTCAACTCAAAGCTCTTTATTTCTATGCATATATTTTTAAGCTATGTATTTTTAACTAAGATCAAGCAATAATTTGTACTGAAAGTAGTTCACTTTTTACAAATAAAATAAAAAAAACAACCTTTTGATATAAAATAAAATAACCAACTAACTAAACGCAACAAAACACTAAACATTACATACATTCGCTGCACTTGCTCAGCCACAACGGTCGGTCTGTTCAACTCGGTTCGGCTCGGCAGAACCGAGTTGAACCGACCGACCGCCGCGCCGGCGACGCCGAGCAAAGTACCAACTCGCGGGGCTGCACCGCGCCGCGCGTGAGTGGAAGAGGGACAGCGATCAACAAACCGCTCGCTCACCTCAGCTCGTTCAGATCGATTTGACATCGGTTCAAATCGACTTGAACGGTTCGGAGCTCAACCCGGTTTGACCCGGGTTGGTAGATCGAGTCGTAACATCGCTAATAAATGCATCAAATACTGTCCTTTTCAGGAAAGAAGTCCCGCAGACGTGGAGCCACTATCGTGTAAAAATTATAAATATAAAATGGATATAAAATCAACACGTCTCCACTAAATAGGTATGATGCAAATAGTTTTTTACGTATACCGGTTTTAGATCCGTTTGCTGCCGCTGGACTCATTTCGTGAAAATAACTCTACGAGCCTTCCTAGATGGGTGATATACTCGCGCGAGTTGATCGCGCGATTGACATGCGTATCCAATCAGGCTTGCTGAATGTTACGTGGAATTTGATGTGCGTGCACATACCACGTGACATTCAGCGAACCTGATTGGATACGCATGTCAATCGCTCTAGCAACTCGCGCGAGCAAATCATCCATCTGGGAAGGCTCTACGTTGCATAAATGTCAAAATTGTCATTAGTACAGTAGTATTTTTTGTGCTATATTTGTAAACCTGGCAATCTTTTGAAGCCTCCAACTCCTAAATGATTTTCATGAACTAATTGTCTTAAATATAAATAAAAAGTAAGCACACTAATAAACTAAGAAGACACATGTCGTAACTTGTAAGATAATATGTTTTTAGTCCCGCTGTCATAGGATACGCTCAAAAACCGTTAGAACTTGAGCTAAGTAAGGGCTTTACCCAGGGGCGGATTTGATCCATTGTCGCCCTAGGCATATGAAAGATTGCCGCCCCCCTACTCGCTGTAAAGCATGAAAGATGGCCGCCCCCCTACTCGCTGTAAAGCACGAAAAAAGTACCAAACCCCGAGCCTACTCTTTGCCTTTGGCTTTTCGAAAGGTGCGCTTGACTTCACTAGGGTTGCAAACTTTTTCGGGAACCTACCACCCGTGCGACCATTACCTCTGTTAAGCCTGGATACCAGACACAATAGAATAAAAACCTCGCGTTCCACTTTATATGAAGTAAAGTTTGACTTTTCGGTACATAATTAAATTTAAAAAAAAAAAAAAAAAATTGCCTCCCCCTAAATTTTTGCCGCCCTAGGCCCGGGCCTACTTGGCCTATTGGGAAATCCGCCCCTGGCTTTACTTCACTACACTAGATACAGGTGCCCCTTACTAAAGGCTATAATTGAAGCTATAAATCCAACTCCATAGCGACAACGCGACGATTAAATCGCGCTAATCACGAAATACCACTAACTACAGCTCACCATGTAATTTACGAAGCCGTTTGCTAGCTTATTTATAGTTCTCAGAATAGTTGCTTGATCTACAGATGAGATGTCCAGTAGTTTTTTTAATGCTCTGCGTCCACTATAAGGTACGCCTCGAGCGAGCGCCTAGGGCGATCACGAATACTTCAACCTGACATATTCAAAATCTGGCCAATGACAAAGCGTTATTTTGAATCTACGTTTTCTCATTGGTGAAAATTGTAAGTCTACGATACGAGTACTTTTTGCTATTCTAATAGTTGCTAGTTTAATCTAGTAAAATAATTTTAGGCAACTTTTAAGATAATTTATTAAGGACGACCTTTGTTTTGTTATTTTCTAGGCATATTTTGAAGATTTGCTATTTTACATAACTATATTCAGTGATTTTATATCTTCAAAAATGTTGAATAGTGCGAGCGAGAGGGAGGTTTGACATGTATCGCTGCCTTAAAGCCTGAGTTCAATACATTATTTTGGGGATAACTCACGCTCGACAAAGCACACAAGACACAGAAAATTGTTTCTAAGACAGTTAATTAACATTTAATATTAATATTTAATTTAATTTAATTTAATTTTCAGTATAGCTGGCATGGATCAAATTGGCTGTCGTATTATTTTAGGATAAAGAGGAAGTCAGGTATGGAGTCAAAAAACTTTAACCTGTTGCCCTGTTGCTGAAGTTCGTCTGTTCTAAAATGGCTGCTTTAAAGCTAGCCGATGTTGACATAGTCACCGGTAAAGACTGCTTAGAGTTTTAGAGCGTAAGGTACAAGTATTCAAAAACCATACCTAATATTATATAGGTATGTATATCTAGCGACCACCATCTGCTATATTATACAACACCTACACACAAACACACACACACACACACACATGTAGAATATACATACTTATTTAAAACGAGAAAGTAATTTAACATAATTTATCAATATTTATTTAATGTGTAATAAAAATATTAACTCACTCTTACGCGATGGTAGTCCAAAAAAGGTCCTATCTCAGCTTTGTTGCTACATTACACTAATGCGGGCGACGCTGGTTTTAAGATAGGACCTCTGAATGGGTGTTATCACGAAGTATAGTACCTACACGTAATACAAAATATTATTAGATCAGTCCGGGCTGGACAATTTGTTACTAAGAGACGGAATGTACCACATGAAACAATAAAGAATATGATTATGGTTATGATTATGGAATGTGCAGGTATGCTACGCGCTGAAAAGCGAAGTGCGCTGCATTGGTGGATGGCTGAGAAAGCCCTCGAGGATTGGGCAATTTGACGGCAATGACGCCGGCGTGGCATCCTGTGCCATCCATGTCAAGCGGCGTTTTGTGACACCCCGCTTGCACTGCCTCTTCTCCACGATCGTATGTTAGCGGACTGTGGTGCATACCGGCACATGCTCTGGCATCCTGCCGCATGCCTTCGCATCCAGCCGCATGCTGTCACATCCCGTCACAGTATGCTCTAGCGCGTTCTTCAATATCGCAGAGAGAAATCCCTCTTGATGCGCCGTGATTGGTCTTTGAGCTTTAGAATCTAAATCCTGATACCATTAAATACCTTCGTACAAATTTACGTCAATGCATTTAATAATAACCTGCCCTGCCGTCCGCAGGCTTGTGCTGGCCATAATAGGATACACGAGCGGCGATTTGTGTTTACTATTATAGACTATAAATGTATTTGTACATTTCCTCCTTGGAATTTGAAACTAGCGTAACGATTTTATGACAGAGTATTGTGAATCACTCCCTGCGTGTCGGTCTTGATTTTTTGTATAATTTTTAAGAAGTCATGAAATACCTTTTTAAAATCACTACAAGATAAGCAACATCAGTAAAGTAGCTGCACACTCTGCATCAGAACAAAAGCATGGATAAAGAAGAAACCGGTATCCAGTACAAAATTTCAAAGTTTCAAGCGCCATTCATGTGTCAAGTGTATATCCATTGTACGAAGATGATCGTCTGGTTTAAACGTGCTTGAACTAGAATAACTGCTCCTAAACTTTAGTGATTTCAATTCACATTCGGGAAAAGTGTTACGGGTATTGACTATTCAATTGGAAACTGGAATCTAAATGTAGTCGTCGTAAAAGTTTTAAAAATAAGCTTTGATTATTGAATATGTAGTTGTTGATGACTAACAACTAAAATTTCATCTATTTATAAAGCACCAATTTACGCGTAAATCCGTCACTCATGGTATGATTCAATAGATAACAAATTTAGACATGGCACGTTGTTTGCATCGTATTTTGGCTATTGTATCAATATTGCTTTCGTTTACACTCTATTTATATTCCATTATGATTTTCATGTGACTGTATCACCATTTTTTTTACTTCTTTCGCGGAAAGGACTCTATGTGCCATATAGGCATAGCTTAGATCATCCGGTAGGTTGTGACGCCCTGCGCCGCGTTCAAGCAAAACTTGAAACTGGCGTGATAAGGGTAGGGAGGGATGCTCGCCGGACTGGTGACACAGGCGGCAGGCATCAAACAAGATTGGCTATATATTATCCACTGTTTATTTCGTTGTGGGGCTGTAGTGTGGGTTTCGACGTCGCATCTATCCACTGGCTTTGTAGCAACCACCGTCTCGAAAACATATCAAAGCAGTGCCACAGGGCACTGCACCGTATGGCCTGGCTGTTATATAGATATCTCAGAAATCCAGCAACGGATATAAGTTGAACTAGAGAGCCCGAGACAGCATGTCCGGTCCCGGCCGATTCAATTTAGAGCCACTACAAACTGCATTGATTGTTTTTATATTCAGCTCGCTAACGGAACACTTCCACAACTCACCGTTGAAGACGCTTCCGTTTTAAACGTAGTTTTAGTTGGACCACCTAAAAGAAAATGCGCTTTTTCATTTAAGTTTTCACTATTAGTACTAAAAAATGCAGAATAAGCTAACACGCTATACAAGCGAGAACTTTCATTATTTTGTAATTTTAGTTCATAATATTTTTAAAAAACTTGGCTTAAACAATGCCAGCTCACTTATCCAGAATTATATAAATGCTAGTTTATTTTATTTCCTTGGTAGAACAAGTTGTCCCCCACATATGCTCGCTTTCCGCCGGCGCCGAGAGGCACAAAAGACGATGCCTTAGTGATTTAGCTTTATTGTTATGCACCCCTATACCCTATTCACTCATCCAGATCATTCACGAAGAGGTGAAATGTTTGTGCTGTTTTTCTGAACGAATTAAACCATGCAAAGTCTTCTTAGCTGGCTACATGACTATATATAATATGCAAGTGACTCAGTGATTTATTTGCTATGCCCCCTTTCGGAGTTGGTCCACTCATAGGTTTATCCATAATACATTTTAGAATTTGCCCCCTTTCTTGCAAAAAAAGCATTACCTAACCTTTTGTATTTTATTAGCATTTCGCTCACTTTCTTTATTAAAGTGAATGCACAGATACTGTGTTTAGGTACATTTCTTGCATTGGTATGCAATCAATAAGGAAGCAAGTGGACAACAATGATTCATTTTATTAATTCTTGTTTATCAAATTGCTATCACTATTTAGCAATTTACTGCAACCAATATTTCTAGCAGCCTTTGTACAAGTCCGATAAAGTGCAAGTTAACTGGCCCACCGCAGGTAACGTAACATGAGGGTAGATAAGTAAGTGACGGAATTATGAAGTAGCTACTTCATGGTAAGTTTTCTTCGTAATCCAAACCCTATCAATGTAATAGACAAATCAAGATCTTTATTTATCAAAGACACATTCTTTGACATAGCCAAACGTATAAGTTTTTTAGTAGCTTTTAATCACCACCAGCCTAACAATGGCCCTCACTTTTATTAAAATTTCTCAAAAACCGTATTAACACAACATTGGTTAGGCTTCGCTTCAATATTTCGCTTGTCTCACACTCACTTTCTTTACTTTTCTTTACATGGAAGATAAGACTACAGCGTTTTGATTAACATTTTTATTACCTATATTGGTAATGAAAAAACGATGTATCGTAAAACAAATCAAAAAAACTGTCATAAAATGCATGAATCTAATATTTTTTGAAATATTTCTCATCATAAATAAAAAATCAAAGGTTCCATCTTTGATGGCCCACCTGATGTTATGTAGTAAGTAGCCATTACTCATAACAAAGTATTGCTTCGTAGGTCACGCAGGTTTGGAACGTGCCCTAATTGAGGCATAAAGGTGTTGAAACCTCATGTGCCTATAATTTCACCAGCACCCTTCAAACCGAAACACAGCAATGCTGCTGCACGGCAGAAATAACTTCCCCGGATGAGCCCTTCACAAAGAACTCTACTACTACTAAATAACTGCTACTGCTTGGCTGCGTACTCATCATTGTGCATCGTTTTGAACTTTTATTAAATATTTTCAGAAGCTACAGAACATGTAATATTATATCATTATGTAGATAGTGTGTCCGTGGCTGTGACGAGGGATGATAAAGGGGTCACGATACGACCTTCACGTGAGAACGAGCGGTTTACCTCGCATTGTAGTGTTGTGTGCTAGCCAACCGCTTTGAATAGCAATTTCATAGGAGCTACCCCGTTATTACGGTTACTATACCCGACTGCCAGTCGCCAGTCTCAGCGCAGCGAGTGGGTCGAACAGACAAGAAACCTTAAATTAGACGCTTGTAAATTGCATTCCCGAGCTGTTTTGTTTTCAGAATTGGATCATCTTTACTATGTATCTAAACATATTACATACTATTGGAACTAACTATATATAAATAAATGCAAATAGCTTTCTTTTAACTAAATAGTTAATATACCTTCTATTTGCTTCTGTCCGATCATAAAACGATCTTCCGGCGATGAATCGACACTGTTAACCCATATCGGAACGGCCTCCACTTCGCTTGGGGACGATCTTTTGCGAAGACGTGACCGAACGAGCCAATAAAATCTTTTCGAATCGGTCCAGGGTTCCGTCCGAAGCTGTAAAAATCGAAGGACGTGACGAGGAGTTGCTGATCTCTCTAGTCCCTCACGTGTCACCGCAAACTGCAACGATTGAGGCACAATTTTGCTCTCTTGAAATTTGTAAATTTATTGGAATGCTTTGCCAAATTTATACTTATGTAGAGGAAAACCCATTATAATAAGCTCAAGTTTATTTTGCATTTAAGGTCGGCAGTAGAAAAGATAGAGTAGGTAATGGCCAGATTATGAACTCTTACAAAATCCGTAATGATCACTTATCTGATAGTACCAAACAGCTATTATCTCGATGCTTATCTTACCCTTTTTCAAAGCGTTGTTTATTTTACTGCCTACGCTTGTAGATATAAAGCCTGATTGAATTTTCACTGAAGGATATTAGTAAATGCGAGGAAAAATAAACTTTATGACTTTAGAACGGAGTCGTAAAGTTGTTTGGATAAAGCTGCACATTATACGCCAAACCATGAAGCGCTTTTATAGCTCCAAGCAAACTGCCAACACATGAAAGCTACAAGACCATGTGTAAATCAATTTTTCGTATCTGTCTTTTTTTTATTCAAAATAATAAACTATATAAATAAGATCCTTCCAAATAAATGAAATAAAAAAAACTAAATCAAGTCCCTTTTATTACATTTTCTGAATATCTGAATATATATATTATTAACTTTTCACGAGATAATAGGGATAATGACTGCGTAAAACAATAATAAAACAAATTAGCCCGTAAGTTAGATTTAAAAAAAATTTGGACACCTATTTCTTTATTTATTTAGTCAATAGAAATTAACAATGTTATAGAGCGTCAAAGTTCGAGAGTGGGGGCTCGTGACGTCACTTGTATGTAAAAAGCATTACTATCGGTAAAAAGTGTACTTACCCGTGACGTCACGCTGAACTTCAACACGCTTCTTTTTCATTAAAAAGTACGTGTATTTATTGATAATTTAATTGACGGACTAATTAGAATTTTTTAGGCATCTAGCCCATTGTCAGATTTTACCTATATTGTACACTTGCCGCTAACTGCCTGCAATCGAATGCCGGATTTACTCATTGATCCACATGAAACATCTCACCGATTCAAAGCCAGATAACAATAAAACTAAATCATCGGGAAGTTATCTATCTCTGGCAGACGGAAAACGTGCATGTGTTTGAAAGTGAAGTTAGTGAGAAAGAAAATAAAGTTGAATGAACCAGGCTTGAACTTTAATTTTACAAAATTGGTATAGAGACTTTGATCTTGGTAAATAGTATAAAGTAGTAATAAAGATCTGAAAAGCGCATGACATTGACGCAAAACAATTTAAGTAACTTATTGTTGTGAAGAATAGATAATTCACCAATAGGTAAATTATCCATTCTTTTGACATGGCTAAGTAACTGATCTAGAAACTATGGCAGAGTTTATATGTTATTTTTATTTATTTAAATGGAAAACAAACTAGGAAAATTACTCAAAATAGAAAAAATAAAGCCTTAAGCAGTTTTCGCAGTTAGTATTTTCTCAGTAGTTTTCTCATTAATTAATATTATTTAAAACAATTTTTACCCACTTTCAGTTTTTACGAAACGATAACAGAAGATATCTTAAAATGTCGCGAGTTTGATATTTATAGGGTATGACATTTCACAAATTACCGACCCCATTAATTTTCCATTAGCGGTAATTGGGGAGGATTTTACGCGGCAAAGTGATTACAAAGTCTACAGCGACTTTATCTCATGCATTTTCTTTTGGTCGATGGTCTACGTCTAAAAACGGTATCTACCGTTTATATGAGGACTAAGGTAAGATTTACCTAGGTCATAGTACAAATTGTTCCCACTATAAAAAATCGCGTTCTACTCTTAATCGATTTCAGCAAAACATCAAAAGTGTGTACGTTGGTAAACCATAACGTAAGCAGAAATAATGAGACGGTCAGCTTTAATTATGGTCGGAATAATAGTTAGCTGATAAGGTCTTCTTTCTGCCATACATAAGGAGAGCTTCTATCTATATTTACTTAGAAAGTCGGAAACTGGCGCTGGATAATGAAACCAGCACCCTATTGCGTACAAACCGGTTACCAGAATTTATCTTTCCATTGGAGAAATGCGATATTACCTTGCGAATTCTACCAATAAGAATTAATTCTGGTATCTGAGTGTAAAAATATACCTATATTTATATATTGATGCCGACATGCCGATCTGCTAAAAGGATACATGTAGCGTAACGTTACAACAATGTAACCGGTGTAGCAATATACACAAATTTCTCCTCGACAAATTAGTGCAAATGAACTATTTACTCACACAGTAGTAAAGTTATAGAGGATTTCAAGAATTAAAAAAATATTTTACGATTACGTAATAACCAACAGGTTTACTCAATTATAACCTGTTTCCTTTGTCAATAAGGAATTCCCGTCGATGGCTTAATTCAATCTTTACTCCCCTCGTCATCTCGCTGGCAGCACAATATGCTACGAGGGAAAATGAAACGGGACTTTTGCTGAGCTGCAAATATATCCACTTATTCTGTTTGATATCTTTGTCTGATTTGATTGGTGTTTATGAGATAATGATGATTTAATTATTGTATGGTAATGATACAGCATATTGAATAGTAATACTACTAGTATAAAAAAACGGTATTCGGAATATTCGGTAGGTACAATACATACAACTTTTTGTGATATTTTTTATTTTTATAATGCAAGTCAATGCATTATAAAAATAAAAACAGCTATCTAGTATAAAAATATTTTTAAAGCTAATAATCTAAAAATAACTGTGTAGAAGAATAAAATGACACAAATCTATGTGTCAGCTAGCAGACAAAAATAAAATAAGTCTCTAGCCAATATGAAATATGCAGCTAACTGTTCGAACTCCGGCTCATGGCGCACGTTACTCACACTGGCGATAGATTTAACTGAAACCAAAAAGATAAAATCAAATATTTTGTAAGAAAATTGCTTATATATGGTTGAGTTGGGTGTGCTGAAAAGTTTTAGTTCTTTGAAAATGTTTTCACTCGTTTTTACCCAACTGAGGATGTTTTTAGGGTAGGTGTATCTGAGACGCTTTGGCCTATTACTGTAGCTCAAACGGCAGGACCGATTTGGACTAATGAGGATTCGTCTAGATTAAGATATTGATTACATAGCTTGTGGAAAATGCCATGAGCCATTTAAAAATTTTCTGTACAACTAATCTCACACACAGTGATCCAAAACTAAGCAGAGCCTGTACTAAGTACCAGAAAATTGGATTAAGACATTTTTAAAACAAAATAATCGTGTTGCATTGAAATTAAACTAAGTATTTTCAGTTTCAAATTAACGTTACCACAGACTTGTAGATGTTACGATACAATAATGTTCGTTTTGTTGTAAAAGCGTTTACATTCATTTTTTTTTTCAGCTTGTGTTAAAAGACAATGAGGATGACTAGTATTTTCTGGTATCACGTTATTTCGCACGCTAATTACTGTGTCACATGACGTGGATCGTCTGAATATTGCATTGAACCGAACCGGCGTTATTAGTTTTTATCGTGTTATCATGGTGATGCGTATAAAAAAACTAATCTTCCATTACATGATTTGTTCTATGAATTGTGCATTTTATTTGAACAACAAATAAAATTTTTCTGTACCTCGTTTTATGGGTTACTCCAATTTAAATTTTTAAAGGTAAAAAAAAATTAACTACTTTTACACACATGACTGAAAACATAAGGATAGATTTTATAGCTCAAAATATGCGATAAAAGTATTCTTTATCCGGAATCACTGCCTTGATTTCCTGATCTTAATAATAAAACTTTAAAGCAGGATTTTCTCAGAAGCCGTGTACACGAAACCTTCTCGCTTCATATCCAATTTGAGCTCAAGGAGCAGCAACACTAGGCCGAAACAAGTCTCGGTGTAATCCTTCAAATCCAAATTAGATTTTCTTTCACATCCTTTCAGCATTGACAGGTTTCCGGATCGAGTGCCGAAACTACGTGAATTCTTTGCGTCTCGTTTCTAGCTTCTGAATTTTGTACAATTATCTTCAGTAAAGAAAACTAATTTACTTTGCCAGCTTTGTGTAAATCTAGGTTAATAATTCCAGAAAATAAATTATTCGTAATAAATTTTTTATGAACAAATTTTATATAATTGCTCAAATTAGGCGCGTTCGTACAAGAAAAAACAATAAAATAAAGCGGCGTGATGGTAATGAATAGGCTGTACAAATATTGGGCCAGATTTAACAGGGTGTAAGTCGATAGTGAGACAGGCAATGTCGCGTGCCACTCGGCAGTGAGCGCGCAACGCACGCACCCACCGATTTAGACATCACTTATACACAATACTGAACACTGGTAAAAAACACATTAGCTTATTAGGTAATTTCTATTCGCTGCTTGTTAGCGATTCACGCAGCTAATTTTGGCGACAGTGTTTATAATTGCTCTTTGTTGCCTACAATGGCTTACATGGCTAGCCCAGATAATTAAGTCACATTTGACGAGAATAATATATAATTATGTCGTATCACACTTATATTTTGTAATTTTGTATATCTAGAATGCAAGGAACACTCGTAGCAGTACGCTACGCCGTAGCACTGTGCTACAAACATTTACAGCACAAGTACGGATGAACATTTTCATATTCCAATTTGTTTTCCAATCGAATTCGTCCCTATTTAGAACATAAAGGGTCCATATGCATCCCTCAAAGAATTGAATTGAATATAAAGGAAATTACAATAGGCCCGTATCGAAGCCCTGGCTCCAATCGAATTTCCCTCTGAAAACAATGCCAAAACGGAAATTAAACGAACGTATGAAAATAAACTGAGATCTTCAAATGGACGCAGATTTATAGCACAATTTGTTTTACACTCGTATGTTTGTACCTATTGCCGTTGTTTAGATGGAACTTGTATGAAATATTGGAACAATGTTTTTTTGGTATAAGCAAATGTATTTGGTACAAAATGTAATTGGAAGAATACTTCGTCGTATGAAGATGGATTTATATAGGTTTTTAGGTATAATAACTGCGAGGGTTTTAGGTATAATTTAAATATTACAAATTATATAAACAGTTCTTCAGAACTCTACTTCTAGATAAATTTACTAAGGTAAGATCTTTATAAATTCTCTCAAGATTAGAAATCACTTACGAGAGCTTATCTATTTTTGTAAAGTACAATAATTGTTCGTAACGAGCATAACATACACAATTTAAGGTAGATTTGAAAAAAAAACTCTGATACCTACGCATACAAAGAGCGGACAGACGACAACATGGTTAACTTTTATTTTAAAATCAATCATTGGTGTAACCTTTTAATCCATATTTTTTTATTTATTTTAATTTTTTTATTTTATATAAAAAAACAGATGAGATACGACACAAACAATGTAGATATCAGCTAGTGAATATATAAATATGAAACGATGCTGAGACACAGGTTTATAACGTGTTTACGCGGGATCGGGTGTTCGAGAGCTAAGTGATTGTAAGTGAGAGACTGGCGCCTCGCCGGATGTCGTACGTGTCGTGTCGATGTCGGAGTGACGGACGCCGGAAGCGATTCCGGATCGCGTTCCTTCGTTATGTCGCCTTCATCCTACAACTTTTTATAGGTTGCATACTACCAACACTACTACTATTACACGTAATAAAGTTAGAACTAACACGGACTCGTAAAATATGTAGTTTACCTTTTACGCGTACGTTATACATCTTTATTAAAGTTCTACGAAGCAATAATCAAAAGACGAGTAATTTGAAAACAGTTAAAAATAAACGATCAAAGAAATAGACATCTATAATTCCTAGATTAAAAATTTTACGTTCGCAATAAATAATAAAAATATTTTCAGCGTTTCTTAATTTCAAGAGCCATTACGTTTTGAAATTGAATATATTCTTCACGGTAGACCTCAGTAATAGTGTCTTTATGTCCGTAACGCAGCCATAACCATCAAGTCTCAAAATTAAGAAGTTGGCACTGACAAAACGCCGAGCAATACGGGTTGAAGTGCCTCGTTGTTTTTGTAATGCCTTTTCTTATGACTAGCCCTAACGATTATTTCCCCTATTGTGAGCACCGCGGCCGCTGCCAAGACCCCGTAGAGAAAGAGCTAAACTTACAAAAGTTTCCAACTTGTTCAAATGGCCAGCTTTTGTTAGAGAGCGACTTATTGTTCGGGACAGATTGCCGAGGATCACCATCGTGCTCCCACAAATTTTTACTACGAAATAAAACGAGTACGAGTAAAACTACCTTTTAGGTTTTTGGTATGGAAAATATTTTTTGTAACCTTTTATTTTGTACAGATGATGTTCAAAAATATTAAACTGTTGAGGATAGGATGATGGATTTATAACTGTTGAGCAGCTGTGCTGTGTTTCGGTTTGAAGAGTTTGGTTGCCGGTGAAATTACAGGCACAAGAGGCTTATCATCTTCACGCCTCAAGTTGACGTAGAGCGTAGCATCGTAGAGCATGTTCCAAAAAAAACGTGATCTACGATGCAATAATTTAAGATAGGTAATGGTTACCACTTTACACCAGGTGATCCATGTGCTTGTTCCATCTTCAAGTAACATAAAAAAAATGATTATACGCAATGGCGCTCATCAGGGAAGGCCAAAGTCCAGTAGTGGACTGCTGTAGGCTGAGGATGATGATGATGAGGACGAGGATGCTTTCGCACTTTAGAATATAACCAATGAATTAACTACCTACTCTGTACAATAATTTTACTTTGTTTATTTGTTTCAATAAACGTAGTTTATCAATTTTTTTCTTGCTTATTTATTGGTAAATCAATTTGGAAATGAATATAGACTTTTAAATTTGTTTTCTTTGCGAATCAATTTACTCAATCATGAAATCAGTTCCATAAATAAGGGTACAATAAAGGTTGTTTTCCTGTAACATTAGTATTCTATTGTTGCTTCAGGGGTCCCGGCTCTGTCACGGGCTAGTTACAAACAATCTGAGGGATGCCCGGCGTGACGTGGAAACAACAACGCTTGAACTTGCTGGAATAACATTTTTACAGTTACATTTTGTTAGCCTATTGATGAAACTAGAACATGACTTCTCAGAAGTTAAGTGGTACCAATTACCTATAACAAAGTACTGCGTCACGGATGTTTGGAACAAGCCCAACGATGCCTAAAGTCCATCGACTTAAAGCATGAAGGTGTTAAACCTCATGTGAAATTACAGGAATTTCACTAGCACCCATACCTTTCAGCAATGTTGCTTCACGACTGAATCAGTCAAGGTGGTAGTTCTTTCTCAGATGAGCCCTTCACAAACTATTGACTACTGCACTCTACTTCTGCTGAAATTTTATAATTTCTTATACTTCGATGTTTGTAGCATGTACCAAAAGATTAAATAAGCAAGCGTATTAAAACATACTTCATTATATTAAATAGTATGTAAGCATGTTAAAACTATTGGTAAACCTAAATAAATAAAATAAAAAATACACAAAATTGAATTAACTTGGATTTGACTTTACAAGGACATTAAAAACAGCATCACTGTTTGTGTCATAAATATCTTTGAATCTTAAATTAATGGCCTTACTTATGAACATCTTTCAAAAGATAAACGATACTTAGGCTATTGGCATCTCTTACCGTTGGATAATGACAAACAGTGACAGGACTAACATTGAGCGGTTATCTTTGAGTAGCGTTCATAAGTAAGGGGGTAAATGTTTATCGTCACGACACATTTTAAACATCTTAATCATTCTGCGTAATGCACAATGCATCCACGATATCGTCGACCATGTATTCTTTAATTTAAAAAATATTATTAGTAAAAAAACACTTTTAAAAACAAGGTTTTATTCAAAGCTCTATAAAGAGAAAAATAAGCTTTAAAGTATATGAAACCCATCAATTTATTACATTACACAATTTATATGATATAAAAGCTTGTCACGTGATTTACATTGTGTAGGTAGATGATTTACCTATTTTATAAAAACCATACTTATTTCATAGATTTAGACATAGATCGAGATAAAGTCAAAGTCAAAGTCAAAAATCATTTATTCAGTAGGAACTGTATAGTACACTTTGAAACGTCATTTTTTTAATTTACCACCAATTCGTAACGTGACCAAACAGAGAAGAATTGGCAAGAAACTCTGCTTGGCTTATATTTTTTTAACGTCATTGTACTTAATATCTATTACATTGTTTTTGATGGAGTTGGAGGCAGTTTCATCCCAAGCTTTTTTGTCATCTAAATAATCAGATATTTTATAATAAGCTTTATTACATAGATTACGTTTAACAACATTTTTGAATTTATTTACAGATAGATTAATCACATCATTTGGGATTTTGTTAAAAAATCGTACAGACATCCCTTTAAAAGATTGACTAACTTTATGGAGCCTTACAGTGGGAACAGCTAGTTTATCTTTATTTCTAGTGTTAACATTATGATAGTCGCTATTTTTCTTGAACATGTTGATATGTTTTCGGACATACATTAAGTTTTCATATATATATTGGCACGGCACTGTCATAACATTTATTTCTTTAAACTTAGTTCTAAGTGATTCTCTGGGGCCCATATTATAAATTGCACGAACAGCCCTCTTCTGCAACACAAATATGGTGTTGATATCTGCAGCATTCCCCCACAACAAAATGCCGTACGACATAATGCTATGGAAGTAGCTGAAATAAACTAGTCTAGCCGTTTCTACGTCAGTAAGTTGACGGATTCTTTTGACTGCGTATGCTGCAGAACTAAGTCTGTTCGACAACCCATCTATGTGAGCGCCCCATTGAAGCTTATTATCTAAAGTTATGCCTAAAAATACAGTACTGTCCACAAGATTTAGATCTTCATCTTTTATTTTAATGTTAGGTTGAACTTGTTTAACATTTGGTAATATAAATCTCATACATTTTGTTTTAGTCTCGTTCAGTAATAAAGTTACATAATAACTGTATTATTGTCTATCTATACAAGTTAATCTCGCGACAAGCTTTTATATCATATAAATTGTGTAATGTAATAAATAATGATGGGTTTAATTTAATTTAAAGTTTAATTTTCTCTTTTTAGAGCTTTAAATTAAATCTTGTTTTTAAAAATGCTTATTTACAAAAAAAAATTAACTAAACAATACGTGATCAACGTTGACGTGGATGCATTGTGCATTATCTCAAGATAAACAAAGATGTTTGGAACGTCTCTAATAATTTACTTTTTATTTTTTAGTTATTACTGTGTTATTGTATCTAAATATTTCATAATCTTTAATTTAATTTAAAGCGTCATTACAGTTTATAATTTATTCGATAAGGAGACGAAGAGTTGAACGCGAACCCTACATTTTGATACCCATATTATAGGAGTGAGTAAAAATAACTAGTTCGCCATCTTGGGCCGTCCGCCATATTGTATTTGGAGTAGACATTTTATTTTTCTTATTCTTCTCAGCAAACCCTTTCATTTGATACACATATCATGGGAGTGCACAAAAATAACTAGTCCGCTAGCTTGAGCTGTCCGCCATATTGAATTTTTTGTTATTTTATTTGTCGTATTTTTTAAGCCTTTCATTTATATCAATTTTGTAGAAGTGAATAAAAAATAACAGTCCGCCATCTGGGGTGCTCCGCCGTGTTGGATTTACAATGACTTCACACAGCTATGGTAAGCTGTGTATTGTCATCCAAACTAAACGTGTATACAACATTTCAGCTCAACGGGTTGAAGATATCTGCTTGTAGTTGCAAGATTTCACCCGAACATACATTGTTGCAATGTAAGTTAAAAGTTTTTCAAATATCAAATTCATCATCATCATCATCAGCCTATAGCAGTCCACGGCTGGACATAGGCCTCCCCTAATGAGCGCCATTGCGCCCTGTCCTGAGCTCGACGCATCCAGCTTCTACCAGCAGCCTTTCGCAGATCGTCACCCCACCTGGCCGGTGAAATATGAAATTACTATTGTGTATTGTGTGTCTAAACAAAAAAAGATGTATAAATTTATCTGTAACATCATAATCATACTTTTTATGTATGTTAACAAAGCTTACTATCCAAAGAAAACTATAATACCTCCAATCCCCAAACGTGTATGTAGCGATATATTCAGTAATAACGAAATAATACGTTTTGCGAGATAGAATTCATATTTCATACGCACTCTTACGCATAAGATATTACAGGAGAGATTGGCGCTGTTTCCTTTATACTGTAGTAAAGATAAAGGGTAGATAGGAGGGGGCTACTCCCGAGTCAGCCTTCTTGAGATTCATTCCCTAACATTTGCGTCACATAATACACACGCCGGGTGTGACTGAATTTTATATGCATGAAGACAATAGGATTTTATTCGGACATATAGGGAGTACTTTATTTTTATTTATGCTGGCTTGCCCTATTTTTTTGTCGTACAATCTTACAGAGAGCAGAACAAATATAAGGAATTATAAATAGCTGGTACAGCAGATTCCTCTCCTCACACGAAACAGTTTTTTCACATAAAACCTCAAAATAAAATCGCAAATCACCATTCCCAGTGCTACAGTTGTTAAAACTTTAAATAGAAATTTTGAGCAGCAATAAAGCGACTCTATTAAAAGGTATAACTAATTCAATAGTTCGCAGCATCTGTGAGTGTTATGATGCCTATAAAAAGCTCATTTACGCTGGGTTTAATGTCCCGCCTCAGCATGAGCGAATAGTTGTACAACAATGAATGCTTCATTAATACACGTAATGACATAATAGGATTTACCCCGAGGTGCGATTTCCGACTATATAAAAGTGACTTTTTCAATTTATATGTGTCTCTTTTCGTATAAAAATTTATGCATTAACTGAATTTAGCTTGATATATTAACTTCTTCTATATCCTCAATATCCTATATTGAGCATGGGGAAAAATTGGTATAGTTTTTTTGCATTAATCTATGAAACCTGTTAAAACCAAAGGAAGTTAATTGGACTATTAAAATAATGATTTATTAAGCAAATTATGGCTCTACCTGCTAATAATGACCTAATCCACAGCAGCTGTCCCAATAACAAAAACATTGTTCTAAATCTGTACCTATTAACATAACCGCTCTGTTGAATGGAGTCGAGATAATTTGTGGACGAACTTCGGCCTGTAATACCTCGCAAATTACCGGATAAGACTGTGTGAGACAACTGTTAGTTTTAATTAAACTGCTGGTTGCGCGAGGGAGTCCTTGGAACGACAAAATTATTCTAATCTTATAAGCCTGTGGCCCAGAACAGCTCAGAATTAATATCATGTGGGTCGGCTGAAAAGAGGGAAACTGTTCTGGGACGTGTAAGGCGCCTGACAGATGAGTTGCCTTAAGTGGATAATTCGATTGAACAGCTTCCACGAGCTGCTGGAAATCAGTGACACCCTCACCTTGGGTTTCTCATAACTTCATTTCAAAGTTGATAGGGCTGAAAGTTCTTAACTAATGAAGCCACTTACTGGCAAATGATATTACGAAATACCAGTCCGCGTTTTACTTACCGCACGGTCTCAGTGGTAATTTTTAGCCAATAACATGTTCGCAACACATTTAGCGATGAGCGCCGCAAGCGAAAAGCCGTCGAATTAGAGAGTAAGGCGATTCGAGAGGCTCTAGCGACGTCTGTTCAATTTAATGAAAAGTATAAAAGCCAGGACAAATTCACTGGGTGGAGATAATCTGCAGTATCAATTTGAAGAAGAACCGGGAAGTGGGTTGTCTCGGGAGAAGTTTTTATTAGACGAACGGTAGTGGGATGAGTACCTGCCCTGTAAGGAAAAAACAGGTGAATGGTTTCTGTAAATGTCTAGATCGTTTATAAATTATTCCGTTAGTCATACTAATAGAATTGCTCATGGAATATCTATGATCTTACATTATATAGGTAATCTCTAATATACATTCCCTATTTTGCTAATTCATATTTTGCTATTATTTTTTTTAACGTTTTTTTATATCAGTATCTACTTGTACATTAGGTACCAAAAAACATATGCTTTACTCTAAAAAACAATGTTGCTGTTATCACCTGTTATTCACGTGTGCATTGCGTACTCTATCACAACTTACATTACTTGGTAAGGTTGCGCCATGTTCCACTACTCAGATATTAGCTAAATGGTGAGTGGTCTTCAAAGCAGTGCAGAATTATCAGCAGCGTAACTAGTGAACCGCTTGTCAAACTTTGGTAATTTAACTTCAAAACAGGTTTTCAGTGTACCAAGCAACGTTGAGCATTTGTTTGAAGCAATTTTCCACTCGTATTCGTTACTGACACAAATATGACGTCAAATATAACATCATTATTAGCATACTCGTACCTAACCTTGTATGCTGAGTGAAAAAATGGAACCATATCCATTTTTGACTATATTGTTTACTACACAGTAAATTCCGGTCAATGAGAGATAATTCTAAGAGCAAGAAAGAAAAAACACACAAAATAACAAAGGATAAGTCCAAAAAATAACATGACTTGTATAGGGGGCACACACAACTTATCTTTATACATTCGTGATGGGCTTTACAACCAAAGGGTTATCCTACTGGTACATATCCATTTTATTTGTTTTCCCGCTAACAAAATAGAGGCAAACAAACTTTATAAGTAAGTAGTGAATGCTTTGTTATGACGTTGTGAGACGAGAACGAATACATGGCCGAACCTTTTGTTGCTGGCCACCGACTGTGAATTGATAATGGCCGAGTGTGTTTGTTGTTTTGATTAGTCAGTTGTTGGTACAGATAAGTAGATTTAAACGCATCTTTTGCTGCGAAGAGTGAATATTTGAGACGATTGTTTTTTGCAATTCAAGCTAACACTCGGAATCGTGAGTTGATTTTTGAGACCTGTCTGTGAGCAGATCATTATGTTTATTTACTTATGAACAAGGTGAGTTTGAATTCGTAGGTTATTACCGGATTACACAAATACCTATTGTTTTTAACCTCCATAGCAAGTCAGGTAAAGCTTCAGTTTAAGATGTTACCCCTTTCATAAGTTTAATAGATATTTTGGACGTTGAACTCTATAATTATTCTTCTAAATCATATGGAACAATTCATGCAAACACAGACGTGGTCACATAAATTCGTTTTACACGGATCTGCAACGTTCGCAGCAGGACTAATTAGAACATAAATCTGCCTTAATACAAATCCGTTCTTTTTACAAGCGAATTTTACACAATCACCTTGTCTGCAATTCTTTTACAGTAATGGCTTTTGCCCCTTGAGGATATTAGTCTGGTATAGACTGCGTAATTATTTAAACTGTGTGCCGTGACACGGATATTTTGTAGATAAATTAATATAATTACATGATTTATTATGTAAGATGTTTTAGTTAAAATGTTTCCATGCTTCGCAGTCCCAGCTTTTCCAATCGTCAAGCCATGACAGAAGCCTTCGGGTGGCCTAAATACTTATATAGAGAAGGAAGGAAGTCCTGAAAACTAAATGTTTAAATTGTATCCGTCTTTATTTTTGTATTAATAAAGGGGAGGCAATTCTTTAGAAGTGGACTAATATAGGCGGGTGTTGTTGTACTAGCTTACACCCTGGGCTTCGCTCGCGTTTAACTCGAAGATACCCTAATTATCTCATGCCAGAAGTTCAGTAGGCGTGAAGGAGAAATGAACATACATACTTGTATTCACGTCTTCACATTTCACCTACAATAACGCTTTCATTGCTGAAAACCATCTGAAAACACACCGCACCATCTGCTTCAACCTCTCCTCCTTGACTTTTGAGGCCATTGATATATATTGTTACTTGAGGCTATCAGTGAATAAAGTGAAAGATACCTTTGTCATTTGGTGTCTACTATGCAAGTTCTGGGGCGGCTCTACTACAACGCAGTATTTGTGAAAATATGCATGATTCAATATTTTTCTAAAACTCTCTCTATTGTGTTTTAGTAAAAATAACAGAAAAGGTAGCAAAAATTTGTCAATATGCAAAGTGGATGTTTTAATGCGATGGATGTTTTGATATTCGGAGCACATCTTCGGCGCCGCGTTATTGCACTCGCGTGCGATTTATGACAACGCTCATTTTAAAAATAAAGCTATTTCTTCTAAAATATTGTCGTATCTGCTTTAAATATTTCACTTTATGCGTCCCGGGGCGGCATTACACAATTCAAACTGGATATTATAATCTGTATAATGTTCAATGAATCTCTGATTTATTACCTGCCTGCGTATCAAACCTTTCGTGATAATAAAATATTATATTATTCTGAATTAACACACTTTTAATGAATGATACTTACGTATAATAATTTATGAACCATCATTCAATCATTGCAAAATTAGAGTTCAGAGATTGGTCAATCCCTGAGAATTTGCCTACATGCTTATAAAAAGGTCAAATACATCGAAAACATCAATAACGAATAAAAATGCTATCTACGTAGTGCAAAGGAAGCTACACATACATATCTATTAATGATGCCTTAGTTGAGTTGAGTTAGTTTTATGTTTGCCCTACGACAATTTTTTTGTATCTACTTATTTATAATATTGCGACTTACTCTAAGCTCCTCTGACTGCTAAAATATACAGCTGTCGTAAAACATAATATTGCAGAAAACATTCTAAGAATGTAAAGGTGCGTATATTACCTTAGTCAAAACCACGTAGGTAACTGTTTTTCTTGTTTCCTTTTTGAGGTTCAAAAGCATCCCTTCAACTTTTCGTTAATTGCTTTGTGAGAACCCTTCCACCTGCAGTCTTAAAGAGAGAGCAATAAACAAAACACCACCTATAAGTAGGTACGTAGGAGATAAAATACATGAATTAAACCATTAGATGGTTTAATTTAAAATGCTTACGTAGGCACCTTTAATACGACAACAAGTTAATAAGCTATTATTAATAGCCCTGTCCCTCGACATCGCTAGCGTTTTAGCCCGGTTAAAAAGAAAACCTACATAAGTATTTTTCAAATGAATACAGAAAATTCTGAAAAAAAAACATCAATTTAGCCGTGACAGCATTTGTACATACAAATAGAGACTTTCTCATTTATAATCAAAATACCAGCAAGGTACAAACAGTTCCTGCGAGGCATGTCGCGTCCCAAGTTAATGTTGCGTGTCAAGATACGGTCCAGTCCTTTTACTGCAACTGTGCTATTACCCATAGTAATTATATCTACCTACTTATGTAAATTAACCAATAACCTACCTAGATTAACCAAACTCATCTGTCATCATTTACAAACGTACCTACAAGTTTCACTGGCCTCCCATGTGCTTCCTGCAAAGGCCTTGGTGTCCTTGTGGGATGTACAAATATGTACCCCAACTTCCGTTCTTGAAGTCGTGGGGGAAACACAGCCGTGCGTTAATGCATTTTCTGTATGATAAAACGTATGTGCACGTGGTAACATGGTAGCACACAGTGCTCTTAGTGAAAAATAAAACACCGTGAGGAAACCTGCGGCTTTTTCAGCTTTACGTGAATGCCGCCCGAAGGTAATATTATAGGTGCTAGGCAACGTACTCAAGTCTGGTACTACAGCGTCCCGGTTAGTGACTAAAAGTTCTTCATCGTCGGCCTATAGCAGTCCACTGATATGATACGATAGGCCTCCTCTAATGAGCCCCAATGCGCCCTGTCTTGAGCTCGACGCATCTAGCTTCTACCAGCAGCCTTTTCTTTCGCAAATCGTCACTGCACCTGGCTGGAGCGCGTCCTACACCACGTTTGCCGAGCCGCGGTCTCCACTCAAGAACTCGTTTACCAAAAGTTTACAGCAAAAGTTACTTCTTGACATTATATCATCTAAATGACATGCTGATACTTTATGATTAATATTACGTACATTAAGATATTTGATAGGGTATTGAAATATTAAACAATCAATTTTTATATTCGATATGAATCTAAAATCATTTTTAAAATGTTGATTTTGATTACAATTAAACACGTTATGGTAGAATCAGTAATATCAAACTGGGGATATTCATCATTTTCACAATCCCTGATGCATCTTAACACAAAGGTAACTATTAATGTCATCCCGAAGGACCATCACTTAAACTAAGTGGCTATAATTCGCAAGTTTACCTCGCGCTTCCTCGGGGATTCCCGCACCGCTGGCTGCTCTGAAATATTCCTGACATACCTACCTGTAATATAATATTCACCTACGCTTTTACAACAGAAGTATAATACGAAATACCCAACTGTTGAGGCCAGCACACACCGGCGCCGTGGCGGAGCGGCAGGGCCGCGGATTACGTTCATTCATAATTCATCTAATGGTAATAATATATAAATTCCCAAGCTTAGAGACTGTCAATTTTACGTCAACGTCCTTTTTATTGTTTTGTTCCTGCCCTGCCATCTGCCATTTTATACGATCGAATATATGCAGTAAAATCATTCTTTTTTACAATCGGTTTCAATCACTAAAGTGATCATTCGAAAGATTTGTATATTTGCAGTTTCTACCTAGATAATACCTTTTCCACAGTTGGACATCCAAAAACCGGCGTGTCGCGGTGTAGACTACATGTTTATGAAATTGTAACTAAAAACTCGTAGTTTACAAACTAACTTCAGACACCATAACTCTGTAAAAAATTATGCTCCGGGCAGAAAGACTACCCTTATGAATATTCACAGTACCCAACTATGCTTAGTCCTTGTGCTTGGATTTGTTCTTTATTTCAGAAAAAACATTAATACTATGATACTATATACACTGACTAGGACAAGTAAACCTATAGTCACTGCTATAAAGGAGAAACGAAATATTTAAAACAAATAATTTAATCATTTTAGATTTTGATTTTGATTAGAATTTTAGAAGTAAGTAGTAGAGCTCATCAGGGAAAATACCACCGTGCCTATTTGTACAGTGAAGTATGTGTGCTATATTTTTGCTGCATTTCGGTTTGAAGGGTGTAGTAGGTGTGAGTACCGGTGAAATTAAAGGCTTGAATATAATTAAACTTGAGGCTTAACGCCTTCATGCTTCAAGTTGTTGGACGCAGTTGATGGATGGATGCATCGTAGGGCCCATTCCAAACATGCGTGACCTATAAATAAAATAAAATAAAAATCTTTTATTACGTACAACTAATAAAAGGTACATAGGCAAGCACTAAAAATAAAATAAATGGGTAATAAAAACGAGGGACTCAATCAGTACCCACATGTTGCGAATTATGATTAATGAAGGTGATAAATTCTTCATTAATCACACGGCGCACAAGGCACTTCAATAGCGGAGACGTCCAGCTCTCCACCACAATCTCCAGGATGCTGTTGCAACCGTCCACTCATTAAGTTAATAGTTATTAAGAACAATGACGTTAAAAAAATATAAGCCAAGCAAAGTTTCTTGCCATTTCGTCTCTGTTTGGTCGCGTTACGAATTAGCGGTAAATTTAAAAAAAATGACGTTTCAAAGTGTACTATACAGTTCCTACTGAATAAATGAATTTTGAGTTTGAGTTTGAGCTTGCGCATAACAGCATTAAAAAAACCATGCGTGTGGGACTGCGCAAACATCCCCGATGCACTACAAATACGGGACAGCTTCAACATCATCCGGAAGATATTATTGTACTGGATGCGTAGGGCGTCCAATAATCGCTTGGTGTGTTTAACCCACAGACTTCCTGTGTAAAAGCTCTGACAATAGGCTTTAAAAAGCGTTTAACTTGGTCAGTACAACAGAAAAATCTGTGAGCCAACATGTTCCCTCGGACCGTTAGAGCCCTACGCTCCCTTTCTTCATCAACATCGTCTTTAAGGAGAACCTATGAAGCAATACTTTCTATATTGGTTAGTTCCATCTTCGGAAAAATTAAGGGAACCATGGCTCATATTCTACAAAGATACATATTTTTTTGTAAATACATATTTATATAGAAAGCTTTTTTTTTATATATCAAAAAAATTTCGACTCAGACGGGATTTGAACCCGCGACCTTCCCATCAATACTGGGACGCGCTAACCAACTGCGCTACCGAGTCAACTCCTCGCCTTGTCTGAATTTTCGGGCAGTCAGGCGGGATTTGAACCCGCGACCTTCCCATCAATACCGGGATGCGCTAACCTTACCTAAAATCTTAGATTTTCCCTGAAGTGTGGGCAAACACTTAAAATACAAAAAAAAATATAGAAAGCACTCAGACCTGAGACAAATTTTGCAGATCTAGACATACCTATGTCTCGCGGTGGGAATCGAAACCGCAACCTTCTCCGTCTCAAGCGGGTCTTCGCCTACAGAGGTCACTGCCGAACCGAGGTCGTGACGCCGAGAGGTCAAGGTATTGTGGCAATGGTTTTGTGGTTTTGTTTTAGATATTGTAAATCCGATAAAAGGTATATCGACATGTCTTAAACCATAACCCATTACGGGTTACAGATTGTAAATTAAATATGTTTTGTTAAAAAACAAAAGTATCAATAATGAATTTAATTATATTCGCGTCCTTTCTCCTATACAGGTCGACTTGGTTTATTACCGAAAGTACGGGGTTCCAACTTCCATCTTCGGAACCCAAGCCAACCTCACCTGCCCGTGGTGCACCCTGCAAAGAAACGGGGTTCTGGTGGCCGGCTGATTGTGGCTTAGCAGCTTAACATCATCACAACTAAATCCCCTGGCCACCGACGCGCAGCAGCGTCGGCCGTGCGAGAAGCTGTGCATCATTACTTTTGCTAGATTGATTTGAAATTTGTAAAATTATTTTGAAAATTTTTATCGATTTCAGTTTCGTCCGTAGTTTAATAGAAGGGTCCTAAAAGATTTTTAATGCTCTTTGTGTGCATTTGTCACTTTTAACTCAGTTGTTATTTAAATGTAAGCCGTGCATGTAAATTGAGTGTAATGAGCAAATTACGACTGGCCAGCGCGGTCAGGGGTTACCCAGGGTAGACGAAATGAGTCAGGGCCCAACGAAACTAAAAGCGTATTCACAATGGATGTTTAGCTATCGTCTGTCGCCCCGGTAGACGATACAACGATAACTTACTGGGAACCGAATGTAGCTGTAATGGTTTTACAATAAATACCCAGTTACCTTTAATTTAGGTTGTTTTTTGGCACATCCTTTTAAACAAGGTGCATAGAACTGTGATAACGTGTGTGAACTGACACGAAAGTAAAAATCGGCGAAAGCCCGAGTGAAAGCTGAGTGAGACGCAGGTTGTGGACTCGACTCCCACCGTGGGACAAATGTTGTCCGCAAATATTTGTCTCGGATCTAGCTGTTTTGTATATTGTACTGTATCTCTTCCTGTGCGCCGTTTCCACAGGGCAGAGGTTCGTGACTTTGCATGATCGTTTTTTTGTCTGTTTTTGTGTCTTTTTCCATTTACTACTTACGAGTCGCTGAAGTTCGTAGTAAGTGGGATTACTACGATTTTCAGCGACTCAAATGGCATGTTGTATTTGGTCATTGAGTGTTGCAGATTTACAATGTAGGTACTTATGCATTTACAAAAAAATAGGAACTTAATAATAGGTGCTTAGTTAGTTATCGTGTCAGTCAAATCAGTTTACGGGCTCTAAATTGATTTCACTGGTACCTTCCTATCTTGATGAAGTGATAAAACCGTCTTAAAGTGAGATTACTGACCCTACCCAATTATTATTAACTCGAGTTGACGCATTTTCCGTTTGGATTCCAAGTGATAATGCCTGATAATTTTGTTGTAAGCGAATGTTTTGCTAACTATATATACTGTTACTGTTATAACTTTTATACTGTTTGAGAATGTCCAACATTTTTTTATTATTAGTATATGTCCGATGGACGACAGTAAGAATCACTTAGGAAAGTACTTTATATCTTCGCTCACAAACTGTCACATTTTTAGTGATTACTAAGTACTATTTATTGACTAAGTAAGTCCAACAATGTAAGTTCAATTTAAACATGAGTGTATGAATAGATAATATACCTATTTGATCCTTTCTTTCCATAAAATTGTTAAGAAAAAATTGTTTATGCCGATAGAAATTATTTTATACCAAATGTGTTTGTTCCTTTTCAGTCACGCCGCGCCACGCCGCCGCCGGCAGACAAGCGCCAAGCGCCAACCCTGCGCTGCGTCCGTGAAATTGAATTAGCAACTCATTTGTGACGCCAATAAAACCAGCCGACTGCTCCCTCCCCTCTAGGGCTACCATTTACAAATGTGCAGTCTATCTGTGGAGTTACCGGAAATTTTCATCACTAATTGCTAGGGCGGTAGGTAAACGAAACTTTAGTGATGTAGAGCCAACGGGAGATTTTTTTAGTGCACCTTAATTTACCTTACTGTAGATGAGTCATGATCATGATTCTAATAATTATGATTGTACGGATTTTACAGTGTACCTAACTATTCAAAGGTACTTATTAAGCTATTGCATAGCTTCTTTCGAGGGCCTTGAGCGCGGGGACCGAATCCAGAAATTCCGTAACGAAAAAAAACCTCACGCTCCCCACTCCGACGGGCACGGAGGTGTGGCTTGAAGGCCGTGCATTTTCTAACGTCGTTTCTTTTCGGTAGTCTTCGACACGGTGTTTGTGTGCGTGCAACTAGACGTATTTTTATTTAATAAAAGAAAAAAAAATGTTTTCTTATCGGTCACCACGCTCAAAAAGTGTAACTTGAATTAATATCAAAGAAAAAAAAAATACTGCATAAATAAAATAAATAAATAATTATAATTGCATAAGTTGATACAAAATGCTATGCAATAGCTTTACCGCGGCAGTCCCCGAGTGCCACACGTCTTTTTTCGTACTTAGTTCAAGTCGGTAAAAGATTAGATCAAGGTTGAGAGTTAAGGTTTGGAAGCTTTTATCTAAACTCTGATAAAACTAGACTGAATCTAGAGCAATAATTCTTGTACCTGACTGTCTGACTCATATCACTATCGCTAATAGAACTTGAACGCTTCGGTGTATGTCTGATCGCATCCATTAACTTAATGAAGCTCATAAAACCTTTGTACAAAATACTTTATTAGGGTGCGGTCGACTTCCAAAGAAAGTTTTCTTGAATAGGGAAAAAGAGGCAACATTTGATTTCCCGTGCCATATTTGCCAAATATAAATAACGTTTTGTCTTCGAGCAATTGAGGAAAAGCTTTATAGGTGCAGTAAATAAAACCCGGGGAAGTTTTTACGTGTTTCGATTCCGCTCTACTTAGGTAAGTATAGATTTATATAGCCGGACTAAGGATGTTTAGGAAGATGGTACTGGATCTACCGTCAGAATGCGTTTGGTTAATTTTTGGCTTTGAAGTTCTTAATATAATTTATTGTAGTATAATACCTACTTATTTTTCGACGGACGCTTTCATGGGCTAGATAGATCAAGGGAATAGCAGTTAAAGCAGTTTTAGTAATGTTATATTATCTGAATAGAGATTTAAAAATTTTTTTGTCGATACTACTACAAGTATCGTTGAACCAGACTCCAGACTTTTTTGCATTCTTATTACCTAGAATACTTATTATTCCTTAGAATACTTACCTTAGTACTTGCCAAAATCCGCAGCTTCCGAGAAGGTGAGTTCGAATTTCGAAATAGATTAGAATTTATTTTTAGTGTCTATAATCTTTCTTCAGGGACACCATTTTTTTCATCTTGAACGACGGTTGTCAATTTTATTAAATTTTATTTTCTAGTGTTTTTCTAATGTTTGTCGTTTAATATTCATGGTATTATAACCGATAAATGTTAGTTATAAGACACAAGTATTAGTGAAATGGAATAAAAAAAGATTGAACGGGAATTCTCTGATGAAGAAAATTGTGCGCCGATCGACTTTTGTTATAGTCGCCATGGCTATAGCAGAAAACAGGACCTGACCGAAGACTGGACGACTGGACTTATAAACCGTACTTCGTTGCCTCATATTATTATGAACAATTATTATACTTGATACTGGCGAAATTGTGGATAACTATCCCAGAAGCCATTTAATAAAGAAGTGAATCTTTCTTCAGAAGCTCTACAGCTTCTAAGATGGTTAGTTCGCATTTCAAACCAGAAAATTTTTGTTGGTAGTACAAAGGCGGATCACTTCATACAAATGAACATAGAGCAAATGAAGAGCAAGCGTACTTTGGGCTTCTATCCTTTTATGTACCTAACTAAATTTATTCAGGGATGTCTCGGTTACAACTCTCTTAGTACTAGAAGAGCTGGCAACCAAATGACAACCTGCTGTAAAATTTTCCGTAACACAGTAGATGCTACCGATTTGCATAGCGAGTTACTTCAACTTTACGTACCTAACAACTATGTTCGATGCAGAAGACATAGACTTTTCGCCGTACCCTCGTGCAGAACAGTTGCACGTGCTAACTCTCCGCTACCTCGAGCCCTCGCCGCCTTCAATAAACTCTTATCATTATCAGACAATCCAGATTGTGACATATTTTTTGACGAATGACATAATCTTGTGTCGGTATTTCTGAAGCATTGTGAGAAAGAATGATGTATGTGTCTAAGTCTGAGTGTGAAAGAATGTGCTTGACAATTGTATTTAACTCTACAAGAACTATTATTTATTTCCTTTTTTATGTTATTTTTGATTATTATTATTTTTTCTATAATTTTCATTTCTATAACTAATTTCCATTTTCATTTTCATCTTTTGTTATTTGCTCAGTTATTATTATTGTATACTATTTCTGCTCTGTTATGTATATTCCTTGTAATGTAAATTTAAACGTAAATATTTGATTGTGAATTACTTTAATTAGTGTAAGTGGTTGTATAATGACCGTACTAATTAATTAAATTAAATTAAAATTAAATTAAATTAAATTAAAGAGAGACTTCTTAAAGTTTACTAATAGTTACGTCAATGACTTCTTATAAATTTTTATTTGGTTCCAAATTCAAATTCGCACTCCCTACAAGGTAATAAAAACTCCTTGATTCAAAATTATTTAGGTACCATAGGTGATAGTACGACTTTCTTTCCATGTAGGTGCCTGACATTATTAAGACATTTTGAATCAGGTGGAGTGCAAGGAGTTTTTATTTTACAACATGGAATTATTCAATTATTACTACAGAGTAGTTTAAGTACCTACGGTAATTACTACTAACGTACAAGGGAATGAGCGCATTAAACAAAAATGTGTGCTTAATTATTCTAAATCTTCAAAAAGGAGTTGTTTCTTGTTTCCTCTTTTGTATAATGTATGACTTGTAACTGAAATTCTAAGATAAACATTCTGAAATTCTAATTAACCCATAAAAATGTTTCGAAGCAAACATCTGAAACATTCATAAGCAAAGTTGTTCCCATTCTTACGAGTAGGAGGAGTACCTACCTACTACCTAGTACCTACCTAGTAGGTATGTTGAAATAACACGTATTGTGCAGTCAATACACATAACTGTCAGTTCCGTTCGGCAACAAAGTTACGCGTGAAAGAAATAACACACTTTAAAGTTAGTGAACTCAATCGCTAGGAGACGGTAACTTTGTAGAATTGTTTTCTTTTTCCAAGTGTAGCATTTATTTGTAGAGATACGACATCGAGTAGTTGAGTACCTATAGTTTTTATTTCTCTGAAGCTTATGCTTCTACAAAGTCAAAAAGTAGGTACCTATTGTTTGTTTAGCACAGGATAGAAAAAGGAAGTTCTAGGTTGATACGCGGGACATTGACATACAGTAGAGATAACGACGATCCGTTTGTCAAACCAATGAAAATCCATTTTAGTTTTCGTCATCGTTCATCATTGGTCGTCGTCATCACTTAAATGACCCTATTTTAATGTCTTTGTCCCGCTTATCAACCTATATTTAATAAACTGTAATGGATTCTTCCAAAAAGGCGAGATACAACCCCTTTTTACCCGACTAAAATCCTCTTCAGTCAAGGTTATGTTTTTTGGTTGTATACCTTTATACTGTAGGTACAAATTGTTTCTATAGCACCTACCTATCTGCGGAATTTAGAAAAATGATGAGTACAGACCAATATCCTTATTTCGGTGTTTTTTGAGGACCTCGGTGGCGCAACGTGCGTGTGTGGACTGAGCGCAAGAAGTGCGGGTTTGTTTCCCGCCGCGGAACTCCCGTGCCAATGTTTGCCCGTAGTTTTGGGTATGTGTATACATAATTATGCATAAATTAACAAAATGTATTTATGCATTAACTTATTATAAGGAATTATACAAGGAAAAGAATATGTAGGTACTTATCTTCAAATAAAGCTTTTACCATTTTTATCAGAAGTTCAATAGTTTCAGGATAGTAAGTAGGTAGGTAGGCATTATAAAAATGTGGTAAAAGAAGTGTCGGTAACTGTACCATGGTGTAATGAGGTAGTACCCGTGGTACTACCTTTTTCATTAGGAACTTTAGGTACTACTGAGGTAGTACCTAAAGTTCCTAATGAAAAAAATAAAATGTTGGTAAGAACCTTCTCGTAGGTACGTACTTAATGGTATGTTCGTCGTTTAAATGAATTAAATGCTTTAATTATAATCCATTATTTGAAGCAGCAATTGTTTAAAGTTGAAGTAGCATGTCTCAGTGCCAAGAAATAATCTCTCACGTGACATTAACATACATCATGTGTGGAGTAGCTGCCAAGAGTGCCTGCCAGGGTCCCACACCACTCACTAACTAAAACAATATTACTTAGCTCAGTGACTAGAGATTGGCCGCGACTAACAAGATAAGCGGGCACACGGTGCGGAATCGCGACCTCCTTTTACTCACAGTCGGTTGAAATTGAAAAATGTGAATTCAACCTCTTTGGCTAAAATATACAAAACTACTGGCTGAAAATAAACGCACACCCCGTTAAGCCTCCATCACACAGGTGCGTTATTATCGCTTGCGTTAGTATTGCGATATAATGTTTTTAGTACATTATGTTAATACATAATGTACTACGAAGTTACACACTGCTGCAATAACGCAAGGAATTGTGAGTCTGGGACGCATTATCACATCACATGCGATATTATCGCCGATAATAACGCACCTGTGTGGACGCACCGGCTTTAGAGTTGTTTGGATAAAAAACATAGGCTGAATCGCTATAATTTATGTATTACCGTATTACCAAGGTTTTGACTTCATACAGATAATTTTTTTTTTTATCAAAAAACGGGAATTTTCACGTGAAGGTAGGTACTGTTTATCGGTGAAGGTATCGACGCCGTTTTGACTTCTTCAGTTCAGCTTCTCGTTTTTAATTAGTAAGTACGTAATAATGAGTTCTTTAGTTTCATACAAATGGTTTGAAAAAATTAATTTTCTATACTCTTACCTTTTTTATTATTTTTAAATATGATTTTTTTTATACCTACTACTATTTTTTTAATATAACAATCAAATGCAACACGTGCACTAGATGATTTTCTTAAATCATGATCCGGTAGCGAAATAGATCTGCACCGCATCGTGTGTCTCCTATCCTAAGGGCTTGGCAAAATACAGCTCCTGTCCAAAGGCCGAAATATCATCATTCATCGTACCTTTGTCATGAAATATGCATCAGCCTCAAGAGGTGAGAAAAAATATTCTGCTTAACGTAGAAACATTTATTTTATCGTCGAACCCACCCTCCTACTTCTATCCATTTCTTTGAAACGATAGAATTAACAAAAGCTATTATTGAAATTAAAGACAATTGGATATTTACGCAACCACATAAGCAATGTTAATGAAATGGTTTTGTTTCATTTGCCAGAGCTAATTCTTTAATGCACACGTAATTCGGGGTCATAGTGAATCTTAAATTTATCGACGCTAGGGACCCTAAGACGAAAGCTACTCCGAGTTGTTTAAAGATCTCTAATTTCCATAACATAATAGAAAGTTTTGATTATCTCTAAGTACAGTCAGAGTGACTTTACTTTTTGACGGTGTGAAAATGCCTTTCGCATGTTCATCCAATTTGAGGAGGTAATGTAAGATTCACACCTACCAGCGTGCGTCGGAGAGCATCGAAGTGCATTTTAAAACAAGCTAGAGGAAAAACATCCAAAAAACAGTTAAGTTCCTTATTAATAATAATAATAATTCATTGGTAAAAAATAACATTACAGGATATTGGTTCAGATTTAGGGTCTAGTATTCATGTAATGGGTCCTTACTAAACTAGACTAAAAAGCCTGTCATATGGGCAGCTTTGCCCCCCCCGGATTCATAAAATCAAATTATAAATATTACATTTCAAATTTTAAGGTAAAATTTAATGTAGGTACATTAGAAAATGTGTTATTTGCATGCAATATCTACTTACGAATTTATTTATGTCAGTGTTTGACAAAGCTCAAAGCTGCTTAAATTGCGTAAGGAACTTATTGCAATAAGGAACTTAACTGCTTTGTGGGTGTTTCAAATTCCTTTAGCATGTAATAAAATACTCTCCGATGTTCCGACGCGCGCCGCTAAGTGTGAATCGTACTAATGTACGATTATTGTCGGACTCACCGTCGGTGACTAGCTTGTGCTAGCCTTCCGACTACCCACTGTATTCCGTCGCTCACACCGTATTGCTTGTGCGTGCATCCCGAACCATTCATCACCTGATGAAAAGCTCGATACTACAGCAACACTTGCCGGGGTCATGGGGTCCCGGTAGAATTCTTCCCAGGAATCGTCGGTGTTTGTTTGTCTCGAGTACCTCGGTCTCTCCTTTTCCAGGCGAAGATGTCCTGGGACCTTACGGACTTCCCCCACCATTTGAGACCTTCTGTGCAATGCGGCTGTCATATCCTGGGCTGGGACTCCTGGCACCCACCGTCAGTGTACCTAATTCAAATAAAATTATCAAGAGCAAAATCTGAGATAGAGATAGAGAAGAGGCTATAATTTGTGATCGCAACTTAGTTGAATATTTTTTTACGAAGATAGGTGTGTAAGCAACCCATATTATCATCATCATCCACAGCTTAACTTTATCCACTTCATCAACCACGGCCTTCTGAGTTGTGCTAGTCGCAGGCACAGGTGGAGCAGGACATTGACCGACTGGTGGTTCGTGGATGTGCCTAACCTGTAGTAAAATCTCATGAAATTAAGATTTGGTAGGAGATCAGAGATTACCTATCAGCACACTGGGATTAAGGGCCGGTATCATCTAATACGAAGAACCCCGAGATTTGTTATAGGTACTTAGATATCTTCTGGTTCTGGCAAAGTTTATTATAGTAAACTCACTGTAAACTGTATGAATGTTCCTCGACGGTAATTGCGCACGACCAGATAGCAGAGTAGATATAATTGTTCTTCGCTTGATTAACTATATCTATCTGCTCTACCGTCACTTCTCTCCACGTACTTACCTACACGTGGATACTGGCCGTAATGGTATCAGCGGGGATTAATCCCGCAAATCACTGTTTAAGTGAGAGCTCAAACTGGGCCAATTAGAGCTTAACTAAACCTAAACGTACTAATATTGCCTATAATATTGATGTTGGGTGGTGTTCAACGCTTAGTTTGCAACTACTTACTATTGCTAATTCAAAATTAGCTTTGTGTGGAAAATTTAAAAAAGGATTTTATTATAACCTAAAATTTTGACTTAGGCAGGATTTGCATCCCCGTATTGATGGGAAGATCGGTTTCAATCTTGCTTGAGTCGAAATTGTTGTATATTAAAATATCTTAGATTATTTCTCTTAAGTGTGGTTTAAAAACAAAATAACTAGATTTCCTCGATTTTTTTGTGATTTCTTAATACAACGTACTTGTAGCTTTTGTTTGTAAACAGATTCCAACTACAAACCATCCGCTATTCCGATGCACACCTGACGGTAAGAACAGACACCCCTAAAACCATCGCCTAAAACCACAAACCCAATTACGACCGAACAAACCAACCTTTCAGCCCTTCATTAAAGATGAGCACAAAACCGAAAGAAAAATAACGTGCTGCTTACCAACTAAAGACCTTATTTACCAACTAAATAGGCAACGTAATTATCCCCGGAATCCCCGGCCAATTCCAGTGTTTAAGAAAGATAAACGAGAAAGGAAACCATTCCGACGAAACTTGTAACTCCACCGCGATCAGAGTCGGGTAATTACGTAGGTTAGGCACCTACCACCTGAGGTGGGATTTATGGATAAAACTTTAATTTAGATGGGTAAAAGTACATATTGATGTGGATTGTGTTGGTTTAATTAAACTTCATCACTGATGCTTAGGTACATAAACTATTGTGTGTATTAAAATACTCGTAGCGTCTCGTAGCAACTCGTAGAAATGCTACGTTTTTTTTAAACAAATGTGCATTGAGCTGAGAACATGGCGCAATGGCGTTCGTTAGGGGAAGCCAGGTCCGGCAGTGCTTTAAGTTGATGATGATGACGATGAATGGAGAGTGCTATATTTTCTGGGAAAGTTAAATTCTCAATAAATGCCAGATATTATAATAGGGATGATGCCTGGGTAGAAAAATAATAATTTTAATTAGTCCGTCAATTAGATTATCAAAAAATATTGGACACGTATTTTTTTATTTTTAAAATCAATGAAAATCGACAAAGTTATAGAGCGTCAAAGTTCGGGAGTGGGGGCTCGTGACGTCACTTGTATGTAAAAAGTGTACTTACCCGTGACGTCATGGGGTTCTTCAACGCACTATACCTTTGTTATTTTTAGTTTAATTGACAAAATAAAAAATATGTGTCCAATATTTTTTGATAATCTAATTGACGGACTAATTATATTTTTTTTATCTAGCCTATTATAGGTATATCTGAATATTGTAAACCTAGATTAAGTTGTTTATATTAATCTCATTATAAGTGAACCATGTGTTTATATGAGAATAAAGTTCTTTAAACCTATTCATGATTATTATAAATCAGATGTATTGTCATAACTTATTTTACATTAACTAAGCGGTAGATGATGTCATAAGGTCGTGATCTCCATTCAAAAAACTTAGAAGCCGTTGCAAAAAGCATTACAAAAAGGTTATAAAACATTAAAACCTACTTACTTACGTGGTATCAGAAAAAACAGCAAGAAATAAGCCACTTTAATCTGTATTTGCGTATGTGATGACTCTCTAAATATTCCACTTTATTGCATGCATATTGTACAATCCTCTTGTCACGAATAGCCTGGGGCAGGAACATGCCTGAATTATTTAGTCGGTCGACGGCGGATGTACCATTTATCCAAATTGTCGTCTCCAACGGCGACGTAGTAACGACGTAGGAAAGACGTAGGAAACAGAGGGCGCGAGTTAAAAATGAATGAGCCGTCAGTTTCGAGACGCGCCCGATTCGCCGGAAAGGTGATATTTATGTTTGTCGTTTGCCACGTCGGCGTCAGTCACATGTCGTCTCGTCTGCTGGAACACTATGCAAAAGTGTTCGTAAATTTGACGGACGATTACTTATCAATAGAGAAATAAATAAATAATGCTGGACTATCACATAGCATCATGTAGGCCCAAACTAAGCAGAGCTTGTGTTATGGGAACCACATGATTGATTTAATACATGTTTACATTTTTTTTTAAATTACATACATATCATACATAGAAAACACCCAGACCCGAGACAAATATCTACAGAACATGCAAAAATTTGTCCCACGGCGGGAATTGAACCCACAACCTTCTGCGTATCAGGCGGACCTTGGCCCACTGCGCCACAGAGGTCGTTCAATCAAATTATTTATTTGCTTATGATTTGCTTCAAATAGGGTTACAAGGTCCTTAGATAATATTTCGGTAAAGGGTTCGGTTCGGTAATAGGTACTATTTCTACCAATTTTGGAGCACTGCAAGTTACCTAATATAAAACATTTTAATTAATTATATTCGCCTCGAATGCCGGGGAACAATGCAGACAGAGAAAAATAAAAATAAAATAATACATACCTACTTATTTTAGTTAAAAGTGCCATTAAGCACTTTTAAAGGTAGAAAGGTAAGTAGTACCTACCTACTTATAACTATAAGAAATTTAATCATTTCCCGTGAGTAAATTATAGAATTGTACCATGTACGCGAGTTTTATAAGCTTCGGTGGAAACGGAATGGCACATAATTACAGTAATATTTGAATTGCCATTTCCATAAACAACAGTCGCATGTTCAGAAACTATTCGTAGATGTGCTGTAAATGCGGCAGTTACGGCTTTTCTGTTAGACATTCTGTCATGGAGGCCTGAAAAACAAATAAAACTTGATCGTTTGCAAAAAGCAAACTGAAAAGGGTCCCGCCTAAACCCGATATAGGTACTTAAACATTTTCAGCAACTAAGTAAGACCTATACTAATCAGAAAAAAAAAGAATATTTGTACTACTTTGCATGAACCACGAGTTCATACAAAGTAGGTTCATACTACAGGGGAATGCCGCTCACTTAAGGGAAAAGCTCATTATCTTTTTTATATTGTTTTTTATTAGAAGTATGAAAGAATAACAAAACTTTAACTATTTAGTTATCAACTTTTTAAAAGAGAACGTAATTCATTATCATCATCAGCCTATAGCAGTCCACTGCTGGACATAAGCCTCCTCTAATGAGCGCCATTGCGCCCTATTCTGAGCTCGACGCATCCAGGCGTGGCCAGAGGGCGTCCTACACTACGTTTGCCGAGCGGCGGTCTCCACTCTCAAGAACTCGTTTATCCCAACGGTTATCGGTTCTATGGCAGGTATTGACAGCCCACTGCCACTTCATCTTGCTAATTCTCTGAGCTATGTCGACAACTTTAGTTCTATGTCGGATAGTCTCGTTATGGATTCTAACCTTCAGAGAAACTCCACGCATGGCTCGTTCCATAGCTCACAGAGAGACTTTAAACTGATGGACTAGCCGTACTGTGAGTGCCCACGTTTCGGCACGGGTAGGCCCGTCATGACTCATGAGATACGGTTAGGGTAAATTTTTGTTTTCAAACATTGCGATATGGGTGACGAGAAAACTCGACGTAGTTTTCCAAATGCTGCCCTACCCAGCTCAATCTTCCTCTTGGCCTCCTTTTCGAAGTTGTTTCTATCCAACTGCAATATCTGCCCGAGGTATGTGTAATCCGAAACAATTTCGAAAAAGTGTCCATTAACCACGACAGGTATCGTATCAATTTTTCTTCTTTTCAATTCTTTAGTCTTATCCAAATACATGCCGAGACCTATCTTTCGCAGGCTGGCCGTCCAGCATCTATTGCAGCTCCTCCAGCGACTCCGGCAGTAGGACTATGTCATCAGCGAATCGCAAGTGTGAGATGTGCTCGCCGTTTATCTTTATGTTAATACCTTTCCAGTCCAGCGTCTTAAACATATCCAACGCGCTTGTTGTGCTTCGTTTCGGAGATATGACATCTCCCTGTCTCACTCCGCGGGCGCAGTTGGATGGGTTTAGACTGTTGGTTCTGCACTCGGACACTCATACCGGCGGCTTCGTACAGACATCTCAACACTTCGATATAACGATAGTACACTTGGCATCGCTGCAAGGATTTAGGGACAGCCCAGGTTTCTACAGAGTCAAAGGCTTTCTCATAGTCCACAAACGCCAGACACAGCGGCTGATTATACTCTTCGGATTCTGTATAATCTGCCTCACTGTGTGAACGTAGACTAATACGTTCATGGTGCCATGTCCTCCGCAAAACTTGGCTTGCTCCGGTGGCTGAAAGTCGTCGAGTCTTCTGGCTAGACGATTTGTAACAACCCAAGAGAACAACTTAAAGACGTGGCTCAAGAGGGAAATAGAACTGTGATTTAAAAAAAAGTTTATTTCAGACCATAGTCCATAAAAGTAAAGTAAAAATAATTGAACATACAAAATAAGTTAATTTAAACAAAATGAATAAATTAAAATGGCAAAATATATTAATTTAAATTAAAAAATAATTAAAATTACAATGACAATATAACTTACAAGATCAATAAATAAAATGTACAAAATAAATTAGAATAAAGTTACACATGAAATTAAATTGACAATTGAGAAATTGTTGGCGTTGCAGGCCAACACATGCGTTTTGGTCCAGTACCTGAGGACCAAACCCGCTCCGCCACCGTGGCCAGGGGTTAGTGGGGCTAGCGCGCACCCTCCTCATCAGGGAGGCGACTCGCTTGCGCATGATGGCGTGGTAATCATCTACTCTAGCCTCAGCGAACATCCCTGATGCACTACAGTAGCGCGGCAGCCCCAAAACCATTCGGAACGCATTGTTGTACTGCACTCGGAGCGCGTTTTAAAAAAACTTGGCAGTAAGCCTTAAACAAGGCGATTTTCACAGATTGTGTACACTTGGCAAACCTGCTGATCAACATGTTACTCCTCACCGCTAGCGCCCTCCGCTCCCTGTTTAACGCCCTAGGAGTTCTCCTACAGTGAAGGACGGAGTTGAAGAGGTTCCGCAGCTCCTGCATAACAAGAGCTCCTCCAGCCTTCAGAAGATTTCCGGCAGGTCGTCGGTAAAGTGGCGGGTGAGGATGGATCTAGAATCGTGGCTGTTATGTTGTGGGCAAGGAGCATGTGCCGCGTCCTGTTAGTCATAAAAGTCCTCTACCTATCTCAGATAATATATCCGACTTTGACAATACGGTTCGGCCATCATGTGTCGTTAGCTTTGTCAGGTGGCTCCTGCCAAGCTGCTGAGTGAATACTGTGGACCCTCGGTTTCGCTCTATTGCCTCTTCAATGAGGCGTGTGTTGGAGCTGCGAAGGTCGCGCCGTATCATCTTCGCAATTCCCTTGTTCTGGTCTGACCTCTCTGACGAAGTGGCCTGAATGGTTTCCCGTCTTTTTGTCATGAGCCGAAGAGTCTCATCCCAGAGTTTGGACTTCTTGCCTGTATGCTGCATTTTTTGTATAGCCTCATCAACGTCATCGGTGGGTTCCACAGCGACCAGTAGGGTTAGTAGGCAAACCAACTTCCAACTGAGCTATTTTCAAAAGGTGAACTTGATTCACGATGAATTGATGACAGTCACACTTATAGGCTTACTAGGATTGTCTGCGACGTATCTTAGGGGTACATCATGCGAACATTTGTCCAGCAGCGGGAATAGAATTGGCAACAACTTGGGTCTCAGCCTGGCGCCAATGGGGTCATAAAACCGTTCATTTTATTCAAACCTGATTTTTAAAAGGTCCGAACCGAACACTATTTTATTGCACAAAATATAAAATTGTAGGAACAGGTAGGTAAATGCAATAATAGGGAATTCTATTACAGTCCCCGTTCAGATATAGAATTTGTTCCGGTTGTAACAAGTTTATAGGGGAGGGCCGGGCAAGACGATGCCCTATAAGTTTAAAATACTTATTTTATTAATACGAAAAACCTGCCAAGTGCGAGTCGGACTCGCACTCGCACTTGGCAGACTCGCACGAAGGCTTCCGTACCGTTGTATGGGAGCCCCACTTAAATATTTATTTTATTGTTTTTAGTTTGTGTATTTATTTGTTGCAACATAAATACCTACATCATCTGTGAAAGTATCACGGTTCATGAGATACAGCTTGGTGACAGACAGATTGACGGACAGTGGAGTCTTAGTAATAGGGTTCCGGGTTTACTCTTTAGGTACGGACCCTGAAAATTAATTTTGATGTGCAATGAACAATACTTAAATGCATTTAAAACCTGGTCGTCCTGCAGTGCGTTGGGTCGACGACATAAGAAAGTCGAAGAGCATTAACTGGATTAGAAAAGCACAGGACTGGGGAGGCTGCCAAAACAGCAACTGGCTGATTGATTACGATCTGAAATGATGCTGAATGTAAACACATTCAAACCCTGTACTGATTAAGTTAATGAAATAAAATATTTGTATTTGTATTTACTATGTAACTACTTTGTAGTTTCGGTCGGGGTTTTCCGTACTAAAAAGGAACAATTGTCACATAATTCTTAATCAACAAAACAAAAACAAAAAAATTACAAATAGGTACCTACGCTATCTTGTCCGCAGAGTCGGCTACCCGACCCGACTGTTATATCTACCTATATGTAGACAAATAGATTCTTGCTAACAAAACTCACAGAAGGTGGCCTTACAGTAGTCGTCATCCACGCCAGCATAGCCGCAATGAGCCGCCATGAGCATGCGCAGCCCATTCTGCATTAGAATCCTTCGCAACATAAACTGGAAACACCTGTTTTCAGTTTAGTTATCTCTTTTATTTTATTGATTCAGGCATTCAAAACAGAATATTATCAAAAAGACAACGTATATAGCTCAATAATGGTATTAAACTAAATAATATTCCAAAAACATGTGTACACAACATGATACAACACTTTACAATATAAAAAAAATGTAAATTTGTACAAAGGTTCTTTCATATTAACACTATTTTATAACAAAACAAAATCTATTCTAAAGCTATGTAATCATACTTCCTACTAATATTATTAATGCAAAAGTTTGTGAGTATGAATGTATGGATAAATGTTTGTTACTCTTTCACGCAAAAACTACTGAACGGATTTGGATGAAACTTGGAATATACCTAGTTTCTGACCTGGATGAACACATAGAATATAATTTTTATCCCGGTACCACGAGAGCAAAGCCACGGGCGGTAGCTAGTAGATAATATTTGTGTAAGATTGGTAGTAGTCACATTTGGAACTTTGAGCCGAAATGGAACTGCTGTGTTGGTCACGTCACGCTAACTAGTTACGCGTGACAACGAGCGTGATTAGATGCGTGAAAATGCAGATAGCTACTACACATACAGATACTTAGATACCCTTCTTGCCCGATGATACCCTGTTGTGCTAGCCCTTCCCTACTTCTTCTTCTTCTTCTTCGTATGTGCTAGTGACAGAGCAACTCTCAACTCTTCCCTACTACTATTATTATTCCCCGAAGATAGAACTTGCTTTCAATTTATACCTGGGCAGAGACAGCAAGTGCGTCGGCGATATATTGACTATAATTTAATATGCTACTGAAACTCTTCAAACTATTTTGTCAATCAGTAAAACTATACGATAAACGACGAACTGAGGATCGATTAAATCAAGTAATGAACGACACGTTGAATTACTACCCGAATTTCAGTGCAGCTTAATTTTTCAGACTAATCAGTCTAACTGTTCATTGAATAATTTTACCTATCAGAAAATTATTGTGCAAACAATTCTACTGGTAAGACCATAGACTAAAAAAACAAATTCTTTGGGCAAGACAGTTTAGAATAAATAGGATGAGACTGGTCAAGTGGGAATCGGATTCGCACACGAAGGGTTCCGTTCCATCGTACAAGATAAAGCACCATTGTTATGTTGTTATAGCAGCAATAGATATTTACACAGAAAATTTAAATTATCTAACAGTTTACCTGGTCATGAGATACGGCCGTCTGATAGACAGACGGACGGACAGCGGAGGCTTAGTACGTAATAGAATGCCGTTGGGTACCCTTCGGGTACGGAAACCTAGATATAATCTATATCCTCAGTCATACTGGTATGACAAACTAGTATATGATCACGAGGAAACAGCCATATAATCAGCGTGTTCGATTTGATTGACTAGTCAAACAGTTTGAAAAAATTTCCGCAGGAATAAACCCATACGTGCACATCAAGCACACATTACCTGCAGACCTTATGCCTGGAAAAAGTTTTTTACTATAAACTGGGATATATTCGAATTACTTTTAAACCTAAGGGTGTAAAGGGGTTCCAAAACCATCTGTGGAACCCAAGCCAACCTCACCTGCACGTGGTGCACCTTGCTGTATAACAAACGGGGCTCTGACCGCTGGCCGATTGAAAGAAAGAAAGAAAAGAAGTGTTGTTGTTGTTGTTGTTATTGTTTAAACCTACAAAATGAAAATCATCAATGTGTTTAAAGTTTTTATTATTTTTAAATAGTAAGTAAATTGTTAATACATTCATGTAAGGCATCAACGGCCAGAACTAAAATAAAATTAATTGTATTTAAACTAGCGATCTTACATGTATTTCCACCTAGCTTATATAGAAGACATTTAGGTTACCTTGGTCTTATGACCGAAAATAAAATACACACTGCTCAAATAATAACTAAAATAAGTATGTAGCTGTTGCAATACAAAAATAAGCGTTTGAAATTAAAGCAATTGCACTCAATCGCCACTGCATATTTTTACATAATAAATGTCATACTGCATATTGTCAGTATTGACTGCTATGTATCTGTTAATTAAATGCTCGTTTTTAACGTATGTAAAACGTATTAGGTAACTGGTGTCGCTATTTGAATTTTTGGATAGCCAGCCCAGGGACAATCGGAAACTAACCTCGACAATGCACTTATTAAAAGTAAGCTATTCGAATTTAGGCATTTATGGATATCACAAATTGGCTTTTTATTAAAGCCCTTGTCCAGTTTTACGCGTGTGAATCTCTTCATCTGGACAGGCTGAAAGACCCGAGTCCAACTTCAAAGTGACCCGAAAAACAAAGTTCTACACTAAAAATAAACAATATTTTGTTTACAAACAGCTAATCGCAGTTTGCGTTTTCATTCAGCTTTTATCGACATAGTTTAACCTTTTTGTGACTTCTCGTATTTAACTGATGGTTCAAAATGGATCTTCCATTTTGAACTTAATAGCTGAGCGTGAATATGAGTGATAGCTAAAGTGCAATCTGGCAGCGTATGCTGTTGGCGATAGATCATAGAATCTAACTTGGTAGTGCCATGATAGTTTGTATGACCATTCTGTTTTGCTGTTATAAGAAATGCTTGGCATCGGCCACCCCGCCTGCTTACCAATCTGCTCTTATGTCGTCTAGTGGCCGGTTCCCATAATATACGAATATCAGTCTGTTAACTTTTTTATGAAACTGTCAAACAGACTTTCCTATCAGATTAACTGACATGTGTTTAACCCTAGGGCCTTGATTTTCAGGAATTGGAGATCACATGAGACATATTTTGCGAGAACTGTCAAAACTGTATGGAAATATAATCGTGCGACAATTATGTCTGATGGATAGATAAGAATAGATAATAGTCTGTGTCTGTGAATAGATTCCTGGGTTTCCAGGATCAGGGCGTGACGCTTTTGGTAAAAAAAACTTTGTTGTTCAAAACCTAAGCATTTACAGACACTCGTATAGTAAAGGAATCGGTCAAGACACGACAAGACAAGACTAAAAGCTAAAGCTTATCTAGCAAGGGCGACGATCGGGCCCGCGACGACGCGGCGCCGCCTTGAGAATGTTGTCCACACGAAGGATCATCTCCGCAGCTTCTGATGCCGATAACAGGACCTGCCGCTTTACCACGTATGACTCTGTGATGCCGAGTGTCTTCATGTCTCCGACGCGGCCGTTTTGCATGTCTGTTGAATTAAACGTTTGATGAACATCGGAAAAAGATACTATGGTGGATTCTGAGTAACACATCGTTAAAACTAGTTATAACTAGCTAAAAGTCATTGCGTCTAGTATTATCTCCATCTACAAGAAAAAGACAGCTCCTTTAAGTTTAACGATAAGTTTAGTGAAAATCTTTCAAAATCACTACCACTGTTATTATGATAGGTAAGAATCTGATCAACTTTGCGATAGGAATAAGAACTTGACTGATTTTATAGTATATATTGTTAAAGGCATATATTCTATGTTAAAAATATATGCTTTACATTTAAAAACCTCAACATTGTATCAGCATTAGCTTCAACACGCGCACACGCATAAGAATAAGCATTCAGGCGTATTCGCTCGAACCGTTGCTCATCATCTCGCGGCTCTTAGAAACCTTCGGAATCAGTATTTCAAATAGCAGTTGCCTAGTTTTTATGTGCATTTTTTCACAGAAATCGCTTTTCTACACTGCTGTATGCATAAGTTTATTTTTTATCTTTAGTATATGTACCTGATTATTGCTTTATAACTTTTTCACTGTCTCATTTATTTATTTTTAGAGTCATCTTTTATTTTCTACCATTTCATTTAGCAAATTTGTAGCACTACCATATTATATACTTTATTACATATTGTATTTACAGTATTATTATTTGTACACAAAGGACATCTATCTCCCACACAAAGGTTATCTGGAAGAAAATGCATTTCTATCAATCTTTAAGTAGAAGTTAGTTACCGAGTCCCATGGTGTTTTCTCCCTGAGCATGCTGGGCCCTCAGTCGTGCGATGAGGTCGGCGCTGTCGTAGCCGGCGTTGTCTGCGACCGCTGAGGGCAGGCGACGCAGCGCGATGGCGAAAGCTTCAGCCGCTGCTGCTTCCTTGCCGGGCGTACGCGCCGCAGCTCTCGACACTGCCTCAGCCATCAGCATCTCGCTGGCACCTGCGTTTTAATTGTACATGTAGCAATCGCAATAAGTTATTTAGCAGAGTTACTAATAGTAATGTTTATCAGTTACTAATGTTTATCAGTCTCTGGTCCTTTATACAGGCCTACTAATTCGCAGATGTACGAAATTTTATACTTTAATTTCCAATATCGCGGTCGTATAAATTTGGGTGCACAACATTCGGACTGTCAAAATTACGTAGTTCGTGACGAAATTTCAGTTTCAGTTTGATTAGGTGTACCAATAGTAAGCCCTGCCTAAGTAAGCGATGCCATGGTAAATGTATCTATGATAATCTAACTCTTACCTCCGCCGTACACCACTTTCGGTTCCTTCACGGTAGCGGCTAACACGCATAGTGCATCGTGCAGAGAACGTTCAGCTTCGTCGATGACTTGCTGAGTAGCGCCGCGGATCACGACAGTGCACGCCGCGCCGAGCTCAACCCCCGAGAAACGGATCAAGCACTCGTCTCCTATCAGCACCTGATAGATACAGAAACATCAGCCATATAACTCACTGGTGACGATCAAACTCCATAGTTTAACTTTAGAACATTATCGAAAAATCGCTCGCCATTCGGTGTTTTATAGGAAACATTTTGGAGAGTGTGCACAAGAATTACACAATTTAATTCCCCCGTCATCATTTCATTACTGGACGTCGCAGAATTTCGTCACCACATGAAGAATATAATAATATCCATAATGGAGCATGCGGGTTGGAGATCGTAGGGCACAGTTTCTCGCACCGCCGACGCAGCCGTCCGTCGGCAGCTACTGTGCCGATGTAGGCCGCCGGAGCCCCGTTCGTTATTTGGCAACATGCAGGACAGACAGATGGGCTTGGGTCATAAAGATGGAGGTTGGAACCCTTTACACTCCAACCTATGAATAAGTATTGTATAAAATAACAGAGTGGAGATAAGGTAGTATTAAAGTTTTTTTGTGCTTTCAGTCTTTGCCAACTTTGACATCAAACAAATTATTAAATGAAATGAATATTTTCTATAAATGCAGTAATAACAACTTCAAAAATAAGCTCGACATCTGGCTACGACTAAAAAAATCAGTGATGAAAAAAGTGACAGAAACAATGAATTAATTTTGTTTTTAACACTGCCTGAAATCAGCGTCAAGCTGCTCGTCCATAATTAAATAATAATAATAAATTATCTGCTCACCTGCTCAATAACCTTGCAATGGCCCAACTTGACTTTCTCAGGCGAGTCGAAAGTCGATACAATCTCTCCGCCGGTGACAAGCGCCAGTCGCTCAATGCCGTCAAAGTCCGCGTGCTCAATAGCCATCACACCGGCATCAGCGAACAACTGCTCTGGGTAGTTGTAGATCAGCTGTCTGCAAGGATGAAATGAGTTGATCTTTTACCTTCAAATAGTATAATTTATGCAGCCTCCAGCATTTTTTTTATGCTTATCATGCGATCAGTCTTGCCGACTATAAGCAGATGTGGTGAGTGCTTCTTGGCATGGAGGCCGCTTCTCCCAGCGGAGCCAGCCCTTTCTTTTTATCAGCGCGTGTTCCAGAAGGACAATCAGAAGACTGTCCTAGTCGAATAGGTCGCGCCGCTTTTTCAATCGACGTATGCTTTCAGGTATAGTGAGTTGTCCCGCAAGCTGGTTTGGGTGTCTTTCAAGTCTCAACTTGTATTTGTGGCCATAGTTTATTATTTCTTCCTTGATTGTTGGCATGCCAAGGTATTCATGGATCTCAGCTGTTCTGATGAACCATGGAGTGCACAATATATTTTTTTTATTTTCATGATGTTTGAGGCACTAGCAGAGCCCCATAGCTGTATGCTTACAGTATAGCTTACTAGAACTAACCGTAGCTTCCGAGATCGAAGAAAGATCACTGGTGGAAAATGCAAGCAACACAAAAGCACTAAAAGAGAATACATATCCTGGAGCTGATTGCGGATTTAAAATGGAACATAAAAGTAGTCAGTCTTAAATAATAAATGTGTGACATTGGACAGGCCTAAATCCTTTTGTAGAACCAAGGTGAGAAATAGGAGGCCTATTTTCTTTTCCAGAACCACAGTTGATAACTCAACATTATCCGCAGCAAAATATCATAACATGTAGACTAAACCCTGGAATTCCAACATCTTCATCTTACCTGTTGATGAATACATTGCATTTGTGTCCAAGAATTTTGTTAACTTTGTCCTTCATCTTTTCCTTTTCAGCCACTTCCAGTTCTGCAATCTTGGCCATCGAGTCGACCTTGATTGTTGAGCCGAATACTTTGATTTTGTCCGTGTCCATAGGTGTGTTAGCAATCAGGATATTGGCGTTTTCAATGCGTTTTGGCTGATGTACACCAACCTGTAAATGAGAAACAACACTGACTGACTTTCAATTTGCTTGTTCTTAATTCTTGCTTGGTTATCTAATGCAATCCATATAAAAGATGTAGAGGGATCCAGAAATTGTTTTTGAATATTTGTAATGTTGCATACTGTGCAAATATATAATTTTTTATTTACCTTCTTATTCAGAAGAAATCCTTCATCAAGGAAAGATTCTTCTAGGAGTCCACCTGAGATCTTGATGATTTGAATGGCCTTCAGATTACCTGAGCCCTTAAGACGTAGTACAGCATCTACAGCAAGCTTTGTGAAGTGCCTGTAACAAAGAGTGGATACAAATAATTTAAAATATCTTAAGCCTTTTGTTCTACTCGACAACAAAATTTAGGACATTACACTCTCTTTGCAGATATGCCTGTGTTACAAAGAACAGAAGCTTCAGGACAGTTTAGTTTTTTTTTTTTTTATGGTATTTGAAGATGGAACAAGCACATGGTGCACCTGATGTTAAGTGGTAACCATTACCTATCACAAAGTATTGCATCGTAGATCACGTTTTTTTGGAAGATTCTCTACGATGCAATGCCCTGCGTCCATCAACTTGAGGCATAAAGATGATAAACCTCTTGTGCCTGTAATTTTAAAAGTGGTTCATCATAAAATGCCCTTGATAATTTAGCGTACTTACTCTTTGTGGTTGGAAAGAATCTTGGAGCTCAATGTGGTTCTAGCTATGTTCTCAAGATCAGCCCTGAGTGCAGCCTCATTAAAGTTCTTCTGGTGGTCAAAGCTGGCCTCAGCCAGTGCGGTCCTAGCTGCCTCAGCTGCGATGCGCCATCCAGCGATGATGGTCTGAGGGTGTAGCTTCTGCTCCACTAGTTTTTCTGCCTCCCTGAGTAGTTCAGCCGCTGGAACAACATTTTATCTCAAAGATACGTCAATCACTGTTTTTTTTTTTGCACCAACAAGAGCTTGCTAAGCATAATATGATTAATTAAATGAATAGCATTTTGGGCATAGTTTTTCTCATCCACCAACTGGAAATGAAATATGCATCATATCTTTAGAGTGACATCACACTGTGATTAGGTCACTATACAACTGTATTATGGATTGGCACAAACTACAATAAACATCCATCTTACTCATGTACTATACAATGTCAGAAAACAAAAGTTTACAACCAGTGCGTCCTGATTGTCATGCATGACATACTGATCTGAAACATGGACACTCACAGCTAGTCCACCAGTTTTATGTCCCTCAGCGAGCTATGGAATGAGGAACGCTTGGAGTTTATCCGAAGGATAAAATCCACAACAAGACTATCCAACAGAGAACTTAAGTAGTGAACATGACTGGCAGGCCACTGCCACTTCGACTTGCTAATTCATGACTCAGAGAATTAGCAAGTCGAAGTGGCAGTGGCCTGGCCATATCTGCCAAATAACCGACAATCATTGGGGTAACCGAGTTCTTTAGTGGAGACCACATCTCAGCAAACATAGTGTCTCTCCTGTCCCTCCGGCTAGAAGGAGTGATGATCTACAAAAGGCTACTGGTAGACGCTGGTTGTGTCGGGCTAAGGACAGGGTGCAATGGCACTCATTGGCATTGGTTGTCTGGGATGCCTATGTCCAGCAGTGGACTGATATAGGCTGATAATGAAAACCAAAAACAAAAAAAGAAAATAAGCCATCTTACTGTACCTGAACTGATTGCAGGCTTTCCAAATTTATAGATTTTGATAGCCTGAGCATGTTTATGCTAAAAAATTGCATAGTATGTGAAATTTCTTACCTAAAACAGTGACAGATGTGGTTCCATCACCAACCTCTTCATCCTGTACTTTGGCCATATCCACGAGAATCTTGGCAGCTGGGTTGTCTACACCAATAGATTTGAGAATTGTAGCACCATCATTTGTGACTTCAACCTGAAAAAATTGAGTGAAAATGGTGATTGATGAGCTTTTAATAAATAAGCACAGTCATATGTAACCGTCAAGCTCAGGACAGGGCGCAATGGCGCTCATTAGGGGAGGCCTATGTCCAGCAGTGGACTGCTATAGACTGATGATGATGATGATGTAACCACTGACACTAATTAATGCAAAATTACACAATACAGCAATATCAAATTAACAATACAAAATATGTGCTTTTATGAAGTTGTTAAATTAGTGTTATTATGCAGAGAGAAATAGGTTATGTTTTTGTTAACTTCAAACATTAAAATGCAAGTCACTCAATAAAATGAAGGCAATAAGAGTTAATACTCTACCTGGCCAGCATTCCTTCCACATGAGACTAATATTTTATCCATGCCTTTTGGTCCCAAAGTACTTTTCACCAAATCTCCAATAGCAATGGCTCCAATGAAACTCGACATACGAGCCACCTCGCCTTTTTCTTCTTCAGCTTCATTTTTCAAAATTCTAATGGGATTTAGGGACACCTACAATGAGAAAAGACCAAATTTCATCGAATTAACCACACGTGCCTGGTCAAGTGATCAATCAAACACCGGTTGCAAAATTACCCTAAAACTAATATTTCTCGCATTTCAGGTGATGATTGAAACATTTACGATACAGCTTTTTTCGTAAATTATTATAATCATCTTACCATTTCTTTGTTTTTCACAGGATTTTGGCTTTATTGAAAAATGAAAATTTTCTACTTTATTTCCACTTCGAACACAGACAAAGAAGAGCAGGCAATACCAAACCACAGATCTAAATGTTAGTATTTTATGCAATACTTTACTCCATTACTCTTTGACTTTGATTGAAGAGCAGGCAAGCAATGAGCAACAGTGTTGCCGGCAGCAAAGATCCGGACCCATCCTAGACAGAGAAAGCTAAATCTATGGGACCCATCATGGCATATTTTTTCGCAGCCTTCTAGGTGTGTATGATGGTGATTTACCCTATAAACAGTAATCAAAAATTAATTTCAGTATTTAAACATAACAAATGTAATCTGTAGAAAATGCTTACATAAAAGGCTAGCAATTCTACTAATATAATAAAGGCGAAAGGTATTGAGTATTGTTCATTTCTCCCTCACGCAAAATTTAGATACAAAATACAATACAATACAATAAATTTATTTCTTTTACAAGTTACACACGTACATCGTTCTGGCTGGGAAAAATAACAAGCTATTAATGGCGCTGCTGATGATGATGATGAAACATATGAATTGAGGCATGGAATATATTGGTCTTCTTCTTCTTCGTATGAAATAGTGGCCAACTCTGATGTCGGAATTTTTAGGCCACCCGAAGGCCTCCGACATGGCTAACAACTGAAAAAGCCGGGAAGAACATCTTAACGTGCCTTCCGAAGGACGGAAGCGCTCAGATCTAAATGCCATCCAGATCACCCATATAAGTAGTGTCCGGGCGAAGTGTTCCTTAACCAAGATGATCTGCGAAGATCACCGGAGTAAATTATTTACATGGTGTCAAATTGCATTATGTTACAGGTTATAGGTAAGGTATCTCACATAAACCCTGTCTAAGGATAAATTTAGCAATATGGTTATATAGTAGGCAGACCGAGGCTTTGTAGGTAGTTAACTAGGTGTACCTATATAACAAATTGTCATTGCACATTATGTAGAGCTACACCAGCTGTGTGAGAAGCCGCGGGCAGAAAATAGTATAAAATCTTAGTGAAAACTTTTTGAAAACTGGAGCTAACATTAAAGTGTTTCTTTCCTGTCAGCCAAAGTCCATTGTAAATAAATAAATAATGCGGGACGTAATCACACAACATCATGTAGCCCCAAACAGAAAATGCAACATTTGCCCCGCAGTGGGAATTGAACCCACAACTAGCTAATTTAACTTGCGGGTACTTCGGAGAAGGCAAGCAGTATCTTGGGTTTCACTTACCCGGTTTTGATAAAATATAGCTTAGGCTTTTTTATACTTACTTACTGTGGCAGATTTAAATAATTGGGGGCATATAGGTGTATTGTCAAAAAATGCTGTCAGTTGTGACTGACGAATCCCGAATCCGTTTTAAATCTGAATGATCCGTTGATTTAACGTAGCCTCTGGTTCTCTAGTCTGAAATAAAAAACAGTTCTAAACCAAAACAAAAATGAACGAATTCTATCATTGTAGGTATGATAATAATAATAAAAAAAAAAAAAAAAAAAAAATGTCACCGCTGACACACGCTTTTCCCAAATATACTTCCCAAATATTTATTTTATCATGGTTTCCTCGATATTTTTCATCCAATAGTGTTTTAAATTTCAAAACCACAAAACAAAACTGTTTATTTATTGGTAAAACCTATTTTTTGTTACCTAAATCACAGAATACAGAGAGGACTAAATGTCAAAATACAATGCATACATGTCAAGATAGAAAACTTCCATAAACAAGATGTTAACAAGAGGAAAAGCAAGAGCGGAAGCTCAAAACGCACGCCTGTCACCACCTCCGCCTGCTCCGTCAAGCTCCGCGTCGTCGTCTGGGGATGAGGTATTTGCCACCCCCCCGGACACCAACGCGTCGAGCGACGAGAGCAGGCCGCCGTCGCCTCCGCCGCCGCGACCACCTGTGCGGCGTGGGCGGCCCCCGCTGTCGGCCGGCTTGGGGTCTGCGGGACATTCTGCCCCGCGTCCGACCCCCGCCACCAACAGCCAAGTGCGCCGTATGAAGTGGACTACCCAAATAAACGAAAACGTCATACGCGCGTATTTTAGGGCAACAGAGGGAGGAACCAACCGCACCGCGTACATTGCCCGGATGCTGCCTCTATTTCAGGTGCTTGAGCCAGCTGTCACTGTTACTGCGCAACGACTATCGGATCAAGTACGAGCCATCCAACGATTAAAATTGTTGGATGACTCGGTACTTGACCGGCTTCGCGCTGAAAGTCAAAGTGCTCAAGTAGCTGACCACTCGCAGCGGGCCCCGGCTGCCACGCCGCCGGTTACGACAACTTCGATACCGGTAACGACGCAGCCGGACCCCGCTGCTGATGACGTCGACTACGGGATCACCAGCGTGAGTACCCAGGTAAATGAGCAGCTGAGGAGGACTTTGGAGGATGCGATTTTGTCATACCGATCCGCACCTCTCAATGAAAGACCGCGTTTGCCTCGCTTGCCCACTCACAGACGAAACTTGGCTCTAATGGAGGCCTTGAATCCTTTGTTGGTCCCTTTCTTAGAGACTAGCGAAGGACTAGCCGATACCCATTCGATCCTTTACTGCGGAGCCGTGGCTGCGTGTCGTGTTGCTCGTGTCAAGTTCCCAAACTCCACGCGAGCACCACGACCTGTCAACCAAACTCCAGCTTGGCAAGTACGGATCGAACGGCGGATCGGTAAATTCAGGACCCTCATTGCAAAGCTAAGTTGCTTCAGAGGAGGCAATACCCGGCCCCGAGTGATGCGTTTTGTGACACAGGCCTTTGCTGGAACCGATATTCGGCCCCACGATTATATGGCATGTGTCACAGAACGCATTGACTTTCTGAAGCAGAAAATCTCTGCATGGGCAAGCCGCATTCGTCGGTATCGAGAACGTGTGGACCGATATTGGCAAAATCGAAACTTCCAAAGTGACCAGAGGAAGGTGTACCGATACTGGGAGAAACCTGACCAATGTGTGATGGATGGGCGTGTACCGGACGCTGATGCTATGAATAATTTCTGGCGCAGCATCTGGTCTGTGCCCATCCAGCACACGGAGGGAGATTGGATGGATGTGGTGAGTAGAGAGAGTGAACCTATCGAAGCCATGGGAGTAGTTGTCATTAACCCCATAGATGTTAGATTTGCAATACGTTCGGCCCATAACTGGAAAAGTCCTGGACCGGATGGGTTGCATAACTTCTGGCTGAAGTGGTTTAGATGTTCACACTCTGTACTCGCCACACAATTTCAAGAAGCCCTCGAGCTTGGGTCTCTCCCAAGTTTCATGACGACTGGAGTCACCTTCCTGCTCCACAAATCTGGTAGTACCGCGGAAGCAAAGAACTACAGACCCATAACGTGCTTACCTACCATCTACAAGCTCCTTACGTCCATTCTGACCGTAAAAATTAATGCGCACATAGTTGCAAATAATATTTTGGCTCCTGCTCAGAATGGATGTAGAGTTGGGTCCCGCGGTACTAAGGAGCTCCTCCTCATTGACATGACCATTAGCCAGCAGATCAGGCGCAGCAAGGGGAACCTCTCCGCTGCATGGATAGACTACAAGAAGGCCTATGATTCGGTGCCTCATACATGGCTGGAGAGGATCTTAGAGTTGTATAAAATTGATGCAACTTTGAGATCCTTCTTAGGTACATGCATGAGACAGTGGATCACAGTTCTTCGTCATCCAGGTAGCGGACGGGATCCCTCTGCTCCGCAAGATCTGATTCGCATAGAGCGGGGTATTTTCCAGGGCGACAGTCTGAGCCCCCTATGGTTCTGCCTGGCACTGAATCCTCTTAGTACTCTGCTAAAGGATTCAGGGCTAGGCTATCGACTTCGGAGAGAGGGTGGTATCGTTTCTCACCTGTTGTACATGGATGACCTCAAACTTTTCGCGCCGAGAAAACTAGATCTGCTGACTCTGTTGAATATCACACAGATATTCAGCAGTGCCATCAGCATGGAGTTCGGTGTCGAGAAGTGTGCGGTCATGCAAGTACAGCGGGGGAAAGTTGTAAATACTACAAACTTACAGCTTTCCGATACGATATCCCTCAGATCTCTTTCCGATATCGAAACCTACAAATATCTCGGTATGTCAGAAGCGTTAGGTATAGTAGACAGAGACATAAAACAGTCGGTGAAGGAGCGATTCTTTTGTCGCCTGACTAAAGTACTCAATAGTCTTTTGTCGGGTGGTAACAAGGTTCGTGCCTTCAATGGCTGGGTTATGCCTCTGCTTATATATACCTTTGGCATATTGAGATGGACTCAAACTGAACTTGACGCCCTTGACTGTAAGGTTCGTCAACTTCTTACGACACACAGAATGCGACATCCACGTTCGTCGGTGATGAGGATGTACATCCCGCGGAAATGTGGAGGTCGGGGCTTTTTAAATGCCAAGACCCTCCATAACCGCGAGGTGTGCAACCTCAGAGAATACTTCCTCCATGCCGACAGTGAGATGCATCGTGATGTCGTAGCAGTTGATAAGAACCTTACCCCGCTCTCACTGGCTAAGGAGAACTGGCACAAACCTATGGTGCTGAGTGCCCTCGACCGCAAGATCGTATGGGAGAGTAAGGAGCTGCACGGACGGTTCTACAAAGCCCTTACAGGGCCTGATGTAGACCTACTCGCATCCGTGAACTGGCTACGTTTCGGTGACCTCTTTGGGGAAACCGAAGGTTTTATCTGTGCGATTATGGATGAGGTAATAAAGACGAACAACTACCGAAAGTATATCATGAAGGATGGAACCGTTGACATTTGCAGAGCTTGTCATCGTCCCGGTGAATCCCTCAGACATATACTTTCGGGTTGTTCGCACCTCGCTAACACTGAATACTTGCACAGACACAATCAAGTAGCCAAGATCATCCATCAGCAGCTTGCTCTCCAATACGACCTTGTCGGCCCAGAGGTTCCGTACTATAAGTACGCACCGGTGCCAGTTCTCGAAAATGGTCGTGCTACGCTCTACTGGGACCGCTCTATCATCACGGACAGGACTATTCTAGCGAATAAACCTGATATCGTCCTGGTAGACCGGTCGGAACGCCGGGCGATACTTGTTGACATCACCATCCCACACGACGCTAATCTCGTGAAGGCCGAGAAGGACAAGCTTAGCAAGTACCTTGATCTGGCCCACGAGATTACCGCTATGTGGGATGTCGACTCAACAATTATCGTTCCGATAGTCGTTTCAGTGAACGGTCTGATAGCGAAGAGCCTTGACCAATATCTTAAGAGGCTCTCGCTAGGCAGCTGGATCAAGGGTCAGATACAGAAGGCGGCTCTCCTGGACTCGGCACGCATTGTGCGGAGGTTCCTTTCTCTGCAGCCCTAGCCACCGACCGTTTGAGCCCTGCCCCGCGGTCGATGGTCTCCCGTTTTGATACATTTTTTACTATAATGTTTTTGATAGTTATTTATGCACATAAGTAGTATTAAGTTTAATTATAGTAAAAAATTTATTTTAGATGAGTTTACAATTAAATAAAGTGTCATAATAACAATAACCTAACATTTAATAGCACAACATATATAAAAATATTAACAAAAAAAATAAACAATATACGCCAAAACACACTACCGGACTACTACCGACCTATGACCTATGATAAGTTTAAAAACAGTTTCAAATCATAAAAATGGATATTTGATTCGGGTATTTGACCTCGTCGGCCCTGAGTGTCGCTTCGTCCACTCGTCCTCGCGGGCTAGCTCCACTCAGGATCTTCCACGGGAATTTCTGGTTCCACATTTTTTATATCCAATCTACGCATAGGGACCACAAGACTACGTGGCATCGGGGTGATCTGCGTCAGTTCTGTGATATTGCTACTCAAGTTGGGGTGTCCTAGAACCTACTGCTGCGAGAAGGATTTCCAGGTGGTTGTAAAAAATCTAATAACCGACTGTCTATTCAACGTATTACATTAACAACGAGAAATATCAATGTCAATATATATAATGTCAATGTCGAATCACCAAAAAATACCACAGAGGCCAAAAATAAAAAGAAGATGAATTTTCAAATAATCATATCTCAAAAACTATTTGGTTCCGCACTACGCCATTTTAGATTTAGGCATTTTAGATTTAGGCTTCCTAGATATAGACCTATCTGTGACAAAAGTTCCAGCCGCCTAGCTCACTACAAATAAATGAAAGTTGAGCCAAAAATTAATGTGCAGTGGGCAAAATTCCACAGTAAACCAAGCTCTCTTCCGCGAAAAAACGGCTTATTTTAATTTTAATATAAATAATAAAATACATAATCCAAAAACGCTTTGGAAAAATTTGAAAAATACTATTCTACCTAAAAAAAGTACTGAACTGCCTGCCAATTTTCAGGACCCAAATATAATCAATAATCATTTCTTAAACATTCCAGGCATGACGGATGTGTCTATCTCGCACCTTACCTTCTTCGAATATCATAAATTTTGCGATGCCATCTTTCATTTGGAACCCGTTGGCTTAGACAAAATAGCTAAAATATTACGCGGACTGAAATCCAAAGCAGTAGGATGTGATCTCATCAGCTTAGATATGATCATGATGTCGTTGCCTGACACACTGGAAATAATTATGTCTATAATAAACAGATCAATTAGCACTTCTACTTATCCTAATGTTTGGAAATTAGCGACCGTACTTCCTTTACCAAAAATCTCAGACCCGGTTGATCTAAAAGACCTTAGGCCAATAAGCATATTACCATGTCTGTCTAAGGTACTGGAAAAGGTTGTAAGCGCTCAGCTGACAGATTTCCTCGAAAAAAACAATATTCTGCCTAAAGTTCAGTCAGGCTTCAGGAGGGGTCGGAGTACTACTACTGCTCTTTTAGATGTAACTGATAACATCCTATGTGCTCAAGATAAGGGAATGTGTACTCTGGTTGTCCTGCTCGATTTCTCTAGGGCCTTCGATTCCATAAATACCAATCTTCTATTATCCAAATTAAATTATTATGGCTTTGACTCTAATGCCCTAAAATGGTTTAATAGTTATCTCAGTGACCGTTACCAGTGTACTAAGCTAGCTCGCAATGATGGTACGTTTTTCTTTTCAGAAATTACGCCCATAAATCAAGGAGTACCTCAGGGATCCGTTCTAGGCCCACTTCTATTTAATTTGTACTCAGCTGATGTCCAGATGTGTATAAAGTATTGTCAGTTTCATATATATGCCGATGATATACAAGTATATCTCTCATGTAAGCCTTCCGAAATTGATAACTGTATAGGAAAGCTTAATGAAGATCTCTCTAATATTTCATTGTGGTCTAAAAATAACAGTCTTATACTTAATCCTAACAAAACCAAATATCTGATATTTGGTAGCAAATATAATTTAGCTAGTCTTAGTCCTTTGTTAGATGTCATGATCATGGGCGAACCTGTGGAACGCGTGTACGAGGCGCGCAATCTTGGCCTGTACATGGATTGCAACCTTCGGTTTGAGAAGCATGTTGCTGACTCTGTCAGGAACTGCTTCTATAGACTGAAGGTGTTGTACAGAATGAGGCCACATATAGGAGTAGATCTTCGAATTCAGCTTGTAGAGTCACTCGTACTATCAAAATTGAACTACACCGACGTGGTATTTGGTCCTCGACTTTTGGCAAAAACACAGAGACTAGTCCAGCGTGTCCAAAACGCGTGCGCCCGCTTTTGCTTCGACATTCCGTTGAGAGGTCACGTTACACCGTTTTTGAATGAACATGTCATTCTCAAAATGAAGCATCGACGTAAATTTCATCTTGCGTGCCTTCTATTTGGTGTGTTGAAGTATGAGTTGCCTTCATATCTCCACGAGAAGCTTACATGGGTGACAAGCTCAAGATCTTGTACCTCCCGCCAGTGCTCGATGCAGCTTTCGATACAGCGGCACAGCTCGGCTTCTTTCAGGGGTAGTTTCCGCTATGCTGCATCTAAGTGCTGGAATAATATTCCCCCACCGATACGGAACCTGCAAAATTTACATAGTTTTAGAAGTAAACTCAAGAAATTCCTTTTAGATAGTCAGAAGAAGCAGGAAAGTCATAAACACGACACAAGCGTCATATAAGCCACGCGCCTATGATACCGGCCAATCTATGTAGGGACTTACTTATCAATATAAAAAAACGTTTTCATTATCAATACAAAAATTATTATTACATACCTATTTCTATCCGGAGTGCACAAAAAGAAAAAAAAAAAAAAGACGTGTGGCACTCGGGGACTGCCGCGGTAAAGCTATTGCATAGCATTTTGTATCAACTTATACAATTATAATTATTTATTTATTTTATTTATGCAGTATTTCTTTTTCTTTGATATTAATTCAAGTTACACTTTTTGAGCGTGGTGACCGATAAGAAAACAAATTTCAAAACAAAACTGAAATTAGATTCAGGTGAAAAACATCAGACGTCAGTTCGTGTCAGAGGCCAATCATGGACGTGTAGCTATCTTTACTGTGTTGAACACTAGCGCTGCGACGTTGTGACGAAGAACTAATAGAATACAAAAGTTTGAATATGAACTCTATTTCCAAGCAACAGATTATAAAATTAAGTAAATCGGAGTGGGGAGCGTGAGGTTTTTTTTCGTTACGGAATTTCTGGATTCAGTCCCCGCGCTCAAGGCCCTCGATAGAAGCTATGCAATAGCTTAAAACTGTTTGTTATTATTCTCGCTGTTCATTATTCCCATTATTACTGTAGGTAGGATAAATAATTAGTTCGATATCATGATTTGTAGCTTGATTTGTGCATAGGTTCCCAAATGATTCGTATATGTTGTTGTCCGTACACTTCCACTCGTCAAACACATTTCTAGTTTTAGTTGCTAAAAACGCCACTTCCAACAAAAACTTATGGCACTGTACTGTACTTCCTTTGTTTTCTTCGTATTGTGGTTAAGATAACCGTGACATCACCGAACGGCTCTGACGGAAGACCAGCGTTGGTTGCCAGTCAACCAACCTATGCTGAGTCAGAGACCGTTTTACGATACACGTACATTTTATATAATATTTTATTTCTTTTTGTTTGTAATACCTTTCTTTTCATGTACCTATGTATCGTAAATAAATATTTTTCTATTTTCTATTTCTAAAATTCATTTCAAATGCCGGCAACACCAAACAAAACAAAACAAAATTGAATTTCACTTTTTGGCTTATTTTCTTACAGATTTCTGCTCTAAATGTTGTTATTTATTGTGGAAGTCTAGTTAATAATCCATTTTTGAATAAATACCTCGTCAAAAGTACGATACTTACGCTTGAAAAGACAAATCCGGAATGTTTTGATTACTGCCACTTTTGCACCAAAATACACTACACCGATCCATTTTGATAGAGAAATCCATAACATTCATTTGTTATTATTGATTTACAATAGATGAAACATAATTTTTCCAGGTAATAATTTAGTTTCAAGCAAGTTTTTCACAAAATCTTCCGAAACTGCTGCTAGCTGCCAAAGTTTGTTTAGCGCAATGTTGCGCTAAACAACGAAAAAACCGGCACGCGATAAGGGACAGCAAATCTATAGTGCGGTCTCCCTTATTTGCATTAAGCACGCATAAGTAGTTCTCTTTCTTGAAAGAATGAGATGAATTATCTCGTCGTCTATAGCTTTCTCTGTCTAGGCATCATGGTCTAAGTAGTCCAAAATATGACAAAAAATCCGTTTCGTAATATCAATAGGTATCTAAAAAAAAAGTCCTAAAAATTCTAATTCTTCTTTCCTGCCTCATTTCAACAAAATTTCAAACCCAAACGCGATATCTCTACTGTAAGTTCGTGAGGAGTTCTAGCTAACTTGCAGATTCTAGGTGATGCTGTAGCATCATGTCACTTTTTTTTGCAATCATTGAAGTAACATCATCATCATCATCATCATCATCATCAGCCTATAGCAGTCCACTGCTGGACATAGGCCTCCCCTAATGAGCGCCATTGCGCCCTGTCCTGAGCTCGAGGCATCCAGCTTCTACCAGCAGCCTTTCGCAGATCGTCACTCCACCTGGCCGGAGGGCGTCCTACACTACGTTTGCCGAGCCGCGGTCTCCACTCAAGAACTCGTTTACCCCAACGGTTATCGGTTCTTCGGCAGATATGGCCAGCCCACTTCAGCTTGCTAATTCTCTGAGCCATGTCAACAACTTTAGTTCTATGTCGGATAAACTCGTTACGGATTTTATCCTTCAGAGAAACCCCGAGAATAGCTCGTTCCATAGCTCGCTGAGCGACTTTAAACTGGTGGACCAGCCGTACTGTGAGTGTCCACGTTTCGGCTCCGTATGTCATGACGGGTAGGACGCACTGATTGAAAACTTTCGTTTTCAAACATTGCGGTATGGGTGACGAGAAGACTCGACGTAGTTTTCCAAATGCTGCCCAACCCAGCTGAATCCTCCTCTTGGCCTCCTTCTCGAAGTTGTTTCTACCCAACTGCAATATCTGCCCGAGGTATGTATACTCCGAAACAACTTTAAGAAGGTGTCCATTAACGACGACAGGACTCGGATCAATTCGGTCATTGACCATAACTTTGGTCTTGTCCAAATTCATGCCGAGACCTATCATTCGCGAGGCTGATGCTAGGCCGTCCAGCATCTGTTGCAGCTCCTCCAGCGACTCCGCCATTAGGACTATGTCATCAGCGAATCGCAAGTGTGAGATGTTCTCGCCGTTTATGTTTATGCCCATACCTTTCCAGTCCAGCGTCTTAAACATGTCCTCCAACGCGCTTGTGAACAGTTTTGGAGATATGACATCTCCCTGTCTCACTCCGCGGCGCAGTTGGATGGGTTTAGATTGCTGGTCCTGTAGTCGGACACTCATAGTGGCGGCTTCGTACAGACATCTCAACACTTCGATATAACGATAGTCCACTTGGCATCGCTGCAAGGATTCCAGGACAGCCCAGGTTTCTACAGAGTCAAAGGCTTTCTCATAGTCCACAAACGCCAGACACAGGGGCTGATTATACTCTTCGGACTTCTGTATAATCTGCCTCACTGTGTGAATGTGGTCTATGGTGCCATATCCTCCGCGAAACCCGGCCTGCTCCGGAGGCTGGAACTCATCGAGTCTTCTGGCGAGACGATTTGTAATAACCCGAGAGAACAGCTTATAGATGTGACTCAAGAGCGAGATGGGTCTGTAATTTTTAAGAAGCGCCCTATCTCCCTTCTTAAAAAACAGAACCACCAAGCTCTCATTCCACGCCTTTGGAGTTCTCCCACAGTGAAGGACGGAGTTGAAGAGGTTCCGCAGCTCCTGCACAACAGGAGCTCCTCCTGCCTTCAGAAGTTCCGAAGTAACACCGTCTTCACCGGGGGCTTTTCCATTTTTAAGCTGTCTCAGGGCCAGTACGACCTCGTCTTGGCTGATCTCTGGCAGATCGTCGGTATAGTGGCGGGTGAGGGTAGCTCGAGAATCGTGGCTGCTGCGTTGGGGGCAAGGAGCATGTGCCGCATACAGTCGGCCATAAAAGTCCTCTATCTCAGATAATACCTCCTGCTTTGACAAGACGGTTCGGCCATCGTGTGTCGTTAACTTCGTCAAGTGGCTTCTGCCAAGCTGCTGAGTGAATACTTTGGACCCTCGGTTTCGCTCTATTGCCTCTTCAATGAGGAGTGTATTGGAGCTCCGAAGGTTGCGCCGTATCATCTTCGCAATTCGCTTGTTCAGGTCTGACCTCTCTGATGAAGTGGCCTGAGTGGTTTCCCGTCTTTTTGTCATCAGCCGAAGAGTCTCATCCGAGAGTTTGGACTTCTTGCCTTTAGGCTGAATTTGGCAGAATTTGATGCCCTCGTCCCTTAACGTTCCAACCACGTTTTGTAGGGCCTCATCAATGACATCGGTAGGTTCCACAGCAACTAATCTGTCACTGAGAAGCTTCTGAAACTTCTCGGTGCCCGCCATGATCTGGAGTAGATTGGGTCGGAGCGTGGACTTCATCAGACGGTTTCTTTCCAGCTTTAAATTGATATTCAGAGAGCCTCGAACAAGTCTGTGATCAGATCCGGTGTTGAACCTGTTGATCACGGAGACGTCTCTGAATACGTGCCTTTTATCCGTCATGATGAAGTCGATCTCGTTTTTGGTCACAGTGTCGGGGCTACGCCATGTCCACTTCCTGTGGGGCTTCTTCTCGAAAAACGAGTTCATCAAGAAGAGCCCCTCCTTCTCTAGGAAGTTGACCAGCATTTGCCCCCTGTGATTTCTACAACCAAAACCATGCGGGCCCACTCTGGATTCGTCGCCAATTCGGACTCCCACTTTGCCGTTAAAGTCCCCCATAACAACGTTGAAGTGAGCCTTCGTGGTGTTGTGCAAGGCTTTGGATATGTCCTCGTACATATCCTCCACTTCATCATCCAAGTGTGCCGAGGTCGGTGCGTAAACCTGAATTATCTTCATGCTATACCTCTTGGATAGCCGAAGGATCAGGTACGCTACCCTGGTCGACACACTGGAGATTTCTTCAACGTTGTTAGAGAGGGCCTTATTGACTAGAAACCCTACGCCACCCTGGGATGTTTGGTCACCCTCGCGGAAGTACAGAAGGTGGCCCGAGTCTAGGGTTATGGTGTCCTCTCCCTCTCTACGGACTTCACACAACCCCAGAACATGCCACCTAATGTTCTCCAGCTCCACTTCCAACTGCGCTAGATGTTCGTCGAGCCTCAGAGTCCGTCCGTTAAACGTAGCCAGGGTCAGATTTTGCAGGTAGCCAGAGGTAGCCCGGGGATTCCTAGCACCCCCTGTCCCGCCGTTACCATGGCCGCTACCTGGATGGCCAGGAATAGCGGGACGGCCGGGAACTGGGGGCCATCTCTTTTTTTTGTCTTTCATAGTGGGGGGTATGCCCATAATCCCCACGCTGGGCATGCGGGTTGGGGATCGCAGGACACAGCTTCTCGCACCGCCGACGCTGCTGCCCATCGACGGTCAGGGAATTTAGCTGTGCCGGTGCTAGGCTGCGCTATGCCGCAATCAGCCGGCCGCCAGAACGAAGTATGAAGTAACATACCAAATTTCGAATGGATCAGCGGCTTGAAGTGTGGAAAATTTTGCGTTAACTATATATTTTTGTTTCGAGATATCGCTGTTGTTCAATAAAATAGGTATAGTTTATAGCAAACTATGTATTAGTTTGTGATCATGAATTGTGATTTTCACTCTCAGGTCTCAAACCTGTGGGGTGGAAGTTACTCATATTACCGACAAAGTTGGTGAGCGAGAATATTTTTTAGTTCTAGTAGGTAAAGTTGAATTTCATCCTTTTTTAGTAAAAAAAATGTAACCAAGGTAAAAAAGTCTGAAAAAAAGCGTAAAACTGCAAAAAGTCCACTGAAACCCGAAAAAGTCCTAAAACGGACCACAAGGTCCGCACCGGCAACGCTGCAACAAAGGAAAAAACAAGGGAGGGAGGCAAAAGAGCGCGGTGCTGCTATCTTGGATTTTGAAAAAGGGCAGTTTGACAAGCTAGAAAGGGAAGGTATAGCAAAGCCATCAGAAGTGCTAGAAAATAAATTCATTTTATGGTGATTATTTTGGGCCCTAAACAAATTAAAAAGTTAACAAATTAAACTGTTTATTTGAAATGTTAGTAGAAAACTTTAATTGTTAAAAATCAGAGTCTTCATCGGATTCGTCCAAAATCGTATCGTATTATTTTATTATCTTTGATCTTATTCTGCTGGTTTTAGGAGGTAAAAAATAAGCAGTAAATCAGCGGTAGGAAGAGGTAGGGTAAGGTAAGGTTAGGCTATAGAAAAACGAATTATACTTAATGCCGAATGAGTGTTAGAATGTAAATGACGAAACCTATGCTACGTGCTGCGCATTTTTTCATAAATTGGTAGACGCAGTGCGAATTCCATAAGTTTCGAATCGCAAAAAAAAGCACCGCACGAAAAGGGCTAGATTTCTATTTCTGGGTAAATAAAAGACGAGTTCACCTACAGTAAAAAGTGCTAGATGTAGCCCAAAAACGGCTAAGGTGGCAACCCTTAATTAAAAATAAAAATTACCAAAGAGAATGCTACGCGAGATGAGTCGGGAGCGGGACCATAGAGACCAAAAGAGACAGACCAAATAACGAGATCTGAGGGCTTACCACAGGTTTTCAGAGTTTACGAAAACTATAGTTTCGGTATCTTTCCATACATTTTCGTACAACGCCGCCTCTAGGGAAACGTGTATGAACTACGAAAATGTATGGAAAGATCAGTGTTGCCGTTTTTTATTTGAAGAAAATGCTAAAACTTGTTGCAGAAAATGCCAAAAAAATGCTAAATAAAATGCTAAAATCTATATTTTATTCCCGAATAGCAAACTAAAGTAGTCTACTGTTAAAATAGATGCATATCCGCATAAAAAGAACGCAAGAGAAGACTCTGCTCTTTGGGTATTAAGATAAATTTGCATCGTAGGTTAATTATTTTTCATTGACATATACATTTTGCATGTAATGTGTTGCTTCAGTAAAGGAGAATGCCGGCTGATGTATGGCGCTCAGTGCCATATTAATCTTAATACCCAAAGAGTAAATTTTGTAAGTACAAAATTTGCAACAAGTTAAACTCTGTCATCTTTTCCCGTTGTTCGCGCAAAATTTCTCATAAATCCGAAGCCGTGAAGCCGTGAAAACAGATTGTCTCTGGTTTCTATAAAATCTTTTGAATTCCTTAGGAATTTTGAATTTTTAGGTAACGTACAAAAAAATTATACATATCGTGTAAATGTTAATCATGAAATATGCTAAATGCGAATTTTTCAAGCTAACAGACCCGCGAATATGCTATATTTAGCATTAAAAATGCTAAAACGGCAACACTGGGAAAGATACCGAAACTTTTAAAGTTTTCGAAAACTATCAAAACCTGTGGTAAGCCCTCTGTAAGTAATGCTGTAAATTTAGCTTAAACTTTAGTTTATTAGATGTCAATTGTCAATGGAATGCTCATTAAATAAACAATGAGTCCACGCCAACGGCGCGAGGCGGCATAGAGAGAAATTAATACGAGGTACGCGGCGGCTCAAGCAAGACCGACGGAAAAGGTGTACATCTCGATCCCGATAGTGAAATAATAGATAACTACGCGCGATTTTGACTGCGAAATGTCCGGAAAAGACCTCTTAGACCAGAAGAGCATAATTATCTACAAATACATCTACACACATAAATCATAAAGACGAAAGTATTTTTGTGTGTGTGTATATTTGTAATGAATAAACTCAAAAACTACTGATTTCAAACATTCTTTCACCATTGGAAAGCTTCATTCACCATATGTAACATTGCTATTTTATGTGTATCCCTTGAGTGTTACCGTCACAAATAAATGCTTTTTTACTTTTTTTTTTTTTACTTAACATAGGCTATAAATAAAAGGTAAAAATATAAAAAAATCTTAATACTGCACTGGTGGTCATAACCACCAGTGCGAAGCCGGGACGGGCCGCTAGTTGTAAATAAAGACGAAATAAAACTAGATATTTTTTTATTTACTTATAGTTCAGCGCGAATTTTAAGTTCAGAGCGCGAATATGACGCGTATCAATCAAGTTCAGGCATAAAATTTTGTTCTAAGCGCGCACTCCCTTAAGGTGATAACTCTTCATTCAACTCACTGACTCACTGTCAGTCAGTTCAGTTCAGTCAATCAGCCAGATCACGTCACGCCAATTCGCCATTTTTTTGTATTGTAAAAATACTTTTTAGTTTTCCGAGACTCAAGATTTTGATTGATTTTTCGCTTCAAAGTTTTATTGTTTAGATTGTGTAAGTGCTGACCGATAAAACATGGAAGAACAAGGTAGTTCTGCGCCCAGAGTGAGCGACAAACGCTTAGCCCAAACTCAAGCTCAAGTTGACGAAGTCGTTGGCATTATGCGCGTAAATGTTGAGAAAGTTTTGGAAAGAGACCAGAAACTATCAGAACTGGACAATCGCGCAGATGCTCTGCAGCATGGGGCCGCCCAGTTCGAACAGCAGGCTGGGAAATTGAAGCGGAAGTACTGGTGGCAGAATTTGAAAATGATGTTGATAATCGGTGCTATTGGAGGTGTTCTCCTTATCATTATCATTGTGTGGGCGTCCGGCGGATCTTCTTCTGCAGCCCCAGCCCCTGCCCCTGCCCCTGCTCCAGCCCCAGCGCCTGATGCCGGCCGATAAACATTTCATCTAGAATGCTACAGAACAATGATAAACCACTTACTATAGAAAAGATGTTATTCTATATACATTCAAATCTAGATAAACGCGACTGAAAATTTACACAAAGACTATATTTTGTTACTTTGGACTATTGAAACGCACACAATATAAACATTTTTATAAACAGATTGTTGAACCTACATTTTTATAATGTGTACAACTTTTACTAGAATTAATATTATGTAAAATTAATAGCCAGTGGATGTTGCCTTTGGATGTATTTACCTTTTATATAGTCTAACACCTAAATTTTTCTCAGATTTTCAGTAAATAATAAAATGTATGTAATATGAAATGATATAGCCTGAGGTACCCCTGATTGTTGGGGTGCTGTGCTTTTGAGTGCTGAAAACACACTTGCTCTAATGTATATGTTGCCGCAGTCAACATACTAAGGGTGACCACTTTGAAATTGATCAACTTTATGATCTTGAATTATTTATGTTGATTTTAAATTTTCAACAATTATTTTGGATAAAATTTCATCATATGTTATTTTTGGTAAACTGTTAAATTATTGATGTTATGAATATCTGGCAATATGTAGGTAATACCTGGGTGGCTAAAAAAATACAAATCATATTGCACAATTCATCTGACAACATTATAACTAAGCTGCATCCAATTTGCATCGCGGTCAGCTAGCTGACAGTCAGCAAAACACTATTGGGCTGATGGCTATCAATACTGAATTATCAGTGTAAAAATTCTAAAACTTTAACCTTTGTCACTAGGCTTTTCATATTTTTATGTGCCATGTTTTGCCTTTAAAGTTGTTAGACAAATTGTGTAATATGAAGACCCAAGTGTTTAGCATCTTTTATCTGTTACGAATATAAATCGTATAAAGGTTTTATGCAGTTTCTGTCTTCAAAGATCATACTTATTTGTCTGCTATTATGTATTATCTACCTACAAAATAATATGAAAAATCTTGTTCATTTTGACTATTTAGAATTTTGAAATGCATTGTTGCCTTGTGCAATGGTAATTTATTGTATGTTATTTTAGGTCTAAGTATATAAATAAAGTTATAAACTTTCATAAATCCTATGTAAAACCACTTCCTACTAACTGTGCCTTTAATGTAACATGTATATTGTCTTGTCTGTGTAAAATTTTAACAAGTTAAAGTCTTAAGAGTTTATATTGGTATTCCTTATTATTTTAAGTCAATTTCCAATGTTTTATGGGGCTTATGGAAGAATGATGATTGTTAATAATAACCATGTGCCATTTTTGTCACAAGAGTTGCCTCAATTATAAAATCCATAAATTGTATAACCTTTATCCCTGCATTCATAGAATTATACAAAAAATAAACATTCATCATTCTTGCAGAGGTTAAAAGGTTGCAAGGTTGCACAAGACATTATTAAGAAACAAGAGTCGTATCTTGATTCGAAATACTATCATTTATTTGTTAATTTGCTTTCATTAATCATTTAGCTTTTTTTTGCATTTTCGTTTATAAATCAAAATGGGACCAATGCTGCCCTGCACAATGTATAGAATATCTGGTCCTAAAAACTCATGGGCCTTATATCTTTAAGGTGATTGTATTTCTTTTTTGCACTACTTTGTTTTAAGTTAAAAATATATGTATTCTTCAATAACTATTGTGTGATTTCATGATAAGGTTCATTCTTATCAGCAGGTTACTTACCTATGCATGATAATAAGACTCTTGTAGATAATAAATCCTAGAAATGTGAGTAATGACAGAGAATACTTAGTTCCAACAGGTTACTTTTATTAAAAGGGCCTTGGTTTATATTTTTGCAAGAACAGTCATTGCAACAATTTGACAACCTCTGTGGCGCAGTGGGCGAAGGTCCGCCTAAAATGCAGAAGGTTGCGGGTTCGATTCCCGCTGCGGGACAAATGTTTGCATGTTCTGCAGATATTTGTCTCGGGTCTGGGTGTTTTCCATGTATGATATGTATGTATTTACAAAAAAAAAAGTATATTATGTAATAAATCAATCATGTGGTTCCCATTAACACAAGCTCTACTTAGCTTGGGGCTACATGATGCTGTGTGATAATTCAGCATTATTTATTTATTGCAAATTCACCATTAGATAGATAGATAGATAACTCTTTATTGTACTCACACCAACTTAAACAAAGTACAAAACAGACAATAACTAATAATGAAAGTACAATGGGCGGTCTTATCGTTAAGTTAAAGCGATCTCTTCCAGACAACCTTTGGATGGACTGGATTTATTCGACTATAGATTAGATAGATAGATAGTTAACAGTTTCTTGATCAACAACACCAGGCTATTTAGTTCACTGCTGGACATTGACCTCCTCTATAAGAAGGGGGTGAGATATGCCCTTAATCCCCATGCTGGGTATACGGGATGGGGATCATGGGACACAGCTTCTTTCTCACAGAACAGTCAACGCTGCTGACCGTTGTTCAGTCGGCGCTGGGGGATTGCTGTGCTGCTAACTTGGCTGCTCTATGCCGCAATCAGTTGGCCGACAGAACCCCTTTTGCTAGGCAACGTGCTACACGTGCGTGAGGCCGGCTTGGATTCGAAAGATAAGAGGTTGGAATCAGAATCCTTTAGCCACAAAAAAAATATTCCGACGAATTGAGAACCTCTAACTTTTGAAGTCCGTAGGACATACCGCGACAAAGGACGCGCCCGTTACAGTTACGTAGGTGTAGGTAAGTACTTAGGTGCTAACTTATGACGAATTTCTTTATATAGGTACGGTACCTACCCTAGTAGCAATACCAAAAAAGTCCATACAAACTAAACGTCATCGACCATGACCATAACAGAATGAAGTTGTAGGTAGATAAGATAGCATGCTACATTCCGATTCCAAGTAGGTAGAGGTACCTAACCATGACTACGAATGGAGACCGCAGCCTTCGTGAGATTATAAATAATGTGGGCATATCGATTAACATCGAAACTTTAGAAGGCATGGGAGAAGATGCGGATGATAACGACCCATCAGTCCGCATCGTGGTTCCGCTTTCCGCTCTGCTTGCTACCTGGCAGATTGTGAATACAATTACGACCTCTGCGGCGCAGTGGGCGAAAAGGCCCGCCTGAGACGTGGAAGGTTGCGGGTTCGATTCCCGCCGCGAGACAAATGTTTATATGTTCTGCCAATATTTATCTTGGGTCTGTGTGTTTTCACAGTAAAAAGTGCTTATTTATGTAGTAGGTAATTAGTCATGTTCAATGTGGTTTCCATAATACCTACTAGCTGCTGCTTAGTTTGCGATTAGGTACATGATGCTATGTGATAGGCTCCAGCATTATTTTTTATTTAGGTAATGTTACCTGGTCTCCTGGGAAGGTGCCTACAGAGGTGGCGTAGATAGAAAGATAAGACAACTTATGATAGAAGAAGTTCAACAGAGCACTCTAGAGGCTTGATGATGATAAAGCTTGGTTTGCGGACTTTGAGTGTAGTTTAGAGAGGACGGACCCGCTGACGCAGCAACGACCTTTCGCCAGTGCTACCGATTGATATAAGCATAATAGAACTAACTTTAGTTAATAACTAGGTCTTATCTATGTAAAAAATATATTTATGTAGTTTATCAGTCATGTGGTTCCCATAATAAAAGCTCTGCTTAGTTTGGGGTTACATGATACAGTGTGAGTGATCAATGATCATTCTTTATTTATCATTTAATATAAATATAGACTCAATGAAGAATGGCATTTCATAGAAAATGTATGGAAATCATTTTTTTAAGTGCGCTTTTCGCTTACGATTTGATTTGGTAAGTAAGGTAGGTACTTTGGGAAAAGTGTTCCTGTTGAGAAATAGAGTCGATTGAGACTAACTTGTTTTTATTTCACAAATGTAATTTTCTAGGCTGACTATAGTTTTTAAAACTTATGAAAATGCAATTGTTTTTTTTTGTTCAAAATAAACCTATAGTTTCCTCAGAACGAAAACTTCTAACTGCAGAAGAAAAGGTGGCTGCCCTCAATGAGGTAACATTTTGCCACACCCTGTATACCGTACTACATAGGTACATATTTCTAGGTAGGAGGTAGGTAGGATCTTACTGGCGCGCGCGTTCATTCACCCACATTAGGTACATAACCTTGGTAGGTTAGGTACCATAAGTGGGTGAATACCTACCTACCTAGGTACCTACATTTTCGTAAAATAAATATAAAACTATAATTTACCAATTTTATTCGGTTCGTTTTAGTCAATGCAAAGTTGTTGCTTGTCATATGGTAGGTAGGTAGGTACCTAGTAGGTAGGTAGTTTCATATTCATAAATCATAACATAACATTTAAACGATGACCAAAATAATGTTAAGGTGGTAAAGGTAGGTGAAGTTCCATGAAGGGGTGCAATGGCGTTCCAACTCTCATCTTTGGAAGTCAAGCCAACCTCAACAAACAAAAAATGGGGCTCTGGAGTTATGTTGAGGTTGGCGGCGCGGTCGACTGATTGAGACTTAGCGCAGTCAACACCGTCAGACCTAAATCACCTGGACGCCAACAGGCAGCAGCGTCGGCGCGGTGCGAGGAGTGCGCCCTGCGATCTCAAACCCGCATACCCAGCGTCGGGTTTATGTGCATATCCCTCTTTATTAGATGAGGCCTATGTCCTGCAGTGGACTGATATGGTGTGGTGTGTGGTATCTAGGTGAATATCAAAAATAACAATGAATAAGATCGTAATCGTATACTTCCTTCCTACCTACCTACCAACCTTTGATACACATCGTTTAAACGTTGTTTATACCAACTTAATGAAGATCTTGCCTTATGTAGAAGAGATAGATCGTAAATACATAAAACCAGATGAAAATGATTCATTAAACATTACGTAGTAAGTACACGTACATACACCTACTTAATAACATCGCCATAGATGATAATTTAGTAACTAAAGTTCGGATCACGGTGCGGACCCTCAACGCGAGACGCAACGTAAGATTCCCTATCGTAAAGAGCATTGTAAAGAGCGTATTCACTGGAAGATAGGCGCGTGCGTGACGATAGACGACATAAATCTCGCTCTCCGTTCACAATACCAATACCAACGATCTATCGTCACGACATACGACAACATTGTCATACATTTGCTCCCGGGTCGAGAGACGATAGTCGTCCGAATGTGAACACCCTCTGAGGTTAAAGGAGCGAGAATATACAGTGTGGGCTGAGTGACGCCGACCGAGTAGCGACGGCGTTGGAACACGAGGCTATTTAAAACTGTGCGCAGGCCCCCTGGCGCCGAGTCGACAACTAATGATCAGTCCTGCCTTGTCTACCGTCGAGTGCGTAGCTATACTGTGACCTGTGTTTACACAAGAACATTTCAGTGTTTGTTTAGTTTACTTCTCTATACACAACGTAATAATGGCTGACAGTGGTCTGAAGAGGAATATTCCAATCAAGCTCGGCGACTTTTCAGTCATCGACACCGAATTCTCTAGCATTAGGGAACGTTTCGACACCGAAATGAGAAAGATGGAAGAAGAAATGAGCAAATTCAGATCCGAACTCATGAACAGGGAAAGCAACAACTTCTTCAAGAGCACATCAAGGTATTTATTTAAACTTACTTAATAATTAATCATCCTAATCAGCTTATTAGGTAATTTAATAATTTCCATAAACTTTTGGCAGTAACATGATTTTATTACCTAACTGATTAAAACATGTAAAAAGCTAAAGAACACAACAATACAATTTTAAAAGCACTAACTTGATTTTTTGGTTAATGTTGGTTGAAATCCATGGCCAAGCATGGAAAGAAAATGAACCTTGAATAAGTTAAATCATTATTCCGAGCGTATAATGCTGCCTCAGGCCGGCCTGTCTCCGTATAGGGAATCTTGGATTACTTAATGAGTTGGATGATTTCGCAAGAGTTGCCTGCCTTGGCCGTTCTTATGTTTAAAAGAAAGTGGTTTAAAGGTAGGTATGGGTAAAGTCACAAAAGGCATTATTCGGGATCAGTCCGCGGAACGGCGTCAACTGCAGACATCTTGTTGGGTTGTTCGATGTTCGAGGCTCCATTTAAAGCGTGCAGCGATACGTAAGCCCGACGATGATGTCATAAATAGAAATAGCCAGCTGTGCCGGTCGAAATGAGAGAATTTGGTTGGTTGGTAAAATGTTAACGCTTGAAACTTGCTAACATTTTTTAATGGAGAATGTTCTTGTTTATACCCACTTCTTAGAAGTTAGCCCTTGCCAATGAGATGCTATCAGCTATACTGCTAGACGTACTCCATAAAGGTGGTGAGAAACAACCAATTGAAAAAGACATAACGGCGCTTCATTGTTATACCACATTCAGACTATGCAAATTGAATTGCCATCAAATCGATACAAATGACTTGGTTAGGATGTTAGAACTACCGCAAACAGCAACATAACCCCGACAACTACTACGCGATTAGAGATAATCCCCCTTAGATCGATTCGCTACATCATCATCACATGAATGCAAAAAGCAAATTCATATTGCAAAACTTAACTTTCTTGGTTAACAAACAACATTGCATTCACGTTTTGCCAAAACAGGTTTACGATTATTTTATCAACATCGGGTAGGCGTGAGCAGGTTGATAGTTTGCTGACGCGAATGCACTAAAGTTGTGTTTACGGCTTGAATACAATATGACTGACCCAGTTGGAGCGTGTGCTATTTCATCCAGACCTAGTGATGCAATGCCAAGATGCAAGAACGAGTATGAGGTTAATGTAGATTCATAAGTAGGTACACGTTAATTTAAACAAGATCAGTAAGGTAGTAATTATCTATATGTAGCTATAACTATTCGAAAGATAACTCGACGCCATATCTCAGAAAACAGGCAAGCGGCAGTGGGCTGGCTATATCTGCCGAATAACTGTCAATTGTTGGGGTAACGAGTTCTTGAGTAGAGATCGTTCGGAAAACGGATAGGTGGAGTGACAAATTGCGAAAGGCAGCTGCTAGAAGGTGGAAGCGCCAAACTATGGACTCCGCGTAATGGAACTCAATGGGAGAGGCTTATAGGTTATGGCATACTGGCTGTAAGCCTAGTGCTTAAGACTGATATTGATGACGATGTTAAGAACTCCGCTTCAGCGCTGGTGATCGTGTTAATCTTTTGAGTAGCGAGTACCTACCAGTAAATTTTATTACGCAAAGTCACAGCTCGACTAACGAACAAAGTAAACAGTGTGAGATTTTCAATACATAAATGAAGTCACAAAATATTTTAGGCGCTTGCACAACTCTTCAAGTGTGGGTTAGAGCTGAACTGTATAACTGGTCCGCCCATATTCTCGATCTGAATAACAAAGCCCGTGTGGGTTGATTTGTACAAGTGTCATATTTGGTAGCGTGTTATCGCTTAGCAAAAACTATGTAGGTATCTACATTAATTATTGGGTAGGTACCTACCTACTTATAATTGTTTTTTTTTTTTGCACTTTGCAATAAGGTGGCAATGTCGTCAGTTTATTGACTTACAAACACCGGTGTTAAATTTTATCTTGTCAGTTTCGTTATAGGTACTTAGTTAGTTCACTTTTTTATAGGTTCGATTTTAATAGGTAGGTATGCTTAGCATTGCCTGGTATTAAGTATTGTTTTACGCGTTATACCTATATATTAGTATCTATACTATGTACCTTTACCTACAGGTAGGTATAAATTTGCCCTAAGTGACATAAGTTATTAGTACTTATTACACCTATCTACCTATGTCCAAAAAGGGTAACTTACCTATGAATTCTGATAAAGATGGCACAGAATTTAATCAAATTAATGATTAAGCCTAATATCAATGCATTGATTCATTATGGTTGCCTGGTTGACTAAACTTTCGAACCTACTTATTTCCCAAATGAGATAAAGAATGAGCTTGATATAACTAACAACGAATATTGCTTTTTGCATGTCTTACAATTTCGAATCTGTTTCTACCGGAGGCGTAACCAAGTCATCGGAGAGGTAATTTCAGACGACAACTGATTGTGTTGTTTACTAATAATCATTCATCAAAATTAATCCATTGAGCATGATTTTATGTAGCATGAAGTAATTTAGTAAATAACTACCTTCATTTTCAATTTTTTATATCATATTGCATTTTTTCCACAACTATATCAAATCACACACCAGATTGGTCATCAATCACCTATGCTAAAATAATGAAGCTAACTAGAAAAATGATGTCATCAAATTATAATAAAATCGTAAAAACAACATAAAACTTTATAAGTAATAAACATACCTACACCTACCTACTTTTACGAATTAAATACTTACCCTAGTAACTCTAACCTAGAAAAAGTAAAATATAAAAAAAAAATAGACTCAGGTATCTAGTTTGTTAATTTTTGCAGTTATGCTAAAAAACTGACAAGACAACACGGAAATGACAAAGCTATCTCATGGACAAGCTCACCTTTTCTGTTTATTAGCAATTCGATCTTATTTAGCCACGAAAACGGTTGATTTCTTTTCAGCCAAACTATTTCGTCGCACATAAAATTTTGCTAGAATTCCCTGTTATGTAAGGTTAGTATGATATTCAGAAGAATATATAAGAAAACCCACGTTCCCATGACATGTGCAATGCACAAATGACCGAGTTTGGGCAAGGCTACACAATTGCGAATCAAATTGATAACCTGTAGCTGTAACTACCCACGTTAATATCGATGAGATCATTGTTAACATTGACCTTGTATGCATTGATGACTGGTCATGACATCAACTGAGATAAATCTACTTACACAAACGCGGAAGAATTTTATTTTAAGCAGTACTTATACTTATGGTCAAAGAAAGAATAACCAGCGCAACAGTAAAGTTGGTAGATAGAACACATTCGAAAATCAGATACGAACGAGTCAAAACTTAAATATGGTCTTATGTCGAATGCCAAGACAAAACCCACTTCGGGTCGTAGAGTTAATGTAAGTATGATACCTTGTAAAAAGAAGCATTCGAATATTCCCAGCGTTAGCCACATAGTAAATACTTAACCGATTTCGTATTGATCTACCGACAAATCGATCCTTGAGGTTTAATGAATGAAATACCGATATGGCTTGAATTAGGAAGTAGCTTGAAAATTAAAAGTAACTGCACGAAGCCATTTGAATCATAATTAATGAATGTGGGGGTCGATATAACTATGTAGCTAGTTCTTGTTCTATTATGGTAATGTAGACTAGAGGTTAATGAAATTTAATAAGCAGTATTTGTGCAAATCAACGACTCAGATAATGATTATGAAAAGGCTTAATAAAGAAGCATTCGAATGTAATTTTAGTAGGTCAATAATCATCACTCTAATATTATAAAATGTATAAGTTTTATGAATATATTTGTCCCACTCAACTCCGTAACGGCTGAACGGATTTGGATAAAACTTGGTATACTTATACATAGTTTATGACCTGGATTAACACATACCAGGTACCACGCGAGCGAGAAGCCGCGGGCGGAAGCTAGTGGATAATATTTATACAGTAGTATCCAGCAGTGGATAAAGTCGGACTGTGGATGATTATGGTGATGATAATGAGGCTAATAATGTGTGAATACGAGTCTGCAAACATAGGTGAAGCTAAAATTGTTAGTGCTCGTAAAATAAACAAACGGCGGTAGTTTAGAATTTTCATTCGCTGTTTTACATGCGAATTCCGTTTTAATGGATTGGCATTTGATATGCGGTACTGCCGTGTTAGAATCTTGCATGTTTATGGATGACTCATACCAATTTTCGTCTGCATATTTTTGCGATGTTATCTTTCTTTACCTACCTAGTAACTAGTCTTGCTGTTAGCTTTAGCTGTACCTGGATATTTATAGTCTTTTTATATTGTGATTCGTCAATATTGGACTCGAAGTGCATGCGATTGTGTGCCATGATGCATGCATAATTATATGAAGTAGGTTTATTTCCCTAAGGTCGTATACCATACAAGGACAGAGTAGTAGAATGGATGCATTTATTCATAAGTTGCTAGTCAAGGTTTTGTTCGTATAGTATTAAAATTTGTAAGTAATAACTAACTTAAACAAGTCGTAGTGGATGTTACTGGGAATTTCAAATACTTTGGTAGTTTACCAAGTACCAAGTCTTGGCTATGGCTAACCTAACAAACCACTCCCTTACAACTTACCTGTTCTGAATAATTTTGTGTAGCGTAGCGGGCGTTAGAATGTTGTTTTCAAAATCCACTTACCTGAGTACTTCATACACCATGTTTATCTACTAGAAGTGTCACCCGGGTCTCTGCATTAAATGGGAAATAAAATTACCTCAACACTGAGCACTCTCAGTTAATGCACACTGTATCTAACACAAGCAAACCCTTACCTTCAAGTTCCTAACGAACAGTTCAATGTTTGCAGCACAACCACATCTTCACAACATAGCGACAACAGACAGCTGGCCGAGCCCAGCCACTGGGACAGTTTGAACTCCCCTTTGATCCAGGATGAGGGCGACGGCAAGTCCCTCAAACTCCGATTCGACGTCAGCCAGTACACACCTGAAGAAATCGTCGTCAAGACAGTAGACAACAAATTATTGGTGAGAAACAATCTTTATCTTGAACAGATCGTTCGTAAATAGGAGTGTAAAGTCTTATTTATGATCTTCATAAAGTTTAATGCGTTTGGGTTGCTGTGAGCTTTATGTAGATTGGTCGGCTTATCGTTTCAAGAGTTATGAACAATTTATTTAATGGTAGTAATGAAAGTCTACGTTGGCAATCCAGACTCGTTAGGCTAGCAACAACACACTGCAAACTTCTGGTTGCAGTGTGTTGTAGGTAGTGTGTGGCTTCTGCCAATAATAAGCAAAATTGTAAGCATCCTATCCATTATTTATGATCAAACAATAAAGGCCACTTACGATAGCGCTAAATGACATGTATCCTTGCATTTTCATCGCCAGTCAATGCTATTAGCAACTGAAAAATCTTACTTATTTACGTAGGTAACATGAAATTTGGCTCAAAATACCGGCATCATGCCAAAATGTTATTTTTTATTGGGGTTAACAAAGACAAAGCGAGTCACGTATAAAAATATACCTAATTATTGACTTGTCGTTTCAGGTTCACGCCAAGCACGAGGAGAAATCGGATACAAAGTCGGTGTACAGAGAGTACAACCGTGAGTTCCTTCTGCCCAAGGGTACGAACCCCGAAGCCATCAAGTCATCCCTGTCACGCGACGGAGTGCTGACCGTGGAAGCGCCTCTGCCCCAACTCGCCATCACCGACAGAAACATCCCTGTCCAGAAACACTGAAAGCATCCCGCTCGGGCAGCAGCTATTCCATAATAATTTATTTTAATTTACGTCTTTTATCGTGAATCTATATGATTGGCGAATTATTCGGAATCTTTAGGAATCTCAAAATTATTAGTATCTACAATTTTTGTGAGTCAATTAGTTTTGACAAGAATTCCAATCTTCTGTGCGGCACGGTTTGCATGTTATTATGCTTTGATTGTTAGGAGATTGTAACTTAGTGATTTGCATTTTTGCTCGATTGGATATTTTCTAAGAACTCATTCATAACCTAATATGTATACTTAAGAGCAATTTAATTTTTTGATGAATGATGAAGATTAAAAGAGCTTACACGTTAAAGTTACACGGTGTTCATTGATATTATTTTTAAAGTACAATTGATAGTATTTTATGCCTAAGGCTATGACAACGGCGGCTAGAAAGTGTCTTAACATATACGCCTAAGAGTCCATTTATAGCTTAACACAGTCTGCAATAGCAGCTATAACAAGCATGTTACATTTAAACACCAAATTAACAGCTTCACTTGATATTACACTTTATATTTTAGTACAAACAGTTGTTACGAATGTTTTAGATGTCAATAAAATATAAAAAGTATATGTTTCATTTTATCAAAGTTAACCTTCATTAGGAACCTATTCCACTAGGTATACCAGGAATTTAAGGAATGGTGTCTGTAGCGGACCACACATAAAGGCGTAAAAAAAATAAAAATTAAGTAGTTTGAGGAAGGCCTACGTTCAATGATTGGACAACTAGGTAAATTCTGACTGATGATCATGATGATAACGATGATGATGATAGTATAGGCACAGAATAAAGAAAGGTATAGGATATAATATAAAAGTCAATAAATAGTACGTTAGTATCGATTTAACTCGAACATGGCCCAACCGACTTGAATTTGTTTTTTGTTTTTATCGCCCCAATACGGCGTGGCAGTTGTACAAAAATAGGATCAGCCGAAAGATATTAACATCATCATAAGCCTATATCAGTCCACTGTTGGTCACTTGCTCATACGAAAGAAGAAGAAGAAGACTGGTCTGGGTATAAATTTCCCCTATCAGCGCTATTGCGCCCTGTCTTCAGTTCGACCAATAGGTATAGCTTCTACCAGCACCATTTCTGAAATCGTCACCCCCACCTGGCGGGTGAGCGTCCTACACTAGGTTTGCCGCGCCGCGGTCTTAACTCAAGAACTCGTAGATCTAAATTGATCTAATTCGACTGGAAAGATCAAAAAATTCGAAATTGGTAATTTTGTATGGGAATTGCCACATCGGATTACAAATCAATTTTTGTATGGTACGAAGTTCACCATCACCATCAGAAGGTCAACAGTCCTACATAGACACAAAACCGTCAGTTTAGAAGTATGGCTTATTTGGAGTACCTAAGTACATGGATGATACTATTTTTACTGTTTTGAGCATTGCTGGACACTATCACATCATTTAGCCCCAAACTAAGCAGAGTTTGTATCATAGGGGCCACTGGGGGACACATGACTAATATAGCTACTCGTTAGGTATAGGTATATACATACTTATTATTACATAGACAACACCCAGGCCCGAGACAATTATCTGCAGATAATGCAAACACTTGTCCTGCGGGAATCGACTCAACATTCTGTAGCTCAAGTGGACCTTCGAACACTGCGCCACAGAGGTCGTATTGGGATCCAAATAATGAATGGATTATGTAGACTGTAGACGATCGCAAAATACGTCTAGGTATGCAACGGATCCACTAAGACGGATCAGCTAAGGAAGAGAATGCTCTTCCGGCGTCTGTGTTTCCTGATCACTACGACTTAGGAGTCTTCAAGCGAAGAGTAAATAGGTACATTCTAGGCAAGCGTGTTACATCGTCGACTGCATCATCACTTAAGAACAGGTGAGATGGTGATGGCGTCAAACGTAAGCCTTTACACTGTAAAAAAAAAGATCCCTAAGAATAGACGTGCTCGAGAAAATATTAGGTCCTTACCTATGAAATTGGCGTTTTTTCTCTCTATTTCATTTTGCTCATACTTTATGTCATTCAACAGTCATATGCAAAATTAATTTATTTTCTGAACGTAACATTATTGCAATAATTGAAAATTCAATAAAATACTATTATTGAGGAAGTTCATCCGCAAAAAATAAACTTAAAAACAGTTCATTTCACGTGTTGTCACTTTCAATGCTTAAATTCGTCGTATTTTTTTATGTTTTAGTTTTCTTGCTTAAATAAGACTACGCATACTTTTCATATTGTTGTCCAATCATACACATAAAATTTTAGGAGAATAGGATTAGTAGTTCCAGAAAAAAATACAAAAACGTATGTATGGAGAAATCGATTTTCTCAAAATTCTCCATACAAAACGCTAATTTCATAGGTAAGCACCTAATAATACAGATATTTACAGAAAAAGAATTTGTCCTCTAAATATAAACTTTAGAAAACCTACCTGAAAAGTAGTTAAGTAACATGCGAACGAATTTTCACACCGACAGAAAAAAGATATTAGGTATGAATGAAAAATGCTTTAAATTTACTAAGAAAACAGTAGGCAGGTAAGGTACCACGTACGTAATAGTATACGTAGATAGTCAAATGCCCAAAGGTCATCATTACGTAACACCCAACCATTGTAGTTAGTGACTTGGAGCTGGAACTTATGTACGGTATTTAGCACCATCGAGCCGTGATGCAATGCAAACTAGGAAAATACAAACTCTAGACACGAAAATACTTGATGTTTTGACAAATGTTCTATCTCAACTGGCATCATAGCTTAGTTGGTAGTAAGTCTGCGTCCTGAGCTGCAGGTCGCGGGTTCGATTCCCTCCCAGGAGATTTGTGTGATGAACATGAATGTTTTTTTTGTGGCTGGGTGTTTTATAAGTATCTATGTATGTTTATTAGTCTCTGGTACCCATAGTACAGGCTCTGTCTAGTTGTATGTATTTACAAAAAAAAGCATTTATTTAATATATAAATCATGTGGTTCCCATAACACAAGCTTTGCTTAGTTTGAGGCTACATGATGTTGTGTGATAGTACAGCATTATTTATTTATTTTTATAATGATGAGAAAGGTAACAATTTTCTTGAAATGGCGGGTTTACTCGTAAAGTTTACTGAATAGGTTACCTAGGTACAAACCATTTTTTACCAATCTATATTTGGCAAGGTAATGTAAGGTTCTAGATTGTATAATCAACGCACAAGCAGAGTTTCGCGTCAGATTCTAGTGAATACGTAAATAGTTTAGGTGGCAATTGATATTAGAAAATATGTTTTAGAATCACTTTTGAGTTATTCAATACTTAGACTTGCCTAAGATTTAACACGCAGAAACTCAAAGTAGGCAAGTAAATTCGGAAAATGTTTTCGGATTTAATCTATAATTAGATACTCATTGCAACATTTTCAAGTCCAGAAGCAATACGTTCCCTGAATGTTTTACAAAGGAAACTGAATACCAGCACAGCTAATTCGCCAGTTCGAAGTAGAGCGATGACTCACACCAACTACTCTAGTTTAAACGCTAAATGAAATGATGTGCCCAAATTAGTCGGCATTGTATCATTCTAAGGAGAAATACGCAGACATGAGTAATAGTCCGCCGAGAATAGAACAGTGAGAGCAGACACATTAATAAATGTGTGCAGCATTAGTATTTTTCTAAATAAGTGACGAACAAACGAATGAGTAGGTCATCGAATGACGGCGGTAAGACAATATTGCGTAGGAGTTGGGTATTTTCAGGTTGAACCACAAAGACAAACAAAATTGTTTACACATTTTTGAGATATTATAAAATCTTAGATTATCCAATAAGTGGATTCATCATCATCAGCCTGTAGCAGATCATTGCTGGACATAGGCTTCCCCTAATGAGCTCCATTGCGCCCATTGTTAAGTGTAAAATATGAAATGAAATGATTTATTTTGCCTGAAGTATGGTACAATAATGGTCTTATAATAATATTTATAATTAGCGCTTTCACATACTTCACCGTATATACAGCATGCAAAAAAGTCAAGAATAATAACTAAATAAAATTACATTTATGATATACCTACGTAAAATAGTCATCTATCTAGGAATTCGGTAAAATGATTCTTCGATGAGCCAGGTTTTTAACTTTCTTATAAACATTCTTAGATTGTAACATTGGAAGATTTTTAATGCTATTAAAAATTTTATGAAATATACGTCCACACATAACAAAACTATTATTTTGGTAGAGCACTGTTCTAGGTATTTTGGAGAGGACAATTCTCTCTAGGCAGCAGCGTCGGTGGTGCGAGAAGCTGTGCCCTGCGATCCCCAACCCGCATGCCCAGCGTGGGGATTATGGGTATATCCCCCTTTATTAGGGGAGGCCTATGTCCAGCAGTGGACTGATATAGGCTGATGTGGATGTGGATGTGGAATTCTCTCTAGATTTCTTACACATCTAGGGTATATATCTTGTGCTTTCGAAAAGACATGTGAATGACTTTTTAAAAACAAAATAATCAGGGAACATTTTATTCGCTGAATTTTGGTGTATGTCATGACAGCCGGAATTGTAAGGACCTAGGAAATGACACAACAAATGACGGAACTCTATACAATTTCCTGTGTAGGAGTCGACATACGTGGGTTGGTATGATATTGCGCTGCGCTGAGCTGTAACTTCTTGTAAGGTGATATAGCCAGGTGGTATGTCAGGCGTAGGTAGATATTTGGATTGGCAGCAGAGCTATGACTCAAAAAACATTACTAAACCTCTCTTACAATATAGGAAAATTAATTATATTGGCATGAATAGAGACATTGACACCATATGGTATTACAGATAGGATTAGTAAGGTGTCATTTGGTTCGGCGACCAGGGCTATTCCAAATCAACCACTAGGCAACCACTAGGCTACAACAAAATTTACTAGCTACTGCTTATAAGATTTGTACCCCTTTTATAAACATAAATACTTATATTATACCTAATATACCTCGTAAAGTTTACTCATAGTTAGTGTACATGTACTATATTTTTGCCAAATAAATAAATTGAAATTGAAAATTTATAAGAATGACAAGCTCCGATTTCGATTCCCGTTGGTTTAGAATTTACGAAGGTATTTAAAAGTAAATATAGCTGAACATTAACACAACACAACATCTAGCCCCAAACTAAGCAGAGCTTGTATTATGGGAAACAGATAACTGATAAAATATTCTACTTACATTGTAAATACATACAAATACCTTCAGTCCATGCAAACATTTGTCCCATGGCGGGAATCGAACCTGCTACTTTCTGTTACCTCCCATGTAAAGACATGTGATAATTGACAAGGAAAATAATTGAATACCTATCAGACTAATAATTCGGCATGCCTAGTGACTGAAGTTTGTGTTCATAAAGTACAGAACGAATAGCAAGGGAAATACCATAAAAAATTTGATCAACAGGAAACCAAGCAGTTCTGTATTCAAAACAACAATGGCCGGTATTCCCCGACATAGTCGTAACGTATTGGCTTTGACACCGCCTGCTATGATACAAATTTCACATACATGAAGGTACCTACCTGATGTTGCAGCCAGATCCTTTGAAGCAAATATATTTTCATGTGGATAATTACTTTTATTTTCATGAAATTAGGAAAATGAGTTTGTAAATGGCAATAGGCAGTTAATTAATAATAAAGTTGTAGAACTGAAAACCACGGGAATTTGATTTAGCTTTCAATGAGTTATATAATATCATCAACAGATAAATATCTGCCGAAGAACCGACAACCGTTGGGGTAAGAGAGTTCTTGAGTGGAGACCGCGGCTCGATAAACATAGTGTAGGACGCCCTCCAGCCAGGTGGAGTGACTATTTGCGAAAGGCTGCTGGTGGAAGCTGGATGCGTCGAGCTCAGAACAGGGCGCAATGGCGCTCATTAGGGGAAGCCTATGTCCAGCAGTGGACTGCTATAGGCTGATGATGATGATGATGATAATAATACAAGTCACTAAAAGCAGCTAACGTCAGTCAGTACAAAATGAACACATTGAAAGTTACGACTGTCGTATGCACAAATATCGGCCTTGTCACTATTTACGTTGCGTTTTGGCGTCGAAACTAATGTCCACAGTCATTAGGTGTGTCGCGATCTTTACTATTAGTTGCGATCGTTAATCATTCTGAGCTCAGCCGTTTCTTCATCAGTTCAATAGATTTTTTGACAAATAAAAATTAAGCTTACCATTATACCTATTGGGTTTTGGTTCTTACAGAACGGGACCCTAAGGCCCCTAAGTCAAGGTCAAAGTAGTCGTCTCCGTTTGTATCTTAAGAACGTTAAGCGTTATACGATTTGAATGCTTAAACGAGGGCAGTTGGGTAGGCCGGCAGTTAACGTGTTAAAGGTAGCGAGTTGTAATTTTCACCAAGTAATTATTGCCTAAAATTATAATTAATAAATTGCGCCAAATTGCCTAAAAAGTAATACAAAAGTAAAACATACATTACAATACATTACAAACATGTTAATCAACGTCTTTTTGTTTTGCTGTAAGTATTTAAAACTTACACAAGGGCCAAGCTTGGTGTGATTTTAGTGTTAACTTCAAAATTAAATAAAAAAAAATCAAGTGTCGTTTTGGCAAATGCTTAAAACAAAATGGTTCTTATTTGATCTATTCCAGTTCATTCATTACAAAATAATTTATGCAGCACGAGCATCGAAAAAGGTGATCTTCGGAGTTATCCACGATTTTAAATGGCAGGCACAACATAAGCCTAAAAGTCTCTTAAAATTACATTGATGCAACAGCACCCATTTTAACGTCCAATATAATTCTAAATGTACCTAGTATAAATCTAGTACCTAATTTTATAGTTGACGTGAGCATGATTCATGTCGGTATGTATGAATGAGAACAGCGCATGAGTGAATTATGAACTGGAATGAGGGTAATGAAATGTGTCTAAGTAGGTCATCTTGATTATTTGTAAGCTAAGCATGCCATTTTAGAACAGGTCAGTACAGTAAATTTGTAATGATGTTACAACTGAATTCAATAAGAATAATGAATAAACTAAAACTGGGATAAATAAGTTGAGTCAACAAACTTTAGTATTGAACCTTGTGCGGGCGAAGAGGTTAAAATGGTTTCTAATTCTGATGTCCTTTTTAAAATAAAACTCATGTCACTAAAACATTGTCACAGAAAAATAATAATAGGCGTGAGGAACAGAAAGCGTGTAATGCCATCCCTACATAATTTTGTCCTCATAACATACTGGGAGACGAGACCATGTTATACGTTCTCACTGCGAAAGATCGATTCACAACGGTAGACCACTTGAAATTTTTTACAAAAAATCGTCAAGTGTATGACCACTATCACACCTGAAACAGCTGAAGACGTGGTCAAGATAGAGCATGTTTGTGTAAAGGGAACCGATTCACACTGGATTTGAAGACTCCAAGATTGTACTGGTCCGGGAAAACAGACGGCAAGTTCCACTCCTTACTAAACAATAAATATGGAAGCGAATCGTTAGGTGATATAAGAGGGAAGGTGGGACCAGGTTGTGAACATCTTCACCTTATATTATCCTAGCTGAACTGCCCGCAACCTTGTTTGCGTATAAGTTCTAAACTATACATAAATTACATACCTACCCATACCCGCTTCCGTTCCCACTGGCATGGCGCTGGCGTCCCGTCTCCAAGTCAACAACTGGTGTAAGCTGCCTAATGACTTGAGAAATGATTGGTTCCTCATGCAGACTCTCATACCCTTTCTTCTTGTGGTTCTTTTTTTGTATGTAAAAGATCGAAAATTCACTTCATGAATGGACCGAATGTGTCTAAAGTTTTAGTGGTCTAAAACCATGTTCGCATTATTGCTTTCCCTACTCCTTATTTCCTGATGCTTACTCACTTTCAGACTCACGAGAACAGAGTATCTTCAGCATGAAACAAAAGCAACACAAAAACCTTAATTCAAAGTCTATCCACAATAACATCCAGTCATAACAATCAAACATTTATTTGGTCAAAGCATTGGTAAAGTAGTTTCTGATATGGTAGATGAGCAGGCCGATGGAGCAGAAGACTACAGCTTCAGTCACGTACCCTTTGGCAATGTCTGGGAAAGATGGTTCTTTTAACAGGTCTGCTGGTTGAGGGTTATTTGTGCTAATCTGAAACAATCAAACTAATATTATAAATGCGAATGTTAGTGTGTGTGAGTATGTTTGAATGTTTTTTATAATACATGTAGATGGAACTGGCAAATGGGCTATCTGATGTTTAGTGGTAACCATTAGTTATAACAAAGTATTCTTCGTAGGTCACGCATGTTTGGAACGCCCTGCGGTATCTAGGTGTAAGCCTCAAGTGCCTTTAATTACACGGGCACCCACACTCTTCAAACCGGAACACAGCAATGCTGCTTCACGGCAGAAATAGTTTGGTAGTAGTTCTTCCCCGGATGAGCCCTTTACAAAGAACTATAATTATACTACTTACAAAACCCCACTCAACTCTGTAACGACTGAACGGCTTTTGATGAATCTTATTATTAATGATGAACCGTAAATACATAGTTTGTGACCTGGATTAACATCTAGGCTACTGATTATCCGAGTACCACGCGAGCGAAGCCGCGGGCGAATGCTAGTTGTTGACATTTTATTTTTTTGAAATAGAAGAAAAAATATCTAGAGGACAGAGACAGATGGAAGGGGTCAGCGACATTTGCCAGAGGGCATCTAGATTCAGACAACAATGTCATCCAAAAACAGATGAAGCGCGAGAGGGTTCTACCTATGTTTGTTGTAAATGTGTTTACTTAATGTTTAATGTGTAGTGCTACTTATTATACCAAGTAATTATCATTTATGTTAGTTTATTTGAGACTTAAAGATAACCTACTACCTTATTTCACATCGTTGTTAATTTTATTTAATTATTCTCTATTTTAGAACAGTAGACACATCTATTTGTATCATATTACTAATTTATCTGTCATCAACATACAATTTAAGCACGGATATTCCATAGTCTAAATTATGTGATTATGGGAAACTCAAAAACACTCAAAATAAAGAAGCAATGCTTAAAAAATAATAGAAGATAATTCCAATCAATTGCTTGTTTTCGCAACCACCCGAAAATGGCTCGACAGATATAAAGAGCGGTTGGGGAAGAAATAAAATAAGGAAAACCTAAAGTAAATCGCCGAAAGATCGAAAATGTTGTATGGGAATTGAAGCTGAAGTGTGGCTGAAGTAGCTTCGGTCGGATTACAAATAAATTTTAAATGGTACGAAGTTCATGGGGTCATCTAGTACTTTATCTATATAGATTCGAGAGACGTAAGCCAATGGGTAAAATATCACTTCAAATTCAATGTCAATAACTACTTCACTCATTATTTGATCACCTGCTGAACGAATGATGCAATGTGTCTACTCAGAATAAGGAAAATGAAATAAAAGAAATCTTAAATTCATCTTCCTGGTTGATCTCTACTTTCTTATGTTCAATATCATCAGCTAGAAGGGGCAAGAAGGGGATCAACCGTATGAGTTGTTGTTTCAGAGCATGGTGAATTTTAATATTTCTTCTATTTCATTGCCCTTATTCTGAAGTCTATTCACAAACGAATGGTCAATATAAACCTTTAAAAAACTAACGAAGCTGACTGACAATCGATGCACAGCATAGACATTTTAAATTTACCTATATAAATTCGTATCGAATGGTAATCATCAAAGAGGATCTTGACGTAAATGTCGCTCCCCAAACTTTGGAATTGCAATCTTTTTATTATTAAAACTTGAAAGTAGCGGTTATGTATATTGCAGAAACAAATTTTACAGGCGCACTATAGAAATGAAGAAAACAACCAGTGAGATATTCGTCATCTTATAGCACCTGTAGGAGTTGCTCAGTCCTTTCATCAACTAGAAAAGAGCTGATGATCTTCGAAAAGCTAAGTAGATTTTCTTGAATCACTATCGATCAAGTCACACTGCACAAGCAGTCTAAACCCATCCAACTGCGCCGAGGAGTGAGACTGGGAGATGTCATATCTCCGAAACTGTTCACGAGCGCGTTGGAGGATATGTTTAAGACACTGGACTGAAAAGGGCATTAACATAAACGGCGAGCACATCTCACACTTGCGATTCGCTGATGACATAGTCCTACTGGCGGAGTCGCTGGAGGAGCTGCAACGAATGCTGAACGGCCTACCATCAGCCTCGCGAAAGATAGGTCACGGCATGAATTTTGACAAGACCTGGTCAATGACCGAATTGATCCGAGTCCTGTCGTCGTTAATGGACACCTTCTTGAATTTGTTTCGGAGTATACATACCTGCAGATATTGCAGTTGGGTAGAAACAACTTCGAGAAGGAGGCCAAGAGGAGGATTCAGCTGGGTTGGGCAGCATTTGGAAAACTACGTCGAGTTTTCTCGTCACCCATACCGCAATGTTTGAAAACAAAAGTTTTCAATCAGTGCGTCCTACCCGTCATGACATACGGAGCCGAAACGTGGACACTCACAGTACGGCTGGTCCACCAGTTTAAAGTCGCTCAGCGAGCTATGGAACGAGCTATGCTCGGAGTTTCTCTGAAGGATAAAATCCGTAACGAGTATATCCGACATAGAACTAAAGTTGTCGACATAGCTCAGAGAATTAGCAAGCTGAAGTGGAAGTGGGCTGGCCATATCTGCCGAAGAACCGATAACCGTTGGGGTAAACGAGTTCTTGAGTGGAGATCGCGACTCGGCAAACATAGTGTAGGACGCCCTCCAGCCAGGTGGAGTGACGATCTGCGAAAGGCTGCTGGTAGAAGCTGGATGAATCGAGCTCAGGATAGGGCGCAATGGGGCTCATTAGGGGAGGCCTATGTCCAGCAGTGGACTGCTATAGGATGATGATGATGATGATGATGAGGATGTCACGTTTATATTACTGTTTTAACACAAATTGTCAATAATAAAACAAAAAAATTGCTAAAAATTAATGAACTGTAAAGAGAAAAACAAGCATCACAATATCAATTTATATTACTTTTTCTAAAACATGCTTGGAAATTAAAGCATTATTTTGACAACGTTCTTCGAGATAAATCGAAATTGCTGTACAGGCCCAATACATACAAGTAGCGGGCCAGCAAAAGTTGTATGAAAATTCATATCTGTCGTGTTTAGCGGCCAAATAAATTACTATGAAAACTCATATCTGTCGTGTTATTTAAAAATGGAACGATCTTTTACTCCGAAACATAGCAACCAAGGAGGTAACTAATCAAAGGGTTTATTTAAATTTCGAACTGGCTTGCAAATAGAATGCTTTTTATTGAAAAATGTACAAGTTTTGTTTTAATTTCCGCGCATTATTTGAGAAAAGCACTATACAAGCCTTGGCCACAACTAGGCATCGATGGACTCACGTATGTGTGTTTCGGCTTCGCCTCGGTCCACATTTACACGTTCGTCCATCAATGCCTGTTTTGCTGGCCTCTGTAGTAAAGTACTTTATGCTGCTGCAGGCTGGGACAAACGTAGTTTGGGTAGATCTTTCTCGCCCGTAGACAACAAAGTATTGTTTGTCCTCGCCTGCAGCATCATGAAGTATTTAGTTTGTCAGTCTAATTTGAATATACATTGATATTGTGATACCTATTTTTCTCTTATCAGTTTAATTTTTAGCAGTCGGGTTTTTGTTTTTATAAAAATAGTTTTTTAGCTCCGCGTCTAGTAATCCGTCCCGGGGCCTATTCTCGTTAAACAAAATACCCTTGTTGCGTTGGTGTTAAAATACCTTTATGAGCAATTTCTTCATATCCTTAATTTGTCCTTTGATACTGTCTATATTGCTCAGCAGTTTCTTTGAGGCAGTCTTCGTTTTTGTTATCAGCGGCGAGTCAGGTGGTTCAAACTTTAGTTGGTTATGAATCCTGCCGTATTCGCGTAGAGAATATTGCAGGGTCGTTTCTAAGATATAAACTTGCTGTAGGTGAGATCCCAATGTTGTCAAACAGTCTAACACGCTGGAAGGGAAAAAATACCTGTTATTTTTCTTATAGCAAAAACTGGCACGACTTATTTGTTACTAGCAATTGCCTGCCGTCTATCCGTTTTTTTTGAGGAAAGGTACCTTGTGTCTTTTTCTGTACCCCTGACAACGTGTATACGAAATTTCATGATGATCGGTTGACTTAGAGAAGGCGTGAAAGAGTAATCAACAAATAAACTCACATTTTACATTTCATTTCGCATTTTATAAGATTAGTTAGGCTTATGATCTCTTGAGTTCTGTTCATTACGCGAGCTGTGGGGGCCTAGTGAGATGTACACAGACTTCTGATCTAATCCCGGTCGTGGGTTCTAATCTCGGACTTGAACCACTTGATGTGCGCACGTGCTCAAAACGGTGAAGGAAAGATCGTGAGGTAACCCGCGGCTTACAAACATTACATACAGCGTAATTTACATCCGCGTGGCGACAACGCACCGTTCCAAATTGACGATGTCGTGACGTGGTGGGGTGGGGACAAGCCCTTAGTCAGCCCAACACATATTGACCATGCCATCCCAGTGGGGGAGGCCAACTAGGCTGTGAATGGTATAGGCTGGGCAAGCCTACTCAATCCAACCATCTCCCAGGCACTAAAACATCTCGGTCAAAGTGTAAAAGTTACCACGTGACACTGTACCTATAACAAATAATCATTATCAGCCTATACCAGTCCACTGCTGAACATAGGCCTCCCCTAATGAGCTCCATTGCGCCGTGTCCTGAGCTCGAAGCATCCAGCTTCTACCAGCAGCCTTTCGCAGATCGACACTCCACCTGGCCGGAGGGCGTCGTACACTCAAGAACTTTTTTCTTTATTAGAGCTTTTTCGCTTGGCGAATTTGCCATTCTCCGTCTATTACAAAGCAAATAACAAACCGATTGAATGATTTCTGCAGTACCAATGTAAGATAATTAATTTGTTAATGCCAATATTATTAGTAGGTAGGTACTTTTACTTTATAATGCTCCTGGCCCAGTTGTTTTTCTCACTCTGTACTTATTTGTTTTAATCGAGCACCTAGTGTCTAGACTAGACAAACCTAACATAGGTTTTAAGACATTAGAGTTTGTTAAAAGTTTATTTCTTAAATATATATTTGAATATCTATTTATCAATCTAATAACTATTTGCAACAAGAAAAGTAGGTACACTGAACAACACACCTATCCGTGTCTCACCTAAAACATACCTATAATTATCATTCTTTGCGGCATACAACCCAGCAACCGCATTCAATTTCCAAGCTCTCTTATGGAAATTACGCAGTCCTAGTTTCAGTCTTCTTCTTTGGAATTGCATGAAGATTCCTAGTCTAGTCATTTCATCGTCTTCTAGTAGCAGAAATGTTCTCAGATCTATGCCACTTGCCGCGATATAAGGTCCGAGTTGCTCGCAGTTCATTCCGTAGAGGAGAGGCGGGATTTCGCTATAGTAACTCGGTCTGAAATTATAACAGAAATAATACAAACATAATCTCTTCCTGACATATATCATGACATATACATCCGCTGGAGAGGGTTTATAACTTTAAATATTTAGGACACATAGTTACGGCCGATCTCAAGGACAATGCGGACATCGAACGGGAACAGAGGGCCCTATCTGTGAGAGCTAATATGATAGCCCGCAGGTTTGCACGCAGTTCACAAGAGGTTAGGCTCACATTGTTTAGAGCCTATTGCACTTCACTCTACACATGCAGCCTGTGGGCTAAGTACACTCAAGTGGCGTATAGCGCCCTCCGCGTCCAGTTTAATAATGCGTTCAGAGCGGTGTTGGGGCTGCCCCGCTACTGCAGCGCCTCCGGCATGTTCTCGCAAGCACACACCGATTGTTTTTACGCCACTATGCGGAAGAGGTGTGCATCCCTCGTGCGAAGGACACGGGCCAGCACCAACGCCGTCCTGGCGATGATCGCCGGACGAATAGACTGCCCCTATATACGACACTGCTGCGACAGACATGTCGTGTATAGGGCTGGTCATTAAACTTGTAAATTATTATAATTTCAATATGAGCCCTGTTGCTTGAAATATATTTTTTTTTTATAGCGCACAATGCTGGTCTTTGACAAAACATGAGAACTTCGCCCTAGGGGTGTGTCAGCAAGCCATGTAACGCAGTACCTAACTTAGGACTTTAACATAAATCGCCGATGTTGGTCATAAAGCCGCCAGCTTGAAGTGGAACTGGACTGGACATGCCTGCCGAATTTCCGACAACTTGTGGGCAAAGACCACCCCAGACTGGATCCCACCAAACACCACACAGCGACGTGGAAGATCCAGAAAAAGATGGCGAGATGAGCTTGACGCGTAATAAGATCTTGGCCTGTAGTAGCGAAATCGCGAGGAGTGGAAGGAGGGGAGGGAGGCCTTTGCCCTGTATTGGGATCTAAATGGCTGAATAATAATAATCCCATAATCTTAGTATGTAGGTCAATCACGAATATTTCAACCATTCGTTTCATAAGCTTATCGTGAATCTTTGGCCAGTGACATTGAGTTTATTGGCTACCCAATTTCACGATACACTTTCGATACCTAGATGTACTGAGGTATAAATAAATATGTAATGTCATTTTTCACACATCATTATGGTTCCAAACTAAGCAGAGCTTGTGTTATGGGTACCAAAAACAACAACACCAGCCTATATCTGTTCACTACTGGACACAGGCCTTCTCAAATAAGAAGGGGGATACCCCCATTATCCTCTTGCTGGGCATGCGGATTGGGGATCACAGAGCACAGCTTCTCGCATCGCCGATGCAGCTGGCCATCGGCGGTTAGGGAGATCAGCTGTGCAAAGAAAGAAGAAAGAAAGAAAGAAAAGTTATTTATTTTACCCAATGCATAAAAAGTAGGTATATAACTATAGTACTTATCTTAATATATATATTATCTTAAAATTAGATACCTAGATAAAAATTAAAAAACAAATGTAGTCCCAAAGGGTAAACTAGGACCTTTCTCAGCATTGCGAGAGATCAAGCTCAGATGCTGCGCTGGTTTTCAGTTGTGCCGTTGTAAGGCTGTGCTATGCCGCCATCAGCCGGCCGTCAGAGGCCTATTTCTTTGTTGGCAAGGTGTTCCACAGGCAGGTGAGGTTTCGAAGGTTCCCCTTATAATGGGTGTATGACTGATATACTACTTATATAATTTTTTATCATAGAAAACACCCAGACCGGAGACAATTTTTTGCAGATCATACAAATATTTGTGTCGCGACGGGAATCGAACCTGCAACCTTCTGCGTCTCATGCAAGCCTTTACAGAGATCTACTGTTGAGATATTTGTGAATCACTCTCTGAAAGGTTTGGTACTTACTTTCCAGTCTTAGTTAGTCCAGGATAAAAGTCATACCAAGAGGTCAATTGGTTCTCAAAGCCAGTATTTGTTTCTTCCTCAACATGCTGCTCAAGGTTAAGATGTCTGTTCAGTAACTCAACAATGGGATCGTACTCATGTGAATTGGCGATATCAAGAGGGGAGCGACCAGACTTGTCGACCTCTGTGACCCTTGCACCGTGACTTATAAGGAGCTCTAGAATCTCGGATTGGTTGTGATGGACAGCCCAAAACAGAGGCTGTAAAAAAATACAATAGTTTTTGCTCTCGCTATCTGGACTATAGATGCCTAGAAGAGATCGCTTTTAGCGATAAGGCCGCCAATTGTGTTACCTTCATAATGCTTAGACTAAGTTACTGTTACTTTTCTTTGTATGAATGTGATCAATAAATTGTTAATACTCGTATATATATCTATCCTACTAATACAGGGTGTCTCAAAAGAAAGTTCACATTTAAAAAATCGAAAAAAAAAAGTAAGATGTTTATTGAAAAAATGTTTATTACATATTAAAATACACTGTTTGGGAATTTATTTTTTAAAAATGACATCGTCCAAATGTAAACCGTTGCGTTCACGGCATTCGTTTATTCGAGCACTAAAATTTGCTATGACGGCTCTGCAGATATTCTCCGAGATGGCTGCGATTTCGTGACGGATATTTTCTTTTAATTGTGCCAGGGAAGTCGGTTTGTTGGCGTAAACTTTGGATTTGAGATAACCCCACAGGAAAAAGTCCATAGGTGTCAAATCGGGACTGCGTGGAGGCCAACTTATGTCACCTCTCCTGGAGATCAATTTGCCAGGAAAAATTTCACGAACTCTTGGCAGAGACCTGTTGGACGTGTGTGAAGTGGCTCCGTCCTGCTGGAACCATGTTCTTTGGTTATAACAAGGAAAGTGCTGCAGCTCAGGCACGAAGAAAACGTCTAACATCTCCATGTTAGACACGTCCAACAGGTCTCTGCCAAGAGTTAGAGCGTTATGTGGAGACATAACGCTCTGAATTCACTGTAACTGTGCGTCCCCTTCCATCTTCAAAAAAGTAAGGACCGATAATTCCTCGCGCCGACATTGCGGCCCATACGGTGACTTTAGGCGAATGTAGGGGTGTCTGATGTTTTTGTTTTGGATTGGTTGCACTCCAGTAGCGGCAATTTTGCTTGTTAACATATCCAGTAAGATGAAAATGGGCTTCATCCGAAAAGAAGATGTTGGTAAACGTTGGAAAGCGCTCAATCATCTGGTTTACGTAGTCAAGCCTCTGACCAGCATCCTGAGGCTTTAATTCTTGCACCAACTGAATTTTGTACGGGTGCAGTTTTAAATCTTTATGCAAAATGCGGCATAATGACGATCTGTGCACGTTTAAGGCCACAGCACGCTTCCGAATTGAAAGGTTCGGATCGTCCCGAATAGACTGGGCGACACTGTCTACGTTTTCGACCGTTCTCGAAGATCTTGGACGCCCGGATTTTGGTTTTTCCAGTGTTGAACCGGTCTCTTCAAACTTCTCGACCCATTTTGCAATGAGTCGAGTGGTTGGCGCATCATTCAAGTGACGAATATGTCGAATGCTGCAGAATTTTCTACGCGCTACAGTCGCCGAATTACCGTTTTTATAAAACTCGCGTACGCACAACGCACGGTCCGCTCCCGAGAAACGCTCCATAGCGACTAAATTCCCAAGAGCCAGGCTACCGACTGACACTCCCCCCGCGCCCCTCAGAATAGTTGCGTTCACGCAATAACCAAAACAAATGTGAACTTTCTTTTGAGACACCCAGTATTATAAATGCGAAAGTTTGTGAGTATAGATGTATGGATGTATTGATGAATGTTTGTTACTCTTTCTCGCATAAACTACTGAACGGATTTGGATGAAACTTAGAATATTTATAGTTTGTGACCTGGATTAACACATATGCTATTTATCCCGGCTAAGCGAGCGAAGCCGAGGTCGGAAGCTAGTCTATCATGATCCTAAATTTCTAGCTAATAAAACTATTATGTTTGTTTGTTTCACGTCTCAACAGTTCAAACCATCATCACGAAATTTCATACTGTTATTGCTTAAACGAAGTCAGGGGACCACAAAAGAACATTAAGGTAGTCCTTTTCATCCAGAAAAAGGTACTGTTTCCGAGGGCAACAAGCTAAAATTAAAAAAACTCTACCCAGTAAGTTAATCAATGATCATTAATATGTGGCATAGGTCCTTATCACACTGCACCGGGCTCCGTCGCGTAGCGCGGGGGGCTTAAATTTTTACATCGTATGCAAGTATCTCCATTTGTATAGAAAACACTCCTAGGACAACACACTGACAACACGTCAGCGTACGAGAGCGCGCCGCGCACTTTGCAAGTGGAAGAACCGCCATAGGTATTACTTTTGTTCAGTACTAAATGGAATAGCATATTGTTATTTTTAGATGGACGGCTATGTTCATTATATACAGAAGAGTAACTTTTGTATACGGATATCCCTATGATGACAGATTTTAGAAGAGTATAACTCAATAGAAATTGTAAGAGTCAAACTTACTGTCCATCCTTGAACGTCTCTGCACTCAATATTAACTTTCATATCTAAAAGTTTCTGTACCACCGCTACTCGACCGCTGCTAATCGCCCTCATTAGTGGAGTCTGGCCATATTTGTCTCCAATATTAAGCAGGCAGTCTTTGTCTATGAGATCCGTAACTATATTAAAAATAGTGTCAGTGTCAGCGCTACTGTTTGAGCATGCCACCATTATAGGTGTAACAGAATCTGAAATAATAATAAAATATGTAACTACATTTGCTGTAAATTCAATGCTAATTGGAGACAGCTCGTATGTTGTTCCTTACTCAATGCACTCACATGAATAGAGCTCAACGATGTTCGATGATACGTGCTGGTTGAGCATGTACGCATGTGATGCCTGACTGTGACTGCTGCCCCATCGGCGGTTAGGCAATTTAGCTGTGCCGGTGTTAAGCTATGCTATGACCTTATTCAGCCGGCAGCCAGAGCCCTGTTTGTCACCACGAGAAGGTGAGGCTTGGATTCCGAAGAGTAAGGTTCGAATCCCTTTACACCCCAACTGGTACAGCCAAGTGTGAATTAGGGAAGCGAAGTGCAATGCAGAGTATAAACCTTCAATGATGTACTATTAAGATCATTTAAGCAAGTTACTTTTAAACACAGTCAAGTACTCAAGTGCTTTTTTTTTCAATTCAATAATTCAATTCATTTATTTGTTTGTAAACACAGGTAAATATACAATATCAGATGGTAAACAGGTAAACATGGATCTCTGTGCTTCACCTAACGGCACACAAACATTACAGAGAGGTCAAAACTACAATACAATAGGTAGATTACATATATAGCATTATATAGCTTTACATGACTATATACACAATGTTTCTAATTTAGAAAAGTATGGCATAAAGATTCAGGTGGCTTCTGCATAGAATAGCCTCCTCCATTTCGTCACATGGATTCCTAAGGGGCTTTACTTAGGCAGGGGTTTCAGGATCCCTCTGAGCCTTCAATCACCATAAAACCACTACTACAATCATCTAATTTCCTTCTAAAGTATGGTGACGACCTTGCTGCCTAATGAGAGGATAGCCAATTGCGATGCATAATCTGCAGATATTGGTGTTGAGTATGGGTGTTGTAGTACCATGGTGTTCCTGATACTCACAATACAGGAGATAGTTCTAGTGTAACATCAATGCTACATATTTATCTGTTAGGCGTTATTTTGTGATAAACTGATGGATACCACTAAACTATCCTTAATTAGGAGGGTCCTTTGTCTCCCTGTTCTACAGACTAAACAAAAGTTAATGTAATATTAAAATTAAATGCAAAGTCATCAGTGCATCATCCATATCATCAGCCTACTATAGCAATTCACTGCTAGACATACACCTCTCCTTTTGAGTTTCATTGCATCATAAAGCTTGATGCATCCAGTTTCTGCCATTCTCCTGAAGATTACTCCACCTGGCCGGAGAGGCTGGTGTGCCTATAGCACTACGAGACAGGTTCACTCAATAATTCGTCATCATTCAATGAGTAGAAAGGTCCACTTATGAACATAGGTCTCTTTGAAAGAATACAATAAAGAACTATCTTGAGTATTTTCCATCTCACAGCCTTGATAATGATGTAATAACTGTACCTGCATGTAAGTTAGGATCTGCACCCTTATCTAATAGGAACTTGACAATTTTGTCTTGAGCATGGAAACAGGCATGCATGAGAGCAGTCCATCCACTATCTAGTTTTGTATTCACTAAGTTATTTAGTTCTGAAAATGAAAAAAAATGACAGATAACATTTTTATTCATACAATTTGCAAGCATTATTTGAAATATCTGATGCCTATACATGTAAATCAATCTCATAAAGTACTCCACACACAAGCGCGGCCTGAAGCCGTGGTAGCGGTTAGTTGTGATTGTTCGTACACATAGGAAGACTTCAGACAGACGTGGCCGTGATGTGGCCTGAAGATGGCTGGCCGCTCCCGCTCCACCCTTTTTCGACAAAGACCTTACGACCATTCTGCCAAAGAAGTTAAATTTTTGGAGGAATGGTCAAATTGTTCAAATAAATTATAAAGATGCTTTACATAATATGAAATGGGTGTTTTATATTTGTGATATGTATGTATTTACAAAAAAAGTATATATTATGTATACATAACAATCATGTGGTTCCCGCAATACAAGCTATGCTTAGTTTGGGGCTACATACTGATGATAATGATGCTGTGTGATAATGTCCAGCATTATTATTATTATTTTTTAATTTGTATGTACACAAACTGTGGCCACCACCACCCTTTTGAGATACACTTTATGCATGCAGCACAACTCTCATAATTGAATCAAAGATTCTTGTGAAGGGTAGTTTCAGTTACATACTGTATCTAATGTCATGTTTTTTTACCACAGATCATTTCTTAATCAATCTACTTAAAGTCATATGCATTATTAATAGTGTATAGAAAATATATAGATAATATCAGAAATCTATCTGATATTGTAGCTCAGATTATGAAGATTAAGTATTTAAATAAAAGGTTACAAGTTGGTCTAAAACAAGTATTCATCCAGACTGCAGTACCTTTTGTTCAACTTCCATAAGTACATTTACCATGATATAATTCATCATCACCCCCCTCCCAGGAGATGCATAGTTTTTTAAAATAAAGGTTTAAAGTTTTCTGCTCAGAATCTCCCATGAGAATTTCTGGCTAAAACTTTTTATATACACTCTAGGCACCACAAGACTAGGTGGCCTGGGGATGCTCTGTGTCTGTGTCAGTTTTGTGATATATTTAGAAACTATTCTACTCAAGTCGGGGTGTTCTAGAACTGCGGGGTGATCGGCTAACTCTGTTGCAAACAGCAATCATTGACACCGATCCCGTTTTAATAAACTGTGACAGTTTGTCAATTGACGTTCATGGAATTTCGACAGATAAAATGTCAAAGTTTGTAAAAACAGGATCTGTGTCAATGATTTCTGTTTGCAAAAGAGTTAGCGTGGTGGTTATAAAAAAAACCTAATAACCTTCTTGTCTATGCCAAGAAAACAATGAAAAATACCATCATTGTCAGATTATTAAAAAGTACCCTAATTTGTCGCAAGGAATACAAATTATGATTCATTTTGCAAGTGTACAAATATTTAAAAAAATAATTTCAAATATTTAGACCATGTTCCTGCAGCTAATCAATATTTATGGCTTCAGGAGAACTCACTTAACCCTAGGAGAGTTCACTAACAGAATCCTCAGATTTTGGCAACAATATTCTAAACCCAACCCCATAATTATAATGATGGACAATCTTCTTGCCTAAATCCTGAAATTATACTTTTTATTGGCCACTTACCGCTGCTTATAATAGTTTCAACTTCATTGGTGTCACCATTGATGATAGCTTCTTGAAGGGAGTTTTCAATTTTCTTCCTTTCATTTGGTGGTTGGACATACTTTTTTTTCTGGAATGGTGGAAACTTATTTTACTCTTTATTTTTAGAATAAAGACTATCATTGTGACTATCCGGTTAGTAATAGAGATTGACCGGAGCTGTTGTTATTTCTAGCAGGATTTTTTTTAAAGGTTCCTACACCTAGAAATTAGGTAACAAGAGAGAGCTATATTCAAAATTCTTGGGTATTTATCTACTTAGGGATTTCGCAATATAAAAACTTTTATTCATATCAATAAAAATTACCGGTTTAAAAAAGAATTCGTCTTCACTGTCCGTGTCCTCATCAGACATTCCTGCGGGTCTAATAAGCGCCATATTTTTGATAATCGATTTTATCACGAGAAACTATCACTCTAAACAATAAACAAGCTGCATTCTTCAATTTTCACTTGTGTTTACAGAAGCTATTTTTACAGAAACTAAAGGCCTGGGTCGCTGAAAAACCCCCCGAGCTGTCGACCAGACAGTTTGTTGACATGACAAGATGACATCACGTTGACGTGACGAAATGACACTTGACTGACAGAGATTGACTTTGTCAAAGACTGCCAAGGAGTTCAAAATCCTCGAAGCCAACGCTCGGAAAAGTATCAAGCACGAGCGTTTTTGAAGAAAATCTGCTGCTGAGGAGTGAATAACACTGTCCCAGAAGCCATTAAATACAGAATTGAAGTGAGAGGAGTGAGCGCTTTGATCAAAAATGTGTGCCTGATTTTTTTAAATGGTCAAAAAGTGGTTCTGTGTTGTGTGTTGGTGTCTCGTAATTCTTCTTTTTCCTTTTTGGGAGAATGCATTAGGCACAGATTTTTGTTCAAAGCGCGCATTCCCCGATACGTTAACACCATCGAGTGTATACTCGATGGTGTCTCGAATGTTCAAGTCTCATTTTTTTAACGTAGAAAATAAATTAGGTACTTACTTAGAGTAGGCGAAGATCCGCCTGAGACGCAGAAGGTTGCGGGTTCGATTTCCGCCGCGGGACAAATGTTTGCATTATTGGCTGATATTTGTCTCAGGTGTGGGAGTTTTCTATGTATATTAAGTAATTTATTTACAAAAAAAGTATAATTGTAGTGTAGTTTATCAGTCATGTGGTTCCATAATACAAACTCTGCTTAGTTTGGGGCTACGTGATGCTGTGTAATAATGTCCAGCATTATTATTATGACACTTTATTCAACTTTAAAACTAGTTAAAAAACATTTTTTCTATAAACCTAATATTATCTACTTTAATAAATAAATAACATCAAAAACAATATAGTAAAAAATGTATAAAAACGGGAGACCACCGACCGCGGGGCAAGGCTCAAACGGTCAGTGGCTAGGGCTGCAGAGAGAGGAACCTCCGCACAATGCGTGCCGAGTCCAGGAGAGCCTTAATCTATGCTATTATTATTATTATTTTTGGGTATGTTTAGATTTGCTCTAATTTTTCTTAAAAGTTAGTTACTAACTGTAATTACGGGCTTACAGCCAAGTGAATTACAGTGTGTGGTATGTAGGTATTTGTAGTTGATGCAGGATTTTGAATTGGTGCATCCTTCAACTGCAAGAATACATAATTTACTTATAAAATTTATTAATCGCGTGCACTCTAGTCATCTAGTCACCCCCATCCCCACCGTGGTAGCTTATCTCTACCTACCACTTGCTGATTAAAATAATTACCACCTTGATACTACCTTTAGGTACCTAAGGTAGTGCTAACTTATAGACTAGGACGATTCTTATAGGTGATGCGGTATATTGTCTAACTAACATCAGTCGGTATTCGGATGTCAATATTACGGCATGGCCGCCCCCCTGGAAGTCTTATGTAGGTAAGTACCTAGCCTAGGTACTTAGGTGTACCGTTGAAAGGTAGGCAAGCATAATAGGCAACAGTTCCAATTAGGCGACGAGGGCGTTTGTTAACATTTAATTAAGGCGAGGAACCATTGTGTCGGCGCTCGTCAGGCTCTGGGGCGAAAAAGTTGTAGATAAATGCCATGCAGATGGCGAAGGCGCTAGTATGGGTGGTTTAAGTTTAACGCTCTTTTTTTATTGGTACCTACTTGAAGCTGGAACTAGCACATGGCCCACCTGTTACCTATCACAAAGCATTGCATCGTATATCACGTTTTTTCGGAACGTGCTCTACGACGCAACGCCCTGCGTTCACCAAATTGAGGCATAAAGATGGTCTTGTAAGCTCATTGCTCTGATATGCCTCTTGTGCCTGTAATTTCACCGGCACCCGCACCCTTTAAACTGAAACACGCTTTGGGTGCTGATTATCGTACCTAACTGCAATGCACTCCCTATCCAGCTTTATGTCAGAGGCCCGCAGTCAAAGTGATAAGCAACAAAAACAGTAGATAGTTATTTACTTTTTGTACCTTTCTAGATAGACCTAGATCTACCAGACCTACTAGAGTACATCGGTACCTATTAGGTATCTAAGTAGTAGGTGAAACTTGACGGCCTCTGTGGCGCAGTGGGCGAAGGTCCGCCTGAGACGCAGAAGGTTGCGGGTTCGATTCCCGCGCGGGACAAATATTTGCAAGTTCTGCAGATATTTGTCTCGGGCCTGGATGCTTTCTATGTATGTATTTACAAAAAAAACTGTATTATGTGTATATCAATCATGTGGTTCCCATAATACAAGCTCTGCTTAGTTTGGGGCTACATGATCCTGTGTGATAACGTCCAGTGTTATTTATTTATTTTATTTATTATTAACTTTACTTTATTAAGTACCTAGGTACCAACTTAACAATTAAGTAGAACTATTTTGACTTCAAGTTTATTATAACATCCTAAAAATAATATGTAGATACCTTTATCATTGGTAACTACTTTACATAATCAGTGATGGGTAGAAAAATCTAACATTCCTCGTGACAGGTAGCACGTAGCCATCCACGTCCGTTTCCTCACAATGTTTCCCTTCCAGCTAATCGTTTCGAGGTGCCATTTGTTTAGAGAGCTGTTCTGTGTCTTGATGAGTTGGAAGAGAGTTTCCAATTACACACACAATAAACTACACTAGAACAAAGCCCGGTGTATGCTCTTGGTAGTAGAGTTAAATAAATTCGTTTCAATATTTATTTCAAAGTAGGTACATAACACAGTTACTCTGTTACCTAGATACAGAGTGCTGACAATACGCTTCTGATAATATTTTTTTGTGGTGACAGTACTACACTACAGTATTTTTCACTTCTGTTGCTCAAAAAGTGTATCATAATAGTGTAGTTTAGCGGGCCTAAAACTCGAGTTTAATACCTCGGGCTAAAAAGTATTTTTTCTTTTTAATTTTTGTCTTACATAAAAACTCGACTTGTTGGTGCTCCGTCAATCTTTTTTTTTTGAAAATAGAATCGTCTTGGTGATGTTTTATGAAGGTTGATTAATTTTTAATAAAATTTCTGAAAATTGTCTAATTTTGAATTGTTTTATTTTCTCGCAATCGAAGAGAAAAGTAGAGTGTTTTACTCGGGCCAAAACCACCCATTATAACTCGGTTTAGTCCCTTGTAAAACAATCTACTATTAATAGTCTAGCTTAAAGAAATAGAACGCCCTGTCAAACATATTAACTAGGTACATACTTTTTTTGAATATCCACAAGGGCGTCTGGTAAGTACGTCCACGACTTAAAATGAAAAAAAAAAAAACAAAATAAGTTTATTCAATAAGCACATACGGTACACTTTGAAACGTCAATTTTTTAAATTTGAATTTATACCAATTGGTACCGTGACCAAACAGAGAAGAATTGGCAAGAAACTGTGCTTGGCTTATATTTTTTTAAAGTCTTGTTTTTTATAAAGTTATTATTATTATTAACTGTTACATTGTTTTTGAGGGAGTTGGAGACAGTTTCTTGGCTAGCTTTTTTGTCATCTAAATAATCAGAAATTTTATAATAAGCTTTATTACAGAGGTTACGTTTAACAACATTTTTGAATTTATTTACAGATAAATTAAGCATAACATTTGGGATTTTGTTAAAAAAACCGTACGTTTTGCCCTTTAAATGATTGACTAACTTTATGGAGCCTTACAGTAGGAACAGCTAGTTTATCTTTATTTCAAGTGTTAAAATTATGATTGTCGCTATTTTTCATAAACAATTTGATATTTTTTCGGACATACATTAAGTTTTCATATATATATTGGCACGGCACAGTCATAACATTTATTTCTGTAAATATCTGCAGCATTCCCCTACAGTAAAATGCCGTACGACATAATGCTATGGAAGTAGCTGAAATAAACCAGTCTAGCCGTTTCTACGTCAGTAAGTTGACGGATTCTTTTGACTGCGTATGCTGCAGAACTGAGTCTGTTCGACAATCCATCTTTGTGAGCTCCCCATTCAAAAGTCAAAAGTCAAAAGTCAAAATCCATTTATTCAGTAGCAACTGTATAGTACACTTTGAAACGTCATTTTTTTTAATTTACCACCAATTCGTAACGTGACCAAACAGAGAAGAATTGGCAAGAAACTCTGCTTGGCTTATATTTTTTAACGTCATTGTACTTAATATCTATTACATTGTTTTTGATGGAGTTGGAGGCAGTTTCATCCCAAGCTTTTTGTCATCTAAATAATCAGAAATTTTATAATAAGCTTTATTACATAGATTACGTTTAACAACATTTTTGAATTTATTTACAGATAGATTAATCACATCATTTGGGATTTTGTTAAAAATCGTACAGACATCCCTTTAAAAGATTGACTAACTTTATGGAGCCTTACAGTGGGAACAGCAAGTTTATCTTTATTTCTAGTGTTAACATTATCATAGTCGCTATTTTTCTTGAACATATTAATATGTTTTCGGACATACATTAAGTTTTCATATATATATTGGCACGGCACTGTCATAACATTTATTTCTTTAAACTTAGTTCTAAGTGATTCTCTGGGGCCCATATTATAAATTACACGAACAGCCCTCTTCTGCAACACAAATATGGTGTTGATATCTACAGCATTCCCCGACAACAAAATGCCGTACGACATAATGCTATGGAAGTAGCTGAAATAAACTAGTCTAGCCGTTTCTACGTCAGTAAGTTGACGGATTCTTTTGACTGCGTATGCTGCAGAACTGAGTCTGTTCGACAACCTATCTATGTGAGCGCCCCATTGAAGCTTATTATCTAAAGTTATGCCTAAAAATACAGCACTGTCCACAAGATTTAGATCTTCATCTTTTATTTTAATGTTAGGTTTAACTTGTTTAACATTTGGTAATATAAATCTCATACATTTTGTTTTAGTTTCGTTCAGTAATAAATTATTTACATCGAACCAGTTAACAATTTTCGCTATTGCATTGTTTACGTCGCCAAAATTGGTCTGCCGTCGCTTTAGTTTAAATAAAAGAGACGTGTCGTCTGCAAACAATACAATTTCGTGGTAGTCCCTCACAAGTTGAGGTAGGTCGTTGATGTAAACTAAAAATAGGAATGGGCCAAGTATTGACCCTTGAGGTACACCCATCTTTACCACAGATCCTGCAGAGCATTTTCCATTTACGTCGACTTTCTGTATTCTGTCAGATAGGTAAGAAGTAGAAGGGCTAAAGCCATACCCCTGACACCGTAATGATCTAGTTTCCTGATTAATGTTTCATGGTGTACGCAGTCAGGCCTTAGACAAATCATAAAAGATGCCTAAAGCATCATGTGAGTCTTCCCAGGCATCGTAAATATGTAATAATAACTCAATACCGGCATCAGTTGTTGATCTGCCCCGCGTAAATCCAAATTGTTTACCATTAAGTAAGTTGTTAAAGTTAAAATGGCGTTGAAGCTGACTAAGAATTAGTTTTTCAACATTTTTACTAAATGTTGGCAGTACTGATATCGGTCTAAAGTTAGTAGGGTCAGAACTACTACCAGATTTGGATAGAGGCGTTATTTTACTATAAATAAATAAATAAATAAATAATCCGGGACGTTATCACACAGCATCATGTAGCCCCAAACTAAGCAGAGCTTGTATTATAGGAACCACATGATTGATATACTACATAGATACATATTTTTTTTGTAAATACATACATATCATACATAGAAAACACCCAGACCCGAGACAAATATCTGCAGAACATGCAAACATTTGTCCCGCAGCGGGAATCGAACCCGCAACCTTCTGCGTCACAGGCGGACCTTCGCCCACTGCGCCACAGAGGACGTCAAAAACGTCACGAAACTATGTTTCATTAGATCAGGGAACTCACCACAGTCAATACATTCATTAAATATAAACGCTATTTCTGGTGCGATAATGCCAATCAAAGATGTTACAACGCTAACAGAAATGCCCCAGAGATCTGTAGTCTTTTTGACATTTATTTGTTTGAATGTTTTTATAATGTCATTACTGTTTACATACTTAAAATAAAAGGGTGTTTGACATTTAAGTACATTTTCATTTAATAATGCATTTGCAATTGTAGAAGAGTTTAAGGATCATGTAGAAGAGACTGGAATGTCTATAAAAAAAAATCAAATGCTTTGGCAATATCATCATCTTTTTCAATTATGGTATTGCCAATATTTAGTTTGTATTGCTTATTGTTATGTTTGACTTTTCCAGTCTCACTGTTAATTATTTTAATTTTAATTTAAATTTAATTATTACTATTTTTGATCTTTGAACTAATATAATTTGCTTCAGCGGCACGACAAACATTTAAAAAAAAATTGATTAAAGTTTAACTTTCACTAAAATTATACTGTTTTTCACGCTCATACATTCATTGTCTCACAGAATGTAGGACTGTCAGAGACCATGATCGATTTTGGTTTAAATGTTGAGCTAAATTCTTTGATAAAATTATTAAAAAAAGAATTATCTAAATTATACATATTGGATTATTATTTTGATATGAAAAGGGTGATCTATTTAACAAGTTAGATTTATATTTTTCTAATCGATGCACAGTCACTGGTACAAAAGTTATTTGCCGTTTTACATTTTTCTTTATTTGATTTTCTATTTTAATTAACTGACCAAGGTGGTCTGATTTTATGTTACTAAGTACATCTTTACTTTGTATATTAACATTTGAATTTGTAAAAATATTGTCTATGCATTTGGCTGAATTGTCAGTAATGTGTCCTTTTGTATGAGTTTGTATGGAGTGAAATCTCCATACAAACTCATACAAAAGGACAGGAAAGTAAGTTTTATAAACTTCCGCCAGGGGCAGTGTTCTATTTTCATACAAAAATATAGATGACGCTAACTTTGCTATTAGTAAGGTATGTTTTTCACGCTGAAGCATGTATTCTGTGACTAAAGCCACTGGTATAACATTTATCTTAGAAAAAATAGCAGGATAAATTCAGATTCAAATTCAATCTCAGATTGATGCAAAAATCGCAATGCTAATGACACATAAGTACCTAGTTCTGAAATTAGTTTCAATAGAACTCTGAAATGTTTGCGAATGTAATAAGGATTTTTCTTAGCGACGTAGGAGGTAAAAGATTTGATTTATCGCAGTCGGTCGGGGCGGCCCAGCGCACTGACCGCCGCCCGCCCAGCGGCCGCGGCTGGCCGGCCCGCCCGCCCCGGACGCGTTATTAAACTTTTCCCCATATTAAACATTCCGGAGACGAATACATTTTATTGTTGCCTCGGACCGACGTCAGAGGCTCCTAGCCCCTACAAAGCGAAACTCAAAGACGGCAATTGCGAAATAAATTGAAAGCAATTTGATATTGCGTTGTAAGTAATAGCCGTCAGCCCGCAACTCTGCCGGGGACATTTTGTATGCAATTTAGAAACTTTCCACGGACCATTTCGTATTGGTTTTTGGTAACTGCTTGTGCCCAGGAATTATTTGTTGCGGCAGGAAATTAAATTTGGTGGAAAATGATTAGGTAGGTCGGTGGATTTCAGTTTCAGTGAAACAAAAGTGAGATGGAGCACCTTCAGTTTTGTTTTACTGAAACTTTCAAGTAGGCCTACTTGTACCGCACGTAGGTGTAGACGCACGATTTGAATTGATTGGGACGTACCCAAATCAATACTATCCGTAGAGCACTAAAACATTCCTCATCTAACTTCAATGGTTAATTTATGTGCATACATATTTATAGCGAACATAAGCACGTAAAAATATTGTAAGAAGCTCGAGAGTTACGAGGTAGACTTATAGCTTCCATTCAGTAGAGGAGAGATAATGCTTGCAGGCAATCACATAAGTGGATCAAATAGCGTAGAGTCGGAGACGGAGGTTTTTTTACTTAAATTTATCTTTTAATCGCCCGATGTAGGCTTAGTTCGCCCCGTGACGGTTTCAGAAAAGAATTTAGACCTCTTCACTCGCCTAAGGACTTATTGGACCAAGGGGGCAGCAGCATCCACTTGGTTACCCAATACTAAGATCACCAACGTGCCTGTTAACCGTTAGGTATCACCAATACCTACTGAGAAAAAATCTCCCAGGATGAGGTCGACGATGGGGCGAGCTTTCCCAGAAGATGCCCATTAATTCTCTTTTCGAAGCGGACGACTTACGACTCTAATGTCGTTTCTAATAGAAAAACAGACGCTGGCAGCTGATTCCAAATTTTAGCCGTTCACATTATAAATGATGTTTGAAAGCGTGGAATATCCACTTAATACGGATGGTAGTTAGCAGTGCGTCTGAAGTTCCTATGGAAGAAAGGTGAAGGCGTAGATAGTGATTTGATTTGGCAGTGTACTTTCCAAATTATGTTGATATTTATTAATTACTATTGTTATTCAAGCTATTCACACTATTTGTTTCTAAGCAAAAACTCGTGAATTTTTCCTTTATAAATAATATAAAATAAGAAATTTAATAGGTATCTTGGACAGTGCGATGATAAAAAGTTATCCTAGCTCCTGAACCAGCTGTAGTCCATTTAGATAATGAACTAGCGACTCTGTGGTAGCGAATTCTTTTATTGTATGCCAGTTGATAAAACTAATATCCATTTAAAATAAATCAAACGAGTACCTAATTAACTAAATTAATAGTACCTACTCTACCTACCTTAAGTAATTGAATGAGACTTTCTCTGGAAAACTTTTTTGTCATTATACCCTAAGTGTAGGTAGAGAAATAGGTCTAGATTATTACCATATCACTCAGGTACATAGGTATTTACCGTTTGTTGAAATGAATGTCTATAGATGTTCACGATAAGATTCTGTAACTTAGGATTATGCGAAATTAAATTGAAGCACGCATTTTAATATTAATTTTTACCTTCTTAGTTATAAATTATTACCTTGTTCGTTTTGTTACTTTTACGAAATCATGGCCTTGTTATTGCAATATGATTGCATTGGGTTAGTACGGGGTTATTCAGTGGAGCTCAGTAGAGAGTATATATGTATAGATAGGTGGTAGATCCCCCCTAGAGTGGTTCTTATTGATGAATCCATTATCGCCAGCACTTTGGCCAGGCTCTGTTACTAACTCCACGACACACATTTTCCATTTCCCCTTTTAGCCATCGCAGACCGTTCTGCCCAAAATCTGTCTTAATTTTGCGTCTCATCCAATTCAGACAATCTATTGTGTTTGACGGTACTAACACATGAATTCTCATATTTTATTCAATAACTACCGGTCTTAAAATATCTATATTCTAAGTTTCATCCTAATCAGTTTAGGATTTTACGTTACAGAGTGAAGCGACCACAATTAAACTCACACACACAAACCGTCGCATTTCTATTATTAGTGTGATGTGATTAAGTGTACCTAGTAGGTAAAATAGGTATTCTAGCCTCTTTAAATTTGAGATTATTAATTTCAATGAATGCTGCTGTTGCCAATTTTCAGATACCTTGATAGAAACAAGCGATAATGCAACAGCGTTATGCACTTTGCTTTAGCCGTCTGCGGTCTCGTGACAATTCCTATTATACTCGTATCTGTCCATGGAAAACACGATATTACCTTTACGGAAACATGCTATCCAAAGTTCTAATATTAATGATCATGTCAACAGCTAAGTACCCACGTATTTTCGTACCTATCAGGCCGACGTTTACCTAATCCCATACGGATAACTTTGTATTTCCAAAAATACCAATTCAATTACGTTTGAGCCATTTGAAATCTATTTTATGGATGGTTAGCTTCACGAACCAGTAAGTCCAGAGAGCCAGCGAGGCGAGCTCTAACGCAGCACACAGGCTTCCTTGATCCAGTCAATTTTGGCGAGATCCATTACTCGGAGAGTGGCAAGAAGCAATCTCATTGAATGACCGTCTTCACCCCATGCCCCCCTGAGACGGCCCACACCCCATCTGATCCACGCCAATCGGTAAATATGCGTGTTAAATATGTATGCGCTGTAAGATGCTCGTAAGTGTATTAGATTTTGCTTGCTTTTTCATTCTGTCAAGTGGATAGGACGGTATATTAGGCTGTGTGGACATAAAGAGGTCTAACCAATTTGCTTACGAATGCAGCTCACGCGTGGATTTATGTTCGCGCTAGAAGCTCTTTTGGCCTTCTTTTATTTTATGTGTCGACAACCATAATGCTAACTAAGCCCATTCTCTTCAAAGATGATTGTTCAATTAACTCAATGCTTTTTCTCTAACTTTCCTATCTAATTCATGATCCTAAGTCTGTATTTGTGCCAAACAAAACTATCAATGCTTTCAGTTTGATTAATTCAATCTTTTAAATGGACGCATAGTGCCTCATAATATCCGAGAGCTACGAGTGGATGTAGACTAAGTAGGTACAAAGCTTGAAAGCATTACTTATCGCAACCTATAAGTTGTTGTCTGCATAGGGCTTAAGTAATAACTCCTATCTGGCAGTAGCGAAAACTTGGAATGCACTTTGGTGGAGTGACTAGACTTTTCCATTAGGGGCAATTATCAGGCACAACAGTGGATCCTGTGCTTTCAGTGAGTACTGAGGGCCATCCCGACGGAACCTGTTAGAGATAACGTCATAAAGTCGCCGGAGCGCAGAGCCGGACTAACGTCTTTGCTGGGACCCTCACCTCGGGATAATGGACCGTGCTTTATAGGGCTGGCACTTTGTAATAATAGACTGCTCATAGATTCTTGTTTATATCAGCTGTACGCATCTGAGTCTGGGTAAACTATCAATACATGACTTGTTCCAAATAGGCAAGCAAAAGTGTTTTCTTGTATATCTCGAATTACATAGTGAAGGCACCTCTAAAGCATTCTAATGCTTACCTACACTGCAAATTCTTAGAATTTTAAACCTCAATACAGAGGGAATATTTAGTGCAGTTGTAGGTATCATAATATATAAATTGTTATTATCAATAGGCAAATTTGAAGGTTGTAAGCGTACCTGACTGATAATTTCCTAGATCAAAACCGAACCGAGACTTTTTTTCACTCACTGTTTACAAATTTACAAAATACTTCCTACTGAAAGAGACTCAACAACTGGTGAAACAGTAGGTAGGTAGGTACTTATCTAATAACTATGGTGACGATTACGGTACAGAAGATACTAATGAGTAACCTATACCGGCTCTTGTCTTATCTTAATTATTAAATTAAAAGTGATAATGTTAAGTAATACCTGTTTATGGAAAGTTTATAAGATTTTTTGATATTAACGATACAAGCCTATTATCAGTTCACTGCTGGAAATAGGCCTCCCTGAAAAGAAGGGGGATATGCCTAATCCCCACGCTGGGCATGCGGGTTGGAGATCGCAGGATATAGCTTGTCAGACCGCCAACGTGCTGTCCGGATTCTAAAGGGTTCTGTGTTTTTTTATGTATGGATCATACATAGATAGCACCCAGACCTGATACAAATAGCTGCAGAACATGAGAACATTCCTGTCGGGAATCGAACCCGCAAGCTTCTGGTAGAAGCTGGATGCGTCGAGCTCAGGACAGGGCGCAATGGCGCTCATTAGGGGAGGCCTATGTCCAGCAGTGGACTGCTATAGGCTGATGATGATGATGAAGCTTCTGCATCGTAGGCGGGACTTTGCCCACTGCGCCCGCGCCACAGAAGTCGCCAAATTGGTCGTCAATTACTCAATTGGTTATTTTGTCGTTTTTTTGGTATTACCTAAATAATTAGACATGCTACGGATAGAGATCTATGGCGATCGATGGATGAAGGGTATATTTGGGTAAAGGCCTATAAAGGTACCTACCCAAGTTAATCAACTTAACAACTACCAAAGCATGAATGAATTGAATTGTGTGGATATTTAAAAAAAAATACGTATTTTTGACATAAAATTAATCTAATGCCAGTAATGCATGCAATAATAAATAAAATAAAATTGTTCGAAGTTATATTTTACCTGTATTTATAATTTGTAAATAGTTATCATGAGAATAAATTATTATTATTGAACTGGCTTTATTATTATTGAAAGCTTCTGCCCGCAGCTTCGTTCGGAGGATACCGGGATTAAAAGTAGCCTATGTGTTTATCCAGGTCTATGTATATTCCAAGTTTTACCTAAATCCGTTCAGCCGTTGCGGAGTGAAGCAACCACAAACATACTCACATACACACAAATTGTGATTTTATTGATTAAATAACCAATAATTAACTGGTGTTGAGGGTATCACACCAGGGTAGCACAAGCTAACACCGGCACAGCTACATACCCTGACTGCGATCCCGAACCCGCATGCACAGTGAGGATTATGGGATATCCCCCTTTTTATTATGGAAGGCCTATGTCCAGCAGTGGACTATAAAAGACTAGTGTTGTTTTTGTTTTGCTTGAGGGTATGCCACCGGACATACATAGTTTCGTATTTTTTACTATTTATAAATTGATAGTTTCCATTCTTTGCATTAAAATGAGGCTTTATACCTCATCTGGATACGTAAATACATTTGACAGGAACGTAGAGCCACTAATGAACTAATAGCGTATCAAACACCCCAGCCACCCTCGCACTCCCGGTTAATGGAGCATTGATGGTCCGTCACTCCACATTTGACTAGGCTTTCACAACGAGACTCGCCACTTATCTAATTTCTGACGCGTAAGGTAAGGGCGTGTTCTCATGGCATTTTTAGATAATATTGTGTTATCTTACGGATGAGGTCAATGAAGACTTGAAAGCATCGAGATATTTATACTCTAGAGTAGAAAACGTGGAAAAAAGTGCACCAAAACTCGGCTCACTCTGTCAATTGTCCCTTGAACACTTTTCAAGCAAAATAAGTTCTAAATTAGTGCAAATTTGGAATTTTGAAGTTTATTTTTAAGCTATTGCATAGCTTCTATCGAGGGCCTTGAGCGCGGGGACCGAATCCAGAAATTCCGTAACGAAAAAAAACCTCACGCTCCCCACTCCGACGGGCACGGAGGTGTGGCTTGAAGGCCGTGCATTGGCTAACGTCGTTTCTTTTCGGCAGTCTTCGACATGGTGTTTGTGTGCGTGCAACTAGAGGTATTTTTATTTAATAAAAGAAAAAAATTGTTTTCTTATCGGTCACCACGCTCAAAAAGTGTAACTTGAATTAATATCAAAGAAAATGAAATACTGCATAAATAAAATAAATAAATAATTATAATTGCCTAAGTTGATACAAAATGCTATGCAATAGCTTTACCGCGGCAGTCCCCGAGTGCCACACGTCTTTTTTTTTACGACCTCTGTGGCGCAGTGGGCGAAGGTCCGCCTGTGACGCAGAAGGTTGCGGGTTCGATTCCCGCTGCGGGACAAATGTTTACATGTTCTGCAGATATTTGTCTCGGGTCTGGGTGTTTTCTATGTATGATATGTATGTATTTACAAAAAAAATGTATCTAAGTAGTATATCAATCATGTGGCTCCCATAATACAAGCTTTGCTTAGTTTGGGGCTACATGATGCTGTGTGATAACGTCCACGTATTTTTTTTAAGCTATTGCATAGCTTCTATCGAGGGCCTTGAGCGCGGGGACCGAATCCAGAAATTCCGTAACGAAAAAAACCTCACGCTCCCCACTCCGACGGGCACGGAGGTGTGGCTTGAAGGCCGTGCATTGTCTCTAACGTCGTTTCTTTTCGGCAGTCTTCGACACGGTGTTTGTGTGCGTGCAACTAGACGTATTTTTATTTAATAAAAGAAAAAAAAATGTTTTCTTATCGGTCACCACGCTCAAAAAGTGTAACTTGAATTAATATCAAAGAAAAAGAAATACTGCATAAATAAAATAAATAAATAATTATAATTGCATAAGTTGATACAAAATGCTATGCAATAGCTTTACCGCGGCAGTCCCCGAGTGCCACACGTCTTTTTTTTATTTATGTCAAATACGCTTGAACGATTTTTGATAGATTTCACTTGAAAACTCTATAGAGTTCTATATAAATTATCTCGATGCTTGAAAGAGTATTTCAAAACATTCGAAAATAATTTTATTCAATTGTATTTAGGTATACCTATTGCGAAGGATTTTTTCAAGCTGTAGATGGTGATTCTGCAGAACGTCACGACACGAGATAACGCATCACAACACAACACATCCCGACAAAATAATCCAATTCTGATTCAGTCGTCACTCTCGGATTCGACTCGGAAACGTTACGAAAGGTATAAAAAACCCCTGCAATTTTGCGTTTTTAGCGATGACACGCTTAGCTTGACAAACATACTTCTTTTCTGAAAATCGAACCTTTAAAAAGTGCTGAACCTCCTTACCATATTAAAATAGGGTCGATGATGCCTTTTGACCCTTTCTAGTAAGGCTAGACGAGTCAAGAACTACCCTGACTGCCCGATAAGTAGATACCTTTCTAAAATCAGTATTAGTGTGTTTAAAAAAGGAGAAATATTGATTGTGACTGACACGTAGAAGCTACGCACAGAGCCTAAGCACACGGCGCTGCAGCGTTTTTTATACGCCCAGACGACGCGCGGAGGCCGCGCGTTTACGCAATCTAAACGAGATTCAGTCGCAGCCTTGTAACCTAAGCACACGTACAAAAGACAGTGGTGTTGTAAACGCGCGTTCATGAAACGCGCAGTATCTGCGCGTATTAAGTCGACGATACATGTCAAACCTTCCTCTCGCTCGCACTATTCCACATTTTTGAAGATATAAAATCACTGAATGTAGTTCTGAAAAATAGCAAACCTTCACGGTATTATTGCTGAACCTTTGTATTGTTATTTTCTAGGCCGTGAAGGTTTGTTATTTTGCATAACTACATTCAGTGATTATATATCTTCAAAACTGTTGAATAGTGCGAGCGAGAGGGATGTTTGGCTTGTATAGTCGCCTTACCGCCCCTACATCACTTTGTATCGCTTTTTACGCGCGTTTGAATCGATACAAATGCAACAATCTACTATCTGAGCATCTACGGCGCCTTAAACGCGCGTCGTCTGCGCGCATAAAATCGCCATGTACTTAGGCCCTTAGATATATATAGTTGCTAACAGCTAAGTGCAGGAACCATGCAGATAATTTATTATTAACCTAGCACAGAAATGCATCGAAGACTCTTTGTACTTCAAAACTTGCTCGTTGCTAAAAAATCCACACCACAAACAAGAATAACAAGAAAAATAAACCCTCGTTCCTTTTACCTAATGCGTACATCCGATGGAATCTCAAATAGTAAAATCTTTTTAGGCTTATGTTCGGTGTTGAGTGGGTCCACAAATGTCGCTAAAAGGCTGGACGTCATTGTTTATCCGGGCGACATTAGGCGGGTAACCGGACACGCACGCGCTGAGTGCGCTACAAGTATCCGCTTTCAACTCATTACTGCTCGGACGTGGTACGTGGGCCGCCGGGCTGGCTACCCCCTCCGTCCCATTCCATGATCGCAGATGGAGGAGGATAGCTGGGGAATTCCTAGAAATAACAGGGTACCTAAACGAGCAACTCGTTACAAGTATACCGCGAAAATAGTACTAATGACGGACTTTCAGATGGAAAACCATTTGTTTTAACTGATATCATAAGACGAATGCGTGTGATGTTTATCTATATAATAGTGCCTTGCACACGTAAAGATCGGACCGCACATCTGGGACTGATCACTGACGTGATGCGCGGTTAAAACTGTGAGATTTGCCTTCGTGTCGACATGCCAGATCGGACTGTCAGCCCCGCGCATCTACACGTACGTTTCGGATTCTGTTCTGGCGTTCTGTTTCCCGCAGTCCGAACTTTACGTGTGCAGGGCGCTATTAAATAGGTAGGTAAGCACTTGTACTCACTCTCATCTCATCTCTCAAAGAATGAATTATGAATGAAAACTACTTACTAATGTACAATTTGTATTGGTATGGTACATTGGGCAGTCTTATCGCTTGGAAGCGATCTCTTCCAGACAACCTTTGAATGGAGACTACTGCTAACTTGCTGGCCTCTGCGCTGACGCAACGCGCCATGCCCGAGGGGCAAGTCCCGAAGTTTTCAGCACACAAAGCGTTAAATATTCTCAAAGTGACTACCTGTGTATTTTTGATAAAATAATCATATCCACCGTTTTAGTCCTATTTTTAAAAGCTCGACAAGCTGTTGTTAACGGTCTGTGACGTCGTCTTTGTCCTTCAATCCCTCTTACAATCTTCGATCCAATTTCGAATACCCGTACATCCGCCTAATGCTGGATTCCGATTTCGATTACATGGCAATGCCAATGTTCATACGGTCCGTTGGATTAATAGGAGATAAACAAATGTAATGGATCACAAGTATTTGCAATATATATTGGAGACCATTATTGTTTCCTGCTCTACATAATTGAATGGGGAACTGGTACCCAGCAAAACGAAATTGGCTGGTAGGTTATTTACAAACAAAATATTTTGGTTCATTACAGTGGGCTTCTTTGGCTTAATGGTTTCTATATGAATTATTAATTCAGTTCTATGTACAGTGCTTGTACCTAAGTATTATATTTAGTTTTTTGCGATAGAGGCTTGACTAGTGTGAAGACATACCAATATACCATTTATTAAACATAAGTCATCGAGATTTTCTGGTATTCTAGAGACTACACTATTGAGTCATAGTTCGACCGAGCGTCGTTGACATAGGTACATACATCAAATAAATTAAAAATGACGTCTTGTAAAAGACATTTGACATTTGACAAGATATCTTCTCGAAAGGTTTGCAGGGTGCCTAGTGCGAGTTTTTTACCAGCTCGATCGCGTTTGCGTTTACGCAAATTTATATGGAATCGAGGTAGCGCCATCTAGTGAGAAACGATTGGCACTGACTCCTTTTCATACAAATTTGCGTAAACGCAAACGCGATCGTCCTGGTAAAAAAACTCGCACCAGGCACCCAGTTCGATACTTTTTACATACAAAAACAAAGTAATATTATATATGTAGGTACAAATATTTTTTTTGTGATATAAATGTAAATCTTGTAGAGTCTAGTGGACTCCTGGCTCTGACTAAGCTTGCACTTGTGTGTAGATACGAAGGATCTCTGCTTTGGCTCGTTTTTGTCACATTCTAAGCTATACATTAGCTACTGTTAAGTATAATTAATTTGCAGATTCTAAACCAAAATGTAAACTGAAATGAGAGTTCTAAGCTACTAAATAAGTTATGTTGCTTGACTTCAACATTGTGTAATGTCGGCGCAATAGGCAGCGTGCGCCGAGTTTTGGTTCGGACATTTTTTTCCACGTAGGCTTTAGAGTTATTATCTCGATGCATAAGGTTCATAGTAACTTAAAGATTCTATTGGGTAATTTAATGTTATTATTTAAATTAAATTAAATATATTACCTAATTATGTTCATTTTCCTTTTATCTGAAATAAATGTGATTAATATAATTCCGCGATCTGGAAGACGAAGTGTAGGGAGACCCCCAACCTGATGGACCGACGACTTCGTCAAGATTGCAGGTAATCGGTGGGTGGATGGAGAAGGCTAAAGACCTTTCTTCGTGGAATTCCTTTTAGGGAGATCTATGTTCAGCAGTGGACTTCTATAGGTGGTTGTTGTTGATGATGATGATGATGAATATAATTTATAAATTTCAAATAAAATGAGGTAGAATAAAAAGATAATGTTATGTATGGTGATCAATAAAATAATTTGTATTTTGTATTTGAATTTATTCAAAACATTACAACTATTATTACAGGTCAGACCTAATACAATAGTGTAGTCATCAAAATAATCCTTAATTCTAATAATTTAAGTTAATCAATTTGCAAAATAATAAATACAATTCAATAAAACTATAATACAAATAAAAAAAAAATGATACACACTTAATTCATAAAACAATAATAAAAAATAAATCATTACAAATGTCAATCAGTAAAATAAACCAAAAAAAAATAATAATAATCAAACTAATTTCATATGTCATGAATCATGATAATTTGATAAGTCAAAAATTATTATTATTTACAATAACACAAATTAAATAATATAGCCCTTTCGAACTCGCTCTGTGAACAGTGGAATACGTAATAATACAATGGTCGCCGTTACCAGATTTAGTACTTGCATAGTGTGCGTCAGTGGTGCTTTGTTGAGCACCACTGACAAGTTCATTATTTTTATATTCATTCTAATTAGTTACCGCGATAAAGATAAATCATTGTATTAAGTAGGTTTAGTTGCATTGCATTCTACAATCTCAGACATGCATGATACAACAAAAGTTCCGTGAACCCATGCTTTACGGGTCCGGTTTACTTCGGAACTCTAAAAAGTATTTTAAGAACCTTAATAAGCAATAAAGAAGATTGCCAACGGTGCGACGTCAACTGTAATTGCAGAATAAAGGACACAAGTATCTTAATCAAGTGTCCATTCTGTGGAGTTAAAGTCTGCTATGGGCGATTTCGTACAAAACTGCTGTACTCAGACATAAAACAGTTTGCAAGCGGCTGTTAGCCGAGATAATAATATTGTCCCCTTCTGCTAGGAGTGGAGTGATGATCTATGAAAGGCTGCTGGTGGAAACTGGATGCGTCGAGCTGAGGACAGGGTGCAATTGCGCTCGTTAGGAGGGGCCTACGCACATCAGTAAAATGCAAGGCTGATGATGATGATAGTAGTAAAGTATAATGTACACTAGGGATACGCCAACCCTTAGAGTCCATAGCGGTACATGCTGTCCAAGAACTACAATATATAACTGGTCTAATACCTACACGTAGATGAAGAGGTCTTAGCCCTTTTTGACAGAAATGTCGTTCCATAGGTCCTTAAACTTGTTATTATGTAAAATTTATGAGCCCTGTTGCTTGAAATTATGTTTTTTATTTTACGTTGTATGGTAGGTAGTTTTTTTTATTATTTTTTGTTTTTTAAGTGTTTGCCCACACTTCAGGGAAAATCTAAGAATTTATATATCCCAAAAAAAAAATCCCGCCTGAGTCGAAATTTTTGGGATATATAAAAATCTTAGTTTTTTTTATTACTTGAAGATGGAACGTTCACATACTTAGTCCACGACAGCGAAGTGATGACGACAAGCCTTTCACTTAGAGCTTTACCTCCTAGGTACTTGTTACACCTATTTCCTCTAATAAATATTCACGAGTGATCTTGCTAACCAGTAGGTACCCTGCCTATTGAAGATCGGTGAGCACCGGTAAACACTCCAGCCTACTTCACGTGTGAGTGCGTTTTACGGGCAATTCTGTGCAAAACTTGCTTGCCGGCTAACCGTCCTGCACAATAACAGTTTGGACAAATTGACTCCGCTGACATGGAAGCTCACTATATCTTAACCGGACATTCGTGCACGTTTACCTGTTAAATTATAGGTATTTACTTCTTTTTAATGTGTATGATCTTGCGGGTTTCCTTATGACACACTTAAAACCGAAGTGTGCTATGATTTAAAATCTCCTCTTTCGCGAAGAACCGCGAGGAGTAGAAGGAGGCCTTTGCCCTGCAGTGGGATCAAAATGGCTAAATAATAATAAAGCAAATAGTGGGAAGTAATTATCATGTAACTCAAATAAAATTTCTAAATAAAAATAAAAATCTCTCAATGCCTAAGTACTTCCTACTAGTTAATAATACAGAGGAGAAGCTTTATAAAAAAAATGCTAAATGTGTATTGCTTCTTCACGCTAAAACTAATGAACGGATTGAACTGAAATTTTGCACATATGTTTAAGTATGTACATTATATATTATTTCTTAATTAGGAACAACATATAAGCACAGAATACACAGGCCACTTTTATTCAGGTAGGTACGCCAGAAGATCGAAGCTTCGGGCGGAAACTTGTCATTAATAAGTTACAGTAAGTACTGATAATTCGCACTTGTCGGTAAAAAAAGGTAATATGTAAAAGCCAAACCACTTTGCCGATAGCTTCTTACCTAATTAAAAACAAGAAAGTTCATACCACCGGCGCCAGAAGCATTGAATTAATAAAACGGTTCGTAAAAGCAATTTTATGAGGAAAATCATGTTGGTAGTCGCGGCCGGGCTTACCGACCGCAATAACATAACCGTTTGGACAAATTGTGGCTCGCCCGGGTAAGGATTAGCGGCTCTATGGAACAATTCATAGGATAGCCTTCCGCTTTCTGATAATTGTTATCAATGCGACCAAATTAAACTACGCAGGGTATTATCTCAGGCTAGTTCGTTTTTAGCTAATTTCGTTTTTAAATAAAGATGAGTAACTACACCGACAGCGGGTAGCAAATTAGTTTTTTTAAACAAGCCTTTCTGAATAGTAAACAAAATGAATGGGCCGCCCTAAGCAAAGTTTAATCCGTTTTTATTACGAAGAAAAGAAGTAATTACTCTACCCTTAGCGCTATAGAGGGTTGCTCGAGGTAGAAATTTCCATAGATTTATCATAAGCAAATTAAGTTTATAATTAAAAACAGGACTTTTGTATAGATGTAATTTAAATAATTTAAATGGTTTTCTACAGATTATGTAGGCAGTTAGATATTGTTTTATGAAGGTAGGTAAGTACCTATCTGTCATTGATCATTATCCTTTTTTTTTAACCAGCATTTCCCACTGCTGCTGAAAGGTCTCCCTTAAATTCAACCAACTATCTCTACCATTGAGATATTCCACCGTTCTTTTTAGAAGGTTTCGAATTCGTCCCGCCATCGCTTTTTTGGCCCGACCACACGACCTCACCTTTGATTACCAGGATCGGATGTTAAGATCCATGTGTCCGGAGGCATCCGGCTAACATGGCATAAAATTATTCAAATTAACAAATGCAGTTAAGGATGCAGTCAAGTTAAGTTAAAAGTTTTTGTATTTGTGGTAACTAACACGTTGTTGCCCCCTAATAACACAACGACGCGAAAGACCTTACGCCACCCCAAATATCTTGACACGCACCTAAATATTCAATTAGCTGAGTAAATAATGATAAACACAGATTAATCAAACCCTGTCTAGAACTAACATTCGCAAAATACATTATGTAATAATACTAAATGTGTGTGTTTTGTATGAGTGATGAATTTGATTCGAGACATCTGATTATGTGTTTATGTACTATATAGGTTATGTTAGGTTATGTACGTTGTATGTACTATAATACGTGCAAAGGATTGTTGGACAAGGTTATGAATTAGCAATGATGAAAATGATATCTAAAGCATCTTAGTTGTAAGATTGTAGATAAATTGGGTAAATTAATCGAAGTCTTGGCTTACAGTATGCAGGGTAACATCATGCCACCATCATCATCAAGTTTGGAGACTGTTACCACTGTCACGTAGATATGAGTAATATATCTGTCTAAATAGCTTCTCGTGTTGTATGTTTTTAATTTTGTGCGTCCCTGTACATTTTTCAAACACCACCACACTGTTGAAGCTTTCAATTAAATTATTTGAAGACTTCAATATCGCTTAGGGCTGCCTCTAGTCTGGTATTTAGGGAGGCACTTTAAATAAAACAGACAAGTTTATAAGACAATAAGAATAAAGAGTTAATAAATCATTCACTTGCAACCATTGACCTGGATATTCTAGTACTTACAACGAAATTATCAGGCATTATCACCTGGAATCCAAACGAAAAATGTGTCAACTGGATATAAGAATAATTGGTTAGGGTCAGCACTCTCCCTTTAAGACGGTTTTATCACTTCATCAAGATACCAGTGAAATCAATTTAGAGCCCGTAAGGCCGAGAGGACTCACCTAAGAGTCCCTAAAAGTCCCGGGCGGCGGGCGTCCCTGCAGCCCGTCTCTCGCTCGTGCCCGTTTATAAACGGTTTTATTGCTTTCGGAGCAACCGAACATTATTAAACTTTTCCAATTTCGATTTATCACGTAGCTGTCGGAATTTAATACCGCCCTACCTTCGGCGGAGGCGATCGCCCGCCGCGTGATTACAATACACGTCGTTAATAATACGAGCTGAGTGCGGGCGGCTGCGAGGAGCCGAGAGCTCAGTTCGCTGCCAATTAAGCGAGCTGACTCCGCGGCCCGTCCTGCGTCCATACCCGGGGCTCCCACCTCCGTGACAAACGACTCAATCACTCCACCAGCATAACATCCTACACAGATGTATTAAACCTCCCCCCAACTTCGCGTTCTCAAATAGCGAGTTTCATAACAAAATGAAGTCTAATATCAGACGGGGTTAAAATTATGAAGCTAAAACTGTAGGTTATTGAAAACGTGACTTACATTTACATGGCATACAGCTACGAGATTTCGTATGGAGATATAAGGAATGTGTTGCATATAAAGTGTTATTACAATTTACAAGGATTTTAATAAGGACGCAGCAGGTTTGCGCAAGGTTGGAAGAAATGAAAAAAAAAGTATGATTAAAGATTACAGTGCGATAGGTAGCGACTGAGATCTGGTCAGACGCGGAAGCGAGAGCGGTTTTAGTTGGACCTGTGCGATGCAATCTACTCGCATTCATAGGGCCAATCAAGCACCAGCCACTGCCATCCGCGCCCTTTATCTCCACCCCATGCAGGGACATACTCGGACGCGCTGTCCTCTCCGGTATCTAACGTACGAGTAATAAAAGTTCATTTTAGAGGTCAAATTATGTAGGTCTTAGTTGCATTCCTTTGAAATGTTGAAAAAAGAAAATTTTAATAAAAACTTTCGCAATCATGCCAGTAAGAAATAACATTTAATGAAAAAGAGCAATTGCCAATATTTAATAGGAAACATACAAATACTATTGCGCAAACTAATTTCTGTAACTATTACTGGGAAATTTTATTGCACAGAAAGTTTTACAGGTAAAAATGAGGTTTAATTTCCCGAGTGCGGCCCTGCGGGGCTCACGTACGACCGCTCGTAAGTTCAATGGAGGTGTTGATTAAAAATATTTCCCATGTGCGGGCGGATAAGGCCCAATTGGGCTGGCAATCAGCCGCTCGCCCGCCACTAATCATGCGAGTTGCGAACACGCTTTTTGTACACAAACTGACATAGTAAAATATTGTGTTAGCCATTTGGGTTTATTAGCTTTAGCGATGTTGTCTTTAAAGGTGCACGGATTTTTCTACATTGTTTTCTGTTACAATTTTTATAATGTTCTTTAAGATGGAACAATCATAAAGCCCACCTGATATTAAGTGGTCCTCCTCCTCCTTCGTATGAGTTAATGACCAACTCTGGTGTCGGAGTTTTTAGGCCGCCCGAATGCCTGCGACATGGCTTAGCGACTGAAAAGCCGGGACCAACATAACGTGCCTTCCGAAGCACGAAAGCGCTCAAATCTAAATGTCACTAAACGGCCACCCATCCAAGTAATGACCAGGCGGAGTGTTGCTTAACCAAGGTGATCTGCTAAGAACCCCGAAGTTGAGCACGCCACGAGCGCTTCAGTAATTAAGTCATAATAAAGTAAGTAATTAAGTGGTAACCATTACTTATCACAAAGCATTGTATCGACATTACTTTTTTTGGAACGTGCTCTACAATGCAACGCCCTGTGTCTTTCAACTTGAGACATTAAGGTGATAAGCCTCTTTGTGCCTGTAACTTCACTACACTGAACTTCATCAAACTGAAACACAGCACAGCTGCTTCAGGGCAGAAATAGGCATGGTGGCAGTACTTCCCCGGATAAGCCCCCCACAAAGAGCTCTATATTACTACACTAAAAAGTTGCGGCGTTCTTTTACGTACAATACATTGTTTTGATTTGACTCAATCGTAGAGAAGTCAGTATTTTGAAAAAAAAAACACCCATTGCATGTTATGTAGGCACTTATAAATGCTTCAAGGAAATATGCCAACCTAAATGGAATAGCACTTAGCTCGAAGAACAAACCTTTCTTAGAACTCTACGTGTGAGTACCTTGCTTCATTACGTGCACTCCAGACGTTATTAAAGTTTCAAATAAGTATTTAGAAATGAAAAAGTTGCAAATGAATGGCTAATACTAAAAGCGTCTGAATGTTTGCCATAGCCGAGACGGTTCGGCATGCACAAAGCGCGCCGGCTGACAAAAACAACTACTCCTTTCTTGGAGTGTATTTAATTGGTCGGTTATGTTTCCCCGAGTTCGGAGATCCAGTCCTTAGTGCTCTTAGTGAATATAAATATTTATAAGCATTCAAGTAAAAGGATTTCTAGAATCAAGAGTAAACAAACAATACGAATTATCAAGAATAGTATTGGGTAGACTGACATATCAACTTGCGGCTGCTCAAGTGGTTCTGGTAGGAAATTCTTCTTCTTTATTTATTCAATGGGATCAGGGTATAGATATATATACATCAATAAATAAAATTTTCACAATTTCGCTAACATGACGTTGTAATTGCTCATATAATATTAGTGATTTCAAAACAATCAGTTTAAACTTTTTTTTCCGGGTACCTATCCAATTATGTAGTTTTCAACGCAAAATAGTTACTAAGATTTTTTATTTTGCAAACAAAACTCAAGTGGAGTTGGGCAAAACACTTGGCCAGACGGAGTGACGACAGGTGGACCAGAGCGCTGACCGAGTGGTGGCCGAGAGTTGGTTACAGGAATAGGGGCCGTCCTCCAGCGAGATGGGTTGACGATATTAGAAAGACCGTGGGCGGCACCTGGTTCAGAATAGCGCACGATCGAGGCAAGTGGCATAATCAAAGGAAGGCCTATGCCCAGCAGTGGGTCGATAAAGGTTGAAATGATGATGATGAGGATGAAACCAAACTAGAAGGTAAGGTAATCTACTTTCTATGTATGTTACGTAGATTAAAAAGACATGATGATAAAAACTAAAAAATCTAAACGGCAGATTTATTTCAACTAGAAAGCTGTCATCGTACCAGGATAAGTTCTTTCATTGATCCAAATTCATTGGAGAGCGCGCATGCCTGCCGCAGTTGGTATGCGCATACGCACCGATGTCACTCATGCCGGCTTTTTGCGCGCCACACTGTCTAACAAGACTCGAATAACTGATCGCCTTTGAACATAAGATTTGATGGCTTCTAAGAAACAAAAAGCAACTGAATGATGTATTAGACGAAATAATTGCTTTGATGTTTTGTTTCATCATTTTGCATTCGTCAAGCAAGAATTAAAATTGTTTATTTTGTCACGTCCAAGCAATTAAAAAAGTCTTTTGGTCTGCTCTGGATTGACTAGGTCTAATAATATTTTGAAAAACTTTGTCTTATCAGCGCTCATTGTTTTTCTGTTAATATTAAAAGGAACGACAATTCAACATACCAATGCCTCAGCTACGCGATTAGGGATCGCTTATTTTATTGAAGCACCTACTTATCCGCTGCTGGGAGTTTTTATGGCCATTCTTGGGTGCGTCTGCGCAGATATTTGATCAGGTTTTACCGCTGCATTCACCTGGTACAGAAACGTCAGGACTTGTTAACTTTTTGCAATAGCTGAAGGTAATTAGAAATTTTTCTTACAAACGTCTTTAAAAGCAGATTGGCTCTGGTAGGCGTTGTCTTTTATGGCTTGCTGAGCTAGTCAGCCTAGCAAGCCAGCTAGGTTACTTTAGTAAACATTTTTTGTAAAGTTTTTTGGTTATTTAAAAAATATATAATAAAGCGTAAAGTTAAGCTCGCCTGCAGGCGACATGAAACCTTATTTGTATTTATGTCATAATTTAAGTTTTAAGAAGAAACCAAAAAGTGTCACTGGTGAAAAATTTGGTTTGTTAGATGGGTGCCTCGAACGCATTTTTCATCGTTATGTATTTTTCCCTAATCGCATTTTGCCTCGATAGTGTTTTGTCATGTGTGCATTTTTTATGAACGTAATTTACTTCAAACGTATATTTTATAATCTCGATATTTCTCGTCGCATTTCGTCCCAAACGCACATATAATAAACTCGAAATTTCACGTCGCATGAAACATAAATAAATTCCTTACTTTTTTATAATTGTTATTTTTTTTAACCAACTTTAAAAAGGAGGAGGTTTTCAATTTGTTTGATTTGATTTGCGTAAGAGTAATTAATTTTAATATAATACTGTTGTCTTCTGTTTGGGGTACTGTTATCCCAAAAAGCATTGAGAGTAACAGCATATTGCTAATGCGATGCTAAAAAGTAAGAGATTTGCATCAAATTACCTTTAGGACGAAAATTGGTGAAGGCGATATGCAATTAACTAAGCTATTCACCTGATCTGACGGCCTCCATAACTATTCTACACATATTTGTTTCGGGTCTGGGTGTTTTCTATGTATATAAGTATGTATTTAATGAAATAATTAAAGTATATGTAGTATATCATTCATGTGGTTCCCATAATACAAGCTTTGCTTAGTTTGTGGCTACATGAAGTTGTGAGATATAATGTCCAGCATTATTTATTTATTTATAATTATCTTATTATTTATTTATAATTGTAGAAAAAGTTAATAAGTCACCATACTATTCAGAAAATTGCATATAGGGCAATACTTTAACAAAAAAAATGCACTCATGACAAAATAAAATCAATGCAAAAATCAATCAGGCTATTTATCAATGCAGAAAAAAGTCAATAAGTCACCATACTACTAGGCAAATTGCCCATAGGACAAATTACGTTTATAAAAACTGCACACATGACAAAACACTATCGAGGCAAAATGCGATTAGGGAAAAATACATACCGATGAAAAATGCGTTCGAGGCACCCATCTAACAAACCAAAAATTTGTCTTTGATGTAATTTATGGGACACCATTTTTTTCATCTTGAACGACGGTTGTCAATTTTATTAAAATTTATTTTCTAGTGTTTTTAGTATTTTCTAATATTCATGATATTATAATCAATAAATGTTAGTTATAAGACACAAGTATTAGTGAAATGGAATAAAAGAAGATTCAACGGGAATTCTCTGATGAAGAAAATTGTGCGCCGATCGTTTTTTGTTAAAGTCGCCATGGCTATAGCAGAAAACAGGACCTGACCGAAGACTGGACGACTGGACTTATAAACCGTACTACATTGCCTCATATTATTATGAACAATTATTATACTTGATACTAGCGAAATTGAGGATAACTATCCCAGAAGCCATTTAATAAAGAAGTGAGTGAGTGATGTAATTTATTTTTGCTTTTATCTTATCTATCTTTATTCTTCTTAGCGGCGCCAATTCCTACAATCATGGTCCCTAGCCATACCTGTGTAATAAGACATTGTTTGGGGTCATATGATGCTGTGCAATACTGTCCAGCATTATTTATTTCAAAATATCAGTTTCAAAGAACTATTATGAATAGGCTGACCAATTGACTATACACAGTAATAAGAAGAAGATTTCCAAATGCAGGATTTAAAAATCCTTGAAGTATTTTTATACTTAAGTGGTCAAATAAAATTTTAAAGTATGATACCAACCTATAACGTATAAGTTGTGTAATATCAATTCAAAATCCAATAAAAGATCTGATTTAATGTAGAACATTTGCGTAAAATTTAAGTATGGTAATTTAAAAAGCAGACCAATCACATCATTAAAAATACATAAATGGAGTATTTTTACGATTAATAAAATAGTGTTGTTAAATTAAAAAGATACGGTAACACACTGGCATAACGTTATTTTTTCCTAAATGATTATTCACGAATTATGTAGGTACTTATACTATTTACTTATATATTTTTTTTTATTTTTGTTCTGTGTTTCATCTGCGATCAGTCTTCAGACTATGAGCAGGTTTGGTGTCGGCATGGTTTGGCGTGTAAGAGAATTGGTCCAGCGATCAATTCCCCTTTCTTAATCATCATTCATCAAGTTCCATGATGTGTTGTCTGCGCAGTCTCTTTGGGTAGCTGATGGTGGTTAGCTGCGAAGCCAGGTAGTTAGGGTGATCATACAGCCGTTTTTTGTACTTTGAAGAGTATAGTTTTATTTCATCGCTAACTGTGTTCATTCCCATTTCATTATGCAACTCAGTATTCATCAGGAACCATGGTGCATTTGAGATGTTTCTTAGAATGCCATTTTGTGCTCTTTGCATGATTGAGGTATTAGAGCTACAAGCTGATCCCCATAGTTGTATGCCATACGTCCAGATGGGCTTAAGCACGGCCTTATAAATAAGCAGCTTGTTGTCTGTGCTCAGAACTGAGTTTCTACCAAGCAGCCAATGTAGACTTCGATATCTCATGTTGAGTTCGTTTCTTTTCTTTCGTAGGTGAGTCTTCCAGGTCAGCCTGCGATCTAGGTGCATTCCTAAGTATTTGACTGTCTCGTTGTGTGGTAGTGTGTGAGTATCTACTTATATACGTATTCTACTATTTACTTACCTATTTATAAAGTGAGTACATATTTGATGTGCTAAGCTCGATAGAGTAAGCTTTTTCCAGTCATTTAAATGTAAATAAAAAGAGGTGATATGATATTTTAACGCCTTTTAGGTATCTGAGGTTTATAGAACTATTATATAAATTGGACGATTATTATCTACTGAACAAATTCACTTGTAAATTGACAACCTCTGTGGCTCAGTGGGCAAAGGCTCGTCTGTTATATTAATATGTATTTCCAAAAATATGTGTTGAAGTAGTCAGTCATGGTTAGTTTGGTTTGGGCTACATTATATTGTGTGATAGTGTCCAGTATTATATATAAATGCATGCAAGAAAAAATCACTACAATTTCAGCATTCGACAAGCGAATGCGTTCGGAATACTAAAGCTACTTATTAGATTTATGGACCTTATTTTATCTTCATTTTTATACATTTTTTATTGACCTTTGTTCTTTTTATTTTTGTATGTCCCATAACATCCAGATGGTAGATGTACACATATGTACCTACATTTGTACTTACACTACATAATATATCTTGTGTTCTAAGTTGATAGATTTTTTATTTAATAAGATGTACCTACCTTTGTTAAATAAGCTATTTTTTTATGTTTAACGCCTTGGATATTTTCTGTAATGTTATATTTAATATGAATAAATTGAAATTGAAATTGAAATTAAAGCTGATCCAATACACCTATGCAGTAGTTGAATCATCGCAACATATGGCTCAATTCTTTTTTTAGTCCTGAACTTCTAATGGAGAATGCGTTATTTGTCTATTAGCGAGATGAACTCCACATTATCTCTGGTCGAATCAATGCTGTCAAAGGATCCCGGTCAACGAGCTCACTCTGTTTCCTTTATATACTCAACTCACTCGCTCACGGAAGTGCTAGAAGCGGAAGGTATAGAGTGGATATTCTTTCATTCAGATTAGCAGCGGGACTCTCACAATAGTTTATCGCGTAGAGGGTTTTCCACTGTACACCTTTCGGGGCAGAATTTTTACACATACACACACACACACACACACACACACACACACACACACACACAACTTTATTCCTACCCTGTGCAAGAAACGGTCCTATAATTAGCCCGATGACTGATAAACTGCTCAAGGTACTTGGAAAACATCCAGACCCGAGACAAATATTAGCAGATTATACAAACATTTGCCACGCGGTGGGAATCGAATCCGCAACTTTGTCTTTCTTTGGCGGGCATTCACCCACTGCGCCACAGATTTCGTCATAGATGTATTATTTAAATAAATTAGATAAATTAGGTAGACAAAATTGAATTGTTTTTTTAAATTGAATTGAAATTATTTCTATTTTCACATTTTCAGCTAAAATATCATAGTCCATTATATTTTAAAATATTACTCTACTTGATGGACTTATTGTTAAATATTTATTTTATTTTATTGGAAGGAAACAGTATCTAATACAATAACATTGAACTTTTAAATATTACACCAACCAGTGAAGTTTTACTGTACATAATGGGAAAACGAATGTTTTATTATACATAAACCGTGTTAGTTGTCTACAACAAGAATCGCGCTATGGACCGTATCCATATTATTGCCTTCGTGACCCAGCAATACATTTAATGGATCTTGTGAGTTTTTGCCTTTATTTATACGTTGCTGTGTGCGCATAATGGATCAGTAGAAACACTTAAGAGTATATGCGATTTCTTTACATTATTAGTTGTTATTATACATCTGATACGTAGTTTTCTGGAATAAGAAATAATAGGGGTGTGCCCCCAGATGTGCCAATTTAAGCAGCTCTCTAATTTTATTTGCAACTCCTGTTTTGCTTTTGGCTTATAAAAATAAAATAATATCGCGTAGTGAAACCAAATAACATTAATTTTATTCAACATTATTATTTATTTATTTAATTAGAACGGTCGCCATGAAACCATTTACACTAATTAACAATATTATTTATTATATCATCCACATCCACATCCACATCAGCCTATATCAGTCCACTGCTGGACATAGGCCTCCCCTAATAAAGGGGGATATACCCATAATCCCCACGCTGGGCATGCGGTTTGGGGATCGCAGGGCACAGCTTCTCGCACCACCGACGCTGCTGCCCGTCAGTGGCCAGGGGATTTAGCTGTGCCGATGTAGGCTGTGCTATGCCGCAATCAGCCGGCCGATAAAGCCCCGTTCGTTGTTTAGAAGCTACACCACGTGCAGGTGGGGTTGGCTTATTATATCAACCCCAAAAATATTAATATTTACATTAGAATATAATTATACGAGTACATTACCTATTAACAGAATTAGAATAATATATGCAAATAATTGACAGGACCTAATAATAATTAAGAATTAAATTATTATTATTATGATTAATCATTTAATTATCATCATGATGATGATGATGATGCAATTAATTGACAGGACAGGGCGCAATGGCGCTCATTAGGGGAGGCCTATGTCCAGCAGTGGACTGCTATAGGCTGATGATGATGATGATGTAAAGAAAAGAAAAATTATAGAAACAAAATAAAAAAAAAACTAAATAAAAAACTTATAAAAATGGAAATCACTTCTTGTAGAGACAATGTCTAGCACATCCTTTCACACTCAGACTATCACATACATCAATCTTTCTCAAAATACTTTAGAAATACTGACACAAGATAATAATATAAATATAAGCTGGGTAAAGTTTTTGTAAGTAGTCCTACCAATATTATGAATGTGAAAGTTTTTGAGGATGGTTGAATGGATGTTTTGTTAGTTAATCACGCCAGAACGGCTGAACGGTTTTTAATGAATATTGGAACATACATAGTTTATGATCTGGATTAACAAATAGGCTACTTTTTATACGGGAACCACGCGAGTGAAGCCGCGGGTGTAAGCTAGTATTATAAATGTGGATGTTTTTTCCAAAGTATGGATGAACTAGCTTCCAGCCTTCGCTCGCGTGGTACCGGGATAAAACGTAGCCTATTTGTGAACCCAGGTCACAAACTATGTTTATTCCAATTTTCAGCCAAATCCGTAGTTTTTGCGTGAAAGAGTAACAAACATTCATCCATTCATCCATCCATAAATCCATACTCACAAACTTTCGCATTTATGATAGTAGGAAGTAGGAAGTAGGAAGTAGGAAGTAGGATAGTAGGAAGTAGGACAGTAGCAGTAGGATAGGAAGTAGGAAGTTTGGTACTGAATCACGCCAGAACGGCTGAACGGTTTTTGATGAAACTAGGAATATAAATAGATTGTGAGTTCTATGCTATTTATCCAGGAACCAAGTGAGCTAAGCCAAGTTTGTATGAGTCTGTTTGTTCCCACTCAACTCCATAACGGCCAAAATGGATTTGGATGAACCTTGGGATAACATATATTAGCTTCCGCCCGCGGCTTCGCTCGTGTGGTACCGGGATAAAAAGTAGCCTATGTGTTAATCCAGTTAATCCATCTAACAAATTCCAAGTTTCATCCAAATCCGTTCAGTAGTTTTTGTGTGAAAGAGTAACAAACATTCATTAATTCATCCATACATCCATACTCACAAACTTTCGCATTTATAATATTAGTAGGATTATAACTTGGATTAACAAAAATAGGCTACTTTTATCCGGTCCCACGCGAACGTAACTGTGGCTAGTTATTTAAGATTTTAAACTTCAAGAAAGGATTGATTGATAATCCCATAATTCTTTCTTTATCTTAAAATAACGATAAATATTCTATCATCATCGTATATTTTTAGATTTTCTGCACAATTAAACTACTGTTTGAAAAACATTCTTCGAGATTCCAGCCCGTTGTTTTATCTTAGCTTAGCATGACATCACCGCCCATAGCTATTTCGTGTGAATATACTCAGTGCGCGTGTAAAAACAATTAAACTTACACAATGAAAGCTCGCATAGTGCTAAGCCGACCCATTGTGTTGCCGCCAGTTAATCGAATAAGTCACCGAGCGGTTTTGCGTCTGGACGCGACGTCTGAGTATTTAAGACAAGGAGTCAGTACCATGCGTCTCTCACTAGATGTCGCTACCTCGATTCCATATAAATTTGCGTAATCGTAAACGCGTTCGAGCTGGTAAAAAACTCGTACTAGGCACCCTGTTAAAATCACGGTTGCTTTTTGCGCCAAAAGCTAATACATATAAAGCTTTTAACTTAACGTAATCAATACTCAACTTAAATCAATCCACGGGATTGATTTTAACGTTTGACACAGCGGCAATCATTGCCTGAGACGGTATGCCTTTACGTGTATGTGTCAATCGCAATGCGTTTTCTGCAGCGTTTTCCGCAAGAAAGCAACCGCGAACTTTAGTCAGCAATCACATACGTAACTCTAATATTATAAATGTGAAAGTTTGTGTATCTCCGTAACGGCTAAATGGATTTGGATGAAACTTGGGATATAAATAGTTTGTGACCTAGATTAGCACATATGCTTACCATACGGGTACAATGCGGGAATGAAAGCTAGATAAATATAAAGCGTGACTTTATTATAAAGCCTGTATCATGAATAGAGCCAGAAGTTGAATTTAATTAGAATGTAACGGAAAAGTTTTTTATGAAATCAATTTTAATTTTAATTTCCTTTTTACAAAATGTTACCGTCGACGTAAACAGAAGAACTGGAAAAGTATAAATGAGACGTGTATGTTTGTATGTGGTCATTATACTAATCCACTTTAGATTGGCGTTTTGGTCAATTGCACGACATTAAATCCCAACACAATTTGCTCTAGAAATGGTCGGGTAATATTTGCTGTGTGTATCTCCACAATATCAACATTATCCACACATGACTACATTTCTGTTTAATTAATTTTTCGGGTAATTATAACTGAGCTTCGAGTACCTGTTTATTATTTTTCAAAATTATTTACTGCATTTGATAATGAAGTCAATTTCCTTTCCTTCCTCTACTGTTACAGTTTCGTAAAACTTGTTAAAAGTTGAAAATTGGTTTAAAACTACCTTCTTACGTTTTCTTGGTAGAACTTTCTTACTAGTCGAGGTAATCGGTATATCAAGGCTATCTAGACTTGTACAACTAGTTTTAGGTCAAAAAGTTTTTTCAGCTCTAGAAATGAATTGGGTCTTTTTGGGGTCATGTGATTAAATGATTTAATCCCACGCCCATCCTCCAACCAGCTGTTGATTGGTAAGTCTGGCTAGTTCAACAGTACAGTGTACCTAAAATAGAAAATAGGGTAGGTAAACATGATGAATATCCTCCCAAATTTCCTGACCGCCGATGGGCAGGAGCGTCGGCGCGCTGCGAGAAGCACACCCTGCGATCCCCAACCCATTCGGGTTATACGCCCAACGTGGTGAACGCAGTGCCCAACGCAGTGGGCGAAGGTCCGCCTGAGACGCAGAAGGTTGCAGGTTCAATTCCCGCCGTGGTACAAATGTTTGCATGTTCTGCACATATTTGTATCGGGTCTGGGTGTTTTCTATGTATGATATGTATGTGTTTATAAATGTATATCAATCATGTGGTTCCCATAATACAAGCTCTGCTACATGATGCTGTGTGATAGTCCAGCATTTTTTTAAATTTATTATAACAGCGGCCTCTGTGACGTGGTGGCCGAAAATCCGCAAGGGGCGCAGTTGGATGCGGGATCGATACCCGCTGCGAGACAAATGTTTGCATTTGCAGATATTTGTTTCTGGTCTGGGTGTTTACTATGTTTCATATGTATGGTTTTACAGAAAAATAATGTATTTAAGTATTATACCAGTCATGTGGTTCCCATAACACAAGCTCTGCTTAGTTTGGGGCTACATGATGCTGTGTGATAGTGTCATTATTATTATTAGCATTATTATTATTAAATCCATTTATTTGGGGAGGCCTATATCCAACGGTGAACTTATATAGGCTAGTGTGGTCTGTGGGTAAAGAATACCGGGCTATACCAATGTAAAACCATTACAGTCTTTGTACTGTACTAATAATACTAGGCGACATTATGGCAAGCGAAGCTGTACAATATCATTGTATAGACGAGTATAGGCAAGCATGTTGTTGATACACTACCGCCTGCCGGATAGTCGGCCCGAGTGAGTTAATTAACTGGCAGCGTGTAAGGCGACGCTCACGGCCGCTCTAATTGCGCGATTATTCCTCCGCGACGCCTAACTGCTGGATGAAATTTAATTAAACTTTGTTGTTCAAATAGATTTAATTAAAGTAATGTTGTAGAGTAGCGAGTCAACGTCTCCGCGCGCCTCAATCCGCGTGAGTGCTGCGGAACTTTTCTAATTCATTACTTCTGAAAGCGTTCCCGCGATACCGAGCACTCTTAATAATTTATATTGTAGTTATAAGTAGTCGTTGTAGTCCGATCCTAAGAAATATGTAGCCCTCACTGCAGTAACTAACTATGTATTTCCAATCGCCATTTACCTTGCTAACTCCTATAGTTATGACATGAACTGCGAGTACCTATTTTGGTACCTAAAAGGTAGATACGGGATGAAACGCTTCCAATTATTGAAGTCACATTGTAAAATGTTAGAAGCCAGGGTTAATTTTAGTAGGAGTTCCAGATCATCATCATCATCAGCCTGTAGCAGTCCACTGCTGGACATAGGCCTCCCCTAATGAGCGCCATTGCGCCCTGTCCTGAGCTCGACGCATCCAGCTTCTACCAGCGGCCTTTCGGAGATCGTCATTTCGTCATACACTACGGAGTTCCAGATAAATCATGTGAGTTTTAGTAATTAAAAAGCTATCAGATATAGGTTGTTATTCAATGTGAATACTGCCTCTCTCCTTTCAGCCTACGACTACTCCTTATCGGTCCAACAACCAATTACACTAATGGATATACGATTCGACCATTAACAGAATTAAATCAACGTCCATAACCTGCTAAATGACATTTTTAAATAATGCGGGTGCTGAATAATTCATGAATAAATATTTCACAACTAGATATTTATCCATTAGCGAGACTCGAGCCTGTTGGAAATAACGTCGAAACAGTCTCTTCGGGATACAAATGTATCGTTAAAAGCTGTACGCTGTATCTCTTATTAATTACTAATAGGATTGTCAATTAGATGCAAGGTCTTGGAAATAGAATATGTTAATTCTGTGATCAAAAATAACAGTGGCTGTTCATAGTTGAAAGCGGCGGACGATGTTCCAGTCAATTACGGCTAATGGAGAACTTAAAATAATGCTTAGAGGTCGACGAAAGTTAGATATTGGTTGCGAGCTGATGACCATAACTGGGACAAGTGCCACGTAGGATGGAATCAGTGTCTCTCTCAGTGTCATCAGTGTGCTCATAGTGTAGTACAGTCTCTTAAATTATACTCATGGCTCAAAAAATATGGGTGAATCTCATATTAAGTGGAATTATGGAATGTAGTTATAAGAAGGGGTCTGGTCATAAAAAAGAGTACATACTCTAAAATACATCTGCGCTGCACTCGTTGAACAAAATATTCAGAATTATGAGCGACATCCGCCGTTACGAGCGGTATTGGTATGCTGCCGTTACATTGCGGCTCACACAATTCTTTAATCCTTGTCAACACTTTTCGCTAGCGATGACGGCTGAAGCGATTGCCGAGATTATCTGAAGAGGCCTATATCGATACTTTTTGCGATTGACAAAAAGATACCTATTGGAACTTCGGAAACGTAATCATTCACAGACATTGGATTGCAAAAACGACGGAATACTACGTCATTTATTGTATTTGGCTAAATATAGAAATAAATCTTTTTTCATTTTTTTTATGCATCAGAATGTTGCATTTGCCGTCCGTGTCTTGACCTTGCCTTATGCTATCAGGATGTGAACTAGGCAAGTATTTGTTATTTTTAATTTGTTTTTGTGAAATATAAAATTAGAGAAAATTCATAAAATCTACAGAAAACCCACAAAGCTCACACTGTCAGCTTTCAGACGATTACCCACGACGACAACGACGCGGCTCCTAATTTGATTGGTGTTTCCACTCGCCAGTAGTTTTCACCGCAGAAGCATTACTTAATATACTCATCATCATTTCTATTTCTAGACTCTTGCAAATACATAATGGTTATTTACCTACTTACTCCGTTGGATCAGCGACTCGAAGTGGTTCTTCAACAGAAGAAAATGGACTATGGTTGTTGAAAGTTACATTCGGTATTGCGCATCGTTACTAATTTATTTACGATCTAACACCAGGTTTTAGTTATTGACCTCTTTGGTAGGTACACAAAGTAGCTGTTCTTTACAATTGAAAAGCTTTTAGCAAATGTTTTATTTTTTCATAACAATTTGAAATAGTTTTATAACAGTTTGAAATTGTATTGGCTTTTAATGCTGTAAGCACAAAAGTATTATTGTGAGACAGTAACAAAATGTAGGTAAGTAAATAAATATTAGGTTCACGCTCTCATCATCACCATCATCATCATCAGCCTCTTAGAATAAAGTGACTGCTGGGCCTCTCCTAATGAGCGTCATTGCGCCCTGTCCTCAGCTTGACGCATCCGGCTTCTACCAACAACCTTTTCCAGTCACAGATCCTCATGAACAAACTGGCCAGATGGGGCCAGTTCGTGCTCTACCTGTCAATTTTTAACACGCTTTTATTAGTTTCACCTGTATGTATGTATGTAACCGACTCCTTTGAGCTCGATTTTGCCCTACTTTGAACGATCAGATTTGATTCAAACTTTGCACACCTGTCAAAGGTCGATGACAATGCAATAATCCGATAAAAATATCCGATTATCCTAATTAGATTCGCCAGGATTAATTAATTTCTTTCCGCATCCTTTGCATGCGAGTAAGAGAGACAGAGCTAGTGCGCGAACTACGCATGCGTGCAAGCGTGTTTTTTTAGTTTTTTTTAAACTATTATTATTATTTAGATGAGTTCAAAATTACGTAAATCGGAAGAGCCATCACTTGCTACACTTATGCGCTTGGGTCGCGTTCATTCAGTTTATACTCTGAAGCTGATGCTACACATAAGGTTAGGTTGTCAGACACACTTAGAACACAATTTAAAACACTTAGTCCATGTGCATCGACATTTTTTTTTGACATACATTTTCAATAACAATTATTATTGTTATTTTATCTATGGTTATCTTTAACCGGTTGATTTATGTTGTTTCACATGGGTCGGCCTTTGTTGGTTGGGTCCTTTTTATCATAGTTATAAATTAGGTATCAACGATCATAATAACAGAATATAACTGTTTAAGGAACAATACCTCTGTTTCGTTGTCACGACAATTCGATGTAAATATGATGCTGATACCGTTTCAAAAGCTAATGAGAAACAGATGAAACTCTGACTTGACTCTTTACTCAGTTGCCGGACATAATGACATACAATTATTATGTACATTTAACATTAATTTTTCAAGGCTGCATCTCACAGTGGTACCACAAAGTATCACACCATATTTTACCTACATGTCATATTTCTTTCTAGTTTGGATGTTGTGCTCAAAATTTTAAATACTTAAAAATACGTGCTTTATGAAAGTGTTACCTACCTTTGTAGATGCTAAAAAAACTTCTTACTATATACATTATTAGTCACCAATTCGCATTTCTATTTTGGTTAGGGCTTGCAAATATTCGAAAATATTCATATTCGAATATTTGAATTTTTTTCGGGTACTATTCGAATTATTCGAATATTATTCGAATAATAGAAAAACACTATTATTTTATTAAAATCACATCTTATCTTGTTATTTGGAGTGTTATTTTCATGAAGAAGTTTAAAATATCAACTTATTTTATTCTAAAACGCGTTTTTTCCATGAACTAATTTAAAAAAAAAATACAAAAAGGTATGTGACCGTAACGAGACATTGGTGATTTAAAAGCACAATCAACCACAAATTAAAATTTTCTTCTTCGTATGAGCTAGTGGCCAACTCCTAGTGTCGGAGATTTTAGGCCGCCCGAAGGCCTCAGACATGGCTTAACGACTGAAAAGCCGGGACCAACATCTTAACGTGCCTTCCGAAGCACGGAAGTGGTCAAATCTAAATGTCACTAAACAGTCATCCATCCAAGTAATGACCACGCGGAGAGTTGCTTAACCAAGAGAGTTGCTTAATCTTAAGTACACCGAAGTAAACCACGCCAAGGACGGACGGACGGACAAAGCAGCACCAAAGGGTTCGTTTGACCGGCTCGGTAATGTCACTCTAAAAACAGTCTTATAAATCTAGGTTAGTTGGTATTTTAACAAAATCATGAAAATAAAAATTCACGTTAACGACAGAGACGAATGGACAGAACAGTCTCGTCAACTACGCGAAACTTCCGAGTATATCCGAACCGTGTTCTGAACCCGAAAAAAGTTATTGGGTTTGGATCGGATCGTTCGACATGTTGTTTACCCGAACGACGACGTAAACTTGTATAGTCTTGTAGGGATATATCGCGCGAACTCTTAAGTGGCATTTCATGCGCATCTGAGTTCCGATTTCGGTGTTATTAATTTAAATCGAATATTCGAATATTGAAATATCAGTATTCGAATATTCGAACAAAAACAATATTCGAATTATTCGAATATTCGAATATTCGAATGCAAGCCCTAATTTTGGTGCTCGGCATGGCAGTGAGTTAGTTCTAAATAAATTTAAATGAATTTAGTTTTCTAATAGAAAATCCACGAATAATATGATTTGAGCAGAATCGGAAGTCAAAATCTCTGCTAGTAGACCGTTAGTGATCTCATTTTATTACGCCAAAGTTAGTATAAGTAGTGGGAGTAAAGCTCGTATCCTTATTGAAATCTTTACTGTTCATTGTTCCATTCTCAATTTGGGCGTCCTTGCAAGTTTACGCATCTCTTTCACGAGTAAATTGCTCCGCTACGTCGGAGGAGTCATAAAGAAAATTGCTATACAGTTGATAAATAATTTATCTAAAAGCCCGCTCCAGTCACCGAAACGCTACCTACATCTACTATGAAAGCTGATAACCGACGCAGGTAAAAACTAAAAAAAAATATTAGTGTTCCTTGAGGTTCCAAATAAATAAATTATTTTTTTTACTTTACTGTACTTTTACACCTAGAACACCATCACTGTTCTTAAGAAACCAAAATATAAATTTGAATAAAGTTGTTTTGAATTATTTAACACGTTGACTCGTAACGCTTGGCGTCAGGGCGCCGGCGCCGGGCGCCGCCTGCTGCACAGGAGCACTGTTGTGATTTCAGCACTCAAAGTGTAATATTAGAAATAATAACATCGATCAAGAAATACTATTGTGAGATTAGCATAAACCTAGAGTATCCTCTATACGCGTATATAGCATTTCGTTTGATGAATTAAATATGATAAGTGTTAAAGGTATAAAACAATGTGAAGAACTAATCATCTGGTATTTTCTACATCAGTTCTAATTACCAACAAAGCAAACCAATGTTACACGTTTGATTTTTAGCACAAACGATTACGCGCCGGTATAAGCGCCTAAAACCTTCTTTCTGCATGAAACCAGCCTTATTCAGGGTAGCACTGTTCTCTACCTAATATTACTTTCCTTTTGTACAATTTTGCAACAGAGCCTTTCGCACGTTCCCTTGCTTTTATGGGCAATAAGTGGAACGCAATTATATTTATGGGGAAAGAATGGTTAGAAAACTAATTTTACGAAGTAGTATTTTTTATGATTGTGTATTTTTCGAACTGTTGAAAGCCATATGCGTACCTACAACATGCATATTGTAATATTGTAAAATAACCTATATAAATATCCTGTCTGATGCATTTATATAACTACCTACCGAATATGGTAACGTGCCCTTGAGCCAATTAACTAATTAAGGTGAGACAAAACAGGCATTTCAACAGTTACCTACTACTAAAAAATTATCATGGTTTAATTGATTCAAGATGACTGATAAACTACGGAATGTTCTAATTTGAGAATTACCTGTCTTGGTAGTGCACAAAATCTCTTTTTTGTGCAGTAGTAGTGAGACTTCATTTTGACATTGAAAGTATTTTGGTTTGGATTGTTTTAAATAATATTTTTGAACAGTTTTATTCTCATTGTTTAAATATATTAAAATTATAACTTATTTCTTTTATGAATAGAGCAGGTTTACATCACCTTAATACACATGAAACAATAAACTTATTGATTAATCAGCAGATAGTAAATTGCAGTGTGCGTAAATTAATTTTAATTAGGCAATTACGTTGCAAATCCATCGACAACCTATAGCGATTGTAGTTACAAGTAAGTATAGACAATATTGGCATTAGCAGTAATATACTCGGCCAGGTCGGTCTAGCTTAACATGTCACCAACAAAATCAATTAGATTGGTTCGTTTGTGAACTATCCAATGAAAGCGCTTTATATTGTCCCTCATACGACACGTTATGGTCACAGTTTTCTGTAACCGATTTGTTGGTTTTTAGAGGGATCTCAGAAATATCCCAAAAAATCCACCGTCACGGGACTTGAACCCGCGATCTTGCTTATGATATGGTAAGGTGATAGTGAATTATTATGGATTGGTTTCCAATGTAGAAATAATGTACAATAGGGCATTTATGTCCTTCACCCTAAATGAAACTTACAATCCACCAAAACATTACAACTTCCAACTCCATGGTTTAAAAAAAAAAACCTAATTAAGTAGGATTCTTCAAGAAGTCTAGAAAAGTCTCTTGTAGACACAGATTAAGTTTTAATAAAAGTCTCTGATAGAGTTTGTATAAAAGCTGATGGCTGTTTCCCGCTCTCCGTTACGACCTCGTCCCTTTGCAGTATCCAAGACCTCTGGGCTGGTTAGTTTGCGAACTGCTCCAATAAATACTGCTATCGTTAATTAGAATCAATCGTGGGATTGCGTCCGAGTCTATTCTGAAATCAATTCGTGGGCGGACGGGACTACGTTGACAGCAATTGGCTTAATAAGAACGAAACAAAACGCAATAGTGTCTTGTCGTAGAGCAGGAATAAAACCAGGGGCCTAATTCTTTAGGAATAGAGATGATTGTCACGTTAGACATAATCATCGCAAGAACTGCCAGAGGTTTTTGGGATACTAAAATATTAAATAACTGGACACTGTCACACAGCATGATCCACATGACTGATAAACTATATAGATAATTTTTTTGTAAATATATACGTATTATACATAGAAAACACCCAGACCTGAGACAAATATCAGCAAATAATGCAAACGTTAGTCCCGCGGCGGGAATCCAACCCGCAACCTTCTGCGTCACAGGCGGACCTTCGCCCACTACGCCACAGAGGCCGTCAAAATGAAACATGTGTCTTTGTGTCTGTTTGTGAAACCATCACATAAGCTGGATGAGAAGTTGCAACGTATCTTAATCAGAATAATTTATTCGATGGAAAAGAGCTCAAAAATTCGTCATTCGTTTGTTTGGGGTATTAGCAAAAAAAATTACGTTTCTGTAGTCACCCTATTCTATGATAGTGTCGGTATCTAATTCGGTGGGATTAATTTATTTAGCCGTATCACAGTGTACTCTGTGATTGATCTGTTTGTTTTGGCAACAATTTAGCGTAGACATTTAATTATTTCGCAATGTTCTACTAAATAACTCTGACTGAAATAAATCTAATTTATCTTTGATTGAAGAAAAGACTGTAATTAATGTTCTAGGTGGATTTAGGTGCGCAAGTATTAAAATCTTTTCTAAAAGAAGTACTCCATATTACAATATCTGCTTGCTTTGGTTGATTTTGTGTGAAAATGTCAGACATATTTTATAAATTATATTTTTTAATTGACGACCTCTTCTGCACAGAGCTTTGTAACTGACTGAAAGGCGAGAAATGCGCGTTCATGTTTCTCCCAGAGAGAACCAATGTTATCTGGAAGAAGATTCTATTTAGAATTAAGCTCGCCTGTGTACTTTTTTATATTGTGCAATAAAGAATTTTCTATCTATATATCTTTTTATCTAATTCTATATATCTAATTTCCCCACATGTATGACACCCACAATTTCCTCAAAGTATTTCGGTATAGAAACCACATTTTTAAGTACTAACACTTTTTATCTCTTCTGTTTGAAGATAGATGGGTAACGTAAAGCAAACAAATATCTCGTAATTGCAATGTGGGTGTTGGTACAGCCCTGTTGGTGCAAACATCGATTAATCTTTCGATTTGCATCGATTTGAATACTGATTGGAATTATATAGCGGAGTGCAATCGCCAGTCACACTGCCGCCGAGGGCGCGTTTACAACACGTTAGTCTGTCCAGAAAATGTAGAAAAGACCATTTTCGGTAGGCGGAGTCTACAAAATACCATTTTCGGTTGGCAGAGTCTAGAAAAGGCATGGTCCTTTTTTTCGCTGAAAAGATCAAATCGTATCAAAACAACGCCCCAGAAAACTTTTGAAAATTTAGTAATAGAAACTAGCGTCTGATTGGGTGTTCTTTGAATAGTAGGTATTACAAGTTTTGAACAAGAGAAGATCCATCAATATTTTTTATCCAGGTACCTATCATGTGAGCGAAGCTGCGAGCGGAGGTTAATAAAAGATAATATACTTAAAATATACTTAGTTAAATTTTAAATTAATGTGTACATAGATCACCCATCTTTTTCCAATTTTATAATATTTATTAGTTACTAGGTAAACAATTTGAATTAGAATTGTTTCCAGTTTTTCCAAACCACGCCAAAATTACTGCACCAATTTTAAATTTGACGCAGATATATATTTTAATATGAAATACGTACCTAAACAGTTTTATATAGGGATTAAAATAATGAATCAAGTAGTAAGTATCACCGAAGCAACGGGCGGAAACTAGTGACGGGCTAATAAGGTAATGCATCGGCATCGACTCTAGAGTAAACGAGATGAAACGAGATGGGCGAGTCGGCGCTATCTGTAATTAGGATCTCAGACGGAAGTACAGCGAGACACTGCCAAAGCAACTGTTGCAGCAGCTGTACCATGATCAGGCTTGTGTCACATAATCGCCTTTTAGTGTAAATAATACTTATTCACGTCAGTTTATGGTATTGTATTCAATAACATTTGGTTGCGAACGTACAAGTTACCTACGTAATTACGAGGTTTAGGCCTAACTCGATATTTTATACTTAGAAGTGAAACTTCAGAGCGGTAGGTAATGTTGTTTACTCTGTGGCGGAGATACGGTGTACGAAACCCTTAATTAGTTGTACGGCTTGTACGCGAATGAACACAAAAATGTAGCACATGTTGATTTAATTAAAACCAACTTCGTCGTTCTCAGAGTAAATCATGATTTTTAATGAGATAAACACATTTACATTTTACGTTCAAGAACAATTTTAATGAAAATGTAAGAGCTGACAGGTTTTTGAAATGTCAAATCGTAATTGAGTTTTGAGGATGCAATTTATTTTTAAGACTCCAGTCCATTTGGTCCTAAGCTGTGAGATTTTTTTAAAATGATTTGTGATTATCAGTGATCGGAATTAGGTGAGCTAAAATACCTAAAGTTCGAAAAATAACAGAGACTAAGTGGAGACGCCTTGCGACTAAATATTTTTCCGGGAAAATTTTCCCGGGTTTCGAGAAATTACTTAGGTCCATCTAAAATTAATACAGTAAAATAACAATCGAATTAATTTCCTCTTCTTATTATTGATAACAAGAAGAGGAAACGAATTCGATTGTTGTAAAAAACGGTAAGCACGATTTTTATTGTTTTCAACAAATAAAATGAACGATGTAAGTAAGCGCGGAAGCTAATGTGATTTATAAACCAGCTTTAGTAAATAGCTATAGTAATAAAAACATTTATTTAAGCAAGGGAATAAAAAAGCCATTTTATAGTTTTTGTACCATTTATTCATTTTGTACAGATAATGGAACTCAAAATCAATAATTAAGAAAGTAACCAGTCCTACCTAAGATACACAGTCGGAACTCTAAACATTATTTCCATTGATGTTGAATTTGTCCCTTAATCTGAATCGCTAACGTTTTCATCATGGACGGAGTATAAAGAAATATCTTCGTCCGGAGAATTAAAGAAAATCATTAGGAGTTTTTCCATATTATCTATTTTCAAACGATTTCTTTTTGTACTTAAAATCCATTTATACGTAGAGAAGGACCTTTCAACATCAACTGAAGTTACAGGTACATATTTATAGAATGACAATAATTCATTTTCATTATCTAATCCTTTATCTATATTTTCACAAATGTCTCTTAATGCATCTAGATCGGGATTTCTGTCCATAACGTTTTCTAATTTTTGTTTTACTGGTTCAGAAGAACACCAGCTTAGAACAATTCTTGCTTCATCAAAAATATGGAAAGATTCCGTCAACAATAAGTTAGACTTTTGCAATTTTTTTAATGAAATTTGAATTATTTTAAAATATTCGTCAATGTAATCTAAATCAGTTTTTAAACTTTCTTTTCCTAGGACAGTTTTAGCATGCCTGATAGACAAAGAATCAGAACTTCTTAGAAGTCTTACAATAGTTTTTATTTCTTCGTAATATTCAGCATAATACGAAGCTGCTTCTAGCCATGTACCCCACCTTGTTATGACAGGTTCAGGTGGCAATGGCAGGCTCGGAAATTTTTCCCTTAACAATTTTACTCTATTAGGAGCCTTTAAAAATATTTTTTTTACATTTGAAATTAAAGTATCCACATCCGCATATTGTGTCCGTATTTTTTCTGCAACGCGGTTAAGAGCGTGTGCTAAACAGGTAACATGTATCATATTTGGCAAGGAGTTCTTTAACATTCTTCCTGCTTTTAACATATATGCTACGCTATCAGAACATAAAACTAAAACATCTCCTACTTTGTCTTCATACGAGTCTCCCCACATATTTTCTAGGCATCCAATCACAAAATGAGCTATTGTCTCTCCATTTACTTTTTCTAACATTTTGCAAGCTATTAAAAATGGTTTGTTTGTTGCGAGATTTAAAGGTTTTACAAGAAAATTTACAATATAACGACCTAAATAGTCGGTAGTTTCATCTAGAGATATCCAAAGTTTCTGATTAAGAACATGGTCATGGATTAATGCAATTTTTTTTTTAAAAACTACGTCTAAATAAACCTTTCTCAATAACGATTCATCGGGAATCCTTTTAACATTTGTACATTTACAACACATATATTTCATTAAAAAAGTTTTAAACTCTGGTCGATTTACTCGTGACCAGGGTATGTTACACAATATAAGAAATTGTATTAAATCTAAATAAAATTCTTCGTTCACTTGCCTAGCAGTACCTTGATGTTTTGGTCCGTCAATATGCCTCTGTATATTGCTTTTTTTGCATACAATAGAATTCTCACATTTAGAACAAAATATCGTGTTGCTAGCGGGGTCGTGGTACAATTCGGGGTGATCTCTAATCCACGACTGTACAATCCCGTCGGTAGGTTTGGTCGCCATTTATTTGCTAGTTGCGTTGAGGCAGAAAAATTACTGAAAACAATGAGACAAATATATAGTTTCTACACTTTTCCAGGGACGTCTTCGCGTAAAATATAGTTTGATGATAGAATTGCCAGTAGCTCCAACATTTGTGCACGAACTCAAATATAAAACACTGAATAAAATTCCATAAATAAATAGTTGCATAAAATTGTTTGAATTTGGTAAATTTATCAAAAGCAGTCTAATATTTAGAATGTTTTAAAAGTGTAGTACAAATCAAAGACTTACCAAGTAATTTGATTGCCGTAAAGCGCAGTAAATTTCTGGTTGCAGTAAATCGTAGTCCGTAAATTCAAGCCAAGGTAGATAGGTACAAGTAGTGATATGGTTGCAATAAATCGCAGTCCGTAAATTCAAGCCAAGGTAGTTATGTGAAGCAGATCCAATAATCGATACGAAAACAGGTTAATAAAATATTCACGAGTCTAAGATACACACGCTGCCGAGGTAACTACAGAAGTGATGCACGCACGCATACAAGTTATGACGCCGTTTGGATGCAAAACACCCTCACCCTTCAACCCTTTTGTCATTGTTTACTTAAACAATGATTCGTTTCCCAGAATAGCCAAAGCATGCTGTCCCTTTCTTAGCGTTTGTTGTTGTTGTTTATCACTGGTTTGCTGTGTATTGCTACAAACACTTAAAGGGACAGCATGATTTGGCTATTCTGGGAAACGAAAACATAGGCGAATCCAGTTTTTTACCTGAGTTAATAACAAAATAAATCTTATTGAAGTTTGTTAAAAAGGAAAATTAATTCAGTTAGTTTTCTGTATGAATAACATTAATATTAAATGTACTTAACTGATATCCTAAAACTTGGAACAAATTCCCAATTTCCGGGAAAGATTTCCCGGAAAAAAATGTTAATGGTAAGGAAGTCTCCATTTTTTTTGACTCTATTCTTTGAACTTTAGGTAAATTAGCTCACCTAATTCCGATCACTGGTGATTATAAATCCGTGACAGATGTCCGCGGATGTCATCATTAAGGGCGGGCACTCGATCAAGCCTTAATCCGGACTTGACCGACAACTTTGTAAATTAAATTGCCAGTGATAGGGCTTTGCCTGCAGAATTGCACCTCTTATGGCACGATGTTATGGCCCAAGTAATCACTGGTTCTGTGTAAAAGCCCTATTAAAACTCACGTCAATTACATTTATTCCGTATATGTCTCAAGTCAATGTAACGGACAAGTCCTCTAATTAAACCTTATGCACGAACCAAAGTACCTACTTATTAACTTAACACTTCGGTCCCAGCTTCGACCTAGTTGTTTAGTTTTTTGCCACGGGAAGGTTAGTTAAATAAAATACGAAAGCACCTTAGCGTCCCTTACGATAACATCATTGACGATTGTTTTTGAGTAAGACTTAGACCGCGACCGCGGCTCGGCAAACGTAGTGTAGGACGCCCTCCGGCCAGGTGGGGTGACGATCTGCGGAAGGCTGCTGGTTGAAGCTGGATGCGTCGAGCTCAGGACAGGGCGCAATGGCGCTCATTAGGGGAGGCCTATGTCCAGCAGTGGACTGCTATAGGCTGATGATGATGATGATGAAGACTTAGAGATTAAAGGGTCAGATACAGAAGACGGTCTCCTGGGCTCTACACGCATTGTGATGAGGTACCTCTCTCTGCAGCACTAGCCAACGGCTGTTGCCTGTTTGGGCCGTGCCCCGCGGTCGGTGTTCTACCGTTTTTGAAAAAGTTTTGGTATGTTTTTGATATTACTTAAGTACCTACGATTTTTTAACGAGCTTTAGTTTAATAAAGTGGAATATCATATGAACATCAATAATAATAACGTTTATTAATCGGAATAAGCGAATACCAAATTCTTAAAGTTTGGAGCCTAGGGAAATAATTAATGAGCCAATGTTCGTACTATTACAAAGCGGAAATAATTATAAAGGGTTCAAGTGAGTTGGTATGGGAACATGCACCTTTGTCCGCGGTATAACCTCATTTGGCCGTTTCTGCAATTACCGCGTAATTATGCAGTGTTAACAACAACTGCATAATGGTGGCCGCGAGCGATAAACTTTTCGAAAAAGCATTTCTACAACCAAAACTTCATTAAGTAAAACATGAATCTTGATGGAAATTACTTAATGGTAAGTTGTAAGATTGGCGCCGGGGGCGGAGGTTCCCTTGCTTGCAAGTTTTCAAGCCCTTCCAGGACTGGGGTAAGCAGCTAGTTTTCTTGTAAACAAGCGTGTTCAGTCAAGGTTCAAAGTAAATGCGATTGGCTTAGTTAGCTTAGCTCCTCATTCATTGTTATACGCTTAGTTTTCCCTTGAAAAACTGCATAGCTACAAAACAAACTGTTTTTCAAGAAAAAATACTATATAGGAATGCATCATTAGGTTTTTTTATAGTACTTGAAGATGGAACAAGCACATGGCCCACCTGATGTTAAGTGGTAACCATTACCTATCACAAAGCATTGCACCGTAGATCACGTTTTTCCGGAACGTGCTCTACGATGCAACACCCTACGTTCAATCATTCATCAACTTGAGGCATGAAGATGATAAGCCTCTTGTGCCTGTAATTAGGTACTAAAAATTGAGCAGAGTACTTAAATAGGAGTTGATAATTCAGCTACGTGTACCACGTGGACATGTAAAGCACTTTACCTTCTGAGATTCACTTACTGTGGATTACAAATTACAACCTCAGCCTGAGATCACAGCTTGCAGTGCACTGGCTGTTTCTCTCGAACTGGTACCCTCTCCTGCAGTGGTCGAGTGGTAAAACGTGCCCAGTAATAAGGTGCACGCTATTCATTAGTGTTTTGAGAAAAGTTATTAGTGCCGGCGACTCATGCGAGGTGGCGGCATGCGTCTGCATTTCAGCGCGCCATTACTGGGTCAAAGAGAGCATCGTTATCCAGCTGTAATTAAAAACATAAAGGAGCCGTAATTATAAGTACTATTCGGCTAGACGTCGCTTAATGAACGTGGATTAATGATATGCAAATAATAAAGAAATGTTTAAACAGTTGTATTTTTTATTTATACTTTAACCCGGAAGTCAAATAACAAGTAGGTAGGTACCTATTGTATTTTGAATAACTACCTACATGCAGTAAAATTAAAACTAGATACAGATACATTCTAACCTAGTTACTTAGATTCGATAGGTAATAAAAGTAGGACATTTTGTCTGTAGAAGAGTTATGTACCGTTCTTTTGCCATTTTAATTTTCCTCTACCTATTCGAAATTTCTTGAAAGTAAATACCTGAAGGTATAAAATAATTTAATAATGTATAGATTTTACCTCAACAGACAAGAGATTTGCCTGAGTCGGTCCACATAATGCGTTGCGTTGCGGGGCGGCCTATCGGATATGCAACTACCGAAACGAGGCTTTGAGGAATGGCACCGCTACCTATGTTTTGGAGCTTCCAACACTTTCTGTTAACTCGCTGCGCGACATCTTTGCAGCGCAGCCGTCGCGCTGCCCGTGTTGCAGCTAATGTGGCCAAATCTTCGCCCTTCAGTGGTGGAGAGCTGTAAAGCATCGTGTGGACCGGTTCTAAGAGTTTCTAGGCATGTGATTCGTCAACCTGTTTGAATATACTTATAAGGTACAAGCACGACAAATTACTTTGGTTGAAACATCCGTTAATCGCTAGCGTGAGAACTACTAAAAGAAAATAACTTGTAATTAAAAAACATGGTTTTATTTAAGATGTTGGTGAAATTTTTAGATACAGCTCCAACTTAAAGTTTGATCAATGCATGAGTGAAATCTAGGGTAGAGTTTTCAAGTAGCAACTATTACATTGGTTTGTGTAAAAATGATTATTGTTCCTCGTATAAAAAGCGTGTCTATTAACCTTTATAACTATAGCTTCCCGAGCTACACTAAACTAGTTAATTGACAACACGGTTGTACGACGTTAATAAGCGGGAGAAATTGCTGTTCCTGTAATGAGAGTTTTATGGCCAGTTACGTAGTAACTATTTATTAGACTATGCCATAGCGCAGGATACTACGCAGTCTAGGGTTGGTAAACGACCTCTGTCCGGTCTATGTCCAGTAAACCTTCCCATTTTCCGTCTTTTGAAATCCATATTTTAGATTATCCTTCTAAATATTTGCCTACGTACAGACTTGTCAAATAAAAATAAATGCCTGAATTACAAGTAAGACTTAAAAAAAAAACGGACTTCAAACAAATCACTTCTTACTTCTTGCGTAAAAAAATTTTGAAAATCGGTTCACAATTGACGGAGATATTGGTGATCATAGGGCGAAAATTACAAGTGAGGATGAGGTTTTTTGAGTTTTCCGGGAAAAGTACCAATTCCTCAGGAATAAAATTTATATGGCTAATTTGACCACCTGTGAAGTATACTCTTTTAAACAAAAAAAGAATTTTGAAAATCGGTCCACAATTGACGGAGTTATCAGTGAACATACATAAAAAAAAAGGTTCCGACGAATTGAGAACCTCCTCCTTTTTGAAGTCGGTTAAAAATATTGAAATTTAGATTTAGTCATAATACTTCAACTTTATTGATTTTTAATCATACTTACAATGAACGAACTTCAGAATGAAATCTTAAGTAACATGTGCTTAACTGTTAATGAACAGCTTACGGATTTCTACTTAGGTACCTACGAGTAGCGGCACAAAACTCTAGCGCTGACCGTTATTACGCAGAAGTCAAAAGTAAGGTATCATAAGGGAGCTAGAGGTGATAGAGAGCGAGAGACCCATGCGCAGAAGTTTCGTTCATCACTAGACTTTCGTGCCTAGCGGCAAAGATACTTTTTATATTCAGAAACCTAAGCTAATCCCTGTTTAAGTTAACAACTTAACAACGTAAAAAAGCTAACATATTTATTGAAAATATTTTGTTTTTATATTTTCCGACTTTTAGGTTACACAACAAGTTTCCAAGTACAACTCTTTCCCGGTTTTAGAGCAAGAGTCATAGCGCAATTTGCTCTACGTACTGAGATTGCTAATTAATTAATATCCCTATACTAACCAACTGTATACATTAATTGCCACTATTTTCTTTTCTACAAAGTAATTGAAATAAACTTTTGTGCTGCTAAATAGATTAAATAGACACTTTGAGGCCTTTAAATAAACAGTTTTGAGCAAACAATTAATCAAAATGTCATGTGACGCTAATGAAGGTACTCACAAAGCTTTTAATTAGCGAGCTAACAATATAGCCGCACCTGTAGCTCACGACACAGCTTCGCGTCATCGGTGTTACCGCGTAAATTTCAATAAATTTGGATTATTTGGTGGTAAAAACATATTTTTTGGACAAGAATATAGTCGCGTGGCACCTGCGACGAAGTCTCGCTGGCCCCGAGAATAGGAATTTTAGAAAATACTTTTTTCTACACCTCTACACTATGCAAAGAACGTATTTTGGCCTTACCGGATAGCCAGTCCATCAGTCACGTTTAATAAACAAGTTAAAGTTTTATAAACAAGTAAGATAAATACGGTTGTGCAATTTTTATTGAATGTCACGACGAAATATTTAAGCTTTCCCTTTCAACATAGTCGTGTTGTTAATAAAGTTTAGGAGATTGTCAATAATTTAATTTAAAAAATAGTGTAAAAATGATTATTATATAGGTAACTATAACAATTTAAAAAAAAAAAACTAAACAACACGTGCGAAGAAGCAAGTCTAGAATGAAAACAAGCTTGGTGAAGACAATCGAATCACAATCTGGTCTTCGAATTCGAGCAGACCTTTGCCTACTTGCTTTGCTTTTGGTCGACATAATTGCCGTCACCGGATCCTATTATTCGGCTAACGAAGTCGAGGGCATCCGTTGATTATTAAAACGGCACCACCCACGGCGCCGGGTGTTAATTGGGCCCCCGTAGACAATACTAATAAGGCCCGTCCGCGCCTCTATCTGTCTAATTAAACGCGAAACTTGAGAGTAGCACCCTCGACGCGAGGGCCTGTTTACTGAGCCTCCTGAATACACTGAAGTGAGGGTAGGAGTAGGGCTGCGCGAGGTCACTGCGAATTTGCATCATACTCCTTTTGAACCACCAAGTGTAAAAAAATCTGGACGTGACTTTTAGCCAAAGAAGAAAAGCAATCTGTGCTTTATACTGGCTCCACTTACACTAACATGAAGTGGATTACATAGACTTATGTCAAATCCTATCTTCCTAATGGTTTCTTTGCAAATTTATAAAAAAAACAGTAGATGTGAATGTGTCAATCTCAGGTACTGTGAGTTGAGGTCATCACCTAGCATTTTGTAATTTCAGAGAAAGCTAGAACATTTTTAATGAAGAGTTCAGGTCAGCCCTGCCGATCCTGAATACACTGTAATAATACCGGCTAAGCGTGTTTGAGTGGCTCTTTTTCGGATCTCTGTAAACCCACGTATAATTAGCAGTATTATTATGCGTCTGAGTGTCGACTCTCGGCTTGTTTAATTAAGCCAAGTCAGTACAGCTAGTCGTTAGAAGGCATTGTTTACTATGATTGTGAATGGTTTACTGAGTTCAGTCGGTATACATTTCAGATTTGTTCATTGTAAAGGGTTCTATGGATACTAATTCATAGAAGCCCTAGAACAAATCTAAAACATTTTAATAAATTACTATAAAAAGGTTTTATAAACATTTGTCTCTTTAGGAAGATATTATGACACAATAATTTTGAAATAATCGAAATAAAATGCCCAAACTTCACACTAAGAAATATTTACCCTTGAGGAAGTTTTATAACCCAATGATCAAAAATAGAAAAAAAAATCACAGCAAAATCACAGCAAAACAAACCTCACGGAAACGAGTTAGCTATTCAGTTAGCCTATGTAGGTACTGCAAGACTTTTAGAATTAGTAATTTCATTGTAACTGTATCTTTAATCTGATTTGATACTTAATATTATGCTAAGAATGCCCTTTGTTAAACACAAATTATTGTATTGTCTTTAACAAAATAACAAATTATCTGAGGAACTGTTTAACTGAAAGGACAATGCCGTCTGATGTATGGCGCTCGGTACCAATGCTAAAATGATTGCGTCAAAATAAAACCTAATTTTTTCGAAAGATATAAAACTGTTATTCATGGAATACTCAGTCTTTTTTAAGATAAACGTCAACAAATTGTTTTTATTTATTATTAGTTTTAGAGTTTGTTTTAAAAAAAAATATTTCCCCGGGGCCTTACGTGTTCAGTTTTGACTACATAATTCTAAGTATTACACTATAACTATGGTACTATAACTATAAGAAAAGGTTTATATACCTCACACAGATAGGTAAAAGGGTGTTTTAAATTCTACTTCGTAGGTAGGACATTAAATACATTACTACTGTGTTGTACTTTATATTATTTTCAAATAATAATAGTGACGAGACAGTAGATATGCATTTACATCATTTATGGTTATAATAGGTATTAAAGGTATTAATTACTGGTGAAGGTGAAATCCAAGCAAAGATCCAAGATCTTAACACATTCATCACAACCACGAAAAGGCCACGGATGCCTCTTCCAAACCATGCTGGTTTCGTGTAACCGATTATTGCAAACAGTTGATGCAACGATTGTTTATCGTACATTATTCTAATGATATATAATAAAATATCTATTTACAGAATAAACACTGCTACACAATGCCACACTCTAGAGAGAGCATATTATATACATAAAGATAGGAGATAGTTTAGTAGTACCACAAAAAAGTTTGATTATACAAAGTGAAAAAGCCTCCAATAAGTTTTCAGTCGATTCTACCGTCAAAATAATTTAAAGTGAGGGTTGTTGCAGTATCATAGCGCCGTGCGCCGGAAACCAAATCAACGAAATATTTTTTTACGTTATTATTAATAGACTCGGTGTGTAAAACTAAAGAAAATGTTAATGTTAATTATAAAATAAAGGTAATTTTATGGGATACGTTTGATTTTGACGCAATTGGTACGGGCTCTCGGCATTCTCCTTTGGTTTAAAAATGCAAAATCAACCTGGTCAATAAAAGTGAAAACTCAAAAATATTTAGTTTTAGCGTTCGATCGTTAAAAATCTTTGATATTTGGTCGTTGAGTGGGATGTATTTATTCAGCGAGGGTGATGAAGCACTCACGGCTCACGGTACTGACATATTCGATAATGCTCTTTCCATTTTTCGCCACTTGACATCGCCTTTCAACCTACTACTACTAAGCGTACTACTCTCTCGTCCGAATAAAAATCTGGGTAGGTACTTAATTTTTTGACTTGCTTGCTACAAAAACCAATTACATTAGAAAATAACATTTGAATACTTACAACCAAATTATAGTATTAAAGTATATCCAGTCCAGTAAATAAGAAATTAATCCGTTGAATAAATGAGTATTTGAACATGTATGAAAACAGCTAGTGGTATCAGCATCATCAACAACCTATAGAAGTCCACTGATGAACGTAGGTCCCAAGGAATTCCACGATGAACGGACTTGTGCCCTCTCCATCCACCGATAACCTGCAATCTTGACGATGTCGTCGGTCCATCTGGTGGGGGTCTCTCTATACTTCGTCTTCCGGATCGCGATCGCCATTCGAGAACCTATGTCTGAGATAGTGGTATCTCTCTAAAATTGGGCCTGAACAATTCATTGTGGTAACCAAAATAAGCAGAGCTTGTATAATGGAAACCACGTTACGACCTTATCAACCTTATCCGTTATCTTATATCTTAGCATTATCTAGCCCACAAAGTATGCAAACTATTCAAAATATATTTTTCCTCTGAAAGTAGCAACGTAGTTTCCGTAGTTTGTCCATCATACATAAAACCATTTTTGTCTCGCAACGTGCATCGAACCCACAACCTTCTGCGACTCAGGCGGGATTTTACCCACTGCGCCATGTATTTATCTAACCATATCTTTCAGCTAAAGTAGGACCTAACCCTTTCCAAGCTACACATCTATTAAAATGAATTAGTTGTTTTGAAGCGATGCAATCATAACTGTAATTTGCATTAAACCAACCGCAAACTGAGGGGTGCCCTGTCATAAGCGTGCTCTTAAACTTGAGGGTTGGGATTTTTTATTAATTTAATTATGGCGGCAGTAGGTTTGTCCATTTTATTCTATTAGGAATAGGTACCAAATTGCTTATTATCATTGAGATAGTAGTTTTCTCGTCACCCATACCACAATGTTTGAAGACGAAAGTTTTCAATCAGTGCGTCCTACCCGTCATGACATACGTAGCCGAAACGTGGACACTCACAGTACGGCTAGTTCACCAGTTTAAAGTCGCTCAGCGAGCTATGGAACGAGCTATGCTCGGAGTTTCTCTGAAGGATAAAATCCGTAACGAGTATATTCCACATAGAACTAAAGTTGTCGACATAGCTCAGAGAATCAGCAAGCTGAAGTGGCAATGGGCTGGCCATATCTGCCGAAGAACCGATAACCGTTGGGGTAAACGAGTTCTTGAGTGGAGACCGCGGCTCGGCAAACGTAGTGTAGGACGCCCTCCGGCCAGGTGGAGTGACGATCTGCGAAAGGCTGCTGGTAGAAGCTGGATGAATCGAGCTCAGGGTAGGGCGCAATGGCGCTCATTAGGGGAGGCCTATGTCCAGCAGTGGACTGCTATAGGCTGATGATGATGATGATGATGATGATGATTGAGATAGTATAGGTAGAGTCACAGTCTCCAAGCGAAAACTGCCCAAAATCGTCCGATCTTCTTTGACATACATAAATATAAGAATGCCACACGCACTAATTTGGACGTTTTGTCACGCGATTGTCTAGAACGATCTATCTCGATACTTAATATGCTAGTTATTTTATAGCTATGCAATCAAAACTGTAATTTGCGAAACACTGCCGCAAAGGGTTTCTCCCTATTGCAGGCCACCCTCCCTGCCCTTTTGATTGCGCATTATTCGAGTGTTTATACAGTTAGATCGCTTTCTAGATTGTTGCTATTGTGATACCATTTTTTGTTGGCACGATTCAAAGGGGCTTTAATTAAAAATGCTTGTTTATAATGGTTCCTTTCCTTTGTCCGTCCACCATAACAATGCTACAGAGCACTAGATATGTGGGTAGGTATTGGAATGTCAGATCTAAGTAAATGGTATGTGGTTAAATTCACTTTCCAGTGTTTTGAAAGCATTGATAGATAGGTATTACGTTTTAATTATAAGCGTGAAAAAGGAAGACCAAGCTTAAGTTACTTGAGTCAGATAAAAGAGAAGGTCGTGCTCATGTTGTATAAGGAAGTGAAAGAGACCACAATGGAAAGAGCGAAATGAAGATAAATGCATTACTACGCCGACAAGAGCTAGGCTCTTAAATTATAATAGGTTCGTAAATTGAAAAACTTATCGTTGAGTGTACAATTTTAAAAGTTCCTAAATTGTAATGTCCTGTTCAGAATTATTGTATCAAAGTTGCCTAATCTAAAAATTGAGAAGGCCCGCCTATCTCGTCCGGCCACCCACGGTGTCGTCCATTCATCTCCCCAGCGCATTTATACATTACTCACGGCTCAAGTATCCGATTATATAACACGCAAAATTTCAATTACAACTTGTAATTAGTTTTTCGAGAGTTTTTCTTTCAGGAAGGGGGAGTGTGGAGGCTAGTGAGAGAAGAAACATATTTCCGTCTCTCTCTGTCTCATTGCCCCAGTGCAACCGCTTTGAGTAATGTCTGTGCTGTGTATTTGATTATTTTTTATGCAATCTGCACGGGGAAATGTCGTTTTTTTGCAATTTGTCCGTTGTTAATTAATTTTAACGAAGTCTGAAATATTTTACTCTTCTGGTAGTTATTTGTAAACATAGATGTACTAGGGGCCTACTTGATTAAAGATAATTGAAAATTTTAAATAAATCGAATGTGTTACATTATTCTTAACCTTTAAACACTACACAAAATAATGATAATGTAAAAATGTAGGTTTCAATAGGTTGGAGTTTGACTTAAGTAAGCATTTATGTGTTCAGCATTATTTATTAATATTTATGTGATAACTAAAATAATTAATAACCTCAGAATTCCAATAACCTACCAAAATATTAAATATATATTTTTTAAATTTAGTATGGGCCAGCTCTTGACCTCGAAGCTTGCGTGGGCAAGGATGAGGTAGACGATGGGACGAGCTTTCCCAAAACTCTCTTTTTGAAGCCGATCTCAATTGGCAGGCATTTGATTTTTTTTAATTGAATAAGTAAGGCTTATGGCTTGCATTTGACCAGTTAGTCTTAACTTAGTAAATCAGATAAAATAAACCCTCAAACATTCATTTACTTACAAGAAAAAAAAATTACACTTTATACAAATTCTACTCACAGTACAAATTATGGTCCATAGTAATAGAGGAATATCCTTCTTAAAATGTCGGCTATGATATCACATGCTTCCAGTAAGTGCCAGTATTGTGTTGAGCTCGGATTGGCAGCCCCGTCGCTGCCCGCTAATGCACGGAAGCGGGGCCACGCGAATTAATGGCAAGAATAATGGCTATCCCATTATGGATTGCCGCCAACATACTTTAGCCATGAAAAGAACCGAAAGTTACATTTGCGATACTCTGAATACTGAACGCTCTTGGACGTCTCCCCGCGTCTCCCCCGAGATGAAACAGGGAAATGTGTGGAGTTATGTTAATTTTAAGTGGATTCCCAAATGTAATCAAAGTAACAGCCAAAAGCCTGATTGCCACGCATTACCTATGCTAAACGCTTAGATCTTTACAATCTATAATTGTAACTCTTTATTTCTTGCAATAATAATTGTAATATACCTATACTAGTGGTTCTCCCGAATCTGCCCGAACTGAGATCTCATGAGGTACCTACTAAAAAAAAAACCGTTTTAGAATTTATATGTTGCAGCCAACTAGTTAAAATAGCCGTTCTATCAATATCGGGCGTCTAGCCCTTTCCTTAAACAACGCCATTCAACCAAACGGCTGTCTAATTGAATGGCTATTCCAACCTGTTGGATGCGACATAAACATCAAGCTCTTTCATTTATGACACTCGACTTAATATATTTGCATCACTTTTTTGTGTAGTTCTAGCAGGTTGGAATGTTTTTTATTCAAAAACAGTCAGGTAATTGATGAAAAAATTACCTTTTTCGCTAGTTCGAGCTCCATAAAATTTATGCCGTCCACAGATCTTAATGTAAGAGTTAACCAGAGACAAGTCTATTCCGTTCTACCTTTTACGTTATTTTATAACTTATATTGCACAAAAATAGTTTACATTAGTTTCAACTAGAGGCTCCATTCTTTTTATATTCCTTTGTCACCGTCTTTCATGTGAAAGTTTTAGAACGGAAAAGTCTTTTAAAACTGCTTTCAAGAAAATTAAGGCATTAATGGTTGCAGTGCTTAAAAGCAATCTTAGTCCAGTAACGTTGTTGCGTGTTGTCATGATGGCGACAGACAGACTAGAAGATCTATAAAGGAATTCTCAGGTCTTGGTAGTATGGCGCCATACTTATATGAAAGGATTTTCAGCTCATGTCTGTTAGTGTATTAGGCTGGGAGCCGCATCATTATTTATTCTGAAGGACGTGTGGGTTACATTGAACCAAGCAACGGCTGCATTTTCAGTAATCATTATAGTGATGTAAACCAGTTAGTTAGGTATAATGATCGCTTTTTTTAATTATACTTGGAGATTGGGTTCTGTATATTTGATATATGTATGTTATTTTTTCTGTTGGCAATGCAAGTTTATTCGTTTAATTTAGTAAATTTAACTATATATTTTCATAAGTAATCTACCTATTTAAATTTTGTAGAAAGATAATAGTAGGTTGTCTTTTTTTTTGAAAATAGAACCGTCTTGGTGATGTTTTATGAAGGTTGATTAATTTTTAATAAAATTTCTGAAAATTGTCTTTTCACTTCGATTTTGAAAAAAAAAAAAAAAAAAACAATTCAAAATTAGACAATTTTCAGAAATTTTATTAAAAATTAATCAACCTTCATAAAACATCACCAAGACGGTACTATTTTCAAAAAAAAAAAAGATTGACGGTGCACCAAGAAGTCGAGTTTTTATGTAAGAGAACGAATGCTTTGTACGGGATGATGATTTTAGACAAAAATTAAAAAGAAAAAATACTTTTTAGCCCGAGGTATTAAACTTTTTGAGCAAGAGAAGTGAAAATGTAATTTTATTTTTAATTTTAATCATTACCTATAATGAAGTTCTGTATCATAGGTAACGCATGTTAGTAACAATGCGCCCGTCAATTAGAAGCAAGAGCCTTCAAACCGAAACAGTAATACTGCTTCACGCAGCAAAAATGGCCTTAGTGGTAGTACCAACATTCCCAGATGAGCTATTCACAAAAAAGCGTACCTAGGTAAACCTAGAACATTAGTTAAGTACCCAGTAATCAAAAACTAAAACTAGCACTAACATATACTATGTAAACTAACTTCTAGATTTATCAGAAAGATTTTGATCCTCATCCTCTTTGATCTAAATAGAAGCATCATTGGATAATTAGGCAGATGACATACTTACTCCAATCAGCATCGCCAATTTGCTTTGAATCCATTACCTACCTATATGAAGTATCTCTGTTCTTTTTTGTCGCTTTGAAATCATCATTGCGTTGAAGCAAGACAGTGCCGTGTTTGGCAATTTATTCGATCCATCCAACAGCATAATTCGACATTGTATAAATGATGCTGGATTTATTTTTTTGCCACACAGCATCTTGCAGCCCGAAACTAAGTAGGGCTTAATATTATGGGAACCACATGACAGTTTTCGTAAATTTATTCTTTTATTGTCTAAATAAAATCCTTTGTCCTGAATGACTCACTGATCTAAACCGCTGATCGTAGAGCCCTGAAACTTGATGGGTATCTGGCCTTGTATGACGAAGGCATCCGTTTAACATTTTACATGAAAAAAGCGTTTAATATATACATAGTATTCATATAAAGCACCCAGACCCTGAGTCAAGCTTAGACCAATATTTACTGAACATTCAAACATTTGAACAGAGCCAGCAAGGTGGTAATAGAAAAGCAGTTAATAAAAATCATTTTTGTTATTATATGTAGGCGAGAATTCATTATTTCATTATAATATTTTTTTTTATTTCTTTAATTTTAATGGCCATTATTGTACTTAGTGAAGATAATTCACTTGCATATCTAAGTAGGTACTTATTAAGTCCAAAATGTAGAACGATTGTAAACCGTTTTTCGTGAAAAGCTATGAAGTTTTTCTAAATTTAGCCGTGAACACAAACTGCTGCTGGAATCATGTACATCAATAAAAATAAGTGCTATCGTTTGATTACCAATAAAACAATTTTGGTTTACGAAAATCAGATAATACGATAAGTAACCAGTCAGTACAAAACTCTTACTGGTGGTAAAGTAGCTCAGAGGCAACCCCGCTAATGTGTTTGATCGAAACGAAGTGAAGGCAGAAGTCTTTGTTTGCGTTTAATTAACGAAAACGCTTCGCAGACGGTCATTAAGCCAGCCAATGGATTATTCTAAAGTTCATTTGAGCTTTCGTTGCGGGCCGAGCTTGATTTTGTACCTACAGGAGGTAATGCATGTTTGTAGTATTAGATAACCACTACATGTATTTAGATGGGATTTTTTCCCACTTTAGATTTAGCTATTTAATTGCGTTGTAACTCCTAAGTAACAGTAAAAACAAGGAACAACAGGGAAGTAAGTAACAGTAAGGATGACTCTACCTTCTGTTAAGTAGTCAATAAACAAATAAATAATTAATGTCTGATATTATCACGCCCTCAATATCACACAGATATTCAGCAGTGCCATTAGCATGAAGTTCGGCGTCGGCTATTCATTCCATGCTGGACATCAGCCGCCCCTATACGAAGGGGTATATGCCCATAATCCCCACGCTGGGCAAGCGGCTATGCAGCAATCAGCCGGCTGCCAGAGCCCCATTTGTAAGTTAGCAGAGTGCACCACGTGCAGGTGAGGTTGGGTTATCCGTGAGGATTTCCCCATGTAACAGAATAAATAAAATTTAATAAAATCATAATTAATTTTAATAATATTATTATAATTTTATATAAATTATTATTATTGTTTTGTATCACGTTGGATCTCGGTTTAACGCTTTGAGTGCTGATTAACACAACTGCGATGCACTCAGTTGACCAGCTCCTTGGGCATGGCGCGTTCGCGCGTGTCCGTGTCACAGTCAATGTGTTTAGTGATTAAGACACTGTTTGTTTGTATAGTAAGCGTCAAAAGTTAAATGATGTTCTAAACCAATTTTCTTGATTAAATTACCTTGTTTTATGAGGTCAAACAAATTCATATCGCTAAGAAGTTTCGAGTTGACGGTGGTCGAATGCAGAACGCCGCGCCCCGTGAAAGTCGATTACGATGGTCATTAGTCTTCACTGAGAACTAATTAATACAACGTTTTGAATAAAGCCAAGTCTTCGTGGACGGAAAAATCCGAAATTTAATTAAAAAAGTTTAAGTGAGTTTTCACGGGTGAGCGTTCTTTGCGGTTTCTATCCAATAAGTCACCAAATTCTATCCGTTTTGGTTCTAATTTTACGGGGGCTCTTCTTCCTTCTTCGTATGAGCTAGATCTAGCTCTAGATCGATATCTAGCTTTAGACGCCCATAAGCTTCCGGGACCAACATCTTTTGGTAATTCAGGAACAACAAAGAACCTTCCGAAGTACGGAAGCGCTCAGATCTAAATACCACTGAACCGTTACCCAACCAAGTAGTTACCTGGCGGAAAGAACACTTATTATGTATTTCTAACCAACCCAGGTACAGAACTTACATTGTTGTCTTGTTGCTTATAATGCGCATGTTGTGATACCCTATAGCTACGGGTGCACTGAGACTTTTATCCTTTTGTGTGCGTGGTATTTACCTGTGTTGGGTGTCCTTATAAATCAAATAAAATAAACACTAAAGTAGAGGAGACGGGGTATCTGGCAAGCCACTTTTTCTCGCAAACTAATCAACCAAACACAATCGTTGTAACCTAGTAGCAAACACAAGCCAAACTTTTTATTTCTTTTTTTTGTTTATTATGGGCCACCTTTTCACCTCGAGGCTTGCATAGGCAAGGATGAGGTCGACGATGGGGCGAGCTTTCCCAGAAGATGCCTATTAACTCTCTTTTTGAAGCCGTTAGGGTCGTTATTCGATGGAAAAACAAACGCTGGCAGCTGATTCCATATTTTAGCAGTGCGCTTTGTAAATGATGGAAGCGCTTAGTTCTAGTTAATGGAATAACAACTTGATGCCTATTCCTATTTCCTAAAAAAAACTGTTTTTGCCGATTTGCTAAACAAATAAGTGTTTTGTATGTATCTGCGAAGTGAAACGTGAAGTAGTTATTCTGATTCGATTTTTAAAATTATTTTGGCATGAATGGGCAAGATGGAGTACCATATCGGGGTACCCCATCTTGCCTTCAGTAAACCAAGGCCATACCTATTACAATATTTTTTTACCATTCAATACAAGCAAATGTCACTGTGTAAAAATAATATGTTATTTTTACAAGACACTGAAATAAAATTAAATTTGTACAAGACAACTGGAGTATAGGACGAAAACGATGAAACTACTTTCATCTGCGAGTTTTGTCAGCAATTATCCATGGGTACCCCATCTTGCCACTCAGAGATACCCCATCTTACCCGACCCTGTGGGTAAGATGGGATATTTGACAACTTTTTGTTTTTGTTTTGTAGATGAGCAATTATTCCTTTTGAGTACTAAAAAAGTTATTCCATTTACCTAACTAAAAAGTACTATTAAACATTATAGAGAAACTATGTGAATTTTTATTTTAAAGTACTTCAAACCTCGTCTTGCCTGGCCCTCCCCTAGGCCATGCCACGCCAGCGTTTTCAGCAGTAAGCTAAATAAATAAAATATTATTTAGAATTGTATAAATAACTAAAAACGTCTACCGGTTCAGTTAGTTATCTACAGTATAATTTAAAACAATAATAATACCAATGCAGCAATCACTGGACCCGTGTCCCTCGTCGCAATACCACTTGGAAAGGCACACACATATTTGTGAGCTCATTAAAATAACATTACAACTCTTTATTTAAACAGAAAACGACTAAACGAAACTCGTTAATGCTTCTCGACAGTTCAGACTTAAACAAGTTGACAAAACAAAAATAGAAATGAGTGGTCTTTGAGTCTCCTTAATGACATCAACGCTCTGGCAAATCCATCCAACCTTTGAATGAGTGTTAAGTCTTGTATCTACAAAAAAATCTTGATCCTTTTGAATCTCCTGGCCCTGCCTGACATTGACATGTCTCATCATTAAATCAGTCTCTTTTTTAAATAATCAAATACTTTGTACTAGAAACTAACGCCGCCAGCATTAGAAATTCACACAGAGAACAAAATATAAGAACCTTATTAACAAATTAATTCTGAAAATATCAAGAAACCATTTTATAAACTACAACTGCGTCCTCTCAGTGAAGATTAGCGCTGTTTGAAAAAAAAAAAACGCACTATTAAGTTTTCACTTGACAGATAGTCAAATGCGAATTTTGGTAAGCCGAAAGACGCGGATGTAGATGGGGGGTTATCTTTGTCCTGATTGACTGATTAACAGTAACCACTGGTCGTAAAGACTTGCCGACCAATTCATAATCGTTTTATAAACCTCGCTGAGGGGTGTAAGGGGTTCCAACCCCCATGTCCGGAACCCAAGCCAACCTCACCTGCACGTGGTGCACCCTGCTAACTAACAAACGGGGCTCTGGCGGCCGGCTGATAGCGGCATAGCGCAGCCTAACACTGGCACAGCTAAGGTTCCTGGCCACCGACGGGCAGCAGCGTTGGCGGTGCGAGAGGCTGTGCCCTGCGATCCCCAACCCACATGCCCAGCGTGGGGATTATGGGCATATCCCCTTTTTTATAGGGGAGGCCTATGTCCAGCAGTGGACTGAATAGGCTGGTGTTGTTGTTATAAACCTCAGATAGCTAAAATGGCGTTCAAATATCATGTGGGTGACTTTTTATTTACATTTAAATAACAGAGGCAAGCTTACTTTATCAAGCGTTATAAAATGACATTTGATTATAAATAAGGGGGTTGAAAAATGGGGTGTGTGTATTCTTTTTAGTGCGTATAGGTTTCCTTATATAGGAATGTTCGAAATTGTACCCCTAAAGGGGTAATAAGAGCTGAAAACGTTTGTATGAAAAACCTTACATTGAAATCTGAACTCTTCAATGCAAATAATAAAATACTGGTATCTTCCTCAGAAATACATTATGTAAAGTACCTGTAATAGATCACTCGGTGAATTTTGTACCACCTAAAAGATTAAGGCACCTAAACGGTTTTCCCTATTTTTTTCTCAAACCTGAATTAAATAAGAAAAAAAAATGCAAACAAAGCAAAAAAACAATTAAAATCGGCCCAGCCACTTTCGACTTTTAAAAAAAATTATACTTGAAGATGGAACAAGCACATGGCCCAACTGATGTTGAGTGGTAACTATTAAGCTATCACAAAGCATTGCAACATAGATCACGTATTTTGGATAGTGCTCTACGATGCAACGCCCTGCGTCCATCAACTTGAAGAATGATGATGATAAGCCTCTTGTGCCTGTAATTTCACTGGCACCCACACCCTTCAAACCAAAACACAGCACAGCTGCTTCACGGCAGAAATAGGCATGGTGGCAGTACTTACCCGGACGAGCCCTCCACAAAGAACTCAACTACTACTAGTTAGTTAGTTTTTGCGAGACAATTAAATTTCAATTGACTGAGATACGCAGATTTATAAATAAAACTCCATTGAAGCTGACTTATTGACAATCAACGTACAACCTGAACTGCTAGTCCCATGGACATGAACTAGTGAAGGGTTTCACTAAGGAAGTATAATCCAGAATAGCAGCGACATATACAGGGTTCCATTTCCATCTTCAGAACAAAGCCAACCTTATCAACCCGTAGTGTACCTCACTACTAAATAACAAACAAAGCTCTGGCATCACAGCTAAATTTCCTGACTCTCACAGGTGGCAGCATCAGTAGTTCGAGAAGCTGTGCCCAGTGATCCCAATCTGCCCAGCGTGGGGATTATGGGTAAGTATATCCACTTCTGGGGAGCCTATGTCCAGCAGTGGTCTGATAAAGGCTGATGTTGTTGTTGAAGGGATGCAGCTGGAGAAAACTGCTATGCAAAATAAGGCGCGGGTGACCGCAAGATTTTGAATATTGATCTTGAGAATTCATTAACAGATGTATCAACAAATGTAAATCTAAAAAATGAATTTGCATTTTGCAGTAAGCCAAGCGAACAAGATAAGATCGCACTCCGGGTTGTGTTATGGGTGACAAAGAGCAAAGAGCCACCAATAAACATAATGAAAATGTGCCCGAGGTCTCGAATACGTGACCCTCCGACATTTATGGATATAGCCTTTTACTAATCTGATCTAATATTGCCTGAGTGCTTTTACATCTTGCCTTCTCATCCTACTTTTGGTCAATTCTAATTTATTGTCCGCCCACTCGACTACGGATTTTATTTCAATAGAGATAAAGTCACTCTCTTACTCTAGAACTCTTATGAAGTTGACAAAAAATATCAAGAATTTTCGGGTAGAGGATACGTATAGCTGAAATTTTATACTCTTCTTTCTCATGTTTTAAAAAGTCTCTCTTACTGATACGAAAACTCTGAAGTTAGCTTTTGGTCTACAATATCATCAATATTTTTCAGGTAGAGAAGAAAAGGTTTAGCATGAGAAACAAGTGGATAAGATTTCATCTTATCCTGTTATTCCTCACGTTTCACACTCAGTATCACGCGTAGTTAAACTCGGTAATGTCCTGTTATACCAGATTTGTATAAAAAGTGAGCGTATACCGGATTTAATGTTTGCACTTACCTGTAACTTCCTTACGTGGTAGGTATCTACTATAGATTTGAGAACTTAGTAACTAACTCTACAATGTATTGATATTTAAGCTGTTGGCGGCCTATTAAATAAATAAATAAACTATGAGGGGTACTTCCATTCCCCCATTCGTTACGATGTTTATTAATATAATAATGCGGGACACCATCACACAGCATCATATTGCCCTGTATGTATTTACAAAAAAAACGTAGTTTCATATTGACTGTGAAACTACGTTTTTTTGTAAATACATACATATTCTACATAAAAACACCCAGACCCGAGACAAATATTTACAGAATACAAACATTTGTCTCACGGCGGGAATGGGCCCCGCAACCTTTTGCTTCATAGGTGGACCTTCGCCCACTGCGCCACAGAGGTTATAGTTTGGTTTGCAAAAGTTTAGTTTATAAAATATTGGAACTTTATATTTCCCTGTTACCTTAAATACCTGTTCAGAACAAATCCTAAGATAACGCTCAAAAATTACTATTTTATTTAAGTATCTACTTAATATTCAAATATGGACATTACTAGACGCGTAGGATTTTAGAAACATACCAACAACAATATAGTAGGTTTTCGTTTTAAAATGAAACATTTATAATAATCATTAAATAAATATATTTATTTACACTATTAATCAACGTGTACAAATGAAAAGATATCTGTTTTTAAAGATAATGTCTGTTATCTGCATTTCAGAAGAATACATACATTTTTTCCCAATCTTTGTTTCAAATTTGTATTTTACATTAACAATTAATTTGAAAAAAATCAGCAATTACATAATTTTTTTTTTGCTTAATTTGCTTACAATTTCACAGAACTTTATATAATAGATAAAGATGAAACTCAATTAAAAGTTAACGTAAAGTTTAAGTGGATATTGCGATTACTAAATATAATAAATTTTTATGCGCCCAATATTCACTGAAGCTGTGTTAAAAAAATCAATTTAAGTATATTACATAATTTTTAGGACAGTGAAATATTATTTACAGAAGACTTAATTAACCATTGCACCACTTCAGAGTACCAAATATATCATTATAACTACATCTAACTTCACCTCAAATAAACAAAATTAACTGAAGCTTATCTTTGGTACGATAACATAACTGATCTTTATAAGAGTCATCTATAAATTACCTTGCTTTCCAAGAGTTACGACCACGAGGTGGCTATAACTGTTATTTAGTTCAGGCTTCCAAATTTAATAGACCCCTCTCCGCCCTCCCCATTTCATAAAAAAGTAGGTATTTATTGATGACCCCCAACTTTGTAAACCTAAATATTCCACAAAAAGACTTCATACCTTGTATGATAACAACATTTACGTTTGCTACTCGTAAATACGTACAATTCCATAACAATGAGATCGATTTTAACAATACATTTTTAATCAGAGCTTGAATCGTTGTATGACCAGAAAATACTGAAAAAAATGTCAAACTAAATAAGACGTGAATTTTATTTACAATATACGCTAAGTATTCAATAACATTATTTGCATAACATACAGAAAAATATTTAAAATGTCTTTACAGATCGATTTTGATTTCAATGTAGTTACAGTCGACAAGTATTATGTAGGTATGCTTATTGTCTATGTATGCAGTAATAGCGTGTAAAAATAGTTGAGTGTCCTTTAAATAAACCAATAATTATTTTTCAGCTTTCTGAACTTAATTTTAAGAAGATTTATAAAGCTTATTCTCGATTGAAAACTGATATTGTCAATTACGAGCTTCGACATATATTAAATAAGTAAAGCTGCTACGTGACAGCTGTAACAAAATTTTGTGAAATTAAAACATTAAAGACCGGTGTTTTTGAGCTTAACATGGCATAGATGAAATATTAGCTAATAGCCGCGGAAAGATAGCCCAAAAGCATAGTGCTAATTCTCTTTGTAGTAATACACGCTGTCTATATTCGCTGAATGCAAGTGGAGCAGATAGCCTACCCACGCGGTTCTATCTTACGTGTAAACAAGTGCTCAAATCGTATACATAATGGAAATACCGTGTTCTAACAACGTTATCGCGACTCATCCCGGACACTTTGTAAAGTGGTCGCATATCCGAGGCCCGCCTTCAGCCTAATGTGCCAGCCGCTTATAAATTCCCCCCGATGTAATTCAGCACTTATCCGGTTTGACTTCGAACACTACTTGCCACTTAGTGTTATTCTATTGCAGACCTTATCACTAAGGAAATAAAATTGAAGCTTTACAACGATGACGTAAAGCCGATGGGTTTCGATGGCATGGAGTGTAATATCATTGAAAGGTGTCGGATGTGAGGTGTTCGCCGATCGTCGCAGTTCCACGGCCTTAGCGCCTCGCCAACACTCAGTGAGGCTTTACCTGAAACAAATGAAACCAGTAAGAAAATAGTTTACCCTCTTACCTATAAACACTACTTAACTTTATCCATTGCATTGCCTTGTCACTGTTTGTCGACTAGATAAAAAAAGGGGTTAGCCGAAAAGATTACCCTTTCATTGTTCCCGCAAACTGGATTATCTATGAAGATTTCGAAGAGAGCTGTCAATAGAGAAATGACATACGGAGCCGAAATGTGGACACTCACAGTACGGCTAGTCCACCGTTTAACAGTTTAAAGTCGCTCAGCGAGCTATGGCACGAGCTATGCTCGGGGTTTCTCTGAAGGATAAAATCCGTAACGAGTTTATCCGACATAGAACTAAAGTTGTCGACATAGCTCAGATAATTAGCAAGCTGAAGTGGCAGTGGGCTGGCCATATCTGCCGAAGAACCGATAACCGTTGGGGTAAACGAGTTCTTGAGTGGAGACCGCGGCTCGGCAAACATAGTGTAGGACGCCCTCCGGCCAGGTGGGGTGACGATCTGCGAAAGGCTGCTGGTAGAAGCTGGATGCGTCGAGCTCAGGACAGGGCGCAATGGCGCTCATTAGGGGAGGCCTATGTCCAGCAGTGGACTGCTATAGGCTGATGATGATGATGATGATGATGTAATCACGCTTCATGTAGCCCCAAACTATGCAGAGCTTGTATTATGGGAACCACATGATTGATATACTACACATATAATTTTTTTTGTAAATACCTACATATCATACTTAGAAACACCCAGACCCGAGACAAATATCTACAGAACATGCAAACATTTGTCCCGCAGCGGGAATCGAACCCGCAACCTTCTGCGTCTCAGGCGGACCTTCGCCCACTGCGCCACAGAGGCCGTCATTTCTATTTTATATCGCACCTAGGTCTTTGCGAAAAGCTGCTGGTAATAGCTGGATGTGTCATGCTCATGACGGGGCGCAATGGCGCTCATTAGGGGAGGCATATGTCAAGCAGTGGACTGCTGTAGGCTGATGATGATGATAGAGAAATGTCTTTCCTTACCGAGGCGAGAAGTCGGCGAGGAGCTGTCGGTCATCGGCCAGCATCGCACACGTCCGGGTCTGGTGGGCTGCCGTAGCCACTCGACGCGTCATCGCCCCCTGCTCCTCCACCTTCCTTATCCACCAGCGCAGGACCTGGAGCACCCGGGCAGCCAACTCCAGCCGCATAGCCACCACCACTTGGAGACTGCGAGAAGATTGACATAATAAGTTACGCTGGTAAGTTATTGGATGGTGGGTATAGAACACACTTATTGTTCTACAAACTTTTATTGTTACTCAAAAAGGTAGGTAAGTATCGCTATTTCGAAATAACTTGTGAAGGACTGAAATAAATTATAAGAAACGATGTGAACAGTATAACCTTTCGAGCTTTTGAATTAGGCTTACTCGTATTTCGCCTTTTGAGATTAAACTAAGTCTAAAGTAAATCTACAACAAAGAAAGTAAACCAAGATTGTACTTTTCACATTACATTATCCGATTAACTTATAAATTCTCCTTTCGAATCTGTTGTAAAGCCAAGACCGTGAACGCAATCAAAAAGTCGATTAGAAATGTCGCGTGGCTGAATGGGTTCCCACTCGCGCGGCTCATAAAATGAAATAGATTCCCCCACATTCGCATTCCGACAAGCGTTCGTACGAGAAAGATTAATGATCACAAAAGAAACATAATAAAGTGGAGATAGAATCTCCCACTAACAGTGTCCTTGCGGGGTTATTTACTCCCGAGTCGAGTTTTTCACGTGCCCTTTATTTTGGACGGAGACGGTGGAAGATAGTATTATTTCAATGCTTTCCGACAATTTAGTTTGAAGAGATATAAAAGATTCGCTACTGATCAAATACCATGTGTATCGGTAAGTTTAGTTCCTACTAAACAACATGAATCTTCTACGTATTATTAACCCAGAAACGCAGGGTATTATTGTATTTTATGTATTTACCAATAGATATCCCTAAACCATTCAAATACAAAACGCAGATGGACCAACATTGGGCCACGTCAGCGAAACCCAGGAAGAAGATATTGACGTGGCTCTACACCAGCGCTACAATTGAAAATAATTGTGGGAACTTGCAAATGACACTGCATTACTAATGGGGCCTAGACTCCAATAGCTGCTTCGATTGACATGACACACTTATGGAAAATAGATTTTAATGGATTGCTGCTACCTTTTACTAGGAAGGTACCTAGAACATAGGTATCTACAATAGGGATCTAGTGTTTATTGGCTTAAAAAGAAAATGTTTTTGTATGTGTATGTAGATAAATGTAAAAGAGGTGTAAGGAGTTCCAAACCCTTCTCCGGAACCCAAACCAACCTCACCTGCACTTGGTGCACCTGCTCACTAACAAACTAGGCTCTGCTCAGCTGATTGCGGCATAGCCTAACACTGGCTGGAAAACAAAATCTTCTGGCCACCGATGGGCAGCAGAGTCGGTGGTGCGAGAAGCTGTGCCCTAAGATCCTCAAACAACAAATTATGGGCATATCCCCCTTCATAAAGGGGAGGCTTAATTCCAGCAGTAGACTAGGTAAATACTAGTAGACTAATAGGCTGGCTGTTTTTGTTTGTTGTATGTAGATAAATAGATACCATGAAAACATCGAGATATTTATACTCTAGAGTGGAAAACGTGAGTAAAAAAGTGTCTGCACCAAAACTCCGCACACGCTGTCAATTGCGTGGCCTTTGAACACTTATCAAGCGACATAAGGTCTAAATTAGTGCAAATTTGGCATTTTAAAGCTTATTTATGTCAAAAACGCTTGGAATTTTTTTGTTTAATTTCACTTGAAGACTGTCACTCTAGAGTGTTCTATATAATTATCTCGATACATGAAAAGAAATAAATTAAATAGATCATACATTTATTTATTTCTACCCTTTTAGGACACCTACATGCTATTACAGTAATCGTCAAAGCCAGCTGGTATGTAAAACAAGGCTAACAAACCTACCTACCTACATGCTACAGTAAACGTCAAAGCTAGCTAGTATCCAAAACAAGGCTAACGAATGTCTAGACATCCAAAATTATACCTAGTTCTAAATGTCTACTGAAGGCGAATCACAAATATTTAAAGCTTTTATATAATGTGTATAGTAAAATTTTGGCTTCATTTGTTTGCAATCGTCGTATTTTAGCATTTTAGTTATTGCTTTAAACTTGGCTGTATCCCGACGCGACATTATAGCCATTTCAATGAGCCATCCATTAAACTTCTTCAATTAAAATAAATATAAACCTACGGTGAGTTTTTGTATTCATATGTTATCCCGAAAAGAGGTTAAATTTACTCCCGAATCTTAACGACATTTGTTCAAATACTTTTCAATCTTTGTAGTTTTTTTTAAAGAACTGGCTTGTAATGTTACGCCATAATTTGACTCAAAACCTTGTGAAGCAGCACTGACGAAAGCAGCTAGCAGCTGATTTTGTTAAACTTTGTACATTACTTACATAATAATTATAGCTCTGCTCTAATTTTAGAGTTGCTAAATACAACTTTTGTATTTTTCACTGAGAGGTTATCACAACTTGTGGATAACTATGGTTAAAATCCCCCCCTTTTGGGATAACCTCGATCGAATTTGATGGCTCATTGCTCAAATTTGATGGATATTATTTTTGGCTTTTTAAATATTCGCTTTTTTGCGTTGAGGGTTTTTTAATTTTTTTATAAAGATAAATATTGCGGGACGTAATCACACAGCATCATGTAGCCCCAAACTTGTAGTATGGGAACCACATGATTGATATACTACACATATAATTAGAAATCGTAAACACCCAGACCCGAGATATCTACAGAACATGCAAAAAATTTGTCCCGCAGCGCGAATCGAACTCGCAACCTTCTGCGTTTCTATATAATATGTTTTTATAATTATTTAAACATATTTACTCAACCTGTAATCCGCTGACTTGTCTTCTGATGTGAGCCAGACCGCTCGGGTTGGCAGCCATACTTGCAAACACAAGCCTTTCTTCATAGTCGTACTCGCAGAGTATCTTATTATCGCAAAGATAGAATCTGTCACCGACGCAAAACCTGTAACAAGCGTTTTGTGTATAAAGTTGTGTTGTTATGTATAAACAAGATGCTAGAGGATTGATGACTTGCCTTACTTTCGACTGTTTTGGTCACAATAAAGAAAATATTAGGAACTTTTTTGCACTAGCTGACACGCCCGCAACTTCATTTACGTTATTTGATTGCACGGAACCCTAAATATTTTTAGAGTGAAAAGTACACACAGACTACGCTATCCATCATAACATAAAGCTTACATAGCTATCCGAGTCATGACGGATTATTCTGTTCATTTTCTTGATTCTACAATGAAGTATTCAAACGTGTACTAAGCACTTGCAAAAAATCTGCTCTTACCTATGGTTGCATTGTTGACAAGCGAAGCACTCTAAATGGTAAACGAAGCTCTTCGCTCGCATAACCATTTCAAAGGCGGGAATGACTTTGTTGCACGCCACGCAGTTGCCTGTGGCACCGAATAACCTGTTAAAATAAGCACCATAAATTTTAAATACTTAAGATTAATAAATATCGCAACCACTTAAGACGCACGCTATAGCTTTACGAATTAAATTGGGCATAAAACGTTGTTTTAAAGCTTCGTGTTTATGCGCTGTGCCGTGAAAACGTGGCATTTGAGTAACATTTAAGCTGGAATGGGAGTTGACCCTACTAATGATTCAAAGACCGTGGGTAAGATTCGTATCTAGCTTAGCCTACCTACTAAAGTGACACGAAGGTTTTATATTTGGTACTTATAAATATTGTGTAGCACTTTTTCTTATAAAATGGCATAACAAATAAATAATAATGGACTCTAACTTTAAAAAAAAATCCTGTTTACACACTCACCTAAGATAATCTCTCTTGCAAAGCATGAGATCTGCTTTGTAATATAACTTAGAGCCGACCTCGCCGAGACGACAGTCACAGCAGCCACACTTCAAACAGTCCTCATGCCAGAACCTTTCCATGGCTTTGAGGAGGAACCGCTCCGTGATCACCTTCCCGCACTGCGCGCATAGTCGGGCGCCGCCGGTTGCAGCGGTCACGTTACCAAGGCTGTACTTGTTATCATCCTGTTGACCTGGAACAAATAATGGTTTTGTACAACAGAACCTAATGGTTTTGTTTAAGAGGGGAGAAGTTAAAATGGTTAAGGTCCAGCAAAAGTGCTCCCCTCTTAGGTCTTTGCATCCATTGTGTAGAATCTGGATGCGTCGAGCTCAGGACTGGGCGCAGTAGCGCTCATTAGGGGAGGCCTATTTCTAGCAGTGGGCTATTAAAGGCTGATGATGATGATCTAGTCTACTAGATGATTTGTAAAGCGTTAAGTGGTATCTTTTAGTTTACTGACCGGGGCGCTGTAGGGCCTGAGACATGATATGGTAGAGTAGGCTTGCCCAGCACTTGTATAATCCTATCAGACTAGGCTGATACAATCAGGCCTCACCCACAGCAAAGTCATGGTTAATACGTGTGAGCTGACTAAGCCATAGACGATGTCTTCCTTCAAAAGCTTCGCGATTAATGCGGTTTAATACTACAACCATTATTGTAAAGCTGAGTTTTGAAAGTTAGCCTTGGAATGCCCTAAAATAAATTAAAGTTACATCCGTAAATATAATTATATTTTACTAGCAGCCCGTCCCGACTTCACACGGGTGGACTTTTTTTACACCTTGGGTTACGTTACTTAAGTTTTAGTAAGGATCCCTAATCTTTTCTAGCAATAAATATAGCCTATGTTACTCAAGGTGAATGAAGCTTTCCAATGGTGAAAGAATTTTTGAAATCGGCACAGTAGTTTTTGAGTTAGTTCATTACAAACATACACACACACAAAAATACAAATTTATTAACTTTATAATACACTCGAGAGCAATGAATACGGGTCACTCAAAGAATCCAAAAAATCTCGGAAAGTAAGAATGCTAGGTTAATGCAATAAATTGTATTTAATAGACAATTTAATACTCCTTAAATGAAAGTTAAAAAAATATGAGTCACCATACATTTTATTTACACAAAATTACATAAAGAAAAAAAACTGCTGATCTCTCCTTAAAACAAAAATAGGAAACATGAAATTTTTGAAATATATGACGATTTTCTTGAATTTCAATACTTCGTATTACCTCCTCGTGCTTCCATTACTGCGTTTACGCGGTTTGGCATGCTGTACACCAATTTCCTTATACGATTTTGGGGAATATTCTCCCATTCCTCTGTGAGAGCAATTTTGAGCTCAGGAAGCGTGATTGGGGGAGGGTTTCGTTGTTTTACGCATCTCCCTAGCTCGTCCCAAGCATGCTCGATCGGGTTGATATCCGGGCTGCGCGCTGGCCACTCCATACAAGTAATGTTCATCTCTTGAAGGTAGTCATTCACAATCCTACCTGTATGAGGTCGGGCATTGTCATGCATAAATATAGCATCCTCACCCAAATTGACCATAAATGGACCAACGTGTTCGTTGAGGATTTCTTCCACATATCTTACGCTAGTTAAAGAGCCGTTTTCTATGATCACCAGCTCTGTGCGACTTTCAGAGGAAATTCCGGCCCACACAAGTACAGACCCACCACCGTAGGCTACTTTTTCTTCGATGCATGCTTGCTTGAATCTTTCCCCTGGTCTTCTATACACTCTGTGTCTTCCATCGTGCTTGTAGAGCATAAATTTTGTCTATTAAATACAATTTATTGCATTAACCTAGCATTCTTACTTTCCGAGATTTTTTGGATTCTTTGAGTGACCCGGATTCATTGCTCTCGAGGGTATTATTTGTGTAGATGTAGGCCGACATGTATAACTTTGTTGACGTAAAGCCTTATTATTAAAAACCCATTTACGTTTTAAAGGTTGAAGTATATTTAACTGGTTACAGTGAATGTGAATTCAGAAAACGATTATTTTAACGGTTCATATTAAAGGCAATAAGAGCACTGTTTTCTGAATCACCAGTCAGTGGTAGTCATTGGTAGTTTGATATTTTATGGCTTTGGTCATAATTTTTTGCTTGTTGTTTATCGGTAATAATTATGACCAAATTGGTCTTTGTTCAATTCTTTTAACTCACATTATACAGTTAATTGATGTAAATGTAGCTACAAATTATACCGTATAAGAAATAGTGTACTATATAGAATGTAGAGAGCACTTACGTTTCTTGCTCAGCCTTCTTACAGAATTAGCATTAATCATGCACACACATTACCGTACGATTGTAAATGAAAAGCCAATTTAAATGAAAGCTTCAACATAAGCAATGGTAATAAATTCTGTGCACTGTGAGTGGGTAATTGTACATAATACTCGGCTCATTACGTGGGCTTGTTTCGATTGTTTTCTTTCTACTTTGTATTTAATTACGTCAATTAATTCCAGCTAAGCCGCACAGACATGCACGCCATTTGCTGACGTCATTACGATGCGCACACGCATTTTTATTAAGAAAAAACTAGTAACATTGAAATATGCGGATTCATAATGAGCTACCGATAAAAGTTTATGGTGCATTCACGCTCTAAATGGTGTAACTACGTATTAATCGTAAATATTCATAAATTTTGCGAAAAACAATTGGTGCCTGGTACAAATAGCTCCAGCTAATGAAGTCGACGGTGATTTATAAAATATTCAGTCGTTTCAATTGATCGTCTAGTTTATTGTGGACTTCGAATCGAACCAATCAAGGATCCAATTGAAAGGGTAACTAGGTTGACATAAGTCATAGCCATCGATCAGTTGCGTCGCCGCCGATACGTCTCGCTTATTGAAGCAATCGTATGCTGTCCTGTCGGAGCGGCAATAAACTAAATTGGAGATAATGATTTTTTTTGGTAAAATAATTATTATGTTTCATTTAATTATGTTTCAATTATTAATTAAATTATGTTTCAATGTGAGTTCCGTTACTTAGCTCCATTTTTGACCCACCCTCTGCAGTGGGCAAAGGCCCGCCTGAGGCGCAAAAGGTTGCCGAGACGTCGAATGTTCGATTATCGCTGCATGATATATGTTTGTATGATTTGCAAATATTTGTCTAAGATCTGGGTGTTTTCTATGTATTAGTATGTATTAACAAAATAAAATGCATTTATGTGGTATATCAGTCATGTGGTTCCCATAATACAAGGTCTGATTAGTTTGGGACTATGTTATGAGATGATGTCCAGCATTACATAATATATTATTATTTATTTTAGGCACAGTTACTAGGTACTTCAAAAGAGATATCACATTACTTATTTAGGAAAATATTCGATTATGGAGACAGGAGATTGTGAAAGGATCCTAATTAGCAGCTGCTGTAGTTAGGAGATAGACGCCGCCCATTTGCGGTATTAGGTAATACTTACCACTTAGGCTCAATGTGGCCTACACACTTAGAATTAGCCTACACATTCATGAACACGATCTGTTTATAAGGTTTGGATTCGTACGTGTGTCGCGGAAGAGGTTTGCGTAAATACATATCAGTTATTTTCACTCATGGTGGTTTTTTATTAGTTATTCTTTTACCACTTTAGTTGCCAAAATAACTACCAAGTCTTCTTTCGTTGTGTGAATTAGATAGATAGGTAAATAGGTAAGAATCGGTGCCGTGGCGCGTGTTAATAAATAAATTAATGGAGTACGAGCTTCAATCGCGAGATCAATATCTAGAAAATAAACATATCTAGTAGAAAAATTGACGCCTAACTGCAAGTACCGGAATTATCTAGTTTCTGATCAGAAGCCACATATCCAAATATTCTTGAAATTCTTGAAGTTTTTTCATCATCATCCACAGGCTGACATTACCCACTGCTGGCTAAAGGCCTCCCTTTATGTGTGCCAATATCTACAGTCCATGCTCGTCTCATCCAGTTTCGACTCAGGAGATGGATGCAATATCGTCCGCCTATCTACTAGACGACTCACGTGTCTGTAAGTTTCCTTACCCCATTAAATTTTTTGTCAGTATCCGTTTCATAAAGAACAAAATTAGTGTCTAGGTCTAAAGTAGTAACAAATCATATACATATACATACACCCGAATAGTCGGGACGTACTACGCGTTATTTTCATTTTATTACCGCTGGGTATCAGAATTTGATATGGACTTGGCTATCGGCAGTATAATTTCGCAGACACAGCCGGTTGGGGCGTTGAAATGAAAAGATCAGGAAATGGATGAAAAGTAATTTATTTTGGCGTGAGTAGAACGACCATGGAACGACTTGTGTGTTCTAATTCCATAGACATGATAAAGTCTTAAAAGTACGTATTGGTATGTTGTTCTACCTACCAATTGCTGATAGTAGCAAATATGATATGATAATGATGTTTGTTGGTTCGTATGCTTGTTTGTAGGTTGTTTGTAACTTTATAGGTATTAATGGCTCACCTACAAAATTGATGCTTCTCTATACGAAAATTTCTGAAAGCATTGTTGAGTTTGAGAAGGTACACAGGATTTATTGTTATGTAGTAAACAATTTTTAGTCGGAGATAATACTTTATTACAAGAAACAACGCATATCTTTCCCGAAAAATATAAATAATCCTTTTCCATTTGATTAATTTTCCTACCATCTCATTTTTTTAATTTCACAACGGAATTACTTTTCAACCAGGCTTATAATTGGCTTCTGTAGATTTTTAATTTCAATTATCTTATCCCCAAACTTAGTGAGCGTATTTTACGCCTTTTAGGTAGCGCACAGATTAGTTGAACTATCAAAATACCTTAATTGTCAGCCAAGTTTAAACCAATTTGTGTGTAACCTACCTTTAGCTATTAAGCGAGGTCGGTAGTAACTTCAAATTAGCTAATGTTTGCTAGCGAAACCTTTTAAAAAAGGAATTTCCTCAAACGTATTAATTTTTATTTAATCAGTAAATACCATTAAAGGAACCACTTGTTCGTTTTCATTACCAAAGCAAATAATCTAGAGTGCGATACTAATGGCTTTGTGTATAATAATTGTGGTTGCAGCTGTTCAATGATTGGCTTGAGTTCTATCTGGTAATGTTTATAGTATCAAAGTATAAGCATGATAACCCAGGTTAAATAAGTAATTATAATTACAGCGCCTACAATCAAAAACACCTTGAAATCTACTATATTCTTTGTCAATCAATACCTAATTACTCGTACACTTTTCAGCCTATGGCTCAGGCCTCACCTGTCTGACCTGGCGCGGACATGGCGCGGGCGCTTTCCTATTCCATTCAAGTTTAATACAAAATGCACGGAAATAAAGCACAATTTAGCTCGACGACTTCGCGTCATAACCACGTCCGATCAACGACATACCGTGTGTCCTAAATTATACTTTATTTCCATGCATTTTGTATGAAATTTGATTGGAATAAGAAACCGCCAGTGCCATGTCTGCGCCCGACGCTAGTCACATTCATCGGGCACGGACATGACACGGACATGGCACAGGTGGTTTCCTATTCCATTCAAATTTCATACAAAATGCATGGAAATAAAGCACAATTTAGGGCACATAGTATGTCGTTGCTCGGACGTATGACGCGCCTTTTCGGCGCCCGCGCCCGATCGCCGCCAGATGAGCGTCAGATGGCCGCCAGTTCGTAGTATGTACTTGCTTGCGACATACGTCTGTTAGTGATGTAAAAATGCGTGACGAATGACGATATCGAATTTAATATTGAATTTTGTGAATTGATTGTAAAATATGCAACGCTTTATGATCATTGTCGTTCCAATTATTGTAACTGAAATGTTCAAGATAAATTGTGGCTGGAAATCGGAAAGAGATTAAACCGGTGCTAAGATTTTTTTATGTAATACCCATGGTAATACTAGCTGATACTTGTGCAAATTCGTTTGGGCGTATTTTCTTCATCTGTATCATCAGGGCCCGATTTGGTAACCTGATGAAGAGGTTTTCGGCAGGGTTTTTTCAAAAGCTTAGTAATTTAGTAATTTCAAAAGCTTAGTTAACCCTCTCCGTATGGGTTACACTATTATTTGATGGGTCTAAACCATTCAAAACCCTTTTGATTAGGTTACCTGATCATGAGGGTTATCAATAGTATTGGGTTTTGGTATTATTCCAAAACCCATTCCTTAGGGTTACCCTTTTTATCATTGTAACACGGGTTATACGTGGGTTATAGGAGATAAAGGAGAAAAAAAATTCGGTCAAAAGATGAAAATTAATTGCAGTAATTGTGTTCTAAGCATTAAGGGCGGAAATACAGACTACTAATTGTTTATTTTACGCAATAATAATTATATTATAATAAAATTGGAATAAATTTTCAATAACAGCTGTCAAACCTAAATTGACCATATCTCGAGAACTACTTATCTTAGACTTGCTTTTACTAGCTCAAATGATAGCTATTGACAAGACCTTAATTTTCGATGACAGCTGTCAAACTTAAATCGACCATATCTCGAGAACTACTTATCTTAGACTTGCCTTTACTAGCTCAAATGATAGCTATTGACGAGACCTTAATTTTCGATGACAGCTGTCAAACTTAAATCGACCATATCTCGAGAACTACTCATCCTAGACTTGCTTTTACTAGTTCAAATGATTGCTATTGACATGAACTTAATTTTCGATGACAGCTGTCAAACTTAAATCGACCATATCTCGGGAACTACTTATCTTAGACTTGCTTTTACTAGCTCAAATGATTGCTATTGACATGAACTTAATTTTCGATGACAGCTGTCAAACTTAAATCGACCATATCTCGAGAACTACTCATCTTAGACTTGCTTTTACTAGCTCAAATGATTGCTATTGACATGAACTTAATTTTCGATGACAGCTGTCAAACTTAAATCGACCATATCTCGGGAACTACTTATCTTAGACTTGCCTTTACTAGCTCAAATGATTGCTATTGACATGAACTTAATTTTCGATGACAGCTGTCAAATTTAAATCGACCATATCTCGAGAACTACTTATCTTAGACTTGCCTTTACTAGCTCAAATGATAGCTATTGACAAGACCTTAATTTTCAATGACAGCTGTCAAACTTAAAACAAACATATCTCGAGAGCTACTCATCCTAGGCTTGCCGTTACTAGCTCACATGATAGCTATTGTTAAGATCTTAATTTTCGATGACAGTTTTTAGTTTGACAGCTGTCATCGAAAATTAAGATTTTATTAGTAGCTATCATTTGAGCTAACGGCAAGTCTAGGATGAGTACTTCTCGAGATATGGCAAATTGGAAAATAAAGATCTTGTCGATAGCTATCTTTTGAGCAATTAACAGCTATTCTAGGATGAGTAGTTCCAGAGATATAACCATTTACAGATGAATTTGTAGAATGAGTTTCGAGTGGAGCTTTGAGTTGAGTTTTGAGTTTGAGTTTTAGAGTGACAGTGACAGTGAAAATCCGAAATTATTATTAATTAATAAATATTAGTAATGATAACCATTGTGTAACATTCAAAAAAATCTATCAAGAGGTAACTCCATTCATTCGTTTAACCTCGTAAGAGGGTAACCCTATCGACTGAAAACCAAAAGGAACGGGTTACACTTTCGCTTGTGTTAGGAGGAAAATATCCAAACGAAAGGGTAATCCCGTCAACTGTATAACCCAATGAAGGGGTTTCACTTTCGAAGCAACTAACTCCAAATCGGGGTTGTACGGGCCCTGATCTGTATATTAATTAATTGTATGCACGAGAGCAAGAGCATCTTCGTTTTCTGAGGATGACATGCTGACACATCGATACCGGACAACAGACTGCACTACACTTGTGCCTCTGTCGCGTCATTTCTGCGTCATGTCCGAGCCATGTCCGCGCCATGCCCGTGCCATGTCCTCGCCACGTCCGTGCCACGTCCGCGCCATGTCCGCGCCATGTCTTTGCCCGATATGTGTGACCTGTGCCTAAGAAAGTCCTCTAGTTTAAAAAAAAAGTTCTAGATTTAAAATTTGATGGATAGCTCCTGTTGCTGTTGAATGCACTACCTACTACAAGGACACAAACTATCCTCCAAATTTCAACACTGTAATGTGGATGATCGACGTGCGAGGCTATACCGCAATTCTTTCTCCTTGTGATAATATCCGATAACTGGCGACTTGGCTCGCCGGCCGTGATCGATTCGCGGTTTTGAGTGACGAGCCGAGCAAAAAATTAAGCAAACCATACGAGCCAGGCTCGTCAAATCACAATACCGCTGTATTGCAATGATATACCGGTGAGCTTTATCGACGAGTTTTACTCGCTCGTCGATCAGGGCCTTAAGACTCAGAGCTTATTTCACCCACGTCAAGTAACGTCAAAGTAAGCTATATGCCGGTCAAAGCGACCATACTATCGCCCAAAGTCTCGTCAGAAATTTGACAAAATGCACGGTTAATTGCACGGCTGTGCATTACTGGGCCAGTGATATTAAGTCACAGACAGAATAGCCTAATCGTAATAGTCTATCGGTCATTGTACAAGTAAGTACCTTTATATTTAGTTAGATAGATCTTGTGGTAGCTATTAAAAGTAGCAGGTTTTAGCCAGTAGAACCATAATTAGTTAAAGTTCATTTATATGTATCGTTCATTTATAAACAATGCCGCAACGATACCATTGTGCGGGCTGTAATTAGATTTAACCCAATGCGGGTTTTTCATTAACTATGATTAATGAGAATCATACTAGGTATGTAGGTAGGTACCTATTATGCAGTGTCGATCCACGCTATGCGAGGGTTCCATTCCTAAGTAGATAACATTATCATCATTCAAAAATGTAAGTAAGTCTAAATAAATTAACAGATTATATCGATGGGTGAATGGCAAAAGTCGTTAAGTTTTTGTTAAAAAATATAACATTGTTGTATATGATAAGCCGCAGTTTCTGTAAAAAAATTATAACTATAAAAGCATTATTCTAGAAAATAAGTACCGCTTCTGTCAAAAATGCATTTTTTTAAGTATGGCAAAATAAGTGAACAATCCAGAACGCTATGGATGAGCTGAACGTAGAAACGCTTAAATAATATAAAGCCTATTATTTAGTTAGAAGTAATTTAGCCAGTAGAACCGTAACCACACCTATACATCGTTTTAAAAATAGAAAGAACCCTAAGAACGGAATTTTTGCATAAAAGTAATTCAAGCAGGTTGTTCGCCCTGAATAGCAGGTGCCATTGATAATCATAGCTAGGAACAAATAACTACATCATCATCATCAGTCTATAGCAGTCAACTACTGGACACATGGAGCTCAACGCATCTAGCTTCTATCCAGCAGTGTTTCGCAGAACGTCACCCCACCGGGCCGGAGGGCGTTCTACACTAAATTTGCCAACTTACACAAATAACTATACAAATAACTACATCATAATCATCATCATCATCATCAGCCTATAGCAGTTCACTGCTGGACATAGGCCTCCCCTAATGAGCGCCATTGCGCCCTGTTCTGAGCTCGACGCATCCAGCTTCTACCAGCAGCCTTACGCAAATCGTCACTTCACCTGGCCTACGTTTAACTACATTTTATAATAATTAATTAATTAAAATTCATTTATTCAGATGACAAAGATCCATTTTTAAAATGCCAAAATAATAATGACCATACCACTCTAGTCCGAGAAAACTAAAAATAATGGTCTGAGAGCCTAGCCGGCTGATCAAACAACACCATCTAAAATAAGGCAACGTTTAATTATTTCTAGAGTAGGTAATAGTGACTTAATTAAATATTTTGATGTAAACAATTGAAACGTATTGCATTAGACTATATTATGTCAGAAGAGCCCCTCTCCCCACCGATATTAATATTGCCGTTATTAAAAAAGTACGAGGCTTTGTCATCAAGGGAAGTTAGTTTTTTTAATTAAAATGATGAAATTGATATTGCTTTCGCCGTTACTCGGGAACCTTCTGAAAGTTTTAAATTAATTTTTGAATTACCTAATGGCAGGCCTTATCTTTGGAAAGTGTTTCATTAATTTGGGGTTTTGATAACGGAAAAGGTTTTATGAGAAGTTAAGGGTCTGTTTTATTCATTTTCCTATAGAAAAGACATCGACGCGCTAATAACTTAGTGCAGTTTACAAACGATTGCCTTCAGGCCTTCAGTCTAGAATTTTAAATAGATCTCGTATCGCGTTACTACCATGGGAAAAACTCGAGGCTTATTCATACAGTATCTGTCTTTGAACTAGTTGTTATACTTTGTTCATAACAGGTAAGGTATTAAGTTTTGTAAACAATACAAATTAAACTTAAGCTCTCTAAAAAAAGTTGTTCAAAATTGTTAATTGTAAGCATTTTGGAGATTTTTGAGTCTACTAAATTATGAATAGCCAATATGTTGAGTGAGTTTTTAAACTTATTTTAATTCTTAATCGAATGGCACAAAGACTAGATTTACACGGCGAGTGTACCAGCGTCATACCTACTCTCTCGGTATCGTGTCCCTAAACTATGATCAAACGTATACGAGACAATCTACGTCATAAATTATTTTCTGTGAGAAAGGCTCCGAGCGAAACTTAAGCCTGACATAAGTGGGCAATAAACTTCAGCCAATTTGGAGATTCGCATCTGGAGGCTCTTATTAAAGCCCGAAAGTTAGTCCTTTTCATCCATCACTCGTAATACGTGTGTGAGTTATTGTATGAAAAATTGAAGAATAAATTGAGTCGCTGCAGCAGCGGCGAGACATAAATCCCAACTGAGCCCTCAATATTGTTTTAAAGGGGAAGTGGCCATAAATTTTATCAGGGTGGGCCAGAGCCGCCGCGGGCTCACTCTCGCCACGCTACGCCACGCCGCCACGCCAAACCACGCAACGCCGCAGCTCCCGCAATGTGTCGCCGCAATTTTCCGCCTCTGCTCCAGCTGCATTTGATACAACCGCGAATTTGTTTTGGTATTCTTACAAAAATTTAAAGCGCTGGTAATAATATTTTTATACTAAGAAATTCCTTTCGAGAGAGTTCCTTTACGAAAAATACCTACCTACTAGAGAATAGTTTTCAGTAGCTGCACTTGTAAAATATATAATGTTATTAATTTGGTGGGTGTACTAAGTAACTAGATCATTCTGTATCTTACCTAATATCATGCACTATAGAATGATATTGAAAACAATAAATTATTATAATCCCTACTTTTCGATTTCATGTTTAACGCAAAGCTTTTGAAAACGTTTCAAATTCCACACAGAAGCAATAAACGTAGGTACTAAATCGCAAGCGTCGATGTAGTAAAGGATATTCGATTTTCCGTCGCGTCGAATAGCTTAATAGCCGTAACAACGTAAAATACGATTTTGATTACGATAAAGGCTTATGAAATGTAGCGCAGAAGACGGGGGTGGAAGCCGATTGTAATTCATTGGTCCCGCGATTCAGCAGTGTTTTTAAACTCTTTGGTTTATTTGTCCGTAGCCTGCGGAGTCTTAAACAACGGCATTGTGGAGCACAATAAAAAATCGCTTATTTTTATCAATACGATCTGGGTGTTGGACATTTCGCATAAATGTGATATTGCAATATCGTTCGTCCCCTTTTTAATATCGCGACGGACGCTGCCGTCGGTTTATGGCACAACCCTTCCAGCGTTTTATTCGCGACCTGTTTGTCCTAATATTATGAAAAAATTGACGTCAGCAAAACGAATATGCTGCTTACATTTTTTTTGGCAATAAAAACTTTCGTTCTTGATTTAATAAGAATAGAATGTAGACACAGACATATATGTTTTTCTATCGGGTTTATACGTCACAATACCATGGATTCTGGTTGTGTATTGTTGTGGATAATTTGTTTAGATTTTATAAACCACAAAGGATAGTTGCATACATGGATGGGTACGCGCCCATATATTATGACTTCAAAATATAAAAAATCTACAACCTACATAACTACGAAACCAAGAGGAAAGCTAAAGTAAAAAGTTGAAAATTTCAAGAGAGAGTTAGAGTTCCAATATATTTAGTATATATTGGAACTCTATATACATTGATTTTTTAGGGAAAATCTAAGATTTTTATATATCTCAAAAAAATTTATTAGGCGAGGAGTTGACTCGGTAGCGCAGTTGGTTAGCGCGTCCCGGTATTGATGGGAAGGTCGCGGGTTCAAATCCCTCCTGAGTCGAAATTTTTGGGATATATAAAAATCTTAGATTGTTCCTGAAGTGTGGGCAAACACTAATAAAACAAAAAATCATAGAATAAGCAAAGCGACACCTCTCGTCAATGTACTAAAGTATTATTCATTGAGTAGGCTTGGAAGCTGTAACGTTTCCCCTGTAAGTGGAGCAAACGGCGCTTAGCCGTGACTGCCCGAAGATTTCGAAAAGGCGAGGAGATGACTCAGTAGCTCGGTAGCGCAGTTGGTTAGTGCGTCCCGGTATTGTTGGGAAGGTCGCGGGTTCAAATAAAAAATCTATATACATTGTTCTAATATCCAGTTCTTGTTCTAATTTACATTGACGTAGAAGTCATTGTTTTGTTGACGGCCTGTGTGGCGCAGTGGTCGAAGGTCCGCCTGAGACGCAGAAGGTTGCGGGTTCGATTCCCGCTGCGGGACAAATGTTTGCATGTTCTGTAGATATTTGTCTGGGGTCTGGGTGTTTTCTATGTATGATATGTATGTATTTACAAAAAAAAAGTATGTGTAGTATATCAATCATGTGGTTCCCATAATACAAGCTCTGCTTAGTTTGGGGCTATATGATGGTGTGTGATTACGTCCCGCATTATTATTATTTTTTTTGTAAAAAACAAACTTACTCGTCACTGGATCAGGTTTGTGCATTGCCGGGGGGTCCCGAATCATGATGACGCTGTCAGGCTGTCATCACACCATGAATTCTGAAACAAAAGAAATAAAAGTTCCTTTAGACATAATCATTTAACATCATCTCCACTTATAGGTTGTCCAGATGAAGTTATTTATGCACTAGTAGAGAAGTGCGTAGCAAATTCTCAAGAATTTAGATAAATGTCGCATCAGACTCCTGTCGCGAGAATTGTTAAATTTTTATGTACATATATGGTTTTGACAGTTGTTTCGATATAATTTCTAACGTGACAATCACCCCCAGGCTTGCGAAATGTCACATACGTAGAATATGGTGTGCGTCCAGATGATTGGCTCGCGCATAGCCAATTTAATCGCACGTGAATAGCTTCATCTGTACAGGCTGTTAAATACCTTAATTTTAACTAGCCTTCCCTTCAACCTCAGTTTCGTTCGCATGTATATGTCCGGATAATAACTGGTCTAATAGAACTACATATAACATCTCCAAATATTCAGCTTAATTAGTTCGGTAGTTTTGATGTGAAGGAGTAACAAACATGTTCACATCTTACTAAACTTATTAAACTTACGCCACAGAATAAAAAAAGGTTACGCCTTAATATATTAGTAGGATAGATGGGTTATTGTACATTTTCCACAACGTAAATATACCTGTTTTGTGTTTTTCTCGTTAGGGTGTGTAAAACAGTTGTTTTAGATTGTTCTAACTTAAGTTATGAAAGTTATGCATAATTGAATAAATAATAAGATATTGCTTAAAAAATTACATATTTAGATACAAAATTGACTTTGCATAATTCATTAAGTATGCATAAGCTTTCAAACTTTTATTATTTCTGCACATTTGGCCGAATATGATACATTATTTACCTGGGTAATTTAAATCTACCGATGATTAATTAGTTAATCGCACAGAACATAGAATAGTGAATTGCACTTGCAGAAATTTGTGAATGGAGAGATTGCAATAATATTCCAAATACCTACATATATTTTTTCTAGCTTCCGCCCGCGGCTTCGCTCGCATGGTACTGGGATAAAAAGTGCCAAAAGCCTATGTGTTACTCCAGGTCACAAACTATGTATATTCTAAGTTTCATCCAAATCCGTTCAATAGTTTTTGCGTGAAAGAGTAAGAAACATTCATCCATTCATCCATGCATATCCATACTCACAAACTTTCGCATTTATAATATTAGTTCGATTACCTAGTAGGTCACCTACCAAGTATATGTTTTTCAATAGGCCCACTACACTCCGCTTTGCTTCATAATAGTCTGTATATTATTAGTGTCCATCCTTCCGTTCTAAATTCAAAGCCAATTTTGTTCCGGGCGGAAAATCCCTGAAAAGCTAGAAGGTACGGCGGATACACTACGCGTCTACGAAACCTCATTAGAATAAACGATATCCTCTTCTTACGTCCACTCCGTGAGACCTTATTACTCCGACAAACTGCCGTCAAACGGCACTAACCAACTGGCATGCAAAATTCACCTTTAAGCTAACCGCAGAAGATCACATCTCCAGTTAGATACTTTAACATACCAACCTTTATAACTAAAAATATTCTGTGTTACGAATGCGATATATAGAATCGAATTTCAAATAGCAATCGAACAACACATAGTACCCATATATTGGTATTCATTATTTTTCAAGGATGGGAAGTGTTTTGTAAATGTTAAATTCGATCGATAGTTATGTAAATAGTTAGGTAATTTTAAATTGCTAAAACTTGGATTAAGGCTTTATATTTATTAGCTAATTGTTTTAAAGTTTTATTAATATAAAGTGGTGGTTGTTACATAACAAGGAGCTTTGGAAAATAAATATTTGATATATCTGTATCTACCAGGTTTATGAAGATGTACCTCTACTTTGTATCTACTAATATTGTAACTAATAAGTAACTGAGGGACATTTATAATTAAATTTATTTTACTTTAAATTGGTTAGATAGAATATGTATGAATATTAGATTAATTTTATTCTAAGGTCAGAATTATTTATGGTGACTTATTTTGAAATACATTATCCATTCAAAGTTTTCGTGAACTGAGCAACGACAGAAAAAAGAGCATAAAAAATAGAATATGCTATCAAACTGAAACGAAAAATTTTATAACCGCATCGAAATTCCCATCAGCACCTGTTACAAAGGCGGCTATCAAATTACCCGCGACATCCGCGCGCCTCGCCATAAATACGATATTCGTTATGCATTTCTCATATTCATGAATCTGTTTTATTGGCCCCAATAAAATATGAACATCTCCGAATGGATATGAGAGAACGAGCAAATCTAATATGGATTGCTGTGCGCCGGATTCGGTCAGATTGGCGAGCAGCTGTGGCGCTGCCGCGCTGTGGCGCCCACTCACGGGCTATGAGATTCTGATTCAACTGGAAAATTAACTTTTCCGGGAACATCTTTGTCGGGTAAATTCTGACCTGTGCAGGATTCTTTTTGTCTGGATATTTCAGTAGTGATTTAGTGAGAAGACTTACCTAATAGATATTTTTGTAAAAAATAGAAGATGGAACAAGAACATGGAACATGTTATGTGAATACCATTACCTATAGCAAAGTATGTATTGCATCGTAGGTCAGACATCTATGGAATGTGTATTGCATAGATGGCATGAAGACGATAAGGATCATGTGAGCTGCTCCAAACCGAAACACAGCTATGCTACTTCACGTCATTGTAATAGTCCTTCTCCTGACGAGCCCTTTTCAAAGGACCTACTACTACTAAACAAATTATATATGGTTCCAATAAAATTATCAGATGTTTTATAACTGCATTACCATTACTCAGAGCATTAACCACAACATTGGATATAAGATTAATCATCAACCTCCTAGCACGTGCTATGTTACAACGGTGACGAACGAGCTCGACGGATAATAAGAATTTAAAGGGCTGATCCACACTAAGCCCACAAAAAGGACAGTGCCTCCGTCGACGTGTCAAAAATTCAACAGAGCATCGGGATAAGTGGAATGGATGGCGGCCGACGGCTGGATAAAATATTCCACGTCAAATCGTACGTCACCGGCTCTCCACTTGTTCTCGCTTCTCGCCTGGCGAGAGTGCTTCGCGGAAGTCTCTTATTTATTCGCTTTTATGTCAGCTATCGCATGGCTCCTTTGTACGTTCACCGATTTACAAGCCCATTTAAATGTTTTATACTTAGGTACTTCATGCGGGAGAGTGCGTGCTAATAGTAATTTTATTCTGTTGTTTAATAAACACTCATTATGCGTGTATTTTAATAAGCTTGTTTATAGTTCTCGTAACTTGCGCAAACCATAATAAATGGCAAGTAACACATCTCGCTGATTAGTTTAGTGACCGACTTATTCGATGCATCACTAATGGAACGAGAGTGGTCCATTAAACGAAAGTATTAGAGCAATTTTAGGGATTGTGGCTGAAATCCATTTGAACACTAGTATACTTAGAGGATCTATAGCTGGAGGCTAATTCAGGTATTTAAGTATATTATATTATGACCACTTAGTCAACATAATATTTTAAGCAATAATATACAGCTAACAGCTTACAAGATTATGTAGAATACACACTAAATCAATTCTGTACCTACATACGGTCCCTCGCCTGTAAAATTTTGTTGAGTAAGGTACAACATGGATATGCCCTTGGCTAAAAAATGATAACATTTGGCGCCTAAGATAGTTGATTCATCTTTTGATCAATGCAAGAATGATAAAATAATATGCTGAAGCTCAATAATCCTTTAGCAACCCCTGACTCTTCTCTAATCGAATTCATTATTCACTGACAGAGGGCAATTAAACCTCACTAAGAAACTCGCCCACTAATCAATCTCAAACTTTGGCCTAACTGAACTCTAATCAAGAAAACTCCTATTCCGTGAAAGCTTTTCGAACAAAATTTAAGTTAATTAAAAATGTAAATTAAATTCCTAGGCGCTTCCACAGGCATCAGTCAGCCGCGCGCGCCGCCCGCCCCGGCCCGCGCGCTACGATCTTTTGATTGCAGCTAAAAGGTTTGGGATTAGTGCGCGAAAGAGCTTTCAGTGCATTTGTAGAGCTTTTAAGTGGGAAGCTTTCGCTTTAGACACTTACACACTCTTACAATGTAAATTTTATGTAAATTGCCTCGCACATTTTTATTTATTTGCGCAAAACAAGTTCGAATATCGAACAGTGATAGAAGTGAGTTCAATTTGTAACATAGCGTTAGTGAGAACAAACAGCGCTAAACGAACGGATTGTGGGGGCCGGTTGGGGGCCAGGGGTGTGCCCTGACCAAGGAAGTTCGGTGTCCGGAAATAAACCGCCCGTAAAATTGTCAATTCCGAGGGAGCTGGGGCGCCTGTGCCCGACAATTTCGAAACGTGCGCCACCCAACCGGTCCGCGCTGCGCTGTCCCGGCTACCGACGTACATATGTCATCACTTCATTCCAATGTGCTAGATACAGTTTCAACATTGCAATAGCAATAACACTTTAAAAACAAACACATAAATAGCGCAGTTAGTTAAAGGCTTATTCAAATAAAACGGGCACGATATTCACGTCAGCAATAAGCGCATGCCATCTGGGTTGGAGCCAAAACAATCACTGTTATTCACTACTTATCAGTGTTACTGAAAATTACTAGAAATATTACGTAACGCTGCTGAAACGAAAAGCAAATTGAAAGGAGCTAAGCGTCCGGAATCATGTAAAAGAAAATTGAGTTAGATATTATCGGTAGGGCGCGCGTAGATAACACACGCATAACCCATCCAATCACAAGGAGCACCGAGCAGAAAGCTTATTATCGAGGCACGATGTAGCGGCGCCGTAATGAGGAGCGGACTGTGTCGGACTCGGAGCGGACTCGGCCCGGATTGCTCTAACACTCCGATCCCTCGCGCTTTTTGAGCTGAGATCATCGCAACACTCATCCGTGAAATTGATTCTCGAGAAAAGGAAAGACTAAAAGATAAATAAAAAGGAAATAGGAAAACACAAGCTAAGATTTGGCGTGAAATTGTTTTTCAGCACCCACCCTGCGATACGACTACGGCAGCGGCGGCGGCGGCGGCGGCGAAGCGGCGGCGGCCCGGGAATTTCCCAATTACTGGGTGTGAGTGTATCTACTTGATTACATAATGGGTATTTAACAGCTAAAGTGTTTAAACTGTTTTTGCATAATTACTGAGTTGGTGCTTTCAAGGCTTGGTATTTGATGTTAATAGTCGATATAACTTATTATACTCGGGGTCTCTAACTTTTATAATAGTAGGTAGGTAATGCTCAAAATGATGGCTGAGATTCCAAATAAAGATAGAAAAAGCAATAACTATCGGCGAAATCGATGGAATTGGGATCTTAAAACACTGTGACATCTCATCCACTACGTGATCCATTTGGCGAAGTAAGAAGCAATCTCATTCAATACCCTCCTGCCCGCACAGGGTTGCCTCGCTAACAATGCTATACTTTGTACCGGGAGTGGTGCGGTGCGGCGCGGCGCGGCGCGTCGGTACCGGTGCAGCGTGTATCACGGAATGCAATAAAACTTTATATTCCCTTTTAACTACTTTCTCGTAGTTGTCAGACATACTGAGAACTGGAGTAAAGTTGATCAAACTTAGCTTTCAAATTTTCTAAAATTTGTTTATCAATAAAAATATCTGTAATAAGTATAACATGATAATGATAACTATGGTATCCGATAATCAATATTTCATCCTCCAGAAGATGTTTTCATAATAATTAATCCTCAGCAAAGATTTAGAAAGACCACCAACGGAGTATGAAATAAGCACATTAATTTCATTATAATTATCGAAAACTCATATTTATGCTGAATGTGGTATAGAAGTGGCATATTGTAACGGGCTCATTCGAGAAAGTACGACCTATGCATATTTGTGCCATGCAACAGCTAATTTCTATGTTTTGTTTAAATTTTAGACATAAATATAGAATAATTTAATCCCTATAATTTTGGTTTGGAAGGTAAACAAAAAAAATAATGCTTCAAATTAATAGATGTAGGGCGTTGACGTAGTTAGACTTAGGGCACGGTACACATGACATGCGTGACTTACGATTCAATACTTCGTAATAGGTGATAGTTAGCCCACAACATAGGTGCAGCATTGCTTGTTCCTTCATCAAGTAATATTAAAAAGAACTCAATTTATTTGTAAGTGACAGCCCTAAAGCAAGAGAGTATCGCTTTCCCGATTGTATTAGATTCAGCTGCCCTTTTCATCTACATGTCGTGGAGGGTTGCGACTTGTGGATACGCCTTCCGTATGACTAAACGTTGGACGGTGTAATTGCTTTCTGTGATACTTAATAACCGCAATGTAATTTGGAACACTACGTACGTAGTTGATAAATGTTATTTGACAAGACCGTGGAAATTATACCTACCTACTAGGGTACGATTTCATACACAAAGCATATAGTATTATAAAGCTCCATGTGCACCTAGCAAACTAACCGGGCATTTAAATGGATGCTTAGCTCAACATTTTTTTTGTGTAAGGTTTATCTATAGTTATCGCCAAACGAAAATTTTTAACCAAGCCGATCTATGTTAGTTCACATGGGTTTTCAAATCTGGTTTAAAATTAAAATAAAGAATGAAAGAACATGATAACGAAAAAATAAAATTCAAAAATGTTTATCCAAAATATTTTCGGAACCTTTGTCAAAAATCTCGTTATTGGATTTAGATAGAAGTGTGGTCAACAGAGCCGCATAAAATCATTTTCGTGAAAAAACTCGTCTATATTTTGTCGAAAAACTATGAATATGATTATCCATACGATTCCAAAGGCTATCATCCAATAAACCTGTAGGTACCAGAGGTATCAAATCTTTTTCGTCCGTAGTGAAATTGAATATTTATCCGGGTAGTATCTCTATTCCGGAACAATTTTTATGCTGGGGAATACAATCTCAAGATATTTGGGAGGGCCACTCCTCGTGGATATTGGCAAATACCTTGCCTACATTACCTTTATTGCCTTGCGACGTTGCGTGCGATCTGATCGTATCTACCGATTATTCGCGTATTATTCAATGTTTCTCGATGTAATTCCATTTAGATTCTTTATTCATATAGGTGAACAATATTACTGACCGTGATGTAGTATGAAATATAATATTGTAATATGATACTTTTTAAAACAGATTATAGATTTTTTAAAGAAGCAGGTGATCTGTCACAACGTTGGTGAATTTAGAACAATATTTTGACTGGCTAGGCGAAGCCTCGTGACGCGTGTGCAAAACCAGAGACAAAAAATAAGGTAAATATTATTGTAATGAGTTATTTATAAAGAAATGTATTTATAGATGTAAATAACGAGTTAACCAATTACTGGGTTTGCATGGTACATTAAGCCTTGGCATTCGTAATAATGCGCACTCCACGGTACTGCTAGCATGGGTCGAGAGGTCGGCTCAGATGAATGTTACAAACAATAATCAGATAAATTGTAGCTTTTGACATTTTCATTAAAATTGACATCAGGATTATTTATTAAGATTACTTGAACTAAAACAATAACTAATTAGCTAGAAATCATAAAAATGGTTTTATTATTTTCAATAATTATCTTTGAAATAATCTAGTAAGTGCTTATTAACTTAACTACCTAATGACAAAATTGACTTATGTTATTTCTGTCATACATAAAAGTGATCTACAGTCTCTAATAGCAAAAACATTTTACAAATAACTATATCTTCCTTCTTTGTATGAACTACAACTGGATAACTCTGGTGTCGGAGGTTTTTAACCGCTTGAAGGCCTCCGTCATAATAACACGGTAAAAAACACCTTTAGTCAAATTTAGTGTTGAACTAAGTATTAGAGCAAAATACAGTCAAAAGATGTCCTGAAACTTTATGATTTATAATTTGACGACCCCTCTCTGGCTCAGTGGGCAAAGGCCCGCCTGAGACGTAAAATGTTGCGGGTTTGATTCCCACCATTTGTGTATAATTTGACTCAGGTCTGAGTGTTTTCTATGTATAATGAGTATTTGTTTACAAAAAATGTATATACGTAGTATATCAGTCATTTATTTCCCATAATACAAGCTCTGCTTGGTTTGGGGCTATATAATAGGTACTATCAGTGACTAGTCTACCTTACCAATTTTAAAATAGTTTCGCTTGTAAGCAGTTTAGCAAGCTAACCCCGTATTTTTCTTTGTCCACTTATTTTGACCAATCGGAGATACAACATCTGTTTCTTTTTGAGAAAGCCCTTTGTTTTTATGAATTTAAGTATAAGCCTCTAGTTTACGTTTACCAGTGTTTAAAATTTGATAAGGCGGGGCTAGCAGCCAGTCGCTCACAGAAAATGTACCCTGAAGATGGTAAGGTAGACTTGTAGCTGATAGTACCTTCACAAGCGAAAATCCCGAGCTTGTGAAAGTAGTGATGCCTACTGTTTTCGAATACGGTCAATATTTAGCACTATACTGGAACTATTTTGAAGATTGGAATAACATTTAAATCTACTTGTCATTCGAAAATACTATTTCAAACTTTGCAGGTAAGTTAGTCTTTAATTTTTACCGTGTCACAATCACAACCAACAACGGTTGTGAAAACGAGAAGCACGTTGACGATATTGTACCGTGAATTAGCATTGTAAATGCAATCACAGGTGTCAACCCGCCACTCGCTCATCGAATTTATGCGCTTTCCGCTCCAACACCATGAATACAACAATTTATTGTCTATAAATAACGATTAACATCCACCTACCCATATCTAATGAAGCTATTAAATTGCATACTCTCACAGTTGACATTTTCAGCGAATGACAAATACTAAGTAAGCAATTTAGAGACTTGGCTCAGGCCTCACATGTCTGACCTGGCGCGGGCATGGCGCGGACGCTTTCCTATTCCATTCAAGTTTAATACAAAATGCACGGAAATAAAGCACAATTTAGCTCGACGACTTCGCGTCATAACCACGTCCGATCAACGACATACCGTGTGTCCTAAATTATACTTTATTTCCATGCATTTTGTATGAAATTTGAATGGAATAAGAAACCGCCAGTGCCATGTCTGCGCCCGACGCTAGTCACATTCATCGGGCACGGACATGACACGGACATGGCACAGGTGGTTTCCTATTCCATTCAAATTTCATACAAAATGCATGGAAATAAAGCACAATTTAGGGCACATAGTATGTCGTTGCTCGGACGTATGACGCGCCTTTTCGGCGCCCGCGCCCGATCGCCGCCAGATGAGCGTCAGATGGCCGCCAGTTCGTAGTATGTACTTGCTTGCGACATACGTCTGTTAGTGATGTAAAAATGCGTGACGAATGACGATATCGAATTTAATATTGAATTTTGTGAATTGATTGTAAAATATGCAACGCTTCATGATCATTGCCGTTCGAATTATTGTAACTGAAATGTTCAAGATAAATTGTGGCTGGAAATCGGAAAGAGATTAAACCGGTACTAAGATTTTTTTTTGTAATACCCATGGTAATACTAGCTGATCCTTGTGCAAATTCGTTTGCGCGTATTTTCTTCATCTGTATCAGGGCCCGATTTGGTAACCCAATGAAGAGGTTTTCGGCAGGGTTTTTTCAAAAGCTTAGTAATTTAGTAATTTCAAAAGCTTAGTTAACCCTCTCCGTATGGGTTACACTATTATTTGATGGGTCTAAACCATTCAAAACCCTTTTGATTAGGTTACCTGATCATGAGGGTTATCAATAGTATTGGGTTTTGGTATTATTCCAAAACCCATTCCTTAGGGTTACCCTTTTTATCATTGTAACACGGGTTATACGTGGGTTATAGGAGATAAAGGAGAAAAAAAATTCGGTCAAAAGATGAAAACTAATTGCGGTAATTGTGTTCTAAGCATTAAGGGCGGAAATACAGACTACTAATTGTTTATTTTACGCAATAATAATTTTATTATAATAAAATTGGAATAAATTTTCAATAACAGCTGTCAAACCTAAATCGACCATATCTCGGGAACTACTTATCTTAGACTTGCCTTTACTAGCTCAAATGATTGCTATTGACATGAACTTAATTTTCGATGACAGCTGTCAAACTTAAATCGACCATATCTCGAGAACTACTCATCTGAGACTTGCTTTTACTAGCTCAAATGATTGCTATTGACCTGAACTTAATTTTCGATGACAGCTGTCAAACTTAAATCGACCATATCTCGGGAACTACTTATCTTAGACTTGCCTTTACTAGCTCAAATGATTGCTATTGACATGAACTTAATTTTCGATGACAGCTGTCAAACTTAAATCGACCATATCTCGGGAACTACTTATCTTAGACTTGCCTTTACTAGCTCAAATGATAGCTATTGACATGAACTTAATTTTCGATGACAGCTGTCAAACTTAAATCGACCATATCTCGAGAACTACTTATCTTAGACTTGCCTTTACTAGCTCAAATGATAGCTATTGACGAGACCTTAATTTTCGATGACAGCTGTCAAACTTAAATCGACCATATCTCGAGAACTACTCATCCTAGACTTGCTTTTACTAGTTCAAATGATTGCTATTGACATGAACTTAATTTTCGATGACAGCTGTCAAACTTAAATCGACCATATCTCGGGAACTACTTATCTTAGACTTGCCTTTACTAGCTCAAATGATTGCTATTGACATGAACTTAATTTTCGATGACAGCTGTCAAACTTAAATCGACCATATCTCGAGAACTACTCATCTGAGACTTGCTTTTACTAGCTCAAATGATTGCTATTGACCTGAACTTAATTTTCGATGACAGCTGTCAAACTTAAATCGACCATATCTCGGGAACTTCTTATCTTAGACTTGCCTTTACTAGCTCAAATGATTGCTATTGACATGAACTTAATTTTCGATGACAGCTGTCAAACTTAAATCGACCATATCTCGGGGACTACTTATCTTAGACTTGCCTTTACTAGCTCAAATGATTGCTATTGACATGAACTTAATTTTCGATGACAGCTGTCAAACTTAAATCGACCATATCTCGGGAACTACTTATCTTAGACTTGCCTTTACTAGCTCAAATGATAGCTATTGACATGAACTTAATTTTCGATGACAGCTGTCAAACTTAAATCGACCATATCTCGAGAACTACTTATCTTAGACTTGCCTTTACTAGCTCAAATGATAGCTATTGACGAGACCTTAATTTTCGATGACAGCTGTCAAACTTAAATCGACCATATCTCGAGAACTACTCATCCTAGACTTGCTTTTACTAGTTCAAATGATTGCTATTGACATGAACTTAATTTTCGATGACAGCTGTCAAACTTAAATCGACCATATCTCGGGAACTACTTATCTTAGACTTGCCTTTACTAGCTCAAATGATTGCTATTGACATGAACTTAATTTTCGATGACAGCTGTCAAACTTAAATCGACCATATCTCGAGAACTACTCATCCTAGACTTGCTTTTACTAGTTCAAATGATTGCTATTGACATGAACTTAATTTTCGATGACAGCTGTCAAACTTAAATCGACCATATCTCGGGAACTACTTATCTTAGACTTGCCTTTACTAGCTCAAATGATTGCTATTGACATGAACTTAATTTTCGATGACAGCTGTCAAACTTAAATCGACCATATCTCGAGAACTACTCATCTGAGACTTGCTTTTACTAGCTCAAATGATTGCTATTGACCTGAACTTAATTTTCGATGACAGCTGTCAAACTTAAATCGACCATATCTCGGGAACTACTTATCTTAGACTTGCCTTTACTAGCTCAAATGATTGCTATTGACATGAACTTAATTTTCGATGACAGCTGTCAAAATTAAATCGACCATATCTCGAGAACTACTTATCTTAGACTTGCCTTTACTAGCTCAAATGATAGCTATTGACAAGACCTTAATTTTCGATGACAGCTGTCAAACTTAAAACAACCATATCTCGAGAGCTACTCATCCTAGGCTTGCCGTTACTAGCTCACATGATAGCTATTGTTAAGATCTTAATTTTCGATGACAGTTTTTAGTTTGACAGCTGTCATCGAAAATTAAGATTTTATTAGTAGCTATCATTTGAGCTAGTAACGGAAAGTCTAGGATGAGTACTTCTCGAGATATGGCAAATTCAATTTTGACATATGTCATTGAAAATAAAGATCTTGTCGATTGCTATCTTTTGAGCAATTAACAGCTATTCTAGGATGAGTAGTTCCAGAGATATAACCATTTACAGATGAATTTGTGGAATGAGTTTCGCTTTGAGTTGAGTTTTGAGTTTGAGTTTTAGAGTGACAGTGACAGTGACAATCCGAAATTATTATTAATTAATAAATATTAGTAATGATAACCATTGTGTAACATTCAAAAAAACCTATCAAGAGGTAACTCCATTCATTCGTTTAACCTCATAAGAGGGTAACCCTATCGACTGAAAGCCAAAAGGAACGGGTTACACTTTCGCCTGTGTTATGAGGAGAATAGCCAAACGAAAGGGTAATCCCGTCAACTGTATAACCCAATGAAGGGGTTTCACTTTCGAAGCAACTAACTCGAAATCGGGGTTGTACGGGCCCTGATCTGTATATTAATTAATTGTATGCACGAGAGCAAGAGCATCTTCGTCTTCTGAGGATGACATGCTGACACATCGATACCGGACAACAGACTGCACTACACTTGTGCCTCTGTCACGTCATTTCTGCGTCATGTCCGAGCCATGTCCGCGCCATGCCCGTGCCATGTCCTCGCCACGTCCGTGCCACGTCTGCGCCATGTCCGCGCCATGTCCTTGCCCGATATGTGTGACCTGTGCCTACGCTGCTGTTGTGTGTAGATTATAAAAATAAATACAAGAATAATTAAGAATTAATTTAACCGTCTTTTCACAAACAAGGTAATCCTTAATGAAGCAAAAACCAATTGAATGACAAGTTCAAGTCGTTCGAGATCAATCGGAAACCGACTAAACCGGTACCTGTTATTGTACTCGTAAGTATTAAGCGGAATAAACATGTAAGAAACCAATTAAGGTCTTAAGCCGTCAGCATAGCGTGTGGGGTACGGCAATGGCGGACAGACTATTAAATCTCATTAAAATACCTAGCCGACTATCACAAACACTTATTTACGGCGCTTGAGTCGAGTTATTGCACTAAAGTCGACGTAACAACTAGAGTGTAGCTAACCCAAGGGTGGATAAATAAGCCGAAGGTTAACCGAATGTGAAGCCGAAGATTTTTAAACTCACATTATCCAAATCAGCACGGAACGAGCTACGAGTATGATAATATTTAAAGCGGCTTATGAAGTATGAGTGTTACGATGCTTGGCTAAAAGAATCTCATTTAGTTTGGCTCATATAAAAAAACTCCTGAAATTTGCCGAACCCTAATCTTGGTACAACCCTAAGCAAAAACAACACTGTAATAAACGTTGTTCGTCTGACCGTTAATTAAGCTACATTATCGCAGAATCTATCGCGACAAGCCGACGGCAGTCATTATCATGGTAGCTCTACCCCGACGGTTGCACGTTACTGCCTAGTCGTTTTAATTCGTTGTACTGCCTAACAATATGATACACACACAATGCAAACATGGTACAAAATTAACAGAACTACACAGCTACTTTTTATTTGATATGTAGTTGAAAATAATGTTGCCTTAGAAAAAGGCATTTTTATAAGGCACTATTACTTGCTCCAGCTGTTAAAAGTCCATAGTTGGTAGTTAGCCATTACTTTTAAGGCGACTATACATGTCAAACCTCCCTCTCGCTTGCACTATTCAACACTTTTGAAGATATAAAATCACTGACTATAGTTATACAAAATAGCAAATCTTCACAGCCTAGAAAATAAAATTAGAAAGGTTCAGCAATAATATCATTTTGATTCTATCACGTTTTCTTACCAAAAAAACTTGTACCAATGTGATCGATTTTGGTGCTAATTTTTTGTTAGGAAAACGTGTTGGGTTAAACATGATATTCTTGCTGAACCTTTTTATTGTTATTTTCTAGGCCGTGAAGGTTTGCTATTTTGCATAACTACATTCAGTAATTTTAGATCTTCAAAAATGTTGAATAGTGCTAGTGAGAGGGAGGTTTGACATGTATCGTCACCTTAAATCGCTTACGCTGTGTTTTTTAATAAAGAGCATGTTCTAATCAAAATACTTACATCATCATACCATCATCATCATCATCAACAGCCGCTGCTGCATATAAGCCTATCCCAATGAGCCATTGCGCCTTGTCCTCGGCTCAATTGCGAGCTTTCCTACGTGAATGAGTACATTGCTGACTGGCGAAATAAATAAATATCTTGAAACATTGTTTTCTTCGGCTATATTCATAGTTTCAAACTGTGTATAGTCCTAATTCTATGCAGGTCGAACAGTGTACCTACAACAAATCTAAGTACGTTAACACAAACTTTCGCATTCACAATATTGGCTTACCTATTTATTATACATATTTTTTATTTATTTTTTTCATATTACATACATAATATATATTTAAAATAACTAAACTAGTATTGAATATATATCTAAATACGTATTTAAGTACTAATTTTGGCATGCACCTTATCTATCATTCAACTTTTGTTGAACACTTGCTTTGATTACCACCATCTAATTGTTACGCAAAATATCTCGACATGTAAGTTTAGGTATATATTGTATACATATAACAAATTATGTAAATCTTTTTATCATGATGTGTTTAAAATACTTTATTCAAAGTCACCTAGCATAGTTAAGACTGACCACCATAAAGAGGGGACTCCTCTAACACAGGTTAATGCAACTTAAAAGAGGAGATCCCAACCCATGTAATAATTATTTTGTCAGAAAATAAAAGTATTTTTGATTTTTGATTTGATTTTGATATTTTTTAGACAAAATATTTTTTTAGCATAGCTCGTTCCATAGCTCGCTGAGTGACTTTAAACTGGTGTACTAACCGTACTGTAACACTTTTCGTTTTTGGTAAAACATATTTTTACACCCTGTTTTTACTTAATTGAATAAAAAGAACTCTTGTCGAAAGTAACAAGCCTTTTACATATTAAAATTAAATGGTATTCGAAAAATGCAATGCAGAGTTTTACTCGATGAGTACACTAATGATGCAAAATGTGGTGATTGATGATATTCAATGAATTCGTTATTGAAAGATAAAACCGAACACAGCGGAGATAAGCCGTGGATAAGCGACCGCAATCCATTACCGGTCGGGTAATTGATAATTACTTTCTTCCATTATGCTGAACAACTGGAACAACTGGTGTAGGATTAATCCTTTGGTAGGGTTCTGTAGGCTTCGTAAACTTTGTCAAATTGTGACTCGCACCCTGATGAGAGGAGTACCCGCTCCTATAAGTACATTTGAGACCTTATTGATTGATTGATTGATTTATTGAATAAACTAGAACGGCTTGCGCCAATTACTCGCCTTGTAGGAGTGGGTACTCCTCTCCTTACTCTCTTTCTTCAGTAGTTAAAACGAGTGGTTGTACAAACAGATAACGATGGAACCAAAATAAAAATCGGTTTCTTCACCGTTAAAACATCTATTGCTTTAGTAAAAGGTTAATATTTCACATACAGGCTATTCAATATATGAGTATTGATGAGATCAAGATTTTATGACGATGCATGACATCCAATGACTTGAGAATCATAGCATAGTGGGAAGTTAAATCATGATTTGATTTCCCACTATGCAGGATTCTGAGTATAGCGATTCTGGGAGTGAGTTACTATCGTTAAAACCGAGTAGGTAGTTAAAAGGGAAAATTTTTACCCTATTTACTCCGTTTATAAGGGAAAGAAACTTAAAATTTTACGACAAGTTAAATTGTAACTCCAGTTTTTGAACCCAAGCCAACCTTACCTGTCCGGGTTTCACCCTGTTATGTAACAAACGGAGGCTCTAGCAACTGACTGAGCACCCTGGCCGCCTACGAGCAACAGCGTCGGCACCGGTACGTCCAACAGTGGACTGAAAAGGCTGGTGTCACTGTTGTAAGTGAGAAGTTGACAGATAGTCAGGAACAGTGAGCAACTAAAAAGCACGCTACCATTTATTAATGGCTTTCGTTGCATCTTCTGCCAACATTACGCATCAACATACGCTCATGTTTTTATCTAGCAACGTTACAATTAACGACGAATGTGAGCACCTAGTCAAACTTAACAATGTTTTTAGGTACATCAATCACAAAAAATGTATTCATGCGTGTTTATAAATAAATAAATAAAAAATTGTCCATGAATGGTACCGTACCTGTTATGTCACTCACTACCAACGAATACTTCGCTACTTCAGCGCACGAGTAACTCAGTCTGAGTACCGTGGTGAACTTTGCATCTCGGCAGTAAGACCTACTGCATTCTGGTTCTGGTATTTGCCAGTTTAATCGTCTGCTTCATAACCTACCGGTTGGTCAAGACGTTAAACATTTCGTAGATTTGATTGGGTTGGTCTACTAAAAAGCCGCATTCGACCCTGACAGGCAAGACAGGTGCTGAAATAGAGGTTTCTTTTCCTATTGAGAACCCTAAAAGCGGAGTGATCGTTTTAACGAGCACAATAGGCTGGTTCAATTAAAAACCCTTGTCGAATATCGACACTTCGCAAAAGAGATTGTAATTCCTATCGCATGCTTATTTATAAATAACATAGAATTGTAATGAGTGTCGTGATATCGTTAATTTTAAAGCAAGAATTAATTGTAAAAATACGTTTGATAGGTATTTGGTTTAGTACTGTTACCTTGAAAAATTAAAAATTCCGACACCACAGTTGGTCACTAACTCATACGAAGAAGAACTGTTACATAAAAGCAGTCCTAGCTATTTGTTTCCGTCAGTCAGTTCATAGAAAAAATACAGTAGGCATTTTATCATTTGAAGTTCACATTAATTAAACTCTAAATAATTTAATAATAGTGTTATTGTTTATGTTTTAAAAAACAATTATCAAACTCGAGTGGAAACGATGTAAATGCTTGACGCGTTTCAATACCAATACTAATACGCAAGCAAGCCACGGAACCTCCGATGTCCGCGTGGGCGACCACAGATAACACAAAGATATATCTACACGCTAAGGTAAGCAAAGTATTGGTTGTCAACCTCCATGGCACAGTGGGCAAAGACACGCTTGAGGTACAGAAGGTTGCGGGTTCGATTCCCGGTACGGGAAGAGATTGTGTGTTTTGCAAATATTTATCTCGAGACTGGGTATTCTTTACATATAATGTGACTATTCACAGAGTAAAAAGTAGTTTACAGGGTGCAAAAAATTTAAGGGCCCTGAAGAGAAACCACTTTAAATCCTTAAGATAGATTATTTTACGTAAGGAAATATTCCTTTATTTTTAAAAGGAACATAACTCATCAAAATCGCATTCAAAGATTTTCTGAAATTCACTTGCCTCGCCTGGGAATCGCACCAGCTAAAAATTCAAAACTTAACCTCGCTCTTTTATTCTACTAATCGATGGGATCAATGTTCAGGATAAAATGTCTCTAAGAAGGTTAAGAAATAAAACAGATAATGAAATCTAGCATTCATTTTATTTTACCATCAATTCTAATATGATGAAACGTAAATATAAAATATAATTATTAGCAAGACTATAATAAACTTAACCTCGCTCTTTTATTCTACTAATCGATAGGATCAATGTTCAGGATAAAATGTCTCTAAGAAGGTTAAGAAATAAAACAGATAATGAAATCTAGCATTCATTTTATTTTACCATCAATTCTAATATGAATGAATGAATGATTGAATGAATGAATGAATGAATGAATGAATGAATGAATGAATGAATGAATGAACACTTTATTGCATGAAACACATAACAAAATACAACAACATTTAAAAAATGGTACAATGGGCGGCCTTATCGCTGAAAGCGATTTCTTCCAGGCAACCTTTGGATGGAGAAATAATAAATACTAAAAAGAAAAAAACACAAGGGATGGCAGCACAGTTTAAAAACAAACTAATACATGCCTGCAACAAATCAATACAGTAAGCAAATTAAATCAATACCAATACACACATAATAATAACAATAGACTAATATATACTTTAATAAATACTACATAGTTTGGAGAATGAGGTAGTTTATAAAGAGGATGTCAAATAGTGAAGCTTAAGTTTGAGTTTAAAAGTATTGAGTGAAGGAGCTCGTCTTATCTCGATAGGTAAGGCATTCCACAATCGTACAGATTGAACCGTAAAAGAGTTGCCGTAAAAAGAACTACTGTGTATAGGAAATCTGAGCGACAGGTTGTCTGATGACCTAAGATTCAAGGAGTTAGAAGAATGAAGATATTCAAATCTGTCTTTGAGATAGCGAGGCGAGAAAGGATTGAACAGAATAGAATAAAGAAGGGAAAGAATATGCATGTCCCGGCGACGGCGAATAGGGAGCCACTTGAGCAAAGTTCGAAAAGGAGAAACGTGGTCATATTTGCGCAAGCCAAATATGAACCGGATGCAGAAGTTTTGGAGACGCTCAAGCTTGTTTAGCTGCTCTTCTGTGAGATCCAAGTAGCACGCATCAGCATAATCCAGCACAGGGAGAAGGAGAGATTGTGCTAGAGCAGTTTTGGTGGCCGTTGGCAGAAAGTTACGCAGTCTTCTCAGAGAGCCCGCCGAGGCATAGAGCTTCTGACATGTGATTTGGAGTTGGGCTCCCCATGATAGGTGACGATCAATGGTGATCCCAAGATTTTTTACAGTGGCACTGTATGGTATAGGAATTCCATCGAAAATGACCTGAGGTATAGTATTCCAATCCACATTACCCATTAACCTGGAGTTACCTATGACGATAGTTTGCGTCTTAGCGGGATTAATCTTCAAGCCATAAGCATTGCTCCATTGAGTGATACTACATAAATCAGTATTTGTAGTGAAAACAGCATTGGCTATATTGCTGAGTGACGCGTGAGTGTAAATCTGGAGATCATCTGCGTAGAGGTGGTAGGATGAAGAAAGATTTTGGGATATGGAATTAATAAAAATGGCAAAGAGAAGAGGAGATAAGACGCCACCCTGTGGTACACCGGCAGATGTGTCGCACCACGATGAAAAGGATTCATCGAGGCGAACCCTCTGCCGACGCCCGTAAAGATAACTATAGAACCAATCAATCACATACGGAGAGATGTTAAGAGAGTGAAGTAGTGCAAGGATAGTGGAAGGTTTCGATATTCTAATATGATGAAACGTAAATATAGAATAAAATTATTAGAAAAACTATAATAATTTATCTGATAAGCTATTCGAAATAAGACCTTGTTCCGCATACACAAACTTGTTTTTTTTTTTAATTCACGGATTTAAAGTGGTTTCTCCACCAGTAGATTCTCACCCTTCAGGGCCCATTTATTTTTTCCACCCTGTTTAAAATATATCAGTTATCTGCTTCCCATAACACAAGCTCGGCTCACTTTGGGGATAGATAATGTTATAATATTATGAAAATGTTCAGCATTATTTATTTATATTTAGAGTTGAGCAAACGACATAAAAACTCAATGCAACAAACTTACTTTAAAAAAAAACAACAACAAACTTAACCATAATCTAAAGAAACAGTATATGTATATAAATTTGTCCATGCTGAAAAGAATCTAGCTTTGTAATTAAGATACGATTCAATTATTCGATTATTGAACAATAATTAATTCAACATTACGAAGAAATTGAAAATAGATTGCACGTGTGGAACGTAGAGACTTCGAGTGAAAACTACTATTAATTTGAGTTTACCTGTTCCTTAATTTTATTTTTTTTCAGTAATAAGCATCCAATATTATGGCAATGCAGGGGTGAGTGTAACAAAAACATTTCGTTTTAACAAAATACCGAGCTTAGCCCAATAAAACACAACAAAACATAAAAAAATACAAAGAATATTGTCACCTCTGTCTACATCTGCGTCATTCGTCAAAGATTAGCACTGTTTACTTATGTTCAGTGTGCTACATAAAATGTGGTGTAATCTTTACTTGTATCGGATTTTAGTCTTAATAAAACGTTTTTTAGTAAAATGTTTTTTTTTCAAACGCGTAGACGAAGTGAATACTTCGACGAAGGTTACAGATGTAGACGAGAGGTAACAAAAACAATATTTTAAATAAAAAAACAACTTCAAAAAGATTTATTGAAAAACAAAAAGTGCAAAACTAAAAAGTAAAAAATAATTGCTTATTTTTTTGTTCATACAACTAACAATCAACCTTTTTTCTATCAATTTATCCCGTACGATCTTTGCGTAAAAAAATATTGCTTATTTTTTTGTTCATATAACATGACCAAGGGCATTGTTGCTATAATATCGTATTTCCTTAGCTGACACCAACTCCAAAAATAACAGGTATCTTTAACTACTTATGTGGTAAACGCATAGATCGCACGGAATAACTGTTTTTGAAGTCGGGTTTTTTTAGTTATAAATTATTGTTTATTTTCGATTTTTTTGTGAATCTGATTTAAGACGATTACAAAAATTTAAATAAAATTCGGGCCCTATTTTCTCACCCTCAGGTATGGTATTTTTTTTAATTTATATGAGACCAAATTGAAAGTATACCTTCCACAACAGAAAAAAATCCAAATCGGTTCATAAATTACGGAGTTATGAGGTAACAAACATAAAACATGAATAAAATTTGAGTCTATAAAATCTTCATCCCTGTTTTCTCACCTTTAAGGTTGGTATTTTCTTTTCAAATTCTTATGGGATTAATTTTATAATTATTAATTGGAATGAATACCCTACACAAAAAACGAAGAATTTTATAAATCGTTTCATAAATGAGGGGTTATGAGGTAACAAACATAAAAATGAATAACATTTGAGCCCATAAAATGTTCATTTCTTGTTTTCTCACCCATAGGGTTGGTAATTTTACTTCAAATTTATATGAAACCAATTGCAAAGTATGTGTAGTAGAGTAGTAACGAAAAAAAAATTCGGATCGGTTCTTAAATGATGGAGTTATGAGGTAGCAAACATAAAATAAACAAACCACCGAATTGAGAACCTCCTCCTTTTTTTAAAGTCGGTTAAAAACGAGCACCGCCTGCTCGTTCTTGAAACATTAGAGCGACTCGATGGTGCTCGAAGTTACAAGTTAATGATTTGGTATGTTCTAGGCTAGTTTAACGTAAAATGAAGTTTTTAGCTTATATTGGTCGAATTTACTTCTAGCAATTCTGAGAGCTCAGAGAATTAGCAAGCTGAAGTGGCAGTGGGCTGGCCATATCTGCCGAAGAACCGATAACCGTTGGGGTAAACGAGTTCTTGAGTGGAGACCGCGGCTCGGCAAACGAAGTGTAGGACGCCCTCCGGCCAGGTGGGGTGACGATCTGCGAAAGGCTGCTGGTAGAAGCTGGATGCGTCGAGCTCAGAACAGGGCGCAATGGCGCTCATTAGGGGAGGCCTATGTCCAGCAGTGGACTGCTATAGGCTGATGATGATGATGATGATGAATTCTGGGGATGGACATCTGGCAAAATCTTAAGTCTTCCATAAAAAAATTATAAGTTAGCGTAGCTGTCGAGTTTAGGGTTGCCACAATTACATATAGGTAACTTATTAAATTAGTACTGACTAGATTCCTCCCGCGGCTTCGCTCGCGTGGTACCCTGATAAAAGTAGCCTATGTGTCAATCCAGGTTATAAACTATGTATATTCCAAGTTTCATCCAAATCCGTTCAATAGTTTTCGCGTGAAAGAGTAACAAACATTCATCCATTCATCCATACATCCTTATACCCACAAAATTTTATAATATTAGTGTGATTTAACTTTCTCGATAGATCTAACCTAACGTCAAAGTTCAAAAGGATTCTAAATGATTTTTTTGTACATTGAATTTTATAGTTTTTGCGACTGATGTATATTTTTATTTTTATTTATCAATGGCAGCGCGCAAAGCTGAGTAGAAAGCTATTTTACTGGAAATGTGAAATAATCTCCCTTTCCGTCGCCGGCATTGCTCTATCGTCGTACACTCGCGAATAATGCCATTTTGTACAAGGAGAGTTAGCTCCTGGACTCACCCCTACTTTAAAAATGTATTATTTACTTCTATTTATTTGAATACTTCTGCGAGTGGCTTCGGCCAAATGTTACCCAGATAGAAAGTAGCCTATGTATATATAAATAATACGTTATTATTCTAAGTAAATAATATTGGACACTATCACGAAGCAGCATGTAAGTAGCCCAAAATAAAGCAGAGCTTATTTTATGGGAGCGACATGACTGGTATATTAAATACATAGATAATTTTTTTTGTAAATACGTTTCTGGTTTGGGTGTAATACATTATACCCAGACACAAATACATGTAAATGTAGATCATATACAATCATCTGTCTTGCGATGGGGGTTGAAACCGCAACATTTTGCGTCTCAGGCGGGCTTTCGCCCACTGCGCAACTGAGAACGTCAATCCTGAACTCCTGGTTTCAGCTCAATCTATTTAGTTGTTTTAAGGTGAGGGAGAAAACACATTTCAGAATTGCACAATTTGTTTACAAACTTACACCTTTAAAATATTATAAGATTTACTTCTTCAACTCTGGACACCGTTACCAATGTGAAGGCCAGCAATATGTATCACATTTCATTTAGTACGAGTATTTCAACTGATTTAAGTAGAGAAATGAAAATAAAAACGAATTAAGTAAAAAAATATTCAATAAACAATCTAGTATAGAAAATACTATCCAATTTAGTATAGAAAATACTATAAATATTGGTGTAAAACGATTACATTATATACATATAATATTAGGTGAGCAGGCTAATTCAGGATCGAAAAAAATGTGAAGTCTAAAGGTTGTTTCGTTCGTGACTCCACCGCACTTTAACGTAATTTAAATGCATGCACATTACTCTGGTAGAGTCGCGCGTACAATACCTTAATTTATTATAAATACCTTTATTACCTCGGCAAAGAAGCCATGATTCGTTTTAAATAGTAAACAAACATAAAAATGCGATTATAACTCAAATATTTACTGTGTGACTAAACTACTAACAAGGCGAAGCCTTTAATAAAGGCTACTTGGTAGACTTTGACTTTGACTTTAATTAATATGGTATTCCAGATAAAAAAATATTTTATGTATATCAAACTTTCATCAAAATCCGTTTAACCATTACGGATTACTGTGTATGTTTGTTCTTACAAACACTTTCGCATGTATAATATTAGTATATTCTGGTTAGGTACCGAGTCGTGATATTAAATTTCTATTTTCTATATAAACGGTTTATAGCGTTTTAAGTACTTTAGAATATTCTACAACAGACAGACCCCCCTTCCTCGTTTCAAAGAACAGCAGTAAATTATATTTCCTATTAACCGATCTGGAGCTGCGATAAGATATAAATTTAATAAAAGTTTCTCAAAGTAGTTCAATAAACGTCTCAGTTATCTCTGTGTAATCCCAAAACGACCCCTCTGGTAATCTCCTAGACGTTTAATTTCGCCGTTTTAAATGAATCGAGCCCCGAAAACCTTGTCCTTAGATATGCAGGGTATTTTAAAACTTGCATGGTAAGGGTTCCACGCAGAATTCGTTCATGAGTTTTAAACAAGTACTACACTATGTCAATCCATTCCAGGCGTCTTCTAATAAGAAGGAGGATATACCCATAATTCCCACGCTGTCCATCCGGGTTGGGGATCGCAGGACACACCTTCTCGCACTGCCGACGCTGCTCTCCGTCGCCATTCAGGGAATTTAGCTGTGCCGGTGCTAAGCTGCACTATGCCGCAATCAGCCGGCCGCCAGAGCCCCGTTTGTAAGTTAGCAGGGTGCACCACGGGCCGGTGGGTTGGCTTGAGTTCTAAAGGTGGCGGTAAGAACTCCCCAGTTTTAAAGTTTTAAACATTTTGGATAAAGGTATTATTGTGAGTGATATCATAAGCTGAGAGGGCCAATAGCGCCCTGCACACGTAAAGATCGGACCGCGCTTCGAGATAAATAAATAATAAATAATCCTGGACGTTATCACACAGCATCATGCAGCCCCAAACTAAGCAGAGCTTGTATTATGGGAACCACATGATTGATATACTACATAGATACATATTTTTTTTTTGTAAATAAATACATATCATACATAGAAAACACCCAGACCCGAGACAAATAACTGCGTTCCAAACCGCAGGTCGATCTATACAGTTTGGACTGCGGTTCAAACTTTCGTGCTAATGGCGCTTAAAGATCGGACCGCGCATCTGGGACTGATCACTGACGTGATGCGCGGTTAAAACTGTGAGATTAACCTTCGCGTCGACATGCCAGATCGTCAGCCCCGCGCATCTACACGTACGTTTCGGAGTGCGGGTTGGAATGGCGCGTGCTATTTCCCGTGGTCCGAACTTTACGTGTGCAGGGCGCTTATACCTACATCAGTCGGAAAAATCAGGCTGTAGTGTTGATGCTGATGATTTTGAAGTAGATATCTTATACGTACTTTCCATATTTAAGACCACACTACATTCGATTGTAATAACTAAACTTACAATTATAACTAACTCATACGTTAAAACATGTGATACTTATGTGATACAAAAACCATAGTACCTACTAAGTAACTCCGAAATATTTCAATAATACCTCCAAAATCCAATTTCAAAATGTTGATGTCTAATCCATGATATATCGAGGCGGGATCCGGGAGCGGATGCTCGCATGTTTATGAGAAAATTCATAACTTCGTCATTTATCTTAAATCTGTATGAAGACTACATTAATATACTTAGAGAACAATATTCTAGGGATCAATATTCTTCAATCTGTATGAAGACAACATTAATATAATTAGGGAACAGTATTCTGAAAGTCAATTTTAAACTCACATCGATTGGTATTAATATAGGTAAAGTGCCTATCCTACCTATAACTACCTATAAATAGATGTATCTCGACCCGACCCTGCGAGCTAGATACTTGCGGGTACTAAGCAATATCGTATTTGTTTTGTTGATTAGCAATCAACTGACAATTGTTCATTTTGAGTACTCAAAAAGTAAAACAATTACCTAAATACAAAGAGCCATTATCATTTGTTATAAAATTATATCAGTTTCTATTTTACAGCATTTCAAACCTAGAAGGCCCCGTCTTTCCGGTCTCCCTTATACCTAATCCTAAAATTTATCACCTAAAAATAACAAAATATACCGATTCCTTAAATGTTTTTTAAAAGTAGTTTTGTTAATTGTAATCCTTAAATGTGATTTCGAGTCCTATTTTGTGATACCAAACTTACAAAAAAGTCTGCAAGCCACTACGGCGAATTGAAACATTAACACTTGAAGTGCTAATGGATGGTAGGTACCAATAATAAAGTGACCGCTAATTATACAAATTCGGCAAGACGTAAAGTAGCTCTTGACAGTTACGTGAAAATTGCTAAAGTGCTGACACTATGATGCTAAGCAAACACACTTTCGATTGATGTAAACAACTGCCCGAAATACTTATACAAGAACGATGTAAAAGTATTTGGAATATTTTTTGCTATTCACGCCAATTAGAGGTCGTAAAATGTTTTTCTAAAAATTTGTATCGTAAATATACTGATGCTCATTTTGATGCGTTGCGAAGAATAAAAGACGAGCATTTACCACTGAACCATATTCTCGAACTTCTGTCTATATCAGTCCAATGCTGGATATATAGGCCTACCCTAAATAAGGGTTAAAATGCCCATAATTGCCAACGCCAGGCAAACGGGCGGGGTACATTTTCTTGCACCGCGCCGACGCTGCTGCCCGTTGGCGACCAAGAGGTTTAGCTGTGCCGATGTTAGGCGGTGCTATACCACTTTAAACCGGACGTCTCAGAGCCCCGTTTATGATAGCAGGGTGAACCACGGGTAATTGAGGTTGGCTTGGGTTCTAAAGATAAAGCTTGGAATCGGAACCCAGAGGTAGGTACAATTATCTACACATAGGAAATCTTCATAAAGAAATCAGTTTGAGCTGTCGTGATAAAGGTCCCTAACAAAGTCGACGCCGCGTACCTACGTGAGAAGATGACCGTCTTCCTGTGGGACACTGCTTTATTATATTGGCCAATGCTGTGTCCGTGTGAAAACTCAAACATCAACATCCTTTCACACGGTAAAAATAATGCATACTAAAATAAAGATTTACTAAGGTTTATCGGCAAAACAAGTTTCCCTCTCCGGCTCTGATCGCGTGGTACCCGGATAAAAAGTAGCCTATGTATCCAGGTCACTAACTATGTATGTACCTATATTCTGTTTCATGTTACGCATAGAGCAATACAAAATTTTGCATTTGTTATAGTGTTCTTATAAGATAAGTTATGCGATATCAATAAAACTATTTACGGTGAAAGTTTTCAGCAGGTAGGTACAAAGTAAATAAAATAAGTCATAAGGAGCACATTAGGAGCTGACTGTGTCGTCTTGAGATCGGACCTGAGACTGCCTCGCTCAGTTACTCCATAAACAGGGTACCGTATTTTTCAATCAGAGAGCTGTCAAAGCGTTCTGACACCCTCATCCCATCGGCTCGCACTCGCCGAACACCGAAATTGGTTTTCTACATTCAATCCATACAAAGTTTAATGTTATTCGTTCGCGATATCACCGGGATGCTGCCGATGTTTACCGACGCGCCAAATCATATTGGATTTGCAAACTTTTGTTTGCGGACTTTATTTCATTTCTGTGTTAGTTCAGGCCGGAAGAATGTAATTTTAGATATTGTCTAGTGTGAACATTACAGATTTTGTGTGTTGGGTAGTAGATAGATATAGCTTTATTGCATACAATACAAATAATAATGGAGTACGTATATCAGTTCTAATTATGATTGAACGTGTCTGAATGGGATTTTGGTTGATTTATGAAAGTCTTGTATTACGTTGAGTAAGTAAATTATTAAGTATGACAGGACATTTATCTTAATTAAAAACTTATTATTTCATTTGGTATTATACCAAAAAAAGCCCGATGGCCGATATACACAAGATTCATTAAAATGTCACGAATTGTAATGGTCAACATAATGTATCTGCTAGGCCACCAGACAGATTCTCAAAAAAGGTTTGAAAACAGTGACTGGATGCGAGTAGCAAAAGACTGAGCTAAAGCTAAACTTCCAATATTCATGTAAGTTAGTAGAGTATTTGTATGATTTCATTTGTTACAGTAAGAGCAAGTTACAAATTAGCCGAGCCGGATATCTGAGACCGAGCTGCGACGAAGGCTATGAGTGCGCCGCAAGCGTTTATAAATTGAAGGACTGGTACCTGCGGCTTAATACACCGCTGTTTCCGGTTCATTTCCGGAGCCGCGCGCGCCGTCCGGATATTGCCTTTAAGGTTGCGCCGCACGCCAGCATTTCACAATAATCGCGGTAACTGCGCGTGTGCAACTCGCTTACTGTTTTCAGCGTGCAGTAGAATTACAGCATTATTTAGCTTTTTAACCGTATGTGATGTTCTTAGACCGTACCCAATGGCACGATATGGAGGAGGCCAATATCAGATAGCAACCTGACTAACAAATGATCGCTGATGTCGGATAAAAATAATTAAAATAATAATTATAAGTTTTTACTTAATTATAAATAGATTATACCTAGATTATAAGTCTGTGAATATAGATTATTTTTATTTTTGTTTATTCATTTATATCAAGTCGATTAAAATATTATATTAGTGTTCACCAGTTAGGTACTTAGGGATTTAAATCTTGGCAGTTTTTATCCTACGGTTGATACAAAAAAAAATACTCTAAGCACTATTTTTTTTATGACGAGCACCTAGGTATTACATTGATGTGATTTTAATTTTATTTTATTATGTACGACAAACAAAGAGGAGTTCTTTGACTTCGACTTAATTGGTTTAAGCGGCTTTGTTACAAAAATACAAAAAACTCGATCGTTTCTACTTAGTGATCCGGAAATTAAATTTGCTCTAAGGGTAAAAGTTTAATTAAGCTAAGGCACGCTAGTGCATAGTGCGAGCAGAGTTGATGAAGCACCAATATCAAATCCTGGGGCGATTATGTAACAAAGGCGATATTCATAAGGGCAAACTACCCTATTATTTATCAATCTTAAACTTTGGTCAATAAATAGGTAACAGACTTCAATAATTATTTGAAAAGGCTTGACATGAATTTTGTGAAAACAGAAATTATAATGTGATCACAATATTTAACTTTTTTACTGCGGACCTCATAAATTGTTCTAAGATTGCTAAGTACACTGAATAGCCGAGTAGGATGTCAGTTCTCATAACCACGGTGTCAGTAGTGCAGTAGTGGTTTAAAGCAGTGAAATGATAACTCTTAAAAACACACTTCCTCTGGGCGAAGCCCCCAGTCAACAATTTCAATTTTATTGTCCCGTAATGATAATCAGTTGCGCCGGCAAGGGCCCAGCTCTTAAAGAAATGATGATGAATGATAATCCTCTTACCTACTATTGCACCAGTCAGCTACACCCGTCGTCAAATTCACATGTGTTGTAAAGAACTCTCTGTGTCACCAAGTGGAGAGACTCGTTGCAAAATGACACGAAAGCAGAGCACAATAGCAGATGAACACGGTAGCATACACTCAGCTTCTAGGGTTGCCATCCGTTCATAATTTGCAGAATAATTGCACTTGGCTTTACACTACCTACTTACTTCCTTTTTAGGCGTCCTTTTCTAGCGTCGGCGGTGTTAGAAGCAGCGATCTCCAACCCGCATGCCCGAAGATTATGGGTATATCCCCCTTCTTATAGGGGAGGCCTATGTCCAGCAGTGGACGGAATATGCTGGTATGTGTGTGTGGCCGTAAGGGTCGTAGAAAACGCGTAGAATAAGATCTTTTTGGTTACTTAAGCACATAGTTACTTTATCCAAAGTTTTGGCCAAATGTTCGCTTATTGTCAGGACTTTTAATATCGAAATGGTTACCCTACTCCCACCCCAACGGAAGTACGATTTGATGGACACTCGATTCCACGGGAACGTAGCGAGTGCACTTTAATTTGTACGTGAATTGAAACGCATTCCCAAATAACGTAGAGTATAATACATTCTGTGATAATACGTGGAGTATTTGATCGGTACCTAGAATTTCAAATAAAGCAGGATACAGTTATAAAAGGCAAATATCTGGAACTACTGATCCCATTAACAAGATATAAATAGGAAGTTAGTTATACATAATTTTAAGCTCGATAAAGGTTTTAACTATGTCCCTGTCAAAAACATGGAAATAGAAAGAGATGGCCACTTTTGTGGTCATATAAGTTTTGTAAGATGATTGTGAATGAAAAAGTTTTTAACCGACTTCAAAAAGGAGGAGGTTCTCAATTCATCTGAATCTTTTTTTTAGTCAGAGTATTTATTTTTTGGGCAGACATGAACTAACTAACGTTTTCTCGGGTATACGTCCATATAAATACAAAAACGGTAAGACACAGCCTCAGCATGATAAAACGCACTTTATGTAATAAGAAAAAACTTCATTTATCAAACAATATAGTTAAAATCAGTAGCAATAGAGCTCTATGTGAAGGGCTTGTCCGGGGAAGTCCCGTACCTAATTGTGGGTGTTATGTTGTGGGTGGGGTGTCGGTAAAATTACAAGCAAATGAGGCTTATTAATAACATGCCTCAAACTGGATGCAGAATTTTGCATCGAAGGGCACGTTCTAAACATGCGTGGCCGATACAATACTTTGTTATGATCGTGGTTGCCACATATCAGGTAGGCCATGTGCTTGTTCCATCAAAGTAAAATAAATTTAATGGTATAACGTTCATATTTAAAATAAGTAGGTACTCACAGAACGTTTCTTCTAGTTATAATGACTGTGTGATTGAATTACCTACATCTATTGTGACTAATGCATGTTTCGTGTCGTTATTTTTTCCCACTCCTAACAGCCATGTGTTTATAATGGCGTTGGTTTAACGACCAAAAAACCTTTTATTAAATTTATAATGGCTTAGGTTTCTGAATGGATATCTTGCTAAGGATTAAGTACTTAGTCGATAAATAAAAACATCATCATCATTTATTTTAGAGCTGTGCTCTTGTCGGCGCAACTGATGCCTCTCCAAAGCAGTCTCCTTTACTTCCCTATATATGACATCTATTTTCTCTTTAATGTGGCTCATATAATTTATCCTTGGTCTTCCCCTTCCCTTTCCTTCTACTTTTCCCTCTATGATGTTGCGTAAAAGGTGTTCAAACATCTTTCCTCTTCTGTTTTCTTTATGTTTTAACATAAGTCTATCTTCAGCGACTCTACTTAAGATTTCTTTGTTAGTTACTTTGTTTACCCAGCTTATAAATATAGCTTATTGGTGACCGTTTAGTGGCATTAAGATCTGAGCGCTTCCGTGCTTACATCCAGCGGACAGCAGCGTCGGGGACTTGCGAGAATCTGTGCCCTGCGATCCCAACCCGCATGCCCAGCGTGGGGACTATGGGAATTTTGATATTAGATTGATTTCTTATAAATAACAGGATTATGATAGTAGACATAATGTACTAAGTATGTTGTGTCTACTTAGAGTAGGTACCTACATAATACAATGATAAATTTTGTGTAGGTAGGTATACAAAAAGATTACTACAAAAACAAAACAGCAAATAACTTATCTAAAGTAGTTAATCCGAGATAATATGCTGTTTAGTTAATTATAATTTTTAATATCCATTTGACACGTTGGTTGTTAGGACTTTCTACCCATATTTGGAAATATAACTAATTAAATTCAGAAATGTCTGAAGATTAGATAATTATAATGAGATTAAAATAAAGGTGCTTCTACACTGTTCGATTTTAATTCAATTTTTGTCACTCCGCGCAGTCACCACAACAATTCACGGCGGTCGATATTATTTTAGTAAATTATTTACCTATCTCTAGGACAACTTCAGCACTCAATACAAAAGCTATATTTAAGAAAACAATCTTTAAAATAATTGTGAGTTGTTTTTGTTAATTGCTTGTAAAGCCTTCACGAGCAACCACCTAGACTAATCCTATTGTTTTTGGTTTTTGTTTAGCTTTAGGGAAGTGTCTACTTTTTTCGAGTGCCGCAGACCAAAGCTATTAAACTAGTTTGGAGCGCGTTAAAAGTTATTGGTCTATCCCTCGAGTACTTTTTTCCTGGATAAAAGATACCCTGTGTCCTTTGTAGGTACTCGTTCTTTCCTTCCTTCTTCGTATAAGCTAGTGGCCAACTCTGGTGTCAGAGTACCTGTACTTAGTCTTTGTACCCTTGATGCGGGTATTCGAAATTTCATGATGATCAGTTGAATAACAAACAAACTTCGAAAGTGAGTTTGTTTGTAATACCTATTAGTTAGAATAGTTCGGTTATGGATACAGTGTAGAATCTCTTTTGAAATCTCTTGATCCACTCCGTGGATGATCAATAATGGCCTTTGGAAATATCGTATAATAGCACTTTTGTGGCTTCATAAATTCAATATCATTTAAATTGTATACTTAATTGGTGTTTTGTATATTTTATCACGCATAATCTATTCGAATTATCAATTTGTTTAATAAGCAAGTTATTAGGTAGGTACCGACCTGATTCCGCTGCATATAAATAGTTCCAGTTATTTTGAGTATAATTTTATGTAAATGTTAAAACGTGCCACTGATAAGATCATAATTTATTAAAATAATAACATTATTTAGTTCTAATAGAAGTCGGTCAAGTGATTTTGAATTCGTGTGTAAATTTTACTAACGTAACACTGCTATTTTGTAGAGAACATGCTCATTTCAGATATAACATTTCAAAACAGTTATTATACTTAAAAATAGAAAGTATGAAAAGTAAATGAATAAAACCTCTTTATAAAACTTTTTACCAAACCATTAGAAGAAAGTTTATTTCCTAATAATACATAATGTATTGAAGTATATTTACTATCTAAATTAAATTAAAAATTTTGGAAATCTTTTACGTTATTTTGTTACGTAGATAGAGAAATTAAGTTAAAAATTTCAATGTTACAAATCAATCGTTAAATTTTTTTATCCAAAGAGTTTTGCAACACCGTTTTTTATTTATATTCAAACTCTGCCTTCTTATGAAAATTTATTTATAAAAATAAGTCAAAATCTTAATAGTTATGTCTTAACTAACAACTAAGAAATTAAAACGAAGAAATTTTAAAACTTCAAGTAAACTATTTCAGGGTAGGTACTGGTGGTTAAGTAGACAAGGAATACCCTATCGTCCAAATACACATCTCGCAAAAAATATGACAACCCTTTTTAATACTACAATAATGCCTCTATCTCTCGTCTGCAGTCACACACGACCCTCGTGCTAATTGAATTTAAGGAATAAAATCCAATCGCCCCGATTCTTTATTATTCAAGATCCAATTTGGATAAGGTCTGATCGGTCGGTGCGCGCGGGGTGGGAGGGGCAGTCGGGAATAAAATTGGTTTGTCACTCAAAACATAAGGTAGATATAACCAAAAACTAATACGAGTATAACCTAACTCTTTACTGTTTTAAAATACCGTCATCGAGCCGATGCATCGAGCGCGGATCAATGCATTTTGAGAGATGCATTTACAATTTTAATCCAAATTTTGGCATGTTAATAGAGAATTATCAGGTACATACCTTACTTGAAAGAAAACGTTATGATACTCAAGTAATTTAATTTCGCGCGCAGCTCTAGACTCGCGTAAGGGCGGGGTTTCCCACTAAATATTTACTTATTTCCATAAAAGGTAATAATAAACTATAGAAAGGGGTATACCTACACTACAACCATTTCTATAGTTTATTATTTGTATATTGATACCCTACCTAAGATTTTAGTGACGATTGACGGTATATTGCATAGATAAATAGAATATATATGAATACAAAAAAATGGATATTAACTTCAAATGTAATAATTAAATTTTCCAACGTTTATACTGTTTATACGGTACACTGTTTTATAATAGTTCAATTACATAGTCAAAGATAACCTCTGTCTGTAATTTTTTGAACTGACAAACATAAAAAAAGAACGCATAGTGTGTGTGAGCCTTCCCTCGCTCAATTTTACTCCCTCTAGTTTTTATGATACTGTCATATAAGTAATCTGTCAATATTTGTAAGGGTGCCAAGAGATGAAGAGATAGGGGATAAGTACCTCATTGCTATCAGTTCTGTACAGGCTTCATCATTCTTGAGAAGTTAAATTGAACTGTACCATAAGGAAACGGAGTTATTTAAAAAAATACATAACGTAACATTATTTTGATTTTATATATAATTTTTTTGTTGTGGTTTTATTATTCTGTCGTCCAATTATTATTTTTTTAAAGTTTTGCATCCCTATTTAACTTGTTTTAATTGTAAGTTTTTTTAAGAGTTTTCTAGTTTTAGAGTTTCTAAGCTTTCTCTGTATCTTTATAATAATTATTATCTAAAAAAAAAAACATCCCATAATATGCTCAGAACTCATTTCCTTAGGTACTTTCCTTTCATTGTTATCGTCTATACATTATCACTCAATTAATAACAAAACATTATCCTACTAGGGGGTGTAAGTGGTTCCAACCGTCACTTTTGTAACTCAAGTCAACGTCACTTGCCCGTTGTGGCACAGCGTCGGTGGTGCGAGGTGTGCCCTGCGATCCCCAGCCCGCATGCCCAGAGTGGGGAATATGGGCATATCCTTTCTGATTAGGGTAACCCTACCTATGTCCAGTGGTGGTCAGATATAGGCTGGGATTGTTGTTTAATACACCTTCAAACTACAGAACTGATTGAAGTGAACATAGATATAGAAATCCAAATAGGCTACTTTTGTAGTACCCTACATGAGCGAAGAAACAGGCGGAATTTAGTAAAGTGGTAAGTATAACCCGTCTGACTATCGCGAATCAACACGACGACTCCAAATTGCATTTTGAAGCACATACCAAATGCTCAGGCACGTGATTTTAAGGAAATTCATAACTAGTCATTAATTTAATAAGCGACAACCCATTAATTTTATGGATATTACTTACTTAGAATCGAATAGCCAAGTACCTAGGTTCTCATATCTAACAATCATCAGTTAAATTATGGAAACAATGCAATCTCTACGGTTTATAAAAAACAAATGACATTGTATTTTATGGTTATAAGGTAATTGCTTAATTATGTGGGCTTAAATTCTTTTTTATACTTTGTTAAAGTAGAGAATAATACTAACCTAACTAATATTGCTAATATTAAAAATGGGAACTGGGAAAGTGAGTATATTTTACCTGTTTGTTTGTTTTACTCAACCGATTTGCATAAACGTTGTCAGTAAGGAAAAGGACTGGACCCTTCATTCAGAAAAAAGACCCCGAGAGATGGAAAAAATATTTTAACGCGAGTAAAATCGCGAGCGGAAGTTGGTAAGTAGATAAAATTAAATCATTATAAAATTACGACAGAAATAATTATAATGAAGTTAATTGTTCATCACGGAATCTATCATGGTTTAATTTTGATGGTAAATGGGAATACTCAATAGAGTTGGTTTGTTCTAGATAAATGTGGTTTTAATCGCTGCATTTTAAGAACGTGATATAGTCAATTCTTAATGGAGAAATCTGGAAGACAACCTGGGTAACCGACGCGACCGACACGTCGCGCTCAAAATTAGCAAGTTGAAGGCCACTTCAACTTGCTAATTTTGCCATTGCCAAATGGGCAGACTATATAGCTTGTAAAACCTATATCCTTTGGGGAATGAATGTTCTCGAATGATTATTGCGTTCTGGAAGACGAAATGTAGGAAGACCCCGCATTAGATGGACCGACAACATCATCAAAATCGCAGGAAGTAGGAGGATAAAAATGGCTCGAGACCATTTTTCATCGAAATCCACACCTTTGTTCGGTCACAGCAGTGGACTTTTATGTGGTTGCTGTTGTTGTTGATGATAAGTATGATGATGACGATGATGATGATGATGATGATGATGATGATACAAAGGTTTTCAGTTCTAGGACAGTTCACGGATTATTTTAAAATGTTAGCTCACCAAGCGACAGATTAAATATGTATTGACGTTTAGGATATTGGAAGCGATTATTGAAAGCGCGGAAATTAAATAGCAAGCCACATCCGACCGCTGAAGGCATTTGCGCATCGGGGGCTGGAGAGCCTTGCATGCTCTTTTATTATTATTATTTAATGCAATTTATGAAAGTATCTACACACCTAATAGTTGAAACTCGCTGACAGCGTGCAAAGAGAGTTTGCGAGATCCATTCACAAACCTCTGCAATGTATGATTGTGGGAATTTCGGATCGTTCGGAGATCCATAGGTATCTTCCCTGTAGGTAAGACCGTTCGGGATTTTGAAATAGTGACCATGAACCAAAATATTTAGTATGAAAAGCCTCCACCAGACGGATCATACCACCATACATCCATACTCACAAACTTTCACATTTATAATATTAGTAGGATAGTAGGAAGTAGGATGTTTAAATGAACCACATAAAAGACCTACTCTTCTAATACGGGCTGAAATCCAACCCCCTGTTCTAACCAACTTGTATTTTAAGAATAAAAAATGTGTCTGGTTTTTAAATTTTTTATATATAAAACTGTAATGAAGATGACTGACTGACTGATAATCAACGCACAGCCTAAGTTATGAGTTCTGGAAACTAAAATTTTTGAAGGATTTGTTCCTTGCAGTAAGGCATTAAGAAATGATTTTCTAAAATTCAGGTCTTAAAAGGGGTGCTTTGGGAAAAACCGCGTCCGTCCACTAGTTAAGGATATAATAATCAAGATAAACGAATTATTTCCGAAGAACAAACATATTATTGTATTTGTGAAGTATAGAGATACGATTAGATATAAGAACCTAATTGGACTTTAGTTTAATATGATTGGATGGATTTATCTCGTGAAACTAAATAAATAAGGAATAATTACCTATCTTATAAAAGCGTGTTTATAATGTGAGCATGATTTGCACTACTTATTCAGTGAATTTGTCGAGAACCAACTTGTATTTTAAGTATAAAAAATGTGTCTGGTATTTTTTTTTTTTTATATATAAAACTGTAATGAAGATGACTGACTGACTGACAATCAACGCACAGCCTAAGTCATGAGTTCTGGAAACTAAAATTTTTGAAGGATTTGTTCCTTGCAGTAAGGTATTAAGAAATGATTTTCTAAAATTCAGGTCTTAAAAGGGGTGCTTTGGGAAAAACCGTGTCCGGCCACTAGTTATGGATATAATAACCAAGATAAACCAATTATTTCCGAAGAACAAACATATTATTGTGTTTGTGAAGTATAGAGAAACGATTCGATATAAGAACCTAATTGGACTTTAGTTTAATATGATTGGATGGATTTATCTCGTGAAACTAAATAAATAAGGAATCATTACCTATATTTTATAAGCGTGTTTATAATGTGAGCATGATTTGCACTACTTATTCAGTGAATTTGTCGAGCTGAGGACAGGGCGCAACGGCGCTCGCAGGGGATACTTATTTCCAACAGCAGTGGACTGCTAATGATGATGGTGTTGTTGATTGGGGGGCGTTCATTAATTACGTGAGGTGATTTTGGCGATTTTTCGACCCCCTCCCCACCCCCTTGGTGAGATGTCGTTAGATTTAGCTTGACCCAAAATCTCACGTGAGATTTTTCAAAATGTGGATTGATGATAATAAGTTGATTTCGTTGGAATTATTTTTAAAAACTACTTCGTTTTTTTAAGACTAGTAAATATCAAGATTCCTAGAACGTAGGAGTAATTACAATGAAAACAAAAGAAAATGATGTAGTGCCTACACCGTATACCGAGGTGAGGAAATGACCGATTCCTATCAAGTGTGTCTCAAAAGCTAAAAATTATGCAGGTGTCATGAGTCCCGGTCATTATATTTATTTTTTAACCGACTTCAAAAAGGAGGAGGTTCTCAATTCGTCGGAACCTTTTTTTTCGACTTTTTTATGTATGTTCACCGATATTTCCTTCAATTGTAAACCGATTTTCAAAATTCTTTAGGGCAAGAAGTAAAAATGTGATTTATTTGAAATCGGTTTAATTTTTTATAAAAAGTTTATACTTGTTTAATCCTTACAAAATAAGCAATTAGACAAGACAAATTTATTTTTCTTGAGGATAAAAAATTACGTGAGATTTGCCGGTACTCCCCCTTCCCACAAATTTCCCACGTGAAATTTGGTGAGATTTGGCTCGACCCCCTCCCCACCCTAAATGCCTCACGTTATTAATGGACACCCCCTTGGACGCATAATCTATGCGTATTACCTACAAAATATCAACTATATTTTTTTTAATATCGGTAGTCTCTTTTTTATTTTGTACAGAAAACAAAATGAATAAATAATAAACTTTTAAATAAATTTTTACAGTGTCTACCTACAAAAAGAGACGAAATGAATAAATAATAAACTTTTAAATAAATTTTCACAGTGTCTACCTACAAAAACACTTTTTAATTTATTAATAAATAGCGAAATTCTTTATTGGTTCATAACGACAATTTAGATGGATGCCTTGGTCTTTTTTTAGATCTCATTAGAGAGGATTGAAGCAGACATAGAAGTCCCAATATTCCGAGACGATTAGAAAAACTGTCAGGGAGTGGTGCGAGATTTCCCTTACAATAGAGAAATTTCTGCTATTTGAGTAAGGAAATTGAAATAGCGACAGGTGTTTACGGAAATTCGGGGCCTTTTATATGTATGTGGCGGACTTGAGTTTACATAACTAATGTAGGTAGGTAAGTAAATCTTTGGTAACTTAGAGATGAAGTAAGGTGCAGCAACGTCAAAAAAATATCTGCGAGAATTCGCAGCATTCAATCGAACCAAGTAAAATTACTCTATAACTAATTATCTTTTAGGACTTCGGAGTTTCCGCACAAAAACTGCTGCAACCGTTCCAACGAACAATATATATTTTGTCAAAGCCCTGAAGGAGCCTAGCCCTCTACCTAATACAGAAGAATGTTAATAAATTTTCCATGTAAAAGAGACTTCGTTAGCTTTGCAATACGCTGCTCGTCACATAGCTGCAATGTGTTTTGGCCCTTAGCGTAGTGAAGCCAATTAGGTGTGTTGTCGGAGCGCCCGCAGCGTCCCAGAGCGGCCCTCATCTGCCCAATTAAATCCTCCCGCAGCCGCCACCATTGCGTAAACCACTTCAAACAAACATCCACTTTTTTACACCGCCCGCTAACAATACACTCATGTCAGACGCCGCAAGAACTCTCATTCTATTCTTCAGCGAAGGTAACTATTGAGTTGTTAATTAAATTCGCGCTAAGTAATCGCTAGTCACAAAGGTCTTTATTACCAAGCAATAAAGGCAAATTTGAATTGAAGCGGCCTCGGGGGCCGGCATATACTGATGCCTCATGTTTAATTACAACAATAGTGCCCCTAATGAGAGTTTGCGCTAATAAGCGCTGCAGAATGTAATCAACATGCCTCGTCGGTCTAATGAGCCGAGTTCCTGGCAAAAACAAGCGACGTCGACATTTTACTGTGGATTAATTAGGCGTTCTACCTATACCAACTTAGGCAGTCCCGGTTGTGCCGGAAGGTCTTGTTTCTAACTAGGTAGTCGCTGCTTTGCGTTTTTCTCGGAAAGCGCTAATACGAAAACGCTCCTTATATCAGTTAGGCATCATTACGCACGCCCGTTTTGTGAATACTGCGAACAGGGAATCAATCTCTTTTTATGCCTCCGCAGTACGCTCTCGTTCTATTGACAACAAAGTACATTGGTGAACGTCGTTAAGTTAAATAAGTACCTTTGATTACGTCGTAGCTACCCCATTAAAACTTAACGAGGGGCAACCCGGGGGAAAATAACTAACCCAATTTCCCTTTGCCGGGAAATCATTAAAAGTCTTAAAAGGGTCTTTTCATATATTTTTTACCCGGGAGCGTACGTGCAAATAAACACATTTTTACATACTCGAACAAACAATTCTCCTAACGAGCCGGGAGCGTAGTAACGAGGTCGGGTGCGGGCCTTGTCGCGGTGTCCAGCGGCCCGCCTGTACTAACTATTCGGCCATCTGTGTACGTACACTCAGCGGCCTAACTCTGTCTACATATAGATAGGAGAGCGTTCCGTTACAAAGAGCCATTATTCTCAATAGATTAGAAAAAATAATAAAAAAGGGTGTTTGTCCAATTGGTGCTGGCTGACTCCGGAACTCTGTGAGCGAATGTTCTTACAAAGAAACAAATATGCTGTGGCTAGGTAATTAACGAAGCTCATTAAACCTTATAATATTTTGTTTCTCTCTCAAGCTATTCGAAGAATGTTTATGTGCTAATTGGACAAGAGTTGAGGCAAAAAGCTTAAAACAGAGCAGCTACAAGCCTTAATTTGAATGTAGCTATTTTTATCCCCGACTGTAGCATCAGGTTCCGTATGTCGACGCTAATTGGAAGGATAGGTCGGAAGCGTGTCTTGTTACAGGCGCCTACCTGCTTCTAACGTCGATTTATTAGAGCTAACACAAGTTGACAGTTGAAACTACCACAATCTTAACCCATCAAAACCATGAAAAAAAAATGCGGGACGTAATCACACTGCATCATGTAGCCCCAAACTTAGCAGGGCTTGTATTATGGGAACCACATGATTGATATACTACATTTTTTTTTGTAAATGTATACGTATCATACATAGAAAACACCCAGAGTACCATATAAGTACTCCATATTTGATAAAATGTGCATCATTAAGGTCGTGTATCTCCATAGTATTTATTTTTCCCAGTGACAGTGTACGTCACTTCTCCAGCGCTGTATTGGCACCATATCGATGAATGATTTTTTATTATTACCTATCATAGATTTAGTATTAAGAAAAAAAAAACAACCTCTTTGTTAGCTATCTACTCCCTAACAATATCATTGATAGTGATTTTTACTTGGATCTCGTTAGATTTATAGAGTCTATTAATGTAAAAAATTCACAGCAGCAGTGCTTATTATGTGCCTAAAGAGTCAATTTTGCAACATATCTGAGCATCTAATTTCGTATAAACTCATCGTTATTCAATCCTACGTCGATTTAATGGGTAAATTAATTAATAGATTTTCCAATTAGTGTACGCGGCATAATTAATGGGTGTGTGGTTATTAGCATTTGGTACAATCTGATTCCAAGCCCGTCGGTGATTAACATGGAATTGGTAACCTAAATGAACAAGAAGTCGTATGAGCGTGCATCTTTGTTTCACAATAGGCTAGACGACTGACAAATTCTAATTAGTCCGTTATTTGCATATGCAAAAAATATTGGACACGTATTTTTTCTTTTGTCAATTAAACAAAAAATAACAAAGATATAGTGCGTTAAAGTTCCGCGCGACGTCACGATATAGTACATTTTTTACCTAGGCGTGACGTCACGAGCCCCCACTCCCGAACTTTCACGTTCTTTATCTCCGTCAATTTCTATTGATGCGATAAATAAAAAAAAACTTGTCTAGTATTTTTTGTTGATCTAACTGACGGACTAATTAGAATTATTATTTTTTGACCCAGTTGTCATGCATATTGCGTAAATACACAGAATTCACAAAATTAGAACCCTAAACACCAATTTTGATCGAAAATAACAACAACCCACAATCTACAATCAAAATTTGTGTTTTTGTCCTACCAGTTAAGTTTTTGATTTGTGTATTTATTAACATGTTTAGTTACCTCTTAGTTTCCTCTATAGGTAGAATATTTAGAGCTCCTTTTCAGAAAAGTGTGTCCTAATAAATACCTACCTGCATTAAGGCGTGAAATAACCACAGTTAACTGTGGACAGGTTTTTATGGTGGTTATTTATTGTTGTTCGAGGATGTGGGTTCGAATCTCGGCCGGGCACCAATGGATTTTTCGTTGGAAAAATGTATGTGCGCGTATGTTCAAAACGATTAAGGAAAACATCATGTGAAAACCGATAACCATTGGGGTAAACGAGTTCTTGAGTGGAGACCGCAGCTCGGCGAACGTAGTGTAGGACGCCCTCCGGCCAGGTGGAGTGACGATCTGCGAAAGGCTGCTGGTAGAAGCTGGATGCGTCGAGCTCCGGACAGGGCGCAATGGCGCTCATTAGGGGAGGCCTATGTCCAGCAGTGGACTGCTATAGGCTGATAATGATGATGATGTGTGAAAACCTACGGCTTAGTCAGCGTCTACACGTATTCACCATGTCTTTCCTGTCTTATGGGTACCTAAGGCCACAGAGCTGACTACAGGCTACAGGCTGGGTAACCCTACTCTATCTAACCATATTCCAGGCTCTACAGCTGTCAGTGAAGTCATGATACGCCCTGTTAAAATATGGAATCAGCTACAAGCGTCTGTTTTTCCATTGACTTGTCAGTTTTTCCATTGAGCCGAAAAAGATAGTCTGGGGCATCTTCAGGGAAAGCTCGCATCAAAGGCGTCCTCATACTTGCCCACGCAAGCCTCGAGGTTAAGATCTGACCTATAATTAATAAAAATAAAAAAAAGTCAGTCAGCAAAGGCCTTATTATGTTGCTTTACATAAAATACATAATCTTTTCAGCTTCATCTTTTGAATGAATTTGTAGGTTTGTTACAAACAAAGCTGACACTTTTCTCGATTCTATAGCAATTACTGACAAATACGAAACAGGACGGATTCCGCGTAATTGCTGAGAATATTACGGCACTGAGCTTAATTGTTCGCGACTTAATTAATTAAGCTTTTGTTTGAAACTAACGGCAAAGTGTAGACTTGGCAATTCTAAATTGGATCTTGTAATTACCCCACCCTCCCGCTAAGGCTCTTTTACTGGCTCCTTATTATTAGGTTTGTAGTGTAGATATAAATAAAATAAATTTATAAATAGCTAGCTTCCACCCGCGGCATACTGGGATAAAAAGTAGCATTTGTTAAGATATTCTACAAGTCAAAATATTAAGTACAAATCCTGCAAACTTTCTCTGACAAGTTCCACAAAATGCATACGCGTGCACCGCCCTCCCGCCCGCAGATTCACATGCAAATCAGAGAAAGAACAAGCAAACAAGCAATCATTATTCTCTGCTTTACAGTTCTATAAACCTCAGATAGCTAAAATGGCATTTAAATATGACTTCACCTCTTTTTATATTAATGTAAATGACAGGCACTAGCTTACTTTATCGAGCGTTAAAGAATAAAATTAATAAGAGGTTATGAATAAGAGGGTAGGTATGTCTTTTCCGATGACATAGAACCAAATAGGTACAGACGTTATTTTTACAAATATTTTACATATAAAACACCTAGACTCGAGAAAAATATTTCCAAAACATACAAACATTTGTTTCGAGGGGGGAATCGAACCCGCAATCTTCTGCGTCCGATATCTCTTCACCCACTGCGGTACAGAGGTCGTAATTTTTTTATAACGTGATATTTTCAGACAAATGCTACAACCCTAATCATAATAAAGCCTCCACAGTACCTTGCTAATTAAATTACCTAATTAATTTCATACAAACGCTAATTAAGACATTGAATTATTATTTTGAGTATCTTCACATAAATCTCTAAAACAGAAAGCAGTTTGGTGTTAATTTCATTAGTCGAGTCACAGCTTAAACGGAACAGTTAGTTAGCTTGAAAATTACCTATTATTTGTGTTATCTTGTAGACTAATTCATAATAGGTACATTTTAATACACATTTAATAGATTTACCATTTTATTATAGACTCTTTTTTATATAATTATAGATTTACGGGGTAATAATGCTTTTATTTTTTCGCAAACGGACTGTACAATCCAATCTAAGTGGATCCAAATTATGTAAATTAGTAAGTAGCTGACATTTTTGGTAATTTGTTAGTTTTAATTCTAGTTATGACTAACTATGAATAATTTATGGATTTTATCGTTGGGACGAATGTTTGTATAATCTCCAAATATTTGTCCCGGGTCTGGGTCACAGATAATGCGAACATATCTGCAGATATGTTCCTTACCTGTAAAAATACCTAAAAAAAATACAACTGACCTGAGAACTGGCTCATTTTTTTATTCGTTCAAATTCCTTTAAAAATACATTTTGTCCGATGGAAACCAGCCATCACCTTCAGAGCTGTGAAGTTGAGTAGATATCGCTGTACTTACCTATTCATAACCTAAGAATACTTACCATTATGTAGGTTGTCATTACAGAAACTTTAATGAAAGACTCTTGTATGTAATAATCATTAGACTTGCTGTATAATGTAGGTAGTATTATTTTAATTATGTTTCTATTAACATAGAGCTTTTTATTTTAATGGCTCTTTAATAAATAAAAAAAGAATAAAGCTGAATTATGTCAACGCAGCATCATTTAGCCCCAAACTAAGCTGACCGTATGTTATGGGAAAGACACGACTGATATAATGTATTTGTATTTTTTTTACTACATATGTGTTTTTCAATCTACACTAATATTATAAAAAAGAAAAAAATGTACTTAAGAGTACCATAGGCTATATTTATTGCTAGAAATTATTAGGGTTCTTACTAAAACTTAAGTACCGTAACTCAAGGTGTAAAAAGTGCCCTAACCCGTGCAAAGCCAGGACGGGCCGCTAGTGAATAATATTTCGGGTCGGGTTTGAATCCGAGACAAATATTTGGAGATCATTGTCTCACGGCAGGAATCGAACCTTCTGCGTCTCAGGAGAGCCTTCACCCACTGCACCACAAAGGTCGTCCTAAAAGTCTTATAGTTAATAAATAAAGCTAATGATTTGACCACCCTTATTCACATATGAGTATTTAGCAAACACCTTACCATTGATGGAATCTATCTCTCAACTTCCGTTAGTATTATTTCCTGAGACACTGTATGTGTGCTTTGTTTCAGGTGTTTTTATTGTGATTGGTACAGACCGATGAGAATGTATGCACAATTGACGACCTCTGTGGCGCAGTGGGCGAAGGTCCGCCTGTGACGCAGAAGGTTGCGGGTTCGATTCCCGCTGCGGGACAAATGTTTGCATGTTCTGCAGATATTTGTCTCGGGTCTGGGTGTTTTCTATGTATGATATGTATATATTTACAAAAAAAAATGTATCTATGTAGTATATCAATCATGTGGTTCCCATAATACAAGCTCTGCTTAGTTTGGGGCTACATGATGCTGTGTGATAACGTCCCGGATTATTTATTTATTTATTTATTTATTTATATTTATGTAAAAATGTATGAATGACGCGTGAAAACAAATGATGTAAAAATGTATGAATGACGCACGAAAACAAATTATGTAAAAATGTATGTATATATAAAAAACCCACTGAAGTGCCATAGGAACAGCCGGGAGCTAATGTTCTAATCTTGTGACCTGTGACTTAAGGGTTAAATAAATTTCAATAATAGATTTCGAAGTTCGTTATAAATAAACATAAGCCTATCGTTTGTTGATAATAATTAAGTAGCTAAGTACTTACTGTGTCGTTTTGTCCTAACCTCTGTGGGGCAGAGAAAGGTCCGCTAGAGATACAGAAGGTTATGGCTTCGATTCCCGCTCCGGGACAAATGTTTGCGTCATATTTTCAAGTAATTGTCTCGGGTCTCTTTGTTTTCTTTGTATGATTGAAAGCATTTACAAAAAAAATATACAATATGTACTAACAGTCATGTGGTTCCCATAATACCTACATGGTTATTTTGGGGCTACATGCTGTTGCATGAAATTGTCCACCATTAATTAAATAATGCTGGACGTTATCACACAGCATCATGTAGCCCCAAACTAAGCAGAGCTTGTATTATGGGAACCACATGATTGATAAACTACTTATATACATTTTTTTTGTAAATACCTACATATCATTCATAGAAGACAACCTGACCCGAGACAAATACCTGCAGAACATGCAAACATTTGTCCCGCAGCGGGAATTGAGCCCGCGACCTTCTGCGTCTCAGGCGGGCCTTCGCCCACTGCGCCACAGAGGTCGTCCTTCTTCGTCGTAATTATTTACCTATTTATTCTATCAGCCTACTTTTTCATGAATTTGTTAGGTTACCTACTGTGTGATAAATTAATTAACTATCTCGTTCCTTGTTCTTATTGGGTATATTAATCATTATTTGTATCTAGGTACCTACTGATTTCCCTAATTAGTAATGCAGTAGATATTAACTATAGATACCCTCCGATATCTGCATTTTGACGTCATGTTTTCGTTATGATAAAACCATTTGTTTGCGTGGGAAGCTTGAAAGAACTGATAACAAAATAAGTAATAGATAAGTCATCGAGAAATTGAGATATTTTTTAACCTTTTCCTACATTTTCAAGTAACGTCAAAATAAGTTATTTGCCGGTTAGGCTCGGAATATTTGCGCCCGGATCCGGAATCGGTGAAAATACATACCTATAGTCGAACATAGAACTTCCTCCTTTTTTGAAGTCGGTTAAACATTAACAACAATAGGAAGGTAGGTAGGACCTACCAACCTACATTCCATCATTGAAGTCACTCTTCCTTAATGCTCACATTCCAATTTATGTTTTGATTGTGAACATAATTTATCAATTAATCTTATATATAGGGAGCTACATTCCCATATGTACCTTACCTAATAAGTTTTGATTCTATGCATAATTTGGTATCAATATCAACGGGATATTTTCTATGATTTGTGAGTTCTAAATATTATTGAGATGCTATTCCAAGTTCAAGAAGCCACAAAACTTAATCATACACAGGACGATCCATAAAATCTCTACAAATGACTTGAAACATGGCTAAAGGAATTCTTAGCACGTAGAAAGCAGTTGTTAAAAGTTTTAATAAGCAAGCAACACGGTTCTGTCATAAAATATTGTTGCTCATTTGTACTGAAAATATACAGAAATAAACTAACTTTGTTGTACTCTACCTACTTATATTTCAGTAATTGGCCTAAGATATTAATAAATACATTTATGTAATGTAAATTATTCAACAAAGACCATCACTTCTCAAAACTATCTTGAGAAATCCTAATTAGCCAATACTTAATTATATTTTATAGTCCTCCAAACAAACTAATTAAAAATAATTGGACTCATACCTTATCACAATAGTACCTAAGTAGCTAATTATGTAACTATAGCTATCTTTAATATAAGATTAAGATTTTTTATGATTACATAAATTTTACTTAAGTATATAATATTAATTACCAACCTAAATTCATGAACTTAGTATGAGCAGGATTATAATTTGATAAAAAGCAGGTCATAAATTGTTGCATAATATATCTGTAAAAAATCAATTCAAACCAACCCATGCCCTAATATTTGGAGACTTGGAACAAGAATCACCATTCAAAGAAGAAATTAGGTACATAGGTACCTACATTTTGTTCGTCAAAAGTGCTTAATTCGTACGTACCGTAAACGTAGCTACCTCTACGTTCTCATCGAAACCGCTGAAAGCCGGGTGAGTGGTCACGTATTCGGCGTAATTAAGCAATTAGCCGGCCAATCATCGCATTTTCCAATTTCTTTTTCTACGAACATGCGCCCTTTCTAAGAAAGAGATTTTGTGACTACCTCTTCTTTCCTTTATTAGTTATTCGGAATGAAATTTTATTGAGATATTTTTTATATTATTTTACTTTTTATAGTTTTGGGAAAACTTGTAGCTTTTGTTTACTATGTAAGTTTTCACGATAATGGCTAATTATTATAATTATTTATTGAATAGTAATATACATAACTTATGAGTTATATAAGGTATTATAGCTCTACGGCTACGATATAATATTTTACATTAATAACTGAAAAAATAAATGGATTGACGACCTCTGTGGCGCAGTGGGCGAAGGTCCGCCTGTGACGCAGAAGGTTGCGGGTTCGATTCCCGCTGCGGGACAAATGTTTGCATGTTCTGCAGATATTTGTCTCGGGTCTGGGTGTTTTCTATGTATGATATGTATGTATTTACAAAAAAAAAATGTATCTATGTAGTATATCAATCATGTGGTTCCCATAATACAAGCTCTGCTTAGTTTGGGGCTACATGATGCTGTGTGATAACGTCCAGGATTATTTATTTATTTATTTATTTATTTATTAGCGCCCAGAAACTGAATCGCTGCTCCAATTAGTGATGATCAAATTTACGTTTTAGTATAGATTCTGAAGAATAGCGAGATCTCGAATGGTAGAGATAAATCTCAAATGGTTGAGTAGCGTTTTAGTATTCAGAAAGTAGGACTCACCACAAATAAGAATCCTTTTCCGGTTCAGAGGAAATAAATGTGGAAAATCACTTCAGAACCCTGTCTATCAATCACCTCAAACCAAAACAATCCACTAACACCAATTTTAAACTGAAACTGTTCACCGTCACTTCAAGAAAATAAAGGTCCGAGAATCTATTGTCCAGAGGTGGTCAAATGTCCAGGGGTGATAATACTGTGGATCTTCAACTTGTCGAGATGCCGGTATCGCGGGTAAAGTTTGCGCGAAAGCAATGATAGTCGACGCGAGTGCTCCTGAGGAGTGCTCGCGATGGAGTGAGCCGGAAAGCGAAGCGAAGGAAGGGAACCGACAGAGTTGCCAGATTGAGAGGCTTATTGTGTCTGGATGTTCCTTAAAAATCAAATTGTTAATATACTAGGGTAGGACACATGGCATTATCATTTTAGATTTTTATTAATATTTTTTTGATTTTTTTTATCTTTTTCAATGTTATTATTATGATCATAAAATTTTCGTTATAAAATAGAAACAGCCATAGATTCTTTATTCAAAAGATTAAACGAGGTTAAGAGGTTAATAAAAAAAATTGAGCCTAAGAATTGTGCATCAATATGCAGTTATTAATGGTGGCCAAAGTACTATAAAAGAGTGTTATATGTGCTTCATGCTGACCTCTTCGCTCGTACAAGGATATCCTTGGCCGTCGATTCAATACAAACGTTTGTTTAGCACGATTTTACTTAATTAATCACTGAATTAAACCCTTTCGCCAAGGTGTTAAGAGATCATGCATTTCAGCTGCACCCGACCAGGTCAATCGGTGATAAAATAAACAAATAAAATAAGCGTATAACCTACATAAAGGGAAGATATTTTAAATCCAAAGAAGAATATCCCTCAATTATAAGGACATTTAGGTAAGGATATATTAAGTTAATGTTCTAGGTAGATAGAATAATTTAATTACTTATGAATAATTTATGTTGGCTTTGTAATTCGTACCTACAGGTACAAAACTTAAAATGGTTAATTCTTTTTGAATTTCAAAGCTAAATAAACTTAACATGCAATATTTTGAATGATCTTTGAAAAGATAATGACTAAGGCCCCATTAATTTACGTATTAAAATTATATTGTTCTTTTAAAAAAGTGCACACATCTGACTAAAATGTTTCGCAGCTGGTAACCTCGCCAGCCGGAGGGCGCCCGCGGGGTGGAATGGAACAACACTCTAATATAATGACAGGGTCGGAACACTTTAATACTCTAATTGAAAAAGTATACTCCACCGGCTTTTAAGTGTAATTAAGGTTACGCTTTCGAATCGAAAACGCTAAGACGACGCCTAGTTGATTTTATATAGAGTCGCTGTTGTTTGCGTAGTTAAAAATGGCTAAAGAGGCAAAAATTTTGCTGTTCTTATGACTATTTAGTACATACTGTAAATACAAAAAGCTAATGTACCTACGTTTTCATTTATTTACACCTAAGTCTGGGTACTACGTAACTAATATCATAAAATTAATTTAATTATTAATAATAGGCCCGTATATCCATTAATTCATAAATGCCTGATGTTAATCGGAGTTGTTCGATAAGAATATACCAATTTAATAACCTCAAGCACTCCACCAATATCTAATCCATTCGTAACTTCCCAACAAAATCGATACCACCCATAAAAGTAATCGGCAAGAGCATCACGTGCCACTACCGCTACACATCTACGGAGAAATATCACAAACACAACCTCGCAAGTGGATTCCGGCCTAAATTCAATTCCACCCCTTTTCTCCGCATCCGTTCGAGTAGGAAACCAATCTTCTTTACATTCCCTCGCCGACAAATTTATACACCTCCATACGTCCGGACGTAATGCTCGGACTGGTGAGCCAAGGTGGCTGCGTAAATTATTAAGCAACCGACGGTGCTGCGGTGGTGAGCCGCAAAGAAACGGCAAGTGTGGCCGGTGTCCGCACGGGGCGACCGCTGAGAATTTAATTTCCACGCGCCCCCTAGCCACCATTGTCCGCCCAGTATTTCATTACTCGAGCTTTTCTATTAATAAATCACTCTTTGCCAGCTCCGTTTAATTACGTCCCGGATCCGGCCGTCTGATTACACTTTCATCGAACATCTAATTAGAAGTGCAGTCGGGAGGCAGCGTGTGTATTTCTTCTTTGTTCGAGATATTACTCGGCCTATATTACACAAGCCACACTTCCTCCGAGCTAAGTTCGAAATGAACGAACTTTGATTAAAATCGACCGCTGCACTGTCGGCTAGTAAGTACAGGGAATCGTTTTATTTTTTAATTAAAAAGTATTCGACTTTGTTGTGAATTTAATATGACTGATTCCTTCGTATCATGTAATCTATTTAAAAAGTAAGGCTGCTGCTAGAAGCTTTATGCGCCGAGCAGGGCGGAATGGCGCTCATCGGGGAGGCCTGTCAGGCAGTGAACTGCTATAGGTGGATGATAATGATGATGATTATTGATGTTATTGGAATGTACCTCAGTACATAGACCTACCTTTAAAGCTAATACAATACCCTAAAACGTTTTATCAACCAATATTCATATTGCAATAACTTTGTGACCTGACATCGACTAATGCCGTTAGATCAAGAGTTTTTTTAATTTCCTGAGTAGACTGTAGGCTGTAGTAGTCGGCCGGGGTTATTCTAGAGCGCACCATGTCTAACACATAAAGATTATAGAAAGAAACAAAAGGTTAAACTTCTCTCTATATCCCAAAGATTTGCTGTAATAAAACTCTTTCAGGGTTGAGTTTGCCTTTGTACAAAGCTCAAAGTAATCTTTTTACCCGACTGAAGTCCACTTCAGTCAGGTTATGTTTTTAGGGTGTATGTATGTTTGTAATATTATTTGTCGGTCGCTGTAGCCCAAACGGCTGGACGGATTTTGACTAAAGAGGTGTCGTTGGATTTGTCTAGAACACAAAGGTGAGCTATATCAAATTTCAGAAAATCCAATATGGCGACTGTAAACAGCCATTTCCAATTTAAAAAGACTATTAAACTGACTAAGTACTAAAAACTTCCTGTCTATGCAGTCGGGTTTTTTAAAATAAATACTTGTTTTGCAAATGATTTCCACATCCACATCCACATCAGCCTATATCAGTCCACTGCTGGACATAGGCCTCCCCAAATAAAGGGGGATATACCCATAATCCCCACGCTGGGCATGCGGGTTGGGGATCGCAGGGCACAGCTTCTCGCACCACCGTCGCTGCTGCCCGTCGGTGGCCAGGGGATTTAGCTGTGCCGATGTAGGCTGTGCTATGCCGCAATCAGCCGGCCGCCAGAGCCCCGTTCATTGTTAGTAGGTGCACCACGTGCAGGTGGGGTTGGCTTGGGTTCCGAAGATAGGGGTTGGAACCCTGTACACCTGTAAATGATTTATCTGTGTACAATAAAGAATTAAAATCATACAATAAAGAATATTTACGAAAACTAACGTAAATGTAAACTTACTGTATTGTACAAAACTTACGTGTACCGCGACCTTAAAGTTAGGGTTAGCCTAATTATAAAGTGATAATCCAGTTCACGTTAAATTCAACATTCAAATCACATCCAACTCCATCCCGCTGTTACGAAGTTGAAGTGGGAATAAACATACATACAAACCTTCGTATTCAATTGAATGATTACTATGAGTGTGACTAGTAAAGGTACTTAATTCAACTAAGTTTTTGCTTGCTGATTTTATGCGGGTCTAGAAGTTAATGTAAGTGAACTAATTTGTAATAAACTGGTTTCAACGCTCACATAGTACCCAGTTATTATAAAGTACAACAATAGTAGCCTATGTTGTTCCTGGTCTAGAAATACATAAATATGTGCAAAATTTAAGTTCAAATTGTTCATTACTTATGAAGGAGGAACAAAAATTTGCCTATTTCATAAACATTCGCCATAATAAGAGAAGAAAAGGTACTGGCTCAATATTTCGAAAAGGGTATTTATGGGGGCTATGCGGAACGATCCGCACCGTCCGGCGGGACGGGAACGGGCCGGGCGGCCACCCGTTTAACTTATTGCTACGGTTAACGAGAATACGCCGTTGTGTGCCGGCGAAATTGAAGGATTTACTCGGCGGCCCTCCTTTATTAAACGTATTGCATACTCACACACATGTGTGAGTATCTAAAACACTCTCACACTAAACAAATAGCATTGTAGCACTGAATTACATAAATATGTTTATGTAAATTGTATTTAGCAAGAATTGTCTAATTCTTGTCTCTTCTTAAGCCTTCCACAATTTGCGTCTTAATCATTTATTCCCCTTTATGACTATGGATGCAAGCTAGGTCTAATAAAGTGAACTTATCAACTGACATTTTGTTTATGGGCCTTACTAATAAAATACTATCAAAAGATATGCGATGCTTAAACTATTGCCATCTCTTACCGTTGGATATTGACAAACAGTAACAGGGATAACTTTAAGTAATGATTAAATTTAAGTAACGTTTATAAGTAAGTCGCAATTTCCAGTGAGTTCGTAAGCATCCGAGATTTATCATTCATGTTGCAGTGAAACTTATGTATATAACTGTAACATTTTCTGTGGTAGTATGCCGAAATTACATTTCACATGACTCGTAATAACAAGGGCGGGCGTAAATCACTAGCATTATTAGTTTCTCTTGTTACTCGTACCATTTGTCACTTTGTATTGATGTGAAAATTCCTTGGAGGGCACAAAAACAAATTGCTTTTAAAAAATCCCCCGGTCACTGTTGCTTCACAAGATGTATTTTCATGGTACGTAATTAATGAGCCTACCTACCTGCCTAAGCCAATAACGCCCTGCACACGTAAAGTTCGTACCGCGGGAAACAGCACGTACCATTCCAACCCGCACTCCGAAAAGTACATGTAGATGCGCGGGGCTGATAGTCCGATCTGGCATGTCGACGCGAAGGCAAATCTCACAGTTTTTCAGATCGGACTGCGGTTTGGAACGCAGTCCCTATGTGCGGTCCGATCTTTACGTGTGCAGGGCGCTAATGTCAATGGAATTCCAACTTAATTAGGCTAACCTAAGTAGATACTACCCATTTTTAAGTAATTAGTATATATTTTATAATATTATGTATGCTAGTCTAAAAGGTAAATATTTATATAGGCCGTAGATTTGTAAATAACGCCATTTTATTATTGTTTTTTTTTATGAAATTAACTTCTTCATTTTATTTATTTATACTATACAAAATTGATGACCATTTATGTTGTAATGGAAAGTAGTTATTGCAATGCATAATGATGATGAAGCGCGTCGAGCTGTATAATTTGGGCGGGCGGCAAGTGACTCAATATCACCGGACTTCCTGTAAGCTAAGCATATCGCTCAAAGTTTCGCAATATACGCGAGACCGTCCTTTATTAAAAACTATTCTCACATTTTTAATTAAAACTCGTGTTCAACTAAAACTTTATTTTAGCAATAAAGGCGTGCAATTAGTGAGGCTGTCCCCGTCGGCGACTTCACCTACTTTCCTTTGGTTTAATGAGTGTTTTTTAATAAAGCGAGCGCGGTGCAAGTTTATTAATTTAGTAACTTGTGTCACGGAACTGAGGTGCGCCCCCGTCCGCCCTCACTAAGCGTGGACGTAGTTTCTTATTAGATTGTAATGAAACTTGTAGATTCCATAACAGCTGGAAGTGGTTTTCTTTTTTAAGTGCTCATACTGGAACAGTTGCATTTAGTATATGGTATCCCGCTATCGAAATATTTTGTCGGGTAGGGATCTTTTAAAATGGTGAAAGAAAACAGAATGAAGAAACCCGCGGCTTAGACAGCTCCAAACTTAAATATTAACTTTATGAACTTTATGTATTAAACTTGCATTGTAATATTTTATTTCAAATTGATATTAAATTAACATAAACCAATCTGACCAGTAGCAAACAGTGGCTAATGTACGATTCTCACTTACCGGCGCGCGTCAGAGCGCGCATTTTATAACATGCTAAAGAAAATTGAAAGCAGCAAGTTAAGCAAGTTAGCAACAAAGCAGTTATGTTTCTTATTTGAATGCAATTTACGCATCTATTACTATTTTATCTACTAACGGATCTATTTATATCAGTGTTTGACAACGCTCAAAGCTGCGTAAATTGTATGAAAATAAGGAAATTAGTACTTTGTAGATGTTTCAATTTCCTCTAGCATGTTTTAAAATGCTCTCCGACGCGCGCCGGTAACTGTGAATCGTACATAAAGAGTTGGTAGGTACTAATTGACGTTGTTTAAATTATCTAGTCTAGATTGAGATGCAAAATCCTTTTTTTGAGGAAGATACCAATGTACGAAATATTATTCCAGCACAATTTGTTTATTTAACCGACTTCAAAAAAAAAGGAGGAGGTTCTCAATTCGGTAGTATTTTTTATAGTCTCTTTTTGTAAAGAAGTAGGATTAAAATCGCATAGAAAAAAGTCGCACGAAATGACAATCTAAATAATATAATAATAAGAAATATTTTTAACTGAAATGCAAACTGTTCGTCGGCAAAGTAACAATCGTTGTCCTGTCGAGCCACTAACTGGCACAGATTACCTGTTAGTTACAGCGTAAAGTGATTTGGCAAAGTGATGTGCTTAATCTAAAGAATAGAAAATATATTTTTAAATGTTTTTTTTTTGCGATTTTGGGTATCTTGGTGGCTGAGTGAAGTGCATTTTAGAATTAAATAATGTTAGGTATTGTGGTTTTGTAAATTTATATTTAAAAAGTTTTGTTTGGTAGTTACCTAGATATAGCTTAGTAAGTTAAAATTTCAACCAAATAACAAAACATAGATAATTAGGTACTCCGATACAGTTGGTCCAATATAATATTTTGATCCTTGAAACAGAATCAATACATAAAAAAATGTTATCTGGTAATTTTCTAGCTTGCGAAAGTACCTGCCTAGGACCTAGGTAAGTTGTGGTTGCAACAAAACGTGTCAATAAATATTACAGAGAACGTAGGTACCTAAAACAAACTGTTGTTTTTAACCGACTTTAAAAACAAGGAGATTCTTAATTAGTTGGAATCTTTTTTATAGTTCCCCGATTACTCAAAAACACCTGGAACGTTATAGAAAATTCTTCTTTTGTTTGAAAGGGTATATTTTCCAGATGCTCCCATGGTCATCAGATCAGGATATGATGATGGGATCCTAGATAAAACGAGAGCAGTCTTAAAATTTTTGTGTACACTTCAAGCGATATGGGTATTTTTTGTTTTTTTTGTGTTTTTAAGGCGGTTTTTTTAAATAAAAATATTTTAAAAAAAATGTTTATTGTTATTCGTATAGAATAAATATCTATGTAGAATAATACACTCTTCACATCACTAGCTACATAAAAGGCTGAATGAAGCGATGCTTAGTGACTATGACTACCACCTTATCTGTGGCGGTGGGCGATTCCTCCCCCGGCAAGTGTTCCGGCCATAATTACATTCCCGTGTCTAACAAATGGAGAATCGGTGTTGATTTGTGTTTAGCCGAGCGATCGTGATCCACGGACCTGACGCAGTCTGGGACTATTATTGGACCTTAACGTACCTCACTAACTAGCTTCTGACTGTGGCTTCGCTCGCGGTGTACCCGGATAAAAAGTAGCCTATTCCAGACTAAGTATCATCCAAGTATTGAAAAAACTTCTTCTAATGTTCTCAAATAAAACTTAAATAATGTTATAAATTAACTTGTTTATTGCTACTTTAAAATAACAAAATTGCAGCCTTTTTTATATCTGCCCGCTACGACGGCCCGAGCCAGAATGGGACTGTCGAAATTTCATTCAAACAACTAAAAAATGAGTTTGGCAGTTCATGAATCACCAACACAAGTTTAATCCAAATTCGTTAACCCTTTACGGAGTTGAGTGGGAACAAACATACCTACACACACACACACACAAACATTTTGCAATTATAACAATAGTGTGGTATGGTATGTTACTAATTTAAATTAAATACAAATCATATGAAGTTGAGAAGAATGCCAACGAAAATTAAGAAAGAGCACTTAGCACTTTCTCACTCGGGGTATATTTTCAGGATATATCGAAGTTCTTAAATAAGAATCTGATATCAAGTATTGAAAAATCATCATCATAAACCTTTACCTTTAGCAGTCCACTTCTGGAAATAGGCCTCCCCTAATAAGCACCATTGCGCACTGGTCCTCAGCTCGACGCATCCAGCTTCTCTACTAGCGGCCTTCAATCATTCATTAAAAAAAGAGATTCATTAATTATTTCTGAAAATAACACCAGGGATTAGTTTTAACTTGAGCATGAACAGGTTTTTCTGTCGCTTTAAGTATCCTCCCTTATATTTTAACTTTTCGTTATAGGAACCTAATATTTAAAAACTAACCATAAACTCTAATGTAATATACCTAGGTATTAATAGCTCGTACGAGTACCCCAGCTAAGTGGAAAACGAAGCCCAACTCGACCGGCCTAAAAGCTGCGGCAGATTGAAGCACACGGATTTTCCATTACGGGCTAGTTCTTTATTACGAATTTTGAAAAGTTGGCGCTTTTTTAAATTGAACGTGAGTGAAGGCTTTGACATGTATGATAACTGTATCAACGTTTGCTAGCGCATCTACTTCGTATGATCTAGTGGCCAACTCTGGTGTTAGAAATGTTAGGATTCCGACATCGCATATTGGCCTTGACTTTCGCTGCGCATGAGATGGTACATTATTTCATATATTCCACTGTATTTTTCTAATATCTATTGGATATCAATGAGGAAACTCTACACTCTATACCATACCATCTATTCTGTGAGTGAACGAACACTTGGTTGCTTTTTTTGGAAAACTATAAGTTGCAATCACGTACTGTACCTAATCGAAAGTTTTAAATATAGCTTCATCCTGCAAGCGTACATGCCAATTGGAATGATTAGCATTGGTCCTTTTTTAAAAACTTTTACAATTCTATTAAGAAAAGTCAAAGTTGGCAAATACAGGTTTGGTGCTCATAATTTCAGTTAGTAACTAAAATGACAAAAAAGGATGGTCTACAGATCAATTATAATTATGGCACAAACATATACATATGTGTAGTATATTAATCATGTGGTTCCCATAATACAAGCATGCTTAGTTTGGGACTACATGATGCTGTGTGATTACGTCTCGCATTATTTATTTATTATTTATTTATTATATAGTTGTAATACTAGTCGGTCCAGTTGTTAAAATGTTAGTGGTCAACTCGCGTCGTCAATAGATACTCCTCATACCGCATGCACTGTTCTAAGAACAAAACTAACGAGACAATAGTTGGTAAGGGGCTGCAGTAAGTGGCTACAATAAAGCTCTCGGTACATTAAGCTTCCGCCAGTACGCCCGTTAGCGAGATAACGAGACCCACTGCCCGCTCCGCACATAATTTATACCGTCCGAGCTCGTTAAAAACTTATAAAGACGCACATTGTTAGTGCGGCCAATATTCGCGGCTCTCCGAGGATATACGACCTCCCTAACGACACGAACCATTGCGCAAACGACTCCTTAGACTGCTTTAATGGTGCTAACGCCGAAAAGAGTTGGGTTATTGAGACATAGTAAGTACTTAGTTAGTACAAAGGTCCTTCTAGAATCTTCGATATACATTTTATAACTAGCAGCTTTTTTATAAGAACTTTAACTTTTCGTATTTCAATTATGTCAGCCCTGTTACTACAGCATTCAGTGGCTCAGTCAGCAGCAGCAGTCTCAGCATAGTACCTAAATCATGGTTTAGTTACAGTGACCTAGCTGCCACAGACAGCATGAATATACTGCTATAGTGCTGACCCCCAGCCACAATGTATTAGATCCTATCTATGTAGGTATGATTATGTAAGTATTTACAAAAAAAATATTGTAGTATATCAATCATGTGGTTCCCAAAGTACAAGCTCTGCTTAGTTTGGGGCTACATGATGCTGTGTGATAAAATAACGTCCAGCATTATTTATTTATGGATAAAAATATATTAATGTGTTAGAATTTAATTTATTTTTACCTACAAATAACCAAACAAAAAGCCTAGGTAGTTTTTTGTCTATAAGTTATTCCTGGTCTAAAACTATATTATTATTTCAGTTCGTAGTTTAATTAAGAAGAAGAACAAATAGTTGACATTCACTAACTTAGTCTTTATAATTATTATATTAGGATATTTAGTGGAGGAAATCAACCCTGAATCTCTTGTGTCTCAAGACTTTACCACTCACTCATCGTTCTCTAAATTATCAGAAATTGTACAAAAGGCTTAATTTTCCAGGATCCCCAAGTGTTTGTGTTAGGTAAGTATGAGTTTTATTATGTTGACGTTACAATTTTCTAAATAAGCTTGACTCGTATTTGTTTTATCCATTTTATTAATTACCTTCTATTGTCTGTCTCATCTCATTACAAGCCTCGTGGCGAAATGGGAAAAAGTCAGTAATTAATTACTTAGAATTCTACGAGATTAATGAAGGAATGCCTTGATTATTTCCTTATTAAACTAAATTCCCAAGGCAGACTTCAGTGAAACCTGCCTAAGAACACAGTGAATCAAGTATACAAGTTGCAGGTATGCAAAACTATCTGTTATGGGTCCTATTTTCTATACAAAACATCAACATTAGGTTATAACAAATATTAAGTTAACGTTAAGTTTGTACCTAGTTTAGTTAGCACGCCAACCTTGCTTTTGTACCAGGAAAGGTTGACTGGCAGAAAATGCGTTAGCATTAAGTCCTCCTTTTGTACAATTATTTATTTTTGTGCAATAAAGTGTTAAATAAATAAATATTCACTTTACTCAAGTCAAAAGCGCGACTGCGACTCGCAGTCTAGATCAGACCTAATGGTTTCACAAGGCATAATGATACAGTGAAAAAGACGCACGTCTAAGCCCTTCCCACCAATCAATAATAACAAAATTCAATGCACCCACATGCCCCACTGATACCACTTTAAATAATAATAATAAATAAATAAATGTTTTATCAAGACTCAGAAATACCTTAGATATTAACAATTAAAAACAATTAAGCCTGCTATGTGTAGGTACACATAGCAAGCTATGTAGCAGGCTTCATGTAGCTACATGAAACCTAATTACCATAAGTATAGATAATAATATGTATTAAGATTTGTGCGCTAATAGCCGGTAATATCTTTTTTTTAAAACGTGGTGTATATCCTCATGGATACCATTCCATTACGGGGTCACAGAATGATTATGCCGGACTCCTACCGGCCAATATCCCTTACAAAATAAAAGTAGCAATAGTAGGACCAATGCGTAATTTTTTTAAATCATGAATGCTATCCTCGAAAATTAATTTTTCTCGGTCTCTATGTGGTAGGTACTTGGCTTACCAACTCTCAACGTAGCAAGAATGAGAGATCTGTAATACCCACGACAAATTAATTGGAAGTAGAATTCATCAGGAAGGTTCAAGTGGGCGCTTAAGCTGAGCGTACTCCGAGAGCTTTGATTAAAAATACCAATTAAGATTACGAGGTTTTTATTCGAGTTCTAATCAAACAGTTAATTAGGGCTTAGTATAAAGGCCTTCACAGACTCAGCTCAACTCTTTTAAACGGAAGTTCTATTGAGTGACTACCAACTTGAACTTAGTATGAGTGTATCAATGCATATGTACCAGTAGTAGGTAATACATTTTCTACAAGGATATTAGAGGCTTAAAATAGATATCTAGATAAGAGGGTCAAATTGGGGCCTCGTATCGTAGACATATATTTTTTTCTAATTAGAAATTCAAAATAGTACTGCTTTGTCACTGGCCAAAATTACGATACTTCAAGTTGAGGTTCGTGATCGTCCTACTGAATAGGATTCAAGTAGGTAGGTTGTTGAGATTTTACATAGGTATTCATTTCACATGAAAAATTATTATGAAGTCAAGCTTCGAGAAAAATAAAGAAGTCAAGTAGGTACTAACTACTAACATTAATAAAAAAAAATTGTTTCTGTGTGGCGACGTCTGAAAAAGGCCTAAGCGTAAGCCCGACCACGGAATGCTGGAGTTATGGTTCTCATTTAGCTGAAAGGTCAGCTGAATTACTCAGCTACTAATACTAATGAATTTAATACGGCCACACGTTTACCTACAGTAATATCAGTAGGAACCTACCAACTGTATGATTATTCTTCTTCTTAGCGTTTCAAATAATTTCAATTACTAAAATCGGAAATACGGCGATAGTATATATATTATAGCTATTATAAGATCGCTCAAGATATTTCTAAGTTTTTAGGTACTGTGTTTTTTTACCATACAACAACTCTAACCTCAGCTTATATTATATTTCTTAAATATATTTATTACCTAAATCTAAATCTAATCTGACAATCGGGAAATTAGCCCAGATCGATTGGTTTTTTTCTATTTAGTCAAAGTAATGTACAGAACTTTATCCGCTTACATTTTCTGGTTTTAGGTACTGTGTTTTTTTACCATACAACAATTCTAACATCAACTTATATTATATTTCTTAAATATATTTATTACCTAAATCTAAATCAAATCTGACAATTGGGAAATTAGCCCAGATCGATTGTTTTTTTCTATTTAGTCAAAGTAATGTACCGAACTTTATCCGCTTACATCTTCTGGTTTGTAGGTACTGTGTTTTTTTACCATACAACAACTCTAACCTCAGCTTATATTATATTTCTTAAATATATTTATTACCTAAATCTATATATAATCTGATAATTGGGAAATTAGCCCAGATCGATTGGTTTTTTTCTATTTAGTCAAAGTAATGTACCGAACTTTATCCGCTTACATCTTCTGGTTTAAATAAATAAACATACGAAAGCCAAGACATATCTCTCCCATTTTAGGAGCGGCGAAGTAACAAATCAATATTTGGAGTGAGTGCTTTTTCGTGCTATGGAGAAGCTTTTATCTGGACAACGGTCGGACGGCAGCACAAACAGACAGAGACATTCACTTTAATATATCACTGCGTCATTCTCTATTTGTGCAATCATACCTACTGAGACTCAAATGACATTGGAGTAGAAAAAGCCATTAATTTTTACATTATATATATCCTATATTTGCTACTTGCCATAGATATAAATAATGCTGGGCAGTGTCACATCATTTAGCCCCAAACTAAGCAGAGTTTGGCATTATGGGAACCACATGATGATGGCTGATAAAAAATATACCTACGTCACACCTCACAAACGGTCAACTGATCCCAAACTAGACAGAGCCTGTACTATGGGTACCAGAGACTGATAAACATACATAGATACATATAAAACACCCAGACCCAGAACAAACATTCATGTTCATCACACAAATTTTTATGCTGGGCGGGAATCGAAGCAGCAACTTGCAGCTCAGAAGGCAAAGTTACTACCAACTGAGCTATGAGGCCAGTCAAAATAATATACAATAATATCTACGTTTATTTTATAGTAACACCTACATATTACACATAGAAGACTCAAGACAACACTGTGGACTAACTAAACGAACATTTGTCTCGTGGCGGGAATCGAACCTGCAACCTTCTGCATCTTAGGCGGACATTCGCCCACTGCGCCACAGAGGCCGTTACTTGACTAACTTTATCTTATTACCTACTCTGTATGAAATATATTGTTTTATAGCGTAATAAATATGATTGATATTAACTAATTCCAGTGTTTTCTGATCCGGACGTATCGCAGAGTATTAAATTAACCATTGCACATACATCCAGTAATACTGACTAAGTGGAACTCCACCGCAAGCGTTAATTATTATCTGTGGAGTGCTCTTTGTTTAGTTACCAACTCTAAATTAGTTTTCGAAATGGATCATTCACACCCCCGCCCCCACCCGTTCGGGCTCTGTTCTCGGTAATTGGAACGTTCTGAGATGACACCACTCGGCTTCCTCTAATCACTTAACAAGAAAACTCACTACATACAACCCTGGTATTCGTATGCTGAGAGTGGGGAGGGGTAGGGGGGGGGGGATTTAGGCAATCAGCAAATTTAAATAACACCGAAATAGCTCAAATCATAAGTACCTTCCTACACTGGCACTTAATTATGTAACAATCAAATAGTTAAACTGTCACCTACCTACAAGAGTCTGTATGATTGAAGTGATTTTATCATTTTAGTGCGAGGCTTTCTCGCGGTGCCACAGATGCAGCCTTTATGTTGTGTAAGTACTTCGAATTTACATTGAAAAATTACACATTGATTGCAGAAGATATTTAAAAAAATGCCTGTTTCTATACATAGCAATTTAAAAGCGTGTTACCGCTGGAAAGCATGTTTTATAGGTAGTCTGGAAGAAATCGTGCAATACGATAAGACCACCTTTTGAAACGCAAGTGCTTGGTTTTAAAATTATTTTTAAAAGCTGTATTTTATTTTGATTGTATTGGTCACTGTGTTATCAATAAAGACTTTTTATTATTATTATTATTTATGGCGTTTTGATAACGCTTTGTGGTTCGACGAGAATAAGTACTAGTCGTACAATTTTTTATCATTGGTGTACAATTACGTACATTTTATCATACTAGCTTAAAGGCTGCATCACGAGAAAGCATCACTTTGTTACTATTGCATCTAAATAGATCATCATACAATTTTCAGTTTATTAAAAAGACTAAGAAAAAGCTTTGGATAATAATTATCCCATCTTGTTTGGTTTCAGGCACTCAGCATAAGTAAGCACTTATCTTTTCAGTTCCTGCATTAAGTCGTCAACAATTAAGGCTCATTAAATTTCATTAGTGGAATGGTCCCGCGGCGAGTGGCAGTGGGCAGGAAAAAGGGCCGTACCCAGGAGTCTATGAAGCATACAAAATAGAAAAGGGCGAAGTTATAAAAATATCAAAACATTGGACAATACCGGCTGATGTATCGCGCTCCGTACCAAGACTAAACTGAGTGCGTGACAAACGTGAAAAAATCTCCAATATATATTTAGTCGATTTTAATGTCTAAATAATTTAAAATGAGGGTTGTTGCCATAGTAACAGTATAATTAATGGCTGTTGAAGTCTAATGGTGGTTTGCGGCGGAAACCAAACCAACAAAATACTTTTTACTTGATTATTTATCCCGTTGGCAATTATAAAATAAAATAAATTTTATGGGATACGTTTGGTTTTGACGCAATTGGTACGGGTTCTCGGCATTCTCCTATTTATGTTATTTGTCTCATCTAATTTCAACTTGCAAGAACAACAAAAGTGTGTTTATTTAAATTGTGTAAGGTGATAGATAAATAAATAAAAAAGACGTGTGGCACTCGGGGACTGCCGCGGTAAAGCTATTGCATAGCATTTTGTATCAACTTATGCAATTATAATTATTTATTTATTTTATTTATGCAGTATTTATTTTTCTTTGATTAATTCAAGTTACACTTTTTGAGCGTGGTGATCGTCTCGATTCGTGCGAGCTTCGTAGAGTCGTACAATACGTCTAGTTGCACGCACACAAACACCGTGTCAAAGACTGCCGAAAAGAAACGACGTTAGACAATGCACGGCCTTCAAGCCACACCTCCGTGCCCGTCGGAGTGGGGAGCGTGAGGTTTTTTTTCGTTACGGAATTTCTGGATTCGGTCCCCGCGCTCAAGGCCCTCGATAGAAGCTATGCAATAGCTTAATAATAATTAAATAATGCTGGACGCTATCACACAGCATTATGTAGCCCCAAACGAAGAAGAGCTTGTATTATGGTAACCACATGATTGATAAAGTACTTATATACAACTTTTAAAACTATCATGGTTGTGAACATAATTATGAATATTATAATTATGAATATGTTCCTCCGATGTGATCCGTGATCATGGCGCATGCAAGAGAAGAGAACATAGAAAACACCCAGACCCAAGAGCCAAGACAAATATTTGCTGAATATACAAAAAAATTGTCCCGCAGCGTGAATCTATCCTGCAACCTTCTGCGTCTCAGGCGGGCTGACATCTGCAGGCAAAGCAACCATCTATTTATGGTATCATAACACATACACACACACACACACACACACACACACACACACACACACACACACACACACACACACACGCGCACAAGCGCAAGCGCCATTTTTTGAGAAGATTTATTTGAACAGAAAATAATGATTACATCTATCAATAAATAGGAATCGAGTCTTATATGCCCAGTGGTCAAACATCGAGTAACAACATCGAGCTAAGCTTACCCCTTTACCTCACACCTAGCTCGAGCCCTGGTAAATTGGGGCAGGGGGCTGAGGACCGGCTCGTCGCTTAGACGGATAATCTTCAGCTGTCAGCCGCTAATGCGTTTTAGAGTACGTAATTTGAACCGTCGAGATCCGTGGTAATTAACAGCCGCAATTAAACTAAGTGATTATCAGTAACTAGTTGCGTGAATATTGACTGAGATGACGACAACGTGGTTAGTTATTAACTCGCTTCGAGTCATTTATTTCAAATTAACGAAGATAGCCTAGGGGATAGATTCTTATATAACTATTCCGAGTGTTGCAACAAACCTAAATCAGCGTATTGTACTAACACTAGTTTCAAACTGCGGCTTTACTCGCGTGTACACGTATGTAAAGTAGCCTAAGTGTTAATCCAGGTCACACACTACGTCTGTATATTCAACGTTTTAATTTTGAGTCGTCCTGCAGTTTTTTACGTTGAAGTGTATAACAAACATCCATACATCCTCACGTACTATCATGTTTATATTAATAATAGGATAAGTAAATGCACCTAGTGTATTTTCTACAAAGTTCGTAGCGCACCGTAGCAAAGAGACCATCGTATATGCTAAATTTAATTGTATCTACATAACTTGGTTTCTCTGAGTAAGTGATTATTTTCACCAAACCATAAACCCACCCACTGAAGCCCTTAGAAGCGAAGGAAGTTTCCAATAAAACATAATTTGAGTGAAGATTCACACGAGAGCCGAGTGAAGGCTTTATGTCACTTCAATTTTGTTAAAAGTAAGTGCCTCAAGTAACCCGGAGGCAGGGTAATGTATTCTCATACATACATAAGTGAAAACATTTTAAGAAGCTCCACGGACTCACTGCATCACCCTCGGGGTTAGGGCCTAAAAGCACTATCTCGAGCCAAAGCCTTACAACTCTTCTCAAATTCAACTTACTTTGCTCTGTAGGTGCCCGCACGGATGTGTTTATACTTACGAGATGTCTTGATCCTTTACCTGGATTTTGTTTTTGTTGTAAAAATCATATTTTCTTTTTTTAGACGGCCGCCGTCGCCACCGAGTGGGCAAAGGCCTGTCACAGACGCAGAATGTTTGTATGATCTGCAAACACTTGTCTTGGCACTGGGTGTTTTCTATGTAAAATAAGTATGTTTTTGTGTACAAAAAACGTAAGTATGGCAGTCATTTGGTTCCCATAATACAAGTTCTGATTAGTTTGGGGCTAGATGATGCTGTGTGAATATACTGTCCAGCATAATTTATTTATTTAAAATACTAAAAAGTCTTTGTCCTGCTGAACTTATGCCTCCTTTTATTTGAAAAGGTTTGCCATAATCACAACAAGGGATTAGAGATACCAGTGGTGATCACAGTGTTCATTAAACTGGTGGATGCTGCCACCCCTACTTACATGTGAATAAATCTAGAACCTGGAGGGATTTCTCTATTCTAGGAAATTCTCGTTATGTATTCCTTTACATCATATAATTTTACAGCTTATTAATATGTAGCCGCCTTCCTGTGCTGTGCTGTCTTTTATGCAAGCACCAAAATACTTTGATCGTAGTTCCTAAATAGAAAACACATAACGAATTCAAGTTTAGTGTCGGGGTAGAGTCTAAACTCAAAGCCGTGTTCCAAGAATGCGCAAATGTTGTCCGTGGCTTAGATTGCCCATGAGTCGTCTTAGTCAAAACCCGAAACACTAGCTTTATAAAGGATAAAAGTGCACGGCTTTCCAATGCATTGTATTTTTAGGTACTACTGTGGCATTACCGAAATAAGTAAGCAACGTGAAAACCACGGCCGAACTTTCCTTTCTCTATGTCACGGCTCACGAATACGGTCATGCTCGATTTCATATAAAAATAAATTGAAAAGTTTTTGACTTTAATTCCTTCTTCAAGCCGCCGCTGCCGTCAATTCGAGCTCGCAGCGGCGTGGCGGAAGCGAATCTCGATGTTTTGTAATGGAGCTTTTTAAAATGGAAGTCGAACTTTTGTCAGACACTTTTAGCCGCGCCGGAGATACATTTAAGCTTTTTAACTTTTCCACTCCGGTAATGTATCCCGTACTCTCATACGTTTGTAACCGAGGTATAGGTACCATTAAGTGTTTTTATACGAGCATATGGATGAAGCAGGCTACTTTTTATACTTGTCCTCGGCCCCGTTCGCTATAATCCTACCAAAGAGCTTCTTTATCCTACTTTAACATATTTTTAGGGTTTTATACCTCAAAAGGAAGAAAAGTAACCCATAAATAGGATCACTTTGTTGTTCGTCTGTCAATCTGTCAAAACCTTTTCTCAGGAACGCGTAAAGGTATCAAGTTAAAATAATTATAAAATACTTAGGTTTGCTTGAAGCTGTGAAAAAATCAACTTCTAAGATAACTCAATCAATAGATACGGCCGCATATTTCGACACTGGCAAGGAAATTATAACTATAGGGTTATTTCCCGCAGTCCTACCATTATCAAATTTGGCAAGAAGCAATTATTTATCTTAAAGCACCAGTAAAGGACGTGATTATGTAGATAAAACACAAAAAACATTTTTTTTATATAATTTTCCAACAGGTGAGACGCCATCTAACGACGACGATGACAGCTAAACAAACAGGGTGCCTAGTGCGAGTTTTTTTACCAGCTCGATCGCATTTGACTTTACGCAAATTTGTATGGAAAGGAGTCAGTACCACGCGTCTCTCGCTAGATGGCGCTATCTCGATTCCATATAAATTTGCGTAAACGTAAACGCCATCGAGCTGGTAAAAAACTCGCACTAGGCACCCAGTTGTGAGCTTTTTAAGTTCATAGAAACTTCGAGACAAATGACAGTAACAGTAGTAATGTATATCGATGGCTATATAGAGCTATGTTAATTTCATTGGGTATAAGTATCCTTGATTCCTTTAATCATTATGCTAGTGCCCCGAAGCTTCCGTATTCCGTATCTGTACCTAAAACCATCCGACTGTCTGTCAAGACCTTTTTCTCAGGAACATGTGGAGGTATCAAGTTGAAATTAATGTAAATATTTAGTCCTGCAATCCCTTTGGAGTTGCTAAAAAATCAAACCTAAAAATACGGCCACAAATCAAGAACAAGTAAATGAAAAAATCAGAAAAAAATTGCAACACCGAAAAGAAATTCTTCGTTTGGCACCTAATACTCGGATCTATGCCACCGCTGGGCATGCGGGTTGGGGATAGCAGGCAACAACACACACACCGCCAACGCTGCTGCCCGTTGGCGGCCAGGGGATATAGCTGCGCTGGTTTAGTGCTGCGTTATGATGCGTTTATGTATTGCCGCAATCAACCAGCCGTCAGAGCCCCGTTTGTCAGTAAGCGGGGTGCACCACGAGCAGGTGAGGATGGATGGGTTCCGAAGATGGAGGTTGGAGCCCGTTACCCATAATTGATATCATTTACTTGACAGCAATATTATATAATTTCGGATCAGGGGGTTTTGGAAGGTAAATGTGGGAACTCGGCTATAATTTAAAATGCTCTGAGAGCAAAACGTCCTCAATTTAAAATGGTATTGTAAGCTTAATGGCATTTCCAATAGTTAGTCCTCTCTAGTCATATTGTCTTTGAATCAATTTGACCATTACGGAAAAACGACCAAGGAGCAAGTCCTCCTACTTAATTTCAGAAACTATTTTATTTTTGTTTTATTTTTTTTATTTTCAGGTAGAAAATATGTATTGAATATTTCATCCATTTAGTATCACGTATTCTCAAATGAGGATTTAGGATTTTGTTTTTAGGCAGACAGGATTTAAAAATGTCGTGCATACATTTGGGTACATTTTAAATTGCGGACGTTGAACTCTCATGACGTTTTACATTGTGATATTCTGTAATAAGTGCTCTGAAAACTAGCAGTTATTTAAAATTATGGACGTTTTGCTCTCAGACCATTTTATATTACAGTCGATGTGCATGCCCAGTGTGGGGATTATGGGCATATCCCCCTTTATTAGGGGAGGCCTATGTCCAGCAGTGGACTGATATAGCCTGGAGTGGTGGTGGTAGTGGTGTGCACTCAAAAACAATTAGCTTCCAAAACCTCCTGATCCGAAATGTATTATATTTAGGAATTTCGGCATTTGTGTGCACTGTGCTTAACTTCATTGCTACCTACGTAAAGTTATTGCTACGTAGTGTCAATAGGCATGGTTTGAGACTTACACATGGTAGTGACCACAGCCCAAGCCAAGGGACGCATCGCTTCGCTCGGCTGTAATATATTAATAACTAGCTGACGCGTCCGCTACTTCGTTTGCGTGTAAACACTTTTTAAAGTACGTGTTTTCATGTACAATATTTCCTGAACATGGATATTTTATACGTAGCAATATGTTAAGAATAAAAAGTAGGTACTAACCTACATTTTCTACATTACCCGGGCGCGTTCCCGTGCCCGTTCCCATTAGGCGTGGATCCACCGTTGTGGGCACGATGGGCATGCCCACAACCCTAAGACTTGTGACGTCATACTTTCACGGTCTATTGAGTTTGATAGACTGTTGATATTATATCAAATGCCTTCATCATCATTTCAACCTTTATCGACCCACTGCTGGGCAAAGGCCTTCCTTTGATTATGCCACTTGCCTCGATCCTGCACTATTCTGAACCAGGTGCCGCCCACGGTCTTTATAATATCGTCAACCCATCTCGCTGGAGGACGGCCCCTATTTCTGTAAGCAACTCTCGGCCAAATGCCTTATTAATATAATATAAATAATTAATCGTGTGTGATTCAGTAGGTACGCTTTCATAGCTCGCCGAGTGACTTTAAACTGGTGAACTAGCCGTACGGTGAGTGATTGAAAACTTTAGTTTTCAAACACACACAATCCAGCTATTGACCATGTCTTTGGTGTTATCCAAATTAATCCCGAGACCTTAACTTTCGCGATGCTGATTCTAGGACGTCCAGCTCGCTGCACTCGCCAGCTACATTTCTTAGTCGTTTTGATGTCGTAACCTCAAGGACGCTTCCAATTGAGCATATCTGTTTGTTGTATTTAAAAAATTCGTGGCTCGTTCCGGTCGCCGTCTATATTTTTAACTTGGTTAGACGTTGCTACCTCGATGCCTCAACTTCAGCCTCTTGTTAGTTGTATAAAAACGTAATAAATTAATCAACTTTTTATTTGCGTCTATAGGTACTAAATAATTTATAACAGACTAGGTTTTTATCTAATCATCATAATAAGAAATCTTGAAAGAGTTCCGTTACTACAAAAAAGTTAAGAACCACTGCTAAATCGACCATGAGCAAGTTCATACTCCGACTCGCACTTGGCCGATTTTTGGGTGGCTGTGCCCACAACCTTTTTGGAGAACTGGATCCGCGCCTGGTTCCCATTCCCACTCCCACTTCCCCGTTCATGCTCCCTTTTCCGTAGCCAAGTCAACAGCCTGTTAAAAAGTATTGCTATCATGAGTTTTAAATGAATATCCCTACTCGTAACTTGAGAAATGATAAGGTTCCCTTACCTATGCAAACTTTCATCCCCTCTCTATCTTCCAAATAGCAGTAACTATGCTAAAATTCAGTACACTTTAAGTGCTGAAAACATACTTGCTCTAGGGTGCGTGCTGTTTTTTATGTGTCCCGACTGTGAGCACTGTGCACTTAGTGAGTAGGCATGTGTGCCAAACATAATATTTGGACTTGCTTATGACTACCACCGATCAACTTGTGATGGTTGGTTACGTTCTTACGTATCTTGAGTGCTGATAACTGTGAGCAGGTATGTGTGACAAACTCAATGTTTGATTGGACTTGCTGACTAGGTAACCCCGATGAACTTGGTATGTATATGTACCTGTACCAAAAAATAAAAAGCCAAAATACTTCTCTCAAGCAGAAACGCTATTAATGGCAATGTAAAACGTCTTATGAGTAAAATTTCCACAATTTGAAATGTGTCTGCCTAAATCTTCTTTTGAGAATATATGATAGCTATGAAAAAGATTAAATACATATTTTATACCTATATATAAATAAAATAAAATAAATACTTTCTGAAATATTATTTTTATTATTGATTGCGTGGCTTTCATATCACTGCGGCCATGAAGACCTATTGTGATTGCCACTTCTATTCAAGTCGCCTAGTCACTAGATTCAAAGATATTATGACTAGATTACTTACTATCAAAAAGGCCATAATGCTTCCAAAACCAATTTAAATTGAGGCCGTTAGCTCTCAGAGCATTTAACATTACAGTCGATGTGCACCTAAGAACATTTAGCTCGCAAAACCTCCTGATCCAAAATGCCCCTTACTTATAAGGCTACTTAATTTAAACCAGTGCTTGATGTTGGCCCTGTCACTGTTTGTCATTATCAAGTAGTGTAAGAGTAAGTTATGTAAGAGATGGCAATAGTTTAAGCATTGTTTAACTTTTGACAGATTTTTATAAGTAACGCCATTATTCTTTTATAATTGACATTCCAATTTTAAAGAGACTTAATCCTAAGTTTTGAAACATGTGTCAAAATAAAATAAAATAAAATAAAAATCACTAAAGAGTATGACCCCCGCGCCCCGTCATGACGACCACGACCAAGAGTGTGACGACAGAGAAGAAGCTAGCAAGAAGAAGAAGAAGAAGAAAGAGTATTGATATCAAATTCGATGCATACCACACCCAAAATAACTTACCTACAATAACCTACCCCTTTTTAACCCCGTTAGGCGATGAGTTTCAATAAAATACGCAACACGTCTACCTTCAATTATGCTAAATAATGTTTATGCAAAATATATAGTAGATTGGACCAAGGAATCACGTTGTTCCATACAAAGTTTGCACCCGTTTTTCGCCCCCTTAGGGGTAGAATTTCGGAAAATCCTTTCTTACCCTCCAAGTTTCCGGTTTCTACGATCAGCTGTTATGGCTGTGCATGTATACGTCAGTCAGTCATTCAGGTCAATTTGCAAAGTTTATAGTGTTGTTTAAAAGTTTATAATACCTTTAAAACAAGTAGCATTCAAAGTTTAACTTTTTTGCACTCACTTGTCAAATTTTGGCTTTGGCCCATGCCTCTGACTAAAGTATGGCATTCTGCTTTCTTTACGTTCTGTAAATAAAATGTCTGTAAATTGAACTAGGAGTAGGTACTTACTCACACCATGGTAACAAATCACTCAGACCCGCCATAGCACATTTTTTATGGTACTTGAAGATGCAACAAGCACATGGTCCACCTGATGTTAAGTGGTAACCATTACCTATCGCATAGCATTGCATCATAGATCAAGTTTTTTTGGAACGTACCAAAACGACTCTACGATGCAACGCCCTGCGTCCATGAACTTGAGGCATGAATATGATGTCTTTTTTACCTGTAATTTCACCGGCACCCTTCAAACCGAAACACAGCACAGTTGCTTCACGGCAGAAATAGGCTTGGTGGCAGTACTTCCCCGGACGAGCCCTCCACAATGAATTCTACTACTACACAATCACATATCATCATATACCCCAAACTAAGCAGAGCTTGCTAATAAGAGATCTACTTTACAGATATAGTAGGTATTTGAATACTTTTTTGTATTTGTAATATTATACGTAGAAAACACCCAGACCTGAGGCAAATATTTGCAGAATGTAAGCATTTGTCACGCGGCAGCAATCAAACCCGAAACCTCCACCGTCTCAGGCGGACCATCGTCCACTGCGCAAAAGAGGATAAAGCCAACTTTTGCTCCGCAGTGGGAATCAAACCCGCAACCTCGAACCTCTCAGCCGACTATTCGCCAAGGAGGTCATACACAAAAATAATATTTTAAAATAAATTACTTATTAATAGCACGATTTGCAATTGTTTTATGGAATGGATAACCTAGGAACCTTGAAAAGAGAACGACATTTCAGAGTCTATTTTTGTCGCAATGTTCAAAAGATGTACTTGTAGTTAAAACATAAAGTTTGGTGCACTACATATTAGATAGGTACTTATGTAAAGAGAGTGTTTTAAATAAAATAAATAAAATAAATAAATGTTTATTTCAGACTTTAAAAGACCATAACATTAAAAACACAAACACACGAAATTGGTAAAAAACAAGAAATTAGGATAGCAAACACACAAATTTAGATACATAAAATAAAACACAGAATAATCATCATCATCATCATTGCAACACTAGGCTAGAGACCGGCTTCAGTACAGCCAGCCAGTGTCGCATGATGGTGGAGCTGACATCTACAGCCACAGCGGCCAGGAGGCTGTTGGTGCTCCCGCGCAAGCGGCTCGTAAGGGAGGCAGTGCGTTTCCGCATGACTGCATAAAAGTCGTCTGTGCGCGCATCTGCAAACATCCCCGATGCACTGCAATAGCGCGGCAGCCCCAACAGCATCCGGAAGTTTTAGCAGTTCAAATTTAAAACTGTTAAAACCGCAACCCAAACCTTCTGATTATCATGAATCATGTTAGTAAAGCCTTAAAAAGTGCCTTAAAAAAAAAAGGTGAAGTAACAAGAATATCAACGGAATTTTACAGTCCTTCGCCATCCTCGAGGTCAAGAGCTAGCCAATATGTAATTATAAAATAAAAACAAGAAATTTATTTTAACATAAAATCTCCTCAGATCAGTCTGTCTACCACAAGTGCATAGCCAACATGTTTCGTTTATTGCTTGTATCGATGATATTTTCAAGTAAGTCAGAAAAAATTACTAAAGCTATTAGACATGGTGTCCCACTTCCCAAGAAGTAGTGTCAAGTGGTTGTCTGGAACAATTAATGACCCACGGGACCCGAATATACAGTCCTTCGCAATCCTCGAGCTCAAGAGCTAGCCTATACTTCTGCTTTTTTCTCTTCCCAAGATGACCTGATTTTTAATGGAGATAGGTAGCTACCCATAACACAGGGTATCCTAGTGTGGGAGCTAGAATCTCTTATGTCAGCCCTTAATATTTGTAAGTAGGTAGGTACTATTTTAGCCATCCCCTTTTTTATCTTGTTTACTTCATAACATTGATTCTGAAAGTAATGAGTACTCACCGAACTACTTTATTTATGTGCCTACTTAAATCTATTCTGTACTTAGTTTTATTGTCTACGTACTGCATGACTGTATTTTTCTGGAGTAATAAATAAATATGAAATACAAAACTTCTTAATATAATTTTATCTTTAAGATGGTAAGGTAATAACAAAAATTGCTTACACAATAGGTAAAAGATGTATATAATTTATTTGTAAATATTATCTTTAATTGTTTGTTGCTCGCCTTTTAATGTTTTCAAGAAATTGAAGTAACTTTGGGACTGTAAGTAGGTATGTACCGTGGCTGGTTTATTTTGCCGAGCTTCTCTCAGTGATCTGCCGTATTTGCAAACCAAAACCTATTTTTATTAAAATATCTATTTGTATTTATTTACATTTAAAAAAATATAAAATTGATCCTTACAATTTTTGAAATGTATATTAAGTAATTTAATTTAAATAAATAATAAATAAATAAATAATGCAGGACGTAATCACACAGCATCATGTAGCCCCAAACTAAGCAGAGCTTGTATTATGGGAACCACATGATTGATATATTACACATATTTTTTTTTTTCTGTAAATACATACATATCATACATAGAAACACCCAGACCCGAGACAAATATCTACAGAACATGCAAACATTTGTCCCGCAGCGGGAATCGAACCCGCAACCTTCTGCGTCTCAGGCGGACCTTCGCCCACTGCGCCACAGAGGCCGTCAATTTAATTGTAAATAATTTTAAAATACCGTTCATTTAATCTAGTTTGGTTTGCAACTACTATTAGATTGCTCCTTGCAATTTTTATATGTAAATAAATTTAAGTAATTTTGTGTAAATGTAATTTTAAAATAAAAAGATTTTGATTTGCAACTACGGCAGAGCACTGAGGGAAGCACGGCAAATTAAAATGTACGTTTATTTATGGTTTTATTATATTTTCAGCTGCTTTAGTTGTGCGTGCCGAAAGGTAAGCTAGAGTGGATGGTTAAGTACTCATATTACAATGGTAAGTATAATATGTTTTTATTTGATACCTATTGTTTTAGTGCATGTGTCCTTCCTCCTTACCCCGAATACGGTCGGTATATGGTTTTGGATAACCCTTCAGCCAAACCTGGTCAAACGGTGGACTCTTATGTACTGCAAGTGGATTGTGAGGTGGGCTACAAACTGGTAGGGAATTCAACACCAGTCTGCCGAGGATTGATGGTCACACCTCTGCCTGAGTGTATTTGTTAGAGCATATTTATATTTATTGAGTTCTTATAATATAAATTACTTGCAAGCCGTAATATCTTGTAAAAGCAGGTTTTTTTAATTTTATGGGGGTACATCGCTAGCTTCAGGTTTCTACATAAATATTAGTTGTTTAAATAACTTATCACAAATGTTTGGATGCAGTTCCATTGGACAAAATGTTTCTGAGTAAACATCTTTGTATATATGCTACCTATAATCTCACAAAACCAGTTACAAGTTTTTTGTTCAACATCTTTTTGAATTGACCATTTTTGAGGTTCCTTTCCTCAAAAGGCTAAAGGAACCCTTATCGGACCCCTTTTTTGTCCGTCTGTCTATCTGTCTGAGCACAAGCCAAGTTAAACGTCGAAAAACAGTATTTTATTTTAAACAAAAATTATTTTATGCCTAAAAGTTTGTACGAAACCCTCGGTGCACGAGTCCAGCTCGCACTTGGCCGGTTTTTAGTTTCTAATCTATCTCAATTTTTTTTCTAATTATTTAAAAATTGATTGACCGATGACAATGCACAGCGTAAACCGCTGGTCGTAGACACGTTTTTCGAGGGAATGTTCTTGTTAGTGCTTTGAGGTGTAGGTTTTAATTATTTTGTAATTAAATTTTAGCACCTTGTTTGTAAAATTTATCTAAATATATTGTTTGAGAAAACTAAAAACGTCTTTACCTGCGGATCGGATCAAAGGTGCTACCAAAAATCCACTTTGTTTTAAACAGTTGAGGACGGACCGTCGCCACGGCATTCGAATGATGAGTGTAAGTGAAACTACAAATTATATCTAATTTATCATCTGATCAAACGTCAGCCTTTCTCCGCCTGTAATAATATTATAGTCCCCATAAATATAACCCTAGAAATTAATTTTGGTCTCTAAAGTGGGCCCATATATGGTTGGCTAGCAGCTAGATCGAACTGCGGTTTATGTATGTACCCTATCACACGTTACCTACGTGAGTTTTACCTACCTACCTACAATATTTAATAGTACCAAACGTAACTTTAAGTTTAATGTTGTTATTTGTTACTGCGCAATGTTATTGTAGTATCATGTGGTTCCCATAATACAATCTGTCTTTGGGGCTACATGATACTGTGTGATAATGATCTTCTTCTTCTTCTTCGTATGAGCTAGTGACCCACTCTGGTGTCGGAGTTTTGAAGCCGCCCGAAGGCCTCCGACATGGCTTAACGACTGAAAAGCCGGGACCAACAGCTTAAGAGGGGCCTGGAGCTGCGTTTTCCCATACAAAACTTACTTTTGGTATAACTTTTTATTTACATAATTTATTACATCCAAATTTTGTACATACAATCTGATGGGATATATAAAGGTTTGAAATTAGTTTTGGTTATAAAACCATTAACCAATTAAAAGATTAAGTGATTTGAAAATTCACTCGTTTTGCACACAAAAACATGTCATTTTTGGCATGTTAAAACACGTTATAATATACATTCTATTGCAATGAAAATCAATTTCCAACTTCGCCAATGTCCTCTGCTTTGCTACAAAAAATAAAAAATAAAAAATAAAATATCTGCAGCACAAATCAAATTATAACGAAACTAAGGGTTTGTACTGAAAAATAGGCAATTTTACTAACATTGCTTGCACACTCTCTTTCGCACGTGGGGGCGAACCACACAGAGGGGTACGAGGAGCGTGGTAGCCCCTATGTAGTATGTACTTTTCAAAAACTTAGTAGCCAATCACTATCTTTCAACGCCTTCTACAATATAAGTCTATACTATCCAATTATGTGTATTGTTTATTAATGCTTATGACTTTTGTTGATTGTTTGTACATATTTATATTTATTATTTAATATTATATTTTCTTTATATAATTTATATATATTATTTCATTAATATTATTTATTTCTTTATTAGTATATCATATATTAAGTTATTTTTTATAGTAAGTAAATATTAGTATGTATTTGGATGTAGTCTATTGTATTGTTTTTTTTTATTTAATTTGGACTAGGCACACCGCCGTTCCTGTTTGTTTTGAAAGTTTCTCTCCATCCAAAGGTTGCCTGGAAGAGATCGCTTTAAGCGATAAGGTCGCCCATTGTACCATAATTTTTAGTGCCTGTTTCAATAATTTGTAATTCTTTGTATGGTGTGCAATAAAGCAATATCTATCTATCTATCTATCTACTTGCTTGCGACATACGACTGTTAGTGATGTTAAAATGCGTGACGAATGACAATATCAAATTTAATATTGAATTTTATTTATTTTAATATTGAATATTTATTGATTGTAAAATATCCAACGCTTTATGATCATATCTTATAAGCATTAACGGCTGAAATGCAGACTACTAATTGTTTATTTTACGCAATAATAATTATATTATATTATAATTAGAATATTTTTTTTATTTGACAGCTGTCAAACTTAAATCGATCATATCTCGAGAACTACTTATCTTAGACTTGCCTTTACTAGCTCAAATGATTGCTATTGACATGAATTTAATTTTCGATGACAGCTGTCAAACTTAAATCGACCATATCTCGAGAACTACTCATCCTAGACTTGCTTTTACTAGCTCAAATGATTCCTATTGACATGAACTTAATTTTCAATGACAGCTGTCAAACTTAAATCGACCATATCTCGAGAACTACTCATCCTAGACTTGCCTTTACTAGCTCAAATTATTGCTATTGACATGAACTTAATTTTCAATGACAGCTGTCAAACTTAAATCGACCATATCTCGAGAACTACTTACCATAGACTTGCCTTTACTAGCTCAAATGATTGCTATTTCCATGAACTTAATTTTTGATAATAGCTGTCAAACTTAAATCGACCATATCTCGAGAACTACTTATCTAAGACTTGCCTTTACTAGCTCAAATGATTGCTATTGCCATGAACTTAATTTTCGATGACAGCTGTCAAACTTAAATCGACCATATCTCGAGAACTACTCATCCTAGACTTGCTGTTACTAGCTCAAATGATTGCTCTTGACATGAACTTAATTTTTGATGACAGCTGGCAAACTTAAATCGACCATATCTTGAGAACTACTCATCCTAGACTTGCCGTTACTAGCTCACATGATAGCTATTGATAAGATCTTATTTTTCGATGTCAGTTTTGAGTTTGACAGCTGTCATCGAAAACTAAGATTTTATTAGTAGCTATCATTTGAGCTAGTAACGGCAAGTCTAGGATGAGTAGTTCTCGAGATATGGCAATTTCAAGTTTGACATATGTCATCGAAAATAAAGATCATGTCAATACCTATCTTTTGAGCAAATAACGGCTAGTCTAGGATGAGTAGTTCCAGAGATATAACCATTTACAGATGAATTTGTAGAATGAGTTTTGAGTGGAGCTTTGAGTTGAGTTTTGAGTTTGAGTTTTAGAGTGACGGTGACGGTGAAAATCCAAAATTATTATTCAAAATAGCTTTGAAGGTCATATTTTTTCTTTTTAACACGTTGACTGCGAGTCTCGGACATAACGCTACGCAGAATACTCTGCGAAGATGCCCTTTGAAAACTGACTGAATAACATTTTTTTCTTATTAACATGTTGACTGCGGGCCTCGGGCCTCAGTCATGATACAACTGATGACTTATGAAAACTGAAACAATTTTTTTTTTCTTTTTAATATGTTTAGTTGTGATAGAATTTTGTAGCAACAATTTACAGAAGTAAGTATAACAAAATAGTCAGCCACGCCGCGGCGCCGCCGGCCGGCCCCGCTGTGAAAAAACAACCTCAATACAACAAAACATAGTATTTAGTACCCCAATAATCATTCATTACATTAGTCACTTCAATAATATTGTTATCAGTCGTGCTCGTGAGACCGCTCGTCCGCTCCGCCTCTTGTGTAGCGCTGTCGCATTCATTTAGCGCCCTGTCTCACTCTAGATGAAATAGCAACAAAACAAAGCGGGTTAGGAGTCATCCGAACGCGAGAGTACGTCGTGCTTCCTGGGCCTCTAGCCAACCGGTATTTGCTACGAAGCGATTCTATTTCGTCCGTCGTCATCGTTCGGGAGCGACACATCCAAATATTGTACAGCTCAATAATTATTGAGCTGTTTATTGTACGCGGCTAAATAATTATTGAGCTGTACAATATTCGGATGTGTCGCTGCCGAACGATGACGACGGACGAAATAGAATCACTTCGTAGCAAATACCGGTTGGCTAGAGGCCCAGGGGACTCTTAACCTGCCTTCCGAAGCACGGAAGCGCTCAAATCTAAATGTCACTAAACGGTCACCCATCCAAGTAATGACCGGGCGGAGTGCTTGACCAAGGTGATCTGCTAAGAACACCAAAGATAACCACGCCACGAGCGCTTCATAACATAATTTTGATAATGATAACGTCCAGCAATATTTATTTATTATTATGACACTTTATTTAATTGTAAACTCGTAAAATACTAAGAATACTTTCACATGCTTATTTTATTTTATTTTTCTTTATTCAAAAGACCAACAGCTACAAATATACTTAATACTAAAAATAAGCTATTTATTAATAATACAGCCAATTACAGGTCTTTCTAGTCTTATGCTTACATTAACATTCCACTTTGCCGCTAATATTAGTACAAATAACTCTAGGATAGGATAGTAGGAAGCTCATGCAAGCATTTGCCCCTCAGTCGAAATCAAATCTGTATATTTTGACTGATACAGATGTACCGTACCTACTTAGCTAGGTACACCAATTTTATTAAGTGCCCGTTTTTTTAATATAGTTTGGTTACTAGTGCGCATGCTGCGTACTAAGCGGCAAACAGCGCACAATTGTTATTTTTGCAGCAGGAACAGGGGCCTATTGCATTTTGAGTGTTTGAGTGTGTTGATTTTATGATTTTTGCGATCGTCCAAAATCGATCGTCTGTTTCATCGTTTATTGCATTTTTAAATAAATTTGAGTACGTGATATGCATTTTTCACCATTATTTCAAGAAAAAATATCACAAAACTCATTATTATCTCAAAGGATTACGATGCAGTTCAGAAAAAGTACCTCCGGAGCAACTTTATCAAAGACGCTTGTTTGAGTGCTCTTATTGTCAAGCGTTGTGCTAAGGAGCTTTCTCTTCCTATCACGCTTATCATCAACAAATCCCTCGCTCAAGCTGCCTTTCCAGATGTATGGAAGAGAGCGCGTGTCGTGCCTGTTCACAAAAAAGGTGCCCAAAACAGTGTCTTGAACTATCGCCCCATATCTATTTTATCATGTTTCTCTAAATTATTTGAGTCTTTGGTCACGCCAATTGTGACACAGCACACTAAGTCATTTATATCTGACTCACAACACGGTTTTAGGAATGGTCGATCCGTGGATACAAATTTAGTCACTTATGTTTCTGATATTTCTTTTAATCTCAATAATGTTTTGGAAACAGACGCTATATACACAGACTTTAGTAGCGCATTTGATAAAGTCAGCCACTGCATGCTTTTATATAAACTTAGTAGGCAAGGAATATTTGGTGCTTTACTGGACTGGTTTCAGTCCTACTTGAGTAATAGGCCCCCAACAGTTTCAGTAAAAGGATGAGTCCGAGGTGTATTATGCTAAATCAGGTGTGCCTCAAGGCTCCCATCTTGGACCTATCCTTTTCGTTATATTTATTGATGATATCACCAAATGTTTAAAATACAGTAAATACTCCTTATTTGCAGAAGACCTTAAAATATATAAAACAATAAACTGTATCTCAGACATTAAATTGCTACAAAATGATCTAAATTCAATACACAGTTGGTGTATTGACAACGGAATGCTTCTTAATCCTACTAAATGCTTTCATATTAAGTTCTCCAACAAAAAGAAACCTCTTAACTCTAAATATAACCTAAATAATACCGAAATAAAAGAAGTGTCTGAAATTCGAGACCTGGGAGTCATTCTTGATAACCATCTCAGCTATACTGCCCATTATGAGAAAACTGTCAAAAAGGCTGCTCAAATGTTAGGGTTTTTAAAACGAAACACCAAAGATCTAAAAAAGTCCAAAACGAAAATGCACTAGTGAGAAGTATACTTGAGTATGCATGCACCATCTGCTGCTGAGATGCTGAGCGAAACCGAGGGTCCAAAGTATTCACTCAGCAGCTTGGCAGGAGCCACCTGACGAAGTTAACAACACACGATGGCCGAACCGTATTGTCAAAGCCGGAGATATTATCAGAGATCGAGGACTTCTACGGCCGACTGTACGCGGCACATGCTCCTTGCCCCCAACGTGGCAACCATGATTCCAGAGCCACCCTCACCCGCCACTACACCGACGACCTGCCGGAGATCAGCCAAGACGAGGTCGTGTTGGCCCTGAGACAGCTAAAAAAGGAGATAAAACCCTTCTCAAAAACTACAGACCTATCTCGCTCCTGAGCCACGTCTATAAGCTGTTCTCAAGGGTTATTACAAATCATCTCGCCAGAAGACTCGATGAGTTCCAGCCACCGGAGCAGGCCGGGTTTCGCGGAGGATATGGCACCATAGACCACATTCACACAGTGAGGCAGATTATACAGAGGTCCGAAGAGTATAATCAGCCCCTGTGTCTGGATCCGAGTGATCCGAGTCCTGTCGTCGTTAATGGACACCTTCTTGAAGTTGTTTCGGAGTATACATACCTCGGGCAGATATTGCAGTTGGGTAGAAACAACTTCGAGAAGGAGGCCAAGAGGAGGATTCAGCTGGGTTGGGCAGCATTTGGAAAACTACGTCGAGTTTTCTCGTCACCCAATGTTTGAAAACAAAAGTTTTCAATCAGTGCGTCCCACCCGTCATGACATACGGAGCCGAAACGTGGACACTCACAGTACGGCTGGTCCACCAGTTTAAAGTCGTTCAGCGAGCTATGGAACGAGCTATGCTCGGGGTTTCTCTGAAGAATAAAATCCGTAACGAGTTTATCCGACATAGAACTAAAGTTGTCGACATAGCTCAGAGAATTAGCAAGCTGAAGTGGCAGTGGGCTGGGCATATCTGCCGAAGAACCGATAACCGACGGGTTAAACGAGTTCTTGAGTGGAGACCGCGGCTCGGCAAACGTAGTGTAGGACGTCCTCCGGCCAGGTGGGGTGACGATCTGCGAAAGGCTACTGGTAGACGCTGGATGCGTCGAGCTCAGGACAGGGCGCAATGGTGCTCATTAGGGGAGGCCTATGTCCAACAGTGGACTGCTATAGGCTGATGATGATGATGATGATGATGACTAGAAATCCCAGACATCCCATCTTCAGAATATTTAACATACCATACATTAACACAAATATGGGCCTCCGTGCTCCTGTAGTACAATTTTGTAACCAATATCATTTTATTAATAAACAAATACCAGATATTGACATCTTCAATGTCAACTATACAAAATACAAAAATAAAGTGCTGGAATATTTCCGGCAAGAACCCCCTACTTAAGTTAGTAAAGCCAACCTTAAAAATATATATATATATATATGTTCATGAACATAATTGTTTAATTATGTTCAGTTTAAGCATGCTAAATATGTTACTAAATAATAACTGTTACATTTATTGGTTAAAGTTTATTAAGTATTCATTTAAGTATTCGTTTTTTAGTTTTAAATGTTTTAAATATTTTAAGTTCTAATAATACATATGTACCTATTGATCTCTTAGTTACCATAAGTACCTACTACTTAGTTATTATTATTATTATGAATGCTGTGTCCGCCTGTAATTGGTTTCTATATCAGAATGAAAACTTTGTCAGTGTAACTCTACAATGTATTGATATTTAAGCTGTTGGCGTTCCTATTAAATAAATAAATAAATAAATAGGGATGACAGCATGGTTTGAAGTGTTTCTGCATCTTCCGCTAATAACACAATGTCATCTGCAAAGGCTAAATATGAAAGTATTTTTCCATTTATATTAATTAATCCTTCGTTTTCCCAGGAGAGCTCCTTAATTATTGAGTGGAGTACGGTGATAAAAAGAGTCGTGGAAAGCGCCGCGGATCTCCTTGTCGCACTCCTCTTCCGATTTCGATAAATTTCCTTGTTTTTTGGAGTTTTACTCTACTCTTACAGTTGGCGTATATATTTTTTAGTATTTGTGTATATGTTTCATTGACCTTAGCTTGTTTCAAAGCGCTCCAGATTGATACGGGTTCTATTGAATCAAATGCTTTTTTTAAAATCGATAAAGGCCAAATAAAGCGGTTTTCTGAATTCCTGGTATTTTTCAATTATTTGCTCCAAGTGTGTGTATGTGGTCTATTGTGCTGAAACTTCTACGAAAACCTGCTTGCTCAACATAGAGGAACTCTTTGACTTTTGGAGGCAGTCTAGTTTGTAAACCTTAAGCAAATAATTTATAGATACTGGACTTATGACTAATTGGGCGGTAATTCGCTATATCTATAAGGTCTCCTTTCTTATAGAGTATGACTATGTCCGACTCTACAAATTGTCTTGGAATCTCTTGACTGATATACTCTATAAATACTTTTTTTTTGTAAATACTAAAATATTGTAAAACTACCAGACCCGAGACAAATATTAGCAGATCAGATACAACATTGTCTTGCGGCGAAAAATTTACCCGCAACCTTCTGCATCTCAGGCAATATTGTTTACATATTGTTGATTACAGTATTGTTGAAGTAGATGGATGCTTCTACTCATCCTCTTGTGTAAAAGACAATCCAAATAAGCAGGGATATTTTATTTGAATTGTTCCTTTGGCATCTCGCACCAGTACTCGCAAAGCGAGCTGCGACTGTTATTTTTACATTTTCGTCATGTGTGTCATTGTTTTTGACATTGTATGATTTAACACACCTATTTAGGTACCAAAGGGTAACTAGACTACTAACTATGGGTAATAACTAAAGATTTGCCATTTATAATTAGTGGCCTTGCAATGATATGAACTTTTACAAACGAAATCATTTCTTGCGTGTAATAATTTTATTCATCATCATCATCATCATCAGCCTATAGCAGTCCACTGCTGGACATAGGCCTCCCCTAATGAGCGCCATTGCGCCCTGTGCTGAGCTCGACGCATCCAGCTTCTACCAGCAGCCTTTCGCAGATCGTCACCCCACCTGGCCGGAGGGCGTCCTACACTACGTTTGCCGAGCCGTGGTCTCCACTCAAGAACTCGTTTACCCCAACGGTTATCGGTTCTTCGGCAGATATGGCCAGCCCACTGCCACTTCAGCTTGCTAATTCTCTGAGCTATGTCGACAACTTTAGTTCTATGTCGGATAAACTCGTTACGGATTTTATCCTTCAGAGAAACCCCGAGCATAGCTCGTTCCATAGCTCGCTGAGCGACTTTAAACTGGTGGACCAGCCGTACTGTGAGTGTCCACGTTTCGGCTCCGTATGTCATGACGGGTAGGACGCACTGATTGAAAACTTTTGTTTTCAAACATTGCGGTATGGGTGACGAGAAAACTCGACGTAGTTTTCCAAATGCTGCCCAACCCAGCTGAATCCTCCTCTTGGCCTCCTTCTCGAAGTTGTTTCTACCCAACTGCAATATCTGCCCGAGGTATGTATACTCCGAAACAACTTCAAGAAGGTGTCCATTAACGACGACAGGACTCGGATCAATTCGGTCATTGACCATAACTTTGGTCTTGTCCAAATTCATGCCGAGACCTATCTTTCGCAAGGCTGATGCTAGGCCGTCCAGCATCTGTTGCAGCTCCTCCAGCGACTCCGCCATGAGGACTATGTCATCAGCGAATCGCAAGTGTGAGATGTGCTCGCCGTTTATGTTTATGCCCATACCTTTCCAGTCCAGCGTCTTCAACATATCCTCCAACGCGCTTGTGAACAGTTTCGGAGATATGACATCTCCCTGTCTCACTCCGCGGCGCAGTTGGATGGGTTTAGACTGCTGGTCCTGTACTCGGACACTCATAGTAGCGGCTTCGTACAGACATCTCAACACTTCGATATAACGATAGTCCACTTGGCATCGCTGCAAGGATTCCAGGACAGCCCAGGTTTCGACAGAGTCAAAGGCTTTCTCATAGTCCACAAACGCCAGACACAGGGGCTGATTATACTCTCCGGACTTCTGTATAATCTGCCTCACTGTGTGAATGTGGTCTATGGTGCCATATCCTCCGCGAAACCCGGCCTGCTCCGGTGGCTGGAACTCAACGAGTCTTCTGGCGAGACGATTTGTAATAACCCGAGAGAACAGCTTATAGATGTGACTCAAGAGCGAGATGGATCTGTAATTTTTAAGAAGCGTCCTATCTCCCTTCTTAAAAAACAGAACCACCAAGCTCTCGTTCCACGCCTTTGGAGTTCTCCCACAGTGAAGGACGGAGTTGAAGAGGTTCTGCAGCTCCTGCACAACAGGAGCTCCTCCTGCCTTCAGAAGTTCCGAAGTAACACCGTCTTCACCGGGGGCTTTTCCATTTTTAAGCTGTCTCAGGGCCAGTACGACCTCTTCTTGGCTGATCTCTGGCAGGTCGTCGGTATAGTGGCGAGTGAGGCTCGAGAATCGTGGCTGCTACGTTGGGGGCAAGGAGCATGTGCCGCATACAGTCGGCCATAGAAGTCCTCTATCTCAGATAATACCTCCGGCTTTGACAAGACGGTTCGGCCATCGTGTGTCGTTAACTTCTTCAGGTGGCTCCTGCCAAGCTGCTGAGTGAATACTTTGGACCCTCGGTTTCGCTCTGTTGCCTCTTCAATGAGGCGTGTATTGGAGCTCCGAAGGTCGCGCCATATCATCTTCGCAATTCGCTTGTTCAGGTCTGACCTCTCTGACGAAGTGGCCTGAGTGGTTTCCCGTCTTTTTGTCATCAGCCGAAGAGTCTCATCCGTGAGTTTGGACTTCTTGCCTTTAGGCTGCATTTGGCAGAATTTGATGCCCTTGTCCCTTAACGTTCCAACCACGTTTTGTAGGGCCTCATCAACGTCATCGGTAGGTTCCACAGCAACGAATCTGTCACCGAGAAGCTTCTGAAACTTCTCGGTGCCCGCCATGATCTGGAGTAGATTGGGTCGGAGCGTGGACTTCATCAGACGGTTTCTTTCCAGCTTTAGATCGATATTCAGAGAGCCTCGGACAAGTCTGTGATCAGATCCGGTGTTGAACCTGTTGATCACGGAGACGTCTCTGAATATGTGCCTTTTATCCGTCATGATGAAGTCGATCTCGTTTTTGGTCACAGTGTCGGGGCTACGCCATGTCCACTTCCTGTGGGGCTTCTTCTCGAAGAACGAGTTCATCAAGAAGAGCCCCTCCTTCTCTAGGAAGTTGACCCTGTGATTTCTACACCCAAAACCATGCGGGCCCACTCTGGATTCGTCGCCAATTCGGACTCCCACTTTGCCGTTAAAGTCCCCCATAACAACGTTGAAGTGAGCCTTCGTGGTGTTGTGCAAGGCTTTGGATATGTCCTCGTACATATCCTCCACTTCATCATCCAAGTGTGCCGAGGTCGGTGCGTAAACCTGAATTATCTTCATGCACCTCTTGGATAGCCGAAGGATCAGGTACGCTACCCTGGTCGACACACTGGAGATTTCTTCAACGTTGTATTGAGGGCCTTATTGACGAGAAACCCTACGCCACCCTGGGATGTTTGGTCACCCTCGCGGAAGTACAGAAGGTGGCCCGAGTCTAGGGTTATGGTGTTCTCTCCCTCTCTACGGACTTCACACAACCCCAGAACATGCCACCTAATGTTCTCCAGCTCCACTTCCAACTGCGCTAGATGTTCGTCGAGCCTCGAGAGTCCGTCCGTTAAACGTAGCCAGGGTCAGATTTTGCAGGTAGCCAGAGGTAGCCCGGGGATTCCTAGCACCCCCTGTCCCGCCGTTACCATGGCCGCTACCTGTATGGCCAGGAATAGCGGGACGGCCGGGAACTGGGGGCCATCTCTTTTTTTTGTATGTCATAGTAGGGGGGGTATGTCCATAATCCCCACGCTGGGCATGCGGGTTGGGGATCGCAGGACACAGCTTCTCGCACCGCCGACGCTGCTGCCCATCGACAGTCAGGGAATTTAGCTGTGCCGGTGTAGGCTGCGCTATGCCGCAATCAGCCGGCCGCCAGAGCCTCGTTCGTTAGTCAGCAGGGTGCACCGCGTGCAGGTGAGGTTGGCTTGTGTCCGGAAGTTGGAGGTTGGAACACCTTACCCCCTTTTAATAATTTTATTAATCAATAATAATAATATTGGTTTATGTTTATTGATATGACAAAAAAAGAGAAAACATATAGGTAGTTTCATAATAAAATGACGGCCATTGAACAAATATTTCTGACACAGTTCGGCTTTTTTTATATTATTTACCAATTATTTTATTTGCAGGAAACGAAAAGAGACACACATGAGCTGACTGCATTGAATGGGCTTCCCCTGATTCATCACGCACGACAAATCGAACCATATCGCAAACCAATAAAAGTAAATATTTCTTAAGTAGTAAACATTTTAGGTAATCCCCCGAAGATCAACTCAAACGAAATTCAAAGTAACTTAATAGCAAATTAATCAAAATCGCTCCAGTGAATTGGCTGTTAGTAAATGCGTTACAAAACTAACTCGATTTCGCATTCTTAACATAAACAGATGTTATCATACTAGTAATAATATCATAAGATCTCAGTAATAGGAATACGAAGTGAGTGCACACTCACTTCTATTACTTTACTCTTTGTAAAGTAATAGAAGTGAGTGTGCAATCGTTTGCAATTTGCAGGTTACCAACAATAATACATTCGAACCGACGACATCGTCCGAGCTCCCTCCGACTCAACAGACAAAGCAACAAACTTCATCGAACCTGACCGAAACGTCAACTTCTAAACTGACAGAAGTTAACTTTATTTATCACATTATACAAAACTTTTTTAAGTAAATTACAACTTTGTAATTCCATGGTAGTTACTGATCGATTATGTATCTACCTTTCTTCAGCTTTATTCCATTTGTAAAATTGGTAGGTATAACTTCGTAGGTATAACTTCTTCTTTTTCTTCTTCTACATTCTCAAAATATACCTCAGAAGAATTTATAAATATTTTTAATGCTGTCAAGTGTATTGAACATTTGTAGGTATAAATAATTATTTGATAACTTTGTGTACTATAAATCTAAATTTTGCATGCTGTTAAGCTGTTCATGGCTGACCTTTGTTAAATCTATATTGTATTATCATCTTTTTTTACCCATGTTACGCAAAATAAAAGAATTGAATTGAATAGGTCCTTCTGATTTCATAATTTTGATTAAAATAAAAAAAAAAAAAAAAAAAAAAAAAACAATGTATTTATTTCATACCAACATTTCATTTAATGATTAATTCATTTCAAGTAAGAATTTAATGCAAAGCATGTGAAACATTTTCATCGCTACGTGTGTAGAGTTATTGCTACGCCCTTAGACTAGACTAGCCCCTATTTCGTACTACGCGCACAGATGGTATGTGACCATAGCAAAGCCGACTGATAATGAAGCGGTGATTATGGATGATTCTTCTAAATTAGGAAAAGATTGATGTTCTGCATGTAAAAGAAGAAAAAGAGAAATGCAAACGGCTGAGCAGATTTTCTTCAATTTTAGCTAAGTACACTCTCCACCAAGTCACCTTTCAAACAATAAAAAAACTAGATCCAAATAAGTTCATCCGTTTAGGAGCAACGATGCCATAGATATATAAACATGCACATTACACTTATATACACACCCTTCGTTTGACATCAGAGGTTATTTTTTTTATCTATTCGCTTCTTTAGTAGACTTAAAAAAATGGATGAGGTTCTCTCAAACAAAGTTATATAAACCGGTCAAGTGCGAGTCGGAATTGCTCACGAAAGATTCTGTAACGTCGTACATGTTATAATACTACTGCCTACCTGCCTACTAATGAAGATGTTCTGTTGAGAACATCTTCATTTCTACCCTACCCCTACCCTATCTCTACACTACCCCTACTCTAGCCCTACCCTACCCCTACCCTACCCCTACTCTACCCCTACTCTACCCCTACTCTACCCCTGCCCTACCCCTCCCAGTAACATATTTTTTTAAAGAAAATAACGTATTTTTTTATGTTTGACGACAGTGTAAGTATTTTGCCTACGATCCATTATGAAAATGCACTCTGGCCACCACTTGGCACTGCATTAATATTGCATTTCTAACTCCACCCAACTCTCGCCGATCTTGATCCCCTTTCAATGGACGGAGATTGCAAACATTGAAAGAGGTCTAACACAGGCTAGTTAGTAGTTCATTCCCTACAACGAAGTACCTACATTTATAACCAGAGTGTGGGTAGCTAAAAATATCTGTTTTACTTACCACTGACAACTGAGAGGTTGTGATTCCAACGTCCGCCTTCAAAATCCAAGCCAACCTCACCTGACCTTTGTGCACCGTGGTATATAACAAACGGAGCTCAGGAGGGCGGCTGACTGCGGCATAGCATAGCCTAACACCGGCATAGCTAAATTTCCTGACCACAGACGGTCACGGTGTCGGCGCGGCGGCGGCGGTGCGAGAAGCTGTGCCCTGCGATCCCCAACCTGCATGCCCAGCGTGGGGATTATGGGCAAATCCCCCTTCTTTTTAAGGGAGGCCTATGTCTAGCAGGAGACTGATAAGTATAGACTCGTGTGGTATAGTGTGGTGATAACTGAGATAAAGCGGTCTGTAGTATTACGAAGTTGTACCTTTTTGCAACTTCATTTACTAATTGATAGATAGGTACTTGGGGGTGTACGGGGTTCCAACCCCATCTTCGGAACCCAAGCCAACCTCACCTGCTAAACAACGAACGGGGCTCCGGCTGATTGCGGCATAGCACAGCCTACATCGGCACATCTAAATCCCCTGGCCACTGACGGGCTGCAGCGTCGGTGGTGCGAGAAGCTGTGCCCTGCGATCCCCAACCCGCATGCCCAGCGTGGGGATTATGGGTATATCCCCCTTTATTAGGTGAGGCCTAAGTCCAGCAGTGGACTGATATAGGCTGGTGTGGTGTGTGGTGAGGTACTTTCTGGAGATTGATAAAAATATTTTACATCTTTCTTTTCTACAATTAGTAGTGACACAACGAGCAGCTAACCTACAATAGGAGCCCGCACAAGAGGACTACACCAAATCGACAAGGGAGAACAATGTCTTACATTTTACATATCTCGTTTCGAATTACATCAATCTCTCAAAATCAATAAGTGTTTGTAGCTAATGTAGGCGCTTAACGAGCCGCGAGCGAGGACTGAGCGGATCAGCAAATGGAGTGCTTCATGCATAATGTAGAGCAAGCTGAGTGTTGTTTTGAAAAGCATTCTGAATTTATTTTCGTCACACCAGGTGATGCCCAAGCTCTTCATGAAACATTAAACGTCTGTCATTGTAATGTAAGTAAGGGTAAGAGTTTTATTAGGCCATGTTATACTTGCTTACTACTCAAACTCAAACTCAAAATTCATTTATTCAATGGGAACTGTATAGTATACTTTGGAACGGCATTTTTTTTAATTTATCACCAATTCGTAACGCGACCAAACAGAGAAGAATTTGCAAGAAACTCTGCTTGGCTTATATTTTTTTACGTCATTGTTCTTAATAACTACCTTTACACTGTTTTTGATGGAGTTGGAGGCAGTTTCATCCCAAGCTTTTTTGTCATCTAATTAGTCAGATATTTTATAATAAGCTTTATTACAGAGATTACGTTTAACAACATTTTTGAATTTATTTACAGATATATTAATCACGTCATTTGGGATTATGTTAAAAAATCGTACACACATCCCTGTAAAAAATTGACTAACTTTATGGAGCCTTACAGTAGGAACAGCTAGTATATCTTTATTTCTAGTGTTAACATTATGATAGTCGCTATCTTTCTTGAACATGTTAATATGTTTTCGGACATACATTAAGTTTTCAATTATATATTGGCACGGCACTGTCATAACATTTATTTCTTTAAACTACTTACTACTACTTTAAAACTATTGAGTAATTTTATTATGCAATAACCAATAAGTAGTAAATAATAACTTTAGTAATAAACTTTAAAAAGTGAGTAGGTAGTACCATATTTATTACATAAAATAAAATAACATGATTGTATTTTGTACTACTTACTTTTTTAAAATCATTATAAGATATACACAACATATATTTAGACAGAAACGTTTCAAACAGCAAAAAAAAATACGCATATGACAGTACCTACTGAGTACAAACAAATTCTACCTACCCATAGGTATAATTATAAATAGGCGGGTAGGTCGGACTTGAGCGAAATTTCTATGATCCTTACGTAACTTTATTAAATGATAACAGGAGATAACCAGCACCTCAGAATTAATTAATCCACTCAGAGATTGCATCTAAAAGCCCGACTGCCCCGCGCGCCCCTTTCCAGCATGGAGTAAGTACATAGATTGATCCAGTAGCGCAACTCTGTAGAGCACCATCTTCTACCTTGACAATGGTGTCACACGCGGGACAAATATTTTTATGGTATGCAAATATATGTTTCGGGTCTGGTTTGAGGCTTGATGTAAATAGGTAGGCCTACCTATGATAAATATAAATAGGAAAATTTTATATTTTTGTGTGTATGTATGTTTGTAATGAATAAACTCAAAAACTACTGTGTCGATTTAAAAAATTATTTCACCGTTCACAATCTGCATTCACTCTAAGTAACATTGGCTATATATATTGCTAGAAAAGATTATGGATGCTTACTGAAACCCGTGCGAAGACGGGACGGGCCGCTAGTGATAAATAAAAAAAGAACCCTTCAGATTACTACTATCTATTGCTAACTAGGTAGCTACCTACTTATAAAAAAGAAGAACAGATGTTCTCAGAGTAAATTGAGAAAGGAATGTAGTCGCAGACGAAGATGATTTACCTTGTAGCTAAGTATCGAAGAGAGCAAGAGAGCAAAATAGGGAGAAAGTTATATGTACCAAGTTAATTTAGTGATGGTCACGGCTCGAGTTGCGGGTATTCTACCAATTGGACGGGGCTCTGGTGGCTGGCTGATTACGGTATAGCGCAGCATATCACTTACATTCCTTGGCCGCCGACAGGCAGCTGCGTTGGCGGTTCTGCGATCACTAACTCGGATTATGAACATATCCCGCTTATAATGGATGGCCTGTGTCCAGTGTCCAGTGGATTGATATAGGCTGTTGTTGTTGTTTTTGTTGATGTTACCATTTGAAACACTGGATATAGTTTTACTACGTCCGGGTCGATCCGTTTCCAGCCACTTAAACTTCACGCGGCGCGCTCTAGCTTCCGTTTTAATTACAAAATTAATTCAAAATGTAATTAAAGTTAACAATAAGGCTGCAAACAATTGAAGTTATTTATGTTAGTTTATGCTTTATGCCGAGCTGCTGGTACATAAATGCGATTTTCTCAGCATCTAGGTCTAAAGTTAGACGCGAGCCTAGTACATATTATCTAAATATACTTAGCTTTTTCGAATGCCGCAATTAGGTAAGTAATATTAAGTAGCTACCTAGCAAGCTGTGTCAAAACTAAGTATTTACTTCTTATTATCTACCTAGGATTGTTTAGATGTGATAGGTAGGTACCTACATCACCTAGGTACCTAATAAAGGCTGCTCTGACGAAGCTGTGTGTAGTAGGTAAGTAGCTATTAGTAGGTTACCTACCTACACAGGCAATAAAGCTCTGTTGAAAAGCACTTAACAGGATTGATTCAGACCATTTACCATTCTATAAACAAACACAACCTTTCCATTATGGTAAATTTATAAAACCTTTTAGCAAATCGAAACCCGAGAAAAAGGAGCGGTTTGCAATGACATTTTGTAGTTTTGTGTAAGTAGGCTTATTTAGATAACTGCTAATTAGGTAGATGGTAGATACCTACACACATAGGTACCTAACCTTTTTTTATTTTACCGTTATTGAACAAGCTCTTGGCCCATTGATGTTAAGTGGTAACCATATCACAAAGCATTTCATCGTAGGTTACGCTTGTTTGGAACGTGCTCTACGATGCAACGCCTTGAGTCAACTTGAGGCATGAAGGTGTTAAGCCTCGTGTGCCTGTAATTTTACCGGCACCCGCACCCTTCAAACCGAAACACAGCAATGCGCATGGTGGTAGTAATTCCCCGGACGACCTCTTCACAAAGAGCTCTACTACGAACCTAACGCTAGGCTATAACATTAGACGGACACCTACACACATAGGTACCTAACCTAACGTTAAGTTGGGTGCTTATGTGCTGAATAACACACCGCGCCGGCCGCGCCGTACCGCAGGAATATCTACTTGCTGAAGGACGTGCTCTTCGCGCATCGCATAGCGTCATTTCCGAGGCCAGCAGTCAAAGTGCTAAATGCTGAAAACACAACTGAGCTCGTGCCCTGAAGCACAGCCTGCAGCACGATCAACGCGCATCGCGCGATGCGTCATGTTATGAGGTCCTTAAATAAAGTCAATGAGCTATGCCTCATTTACATTCAGCGCACTTCAGCTCACAGGAAAATGGACAGCGCGAGAATTTAAGAACTTCTCTACTCACGCTGCCCGGCACGCTCCCCAAATTAGTGGTTTTTGTGCGGAAGTCAAAGGACGGGCCGGGCAGCACAAGTGGCAGTAAGTTTTGTCACAGAGAAATTAAGCCTACGTCTTGTGGAGTGCCTATGGAATTTATATAGGTAGGTAGGTAATACTTACGTATTGGAGCGCCCAGACGAAGTGCATGTGTCTGCTTTCCCTATTTTTTATGCTGCCAAAATGCCATTGGACGGAAACTATGACAGAGAAGCTGCTGGTAATTGAAAATATCCTACATAATATTGGATTCGCAAGTGATAAAACCATAAACTGATCCACAAAGTCAATTTCTCGTTTCCTTTTAATTTTTTTTAAATAAGGTATTGGTTTATGGTTTTAAACAGCAGTATGCAGATTATAATAATGGAGGTAATGTAGGGTTCTAATTACCTCCGCTACTGCACTACACAAATGCCCGCGGGCAAGTTCCAGTAGGTAGGTACTTATAACTACAGTGTTTCCGGTTTCCGATATTCCGTCAAACAACAGCACAGCACACATACACCTCACATATACCACACTTTATTATCAATTATTTAATAATAACCATAAAGGTGAAACAAAAACAAGTCTCTATGCAACCTCTTTGGCTAATACCTAGTCGACTGAGATGCAAGAGGTTGCGGGTTCGATTTCTGTGACCGACGTAGGCGTAACCGCGCGCGCCAGCAGCGGCCGGGCCAAAATGTTCCTGATCTGGGTACAATAAAGGGAATACCTAATAATAATCCCATTGATTCTGGGTACATAATAAACATTTTATAGGTGTGTACTTCAAAAGTTTTTGTTTTCGTGCTCAGCCTAAGCAGGTAGGAGTAACTATAGGTATTACAAAAAATCCAAACTCTTTGTGTAAGGTGACCATGTCAAAGTTTATTTTAACACGGATAAACCATAAACTTATTAAAAAATCCGAGCTCTTTGAAATAAACAGCTAAGCTAATAATTTGTACTATGATTATGAACGTGGTAAAAACTACTAACGCCATCTATCGCAGTCATTGGAAGCAGCTAACAGACGTAACAAGAACAAAAGTTTTTGGATTTTCATTACCAAAAGGAAACTTTTTAAACACATGAACGTGTAGGTCTGAGGGGTGTAATGTGTCTTCCTACCTCTTTTCCTATCTGAGGGTCTTGAGGTCCTCGCAATGAAACAATCCAGACACTTTTTACACACCGTATAATCACCAACACAAAGAATATTTACAGAGTTTTATAAGCACAAGATTAGAATGTAAGCGGACAGATCGAAAGCGGTAAGCGTGAGAGATAGCGCGAGCGTGCGTCAGCCGTGGAGCGGTGTGACGGACTGGCGAGGCGGACGCGGCGAGCGAGTCATGCGCCGGAGCAGGTAGGTTGGCCAGTTCCTTTGTTCTCGGCTTGTAGCGGCGGTTGCGAGGCGCGTTGACTGGGCACGACACGATCGGCGATACGCGACGACATCAGGGCGACGATTCTTGAGGTAAGTGAGGTAAGTATTTTTGTATTGTGTATTTGTTATGTTGTGCATGTTTATGTAGTGATTGTGTTGGATGTGTTACATAATAAATTAATATATAAGTTTATATTTATAGTAAATCAGTTATTATACATATTTATATTATTTTATGTATATATATAATATAGGTATTTTTATATTTATAGTAAATAAGTTATTATACATATTTATGTTATTTTATGTATATATAATATAGGTATATTGTGGCGACGCCACATTACTCCCCCCCAGAGACCATCCTAGGATGGGCGATAGTAATCAGGGAACCTTACTGTTCTCCCTGATCTTGTAGTTCTTACGTTTGCATCTTTGCTTTCGGGGGCAGGAGTTATTTCCTTTTCGAGTGGACGGGTATCAGGAGTAAGTACGTATGCTGGTTTTAATCTCTCTATTGATACTGTCTGTTCTTTTCCTTTCATTCGCAGCTTGAAGTATTTGGCGCCTCGTTGCAGAACTTCGTATGGTCCTGTATAAGCAGGTTGAAGGGATCCTCTCACAGTGTCATCGCGGACATAAACGTGAGTAGCGGAAGGTAAGTCCTTGAATATAAAAATATTTCGTCTGCTGTGTCTTGCTGCTGGTTGGGGACGAATATTGTTCATAATAGAACGAAGACGTGCTGTGAATTCGGTGAGATCACTGGTCGTATGCAGTGAAGCGCAAGGCTGTAGGAATTCTCCAGACAGTCTGAGGGATTCGCCGTAGAGTAGTTCAGCAGGTGACGCTTGTATGTCCTCTTTGAAGGCACTTCTCATTCCCAGAAGCACTAAAGGTAAGCTTTCTGTCCAGTTTGCGCTCTCATGGCACATTATTGCTGTCTTGAGCTGTCTGTGCATCCGTTCGACCATACCATTGCTCGCGGGATGATACGCAGTGGTCCTGTTGCGTTGAAATCCGGCGAGTTCTGAGAGCTGTTTCATCAGTGCAGACTCGAACTGCTTTCCGCGATCAGTCACGATTTCAGATGGGCATCCGTAGCGTGCTATCCAGTTGGCGACAAAAGCTTTAGCAACTGTTTCGGCCGTGATGTCCTGTAAAGGTATAGCTTCTGGCCATCGTGTGAATCTGTCGACGGCAGTTAGACAATAGCGATATCCGTCTGAGGGAGGTAGGGGTCCGACTAGGTCTATATGTACGTAGCTGAATCTGGCGCTTGGGAGCTTGAAGGTACCTACTGGTGGTGATACATGCCGTGTGATCTTCGTGCGCTGGCATGCGTGGCAGAGTTTTGTCCATTCGCGACAATCTTTGTTTATACCGGGCCACACGTAACGCTGTGCCACTAATCTTGCAGAGGCATTAGCGCCAGGATGGCTCAGTGAATGCAGGCTATCATAGACTTGCCTTCTGAGCTCTTTCGGTACATAGAGTCGCGGGGCTGGCATGCTATCGTCGCAGTAAAGTTCCAGTCTTGTTCCAGGTACGGTTACTTTGACGAGTTTCAGTGATGTCCCTCCTTCGAGAAGTTGTTTTAGCTCTGGGTCCTTCGTCTGTGACTCAGCTAGGTTGTTTAACTCCACGGGTTGGACTATTTCCTCTATTCTGGAGAGTGTATCTGCTACTACGTTGTCTTTTCCTGATATATGTTGGATATCTGTGGTGAATTGGGCAATGTAGTCAAAGTGACGAAACTGGCGCGGTGAGCATTTTTCTTTGTGTCCGTGAAACGCGAAGCAGATCGGCTTGTGGTCTGTAAACACGGTGAAATGACGTGCTTCCACTAGGTGTCGAAAATGCTTTATGGCTTCGTATATTGCGAGAAGTTCCCTATCATAAGGTGAGTACTTTCTCTGAGTTGGGCTCAATTTGCGGCTGAAGAAAGCCAGCGGCTGCCACTGACCAGCGCTTTGCTGCTGTAGTACTCCGCCTATTGCAGTGTCCGAGGCATCTGTAACTAACGACAGTTTTGCGTTCATATCTGGATGGGCTAGGAGTGCTGCGCGGCATAAACTTTCTTTGCAGGCTTCGAATGCTTGTAGTGCTTCTCCAGTGATGTCTACGGGATGAGAGCCTTTTACAGATCCGGTGAGCAAGTTATGCAGCGGTGCTTGTGATTTAGCAGCGTCTTGAATGAACCGTCGGTAGAAATTTATCATTCCTAGAAACCTCCTTAGTTCCCTGACCGTTTTCGGGGTCGGAAAGTCCTTTATGGCTTGGATCTTGGTTGCTAGTGGCTTAACACCGGTGGAAGTTACGCTGCAGCCAAGGAACGTTACTTCTTCTGCCCCGAAAACACACTTAGAAGTGTTGACGACCATTCCGTACTCTTTCAGACGTGTGAACAGGAGATGTAGATGACGAAAATGAGTCTCTTCATCGGGAGAGAAGATCAGGAAATCGAGAAAATGAGAAACAGAAGTCCAGGTCCCTCGTCATTTCGTCTACGAACCTCTGGAATGTTTGGCCAGCGTTCCGGAGGCCGAAACTCATAAAAGGGAACTCGTACATACCGAAGGGAGTGGTAATGGCTGTTTTAGGGATATCGTCAGGGTGTACCGGTATCTGGTTGTATGCTTTAACCAGGTCAATCGTTGAAAATATCTTGCAACCAGCTATGTTTTGCGTGAAATCCTGTATGTGGCGGATAGGATATCGGTCGGGAATCGTTCGGGCATTCAGCATCCGATAATCACCGCATGGTCGCCATCCGTTGTCTTTCTTAGGAGCGAGGTGAAGCGGGGACGACCATGGGCTTTCTGATGGTCTTGCTGTCCCGTTCTTCAGCATGTCGTCAAACTCCTGTTTCGCTATTTTCAGCTTGTCTGGAGCGAGCCTCCTCGGTGTGCAGTATACCGGTGGTCCTGTCGTGGTCCTAATGTGATGAACCGTATTATGACGAATGACCCGATGGGTTCCTGCGGGACGAGTTAACTCTGGAAAATCCCGAAGAAGGTCCAGGTATTTTGATTCGCCAGTCATTGTCTTTACCGACGATATGGCGTCCGATGAAGAAACAGGGGCCGCGCTTGCTGAAAGAGAAGTTTTTTTTATCGATGAGGCGCTTGTTGCGACAGTCTACCATTAAATCGTAGAAAGATAAGAAATCGACGCCGATGATTGCTTTGGTAACGTCAGCTACCGTAAATCGCCAGGAAAAAGCGCGGCGAAGACCAAGATCTAACTCCATCGGGTGAAAGCCATAAACAGGGATTGGTGTTCCATTTGCTGCGAAAAGATCGAGGTCTGTTGTTCGTGGTCGTCTTTGTTTGAGAGCGGAGCGGGGAAAAACACAGAGGTCGCTACCTGTGTCGACCAGGAACTGTATTTTTGTTCGTCTGTCCGTTATGAATACGCGACCGATTGAACTTGGGCAATCATGAGTCGCTATTAATGACTGCCTCTGGCATTTCCCGATCCCGGCTGGTAATCGCAGGGTTTTAGGCATCTACGCGCGTTGTCACCAAACCTGTGGTGGAAAATGCACGTAGGGAATTTTCTATAATTGGATTGCGAACGCGTGTTGTTTCTGTCGCGCTGACTTCTTTCTCTTGAGCGAGATCTTGTGTTGTCTTTAGACGAGAGGGCTTGCACCTGACGACTGAGTTCGGCGATCTCTCTAGTCAATTTTTCTATCATCGAACTGGGAACGGCATCCGTAGAAGCTACCTGTGGTACTGGCGGTACAAGATCATGCACCTTATCTGCTAAATCCGCTAGCGCTGCAAGCGAGGATTCTGGCTGCGATGCAACGACGATCTGTATGTTACTAGGTAAGCGGCTTGTCCATACGGTTTTGATGAAATCATCCGGTATCTTTGGGCCAGCTAGATGCTGCAGGTGTCGGAGGAATGCAGATGGGCGTCTATCTCCTAACTCTTCATGAATTAGCAGCTGGGTTAATTCCTTCTCCCGTGACGCAGATAGCCGCTTGATAAGTTCGCTTTTCAGCTTTTCGTACTTGCCTTTAGCTGGAGGGTTGATTAAAACATCTTTAACTTCCGCGGCATAACGATGTTCCAGTTGCGCGCTAACATAGTGGTACTTAGTCTCATCATCCTTTATGCCAGAGAGTGCAAAGCTTCCTTCTAATTGTGTAAACCAAACAGCCGGTTCTTCTGGCCAAAAGGGTGGAAGTCGTACGCCAACGCGAAAAATGTCGGATGGTGTAAATGTCCTTTCATTTGAATGCGAACCGCCATCCTCACTAGCATTTTTCGATGCGTTGTCACTTGTAGACATTTTAGATATAATATTTCACTAGCTTACAGCTTTTATGATCCTCCGTGTTTTATCCGATATCCAGGAGTCCCTGCTATGGGTGGTAATCCGCGCTGTGACCAATATCCGAGAGTCACGAGTGTAGATGATCTTCCGTTCTGTCTCCAACGTCCAAGAATTACCACTGTAGGTGATCTTTTGTGCTGTGCTGTGTCCAATATTCGGGGTCACCACTGTAGGTCTGAGGGGTGTAATGTGTCTTCCTACCTCTTTTCCTATCTTAGGGTCTTGAGGTCCTCGCAATGAAACAATCCAGACACTTTTTACACACCGTATAATCACCAACACAAAGAATATTTACAGAGTTTTATAAGCACAAGATTAGAATGTAAGCGGACAGATCGAAAGCGGTAAGCGTGAGAGATAGCGCGAGCGTGCGTCAGCCGTGGAGCGGTGTGACGGACTGGCGAGGCGGACGCGGCGAGCGAGTCATGCGCCGGAGCAGGTAGGTTGGCCAGTTCCTTTGTTCTCGGCTTGTAGCGGCGGTTGCGAGGCGCGTTGACTGGGCACGACACGATCGGCGATACGCGACGACATCAGGGCGACGATTCTTGAGGTAAGTGAGGTAAGTATTTTTGTATTGTGTATTTGTTATGTTGTGCATGTTTATGTAGTGATTGTGTTGGATGTGTTACATAATAAATTAATATATAAGTTTATATTTATAGTAAATCAGTTATTATACATATTTATATTATTTTATGTATATATATAATATAGGTATTTTTATATTTATAGTAAATAAGTTATTATACATATTTATGTTATTTTATGTATATATAATATAGGTATATTGTGGCGACGCCACAAACGTAATATATTATTTTTTATAACGATTTATAAATATAACTTACAAAAAACCGAAATCGAAAGCGAAACCCTACCGTATCCCCTACCACTCCCTTATCCTATAGGCAGCGTTGCCAGAACGTACTAAAAGGTACGGTTTTCCGTACTTTTTTTTTGGCTTTGACCGTACCTTTTCCGTACCTTTTCGTTATGTTATTGTGACCCATTACATTCAAAGGTTACACCGTTAAAGTTATTTAAAATGAAATACTCATATCAGATTAGGTACGGTAGAGGCAGTGTCGTAAATAGGGTAGTGCCACCGGTGCGCAGGCACAGAGCGCAGGCCCTAGGCGGGTGCAGAAATGACCAGACCAGCATGGCTGGGCACCGTTAATCAAATAGTTAACTTCGTTAATCGTTAATGCGCTACAGAAATGTTAGCTTCGTTAAACGTTACATTTCGGAAGAATTAACGCAAGTTAACGTTAATCCGTTAATATATGTAAAATTGCATTTTTGTCTTCCATGATATGGTTTTAATTACTACACAGTACTTATACTAGTTTTAAGTACGGCACAGTAAACTTTTTCTACCTAACTAAATTACACTGCACTCTTCTTTATCAACACGCAAATGATCACTGACAGTAATTTATAATAACAACAAACAAAACACTCGTCACTTCGCAGTTCGTTTCTCACTCAAACGCGCCGGCAAAATAAATCTAGTTTTGTTTTTGTTTCACTCGCTACCACGCGCCACCCGGCACTTGTCGTTTCATACTTGTCTGAACCTGTTTTTCGCGCCGCGCCGCGGTGCTGTGTGGTAAATAGTAGGCATTGGATTAACGATTAACGGACTTCTGCATATTAACGGAAGTTAATGTGTCCGTTAACATTTTTAAAAGTTAACTTAAAAGTTCATCCGTTAATAAAAATGTTAACTTTGTTAATTAACGATTTACGGATTAACGAGTTAATGCCCAGCTATGCAGACCAGGACCAAATGTTGGGTCATACATGGTAGTATTCAGTAATTATTCGGTTGCTTACCAGATAAAAATCTTAGTTTCTTTTCTAGGGGACTTCTCAAATCCAGAGTGAATCGGTCCCTTCTAGGCAAGCGTGCTCTATCTCAGACCACATCTGTTTCAAGTGTGATAGATGTCAAACGCTATTTAGAGAGATTTCAGACTATTTTGTGTAAAAAAACGCAGAAATTACCAGACCGTTTTAATTATTAGGTTGATATCGTAGTTTTCTTTTCTGGGAGGCGCAAAATCAATAAACCGTCCTGGTTTGTAAGTTTTGATTATTAGGTTGATATCCTGATATAAATTGTGTTTTTTTACTAGGAAGGTGCATAAATGACCGTATTAGGACCAAATTTTAATTATGAGGTTGATACCCTGATATAAATCCTAGTTTTCTTAGAATACTACCATGCATGATCCAAAACTTGGTCCTAAAAAAAACTACGATATATATCTTGGATATCTACCTAATAATTAGAACATGGTCCTGGTCTGGTCATTTCTGCACCCCCCAGAAAAGAAAACTAGGATTTATATCTGGATATCAACCTCATAATTAAAATTTGGTCCTAATCTGGTCATTTATGCGCCTTCCTAGAAAAAAAAAAACACTTTAACTACGCACTAAAATGTTTACAAATAAAGGTGCATAATGGTCAAAACGCATCCTTAAAAGTTTGATACAATGACAAATTAGAACACAAGAACGATAGTTAGGTATAATAAAATAAAACGTGGCTCGCTCCGCTCGCCAACTTCGTTTTCTACGTCTATTGTCGCAACAACCAGTGTTTTAATTGAAATTGCTACCGTTTTCTTTGTCGTATTTCTTTTGTGTAACAAAAATTTCACAGCTCGCTGCGCTGCCGATTTTGTTTCTGTAAAGGATAGGCGCGGATACAGGGGGGGGGGCAATAGGGGCAATTGCCCCCCCCCTCAACTCCGGCAATATACACTAGATATTATGAACTTTTTTTTTTTTATCTAATACACAAGGTACTTATTATGTACCTAGGTTAATTTGGAACAATCAATACATTGTCATGTGTTAACTAATTAGCTATTAATTATACTGTGTCCAGTGCCGAAAATAAGGCGGTGCCACCGGTGCTCAGGCACAAGGCGCAGGCCATGCATGGTAGTATTCATTAATTATTACGTTAATATCCAGTTATAAATCGTAGTTTTCTTTTCTGAGGGGCGCAAAAATTACCAGACCAGGACCAAGTTTTGGGTCATGAATGGTATTATTAATTTATTATTAGTTTGATATGCAGATATAAATTGAGTTGTCTTTTCTGGTGGGGTGCAGAAATGACCAGATCAAAGTCTTCGTTGATAATTATAACCTAATACATATAGGTTGGTTGAAATTCAGATATAAATCGTAGTTTTCTTTTTCATATCTTGTATGCTCACCTTTGATAGAAAAATTTCGCGGCTCGCTCTGCTCGCCGATTTTATTACCACCTTTTGGTTGTGAATGGTACAAAACAAGGCAAAAAATTTTTTTAATCCAATCTATAAAGTTTGCAACAATGACGAATTAGAACACAACAGCGCTAGTTAGAATGATTTAAAAAAATTGCGGCTCGCTCCGCTCGCCGACTTCCTTTTTTATGTCTGTTGGGCCTAGGCCTAGACACCTAGGTGTTACAAAAAATTCCACCGTTTTCTTTGTTTTTTTTCCTTTGTGCACCAAAAATTTATGGGATCCCTGCGCTGGCCGATTTTATTTCTATAATAAATAAAGCAACTAAGCACTGAGAAGTCAACTGTAACTTCATATATGCTGAAACGCGAGATAGATTTTCTATTATGTCTGGTATCCAGGCTTAACAATTATAGAAGCTCGCACCGGGCGCGTAAAATGCTATTTACGGCACTGACTGTGTCCATACAAAAAACCAGTAATGGAACGTTATCCGGTTTCCGTCATGAGGATCATTCACGTTTTTTGTTAATTATGCAGATTTGTACCTATAAAAATCAATATATAGTATGTTTTTGTTTTTCTAATAGTATAAAAAATGACCAAGATGCAGAGGTTTTAGTGTAAAAATTTCGCGGCTCGCTTCGCTCGCCGACTTCATAACTGTCCTTTGCATTAACAATTTCCTGTGAATATGTAAGAAATCGCAGTTTTCTTTTCGTTTTTTGTTTGTGATTAGTATACCTAGGCAAAATAACACATTTTCTGAGAAAAAAAATTTCGCGGCTCGCTCTGTTCGCCGATAAAAATTATTAAGAGTATTGTCAAACACAAAAATTGTCCCCCCCCCTAAACGAAATCCTGTATCCGCGCCTGGTATAGGAGCTAGGCACTAAGAAGTCAACCTTTACGTCATATACTGGAACGCAATATAGATTTTATATTGTGTCTGGTATCCAGGTTTAACAGAGGTAATGGGCGCATGGATGGTAGGATCCCGAAAAGTGAAAATGTTAGGGGTGTAGTTAAAGGAGCTTCCACCGGGTGAATAAAGGCTATTTACGGCACTGGGTAGAGGTAACTTTACGTTCGTTTACTTCGAACCAATGTTCGTTTATACATGTATCAAGAACAATACAATTGCGGTAAAGAAAACATTATGATAAGAATATACCATAATATCTATTAAAAAAAAAATTATTAGTAAAATCAAGTAGGAATTTGCAAAAAAATAAGGCATAAAATTTTGGAAAACCGTACCTTGAAGCGAAAAACCGTACCTTTTTGAGGAAAACACCGTACCTTAATCAAAATTCATACTGGCAACGCTGCCTATACTATATTTTTGTTTTACTTGTTTGTTGAACTTGAAATAATATGTGATGATTACAGAAAATAATAATATGTGAAAATATGTGTTTCATCCATCAAATACTCCTGCGGGTGTAATTGGCGTGTTGCTATCTCACCGGTCCCGGTCCTCCATAAAAATCGGTTGGAGGAACAACAGACCTATAAAATAAGAGAGGTTAAGTTGGAGGTACAGAATAGATAGCGCACTTGGTTTCATCCTTTCCATCATAAAATCTGTTTTGTGTTAAAATAAAAGACTGGTAAGCAAAAACAATGCCGACCACCCGAAAGAAAATAATAAAAACGGTGTATAAAGATGAAGAAAGTGAAGGTGAAACCGGCGACTTTAGCGATTCTGGCTCCGAAGCGAAAATCTCGGAAGCATCTAGCTCCGAAGACGATATTAAAGAAGATGAAGATGAAGAATCATCGGGCGACGATTTCCGCAGCAAAACAATGAAAAATTTTCTAAAAGTGAACAAACCGCCAATTCGAAGGAGAAAACCCAAGTTTGCCAAAGAATTGGTCACTAAAATAAATAAACAATTAACTGCTGAAGATGAGGATGACCTTCCAGCATCTCAGTTTACTGTCAAGGACCTTACTGATGCTGACAAATTATTACCTAGTTTTCTTAATTTATCGGAGAGTGGTATGTGTTTAATGTGTTAATTTCTAGCATTGCCTTCCGTGAACACCAAACATTAACAACTGCATTTTGGAATCTGCTGCTAGTTTCTGTTGTTTCATTGACTTACGACCTTGAGCTTCAATTAAAGATTTCATAGGCACAGCTCGCCCCATTATCAACCTCATCCTAAGAGCTTGCATACAACATAAAATAAAAATTATATCTATATGTTTTATGTAACTATTTGGAAGTATTCCTTTAATGTAGACAGCTATTATAATTAAATTAATTCTACATTGATGCTTACTTAACTAATATTTTTAGTACTACCATAAGCTTTGTATCCCTTTGAGCATGCTCAGTCGAATGAGCCACTTATTTAGCAGAGCCGCTCAAGTGAAGATGTCTGAGCATGCTCAGCTGAACATTCTCCACTTGAGCGGCTCGGTAAAATGAGCCAATTAAATAGATTCAAGGCTTTGCTTACCTTCTGCTGGCTTAGCGTGACTTCCTAGACTATATAGACAAGGGTTTTGTCAATAGAAGAGAGAAAACTTATTTTTTTGATTTAGAATCATATCATCACATTTAGAATATATTTTCATTTTTTGAGCATGGTTATCTAAGGAATGAATAAAAATATCATCAGGAGAACAATGACATGCTCAAAAAGAAGGCAGACCTGCAATTACAGAGTATACAATTGTTTTATCTATCATAGAGAAGACACAAACAACATTCTAAGGGGGCTGGGCTGTAATAATTAAGCTAGTTTGTTTTTTACTTACAGCAGGAAATAAGACTGATATTAGTAAAATGTCAAGGTTAAACTACTAATAATTATAAGCTGCGGCCTTATTGTGTAATTCAACCTGTAATCTGCATCCATACATATTCTGTGGCTTGAGTGTGAAAACCAACTTATATTTTTGGGCCATATTATACTAGGATTGGTCTTAACTGTTCCCTGAGCATCAATTTTAGAGGGACAAAGATCCATTGCGAAAATAAAATCAATCCCAATTTTTTTTATATTATTGGCAGAATTTACTAGGTTCTGCCTAATTCTTCCAATAAAACACACATGTTAAACACAGATGTTAGATTTGAACCTGTGTGGTAATTGGTTTGAAATAATGCAATAAGGTTCTGGCGTTATTTTTTATTTTATATTTTTTACTAGCGCCTACACCAATACTTGCACCACTTTGGTACCCGGAAAAAACTAAATTTAAAATCATTTACAGATAGTAGCGATGATGAATCTCAAACAAAATCAACTAAAAAGAAAGCTGCTACTACTCTCACATCCATTCAAGAGCAAAATTCTGATAATAATAGCGATGACAAAATTGAATACAAAGATGTAAGTATTATTTTATGATAGTATTCATACCCTAGGCTAAGCATTATTACAAGTTTATTTTTAGGAAGTTACCATAATCTTTGATGACCACTTTGGCACAGTGGGCAAACTGCCTGAGACACAGAATGTTACAGTTCCGATTCATGCCATGATCATATACTCGTAACGTAATGATAAATATTTGTCACGGATCTGAAAGTTTTCTAAGTATCTGATTACGACCTTAATTGCTTCAAAAAGAGTCAAATGAAAGCTCACCCTTGTCCAAGCAAGCCTCCAGGTCAAGAGCTTGCCCACAAAATACAAATAAGTAGGTATTAAAAAAATATATAATTGGGGGGCTAATGCCGTGTGGTTAGTCCAGCACTAACTATTTATTTATTATTTCTAATGTTTCAGGTTTGGTCGAGCAGTATCCAAGACAACAGTGCAGATATTGCCAAAAAAACATTCATGGAGCTGGAGAAACACAAAACGGAGATTGAACAAACAAAAGCATCCATAGAAAATTATGTTTTTAAAAATCAAATCACTCAAAATGTTTCCAAAAACAGTGTTGATGATTTCAATGTGAATGATCTATTGGCTCAGGGTGAAGAGGTAGTTGAAGAAATAATTCCCATTAAAAAAGGAAAAGCTAGAAGACGGAAAGATGACAGTGATTCTGAAGTGGAAGATTGGGAAGAAGTTAATGGTAAGATTTGAGGTTTTAATTCCCTAGCAAGTTCAAAATATGCGACATGAACAACCGATTTCTTTGATTATTTTTCACAACTCCAAGGGATTGCAGACCTGAGTGTTTAAATATTAATTTCAACTTGATACCCCTTCACGCATTCCTGAAAAAAGGTTCTTGACAGACAAGTGGGTAATAAAGTGATCCTTTAAAGGTTCCTTTTTGCGGTATAGAACCCTAAACATGTATCGTGGCTAGCTTTGTGCCTCTAGTTATGAACTCATTAAATAAACTAAGGTAACATTGTATGTAGTCAGACTATCAACATTTTCTGTATTATAGGTACTTACTTAAAAGGGTTTCAGTGAGCATATAATTTTTACCAAAATGAAACTTTTGCTTACAGAAGCCAAAAGCATACCCCAGCAAGGCTTGCAACTCTTTGTGGAATTTCCAAATGCAGTCAAAAAGTGTAAAAAACTTGATGTTGAAATGATGATGAAAAGAAAAATTAATAGAGTCAAAAAAGAATATCAAGTTTACATGCATCAGGTTCATGTACTATGCTGGTTAGCGCATGGAAACTATGTCAGTCAAGTTCTAAATGACCAAGACGTAATGTCGGCTGCCCTTGCTATGGTAAAAGGTTGTTATCCAGAGGAAAGACTTACCACAAAATATGTTGAGGAAATCACTACATGGTTTAAAGATAAATTTACATTAAAGCAAGATAAACATGAAAATAAGTTCAGACCAAAAGCGCCACCCCTGAAAAACATATTACTAAGCCAAATCAAAAGTAGAGTTACCACAGCAAAAAAATACAATGTATTTATATTTGTTGCAATGTTACGAGCTCTGGGCTTGCAATGTCGTGTTATGTTTAATTTTGTAACTGTACCTATCAGACCACCCAGCTCAGAATTGTGTTCTCTTTCATTAAAATCAAAGGATGATACAAATAAAGCTGTTAAAAACTCTAAAGAAAATGCAAGTGAAAAGACTGCTGAAAAAAATAAAGCAAAACCTACAACTAAGGCAAAATGTCCTAAAAAAATTGGTCAAGTTGATGGGATTGATGATTCATTCTCAGAAAGTGAAAATGATTTTTATAATATAATGCAATTGGATGGTAGTGATGATACACAGGTAAAACCGCGGAAGACTAGATCTACGAGAACTAAGAAATCTGAAACCGACCCTGAGAGAGATGAGGATGAAGGTGTATCACCACCAAAAAGGGTTAAAATAAATGAAAAACAAGTTTCCAATAAAAATAAATCCGAAGAAAAAATAACTACTATCACAGACAACAAAGTCAAAACAACAAAAAATAAATCAGGCAATAGTAGCAACAAATCTAAATCTAATCAACCACCAGTAGCTCCAAGATCTGCTCTTGGAAACAAAGATAATGAATCACAAAAGAATTCTGATGCTGCTAATATCACTGGCGACGAGAATATAAGTACAATACAAAATGTCCAAAAAACTAGATTAAAAAGAACTGCCCGAAACATAAATCTTACATCAAATACTGCAAATGATAATACTAAACAAGAAACTTCAAATACACGTAACGCTAAGAGCCCAAAACAAGAATCTTTACGGAAATCACATTCTAATGTTGAATCTGGAGAAAAATTAAAAGACGAAAGCATAAATAAACCCCTGGATGCGCCAAAATCTACATCAGGGAAATCTGTAAGAAAACAAGCTGCAGCATTACAAAATGAAAAGTCAAAACGAAAAAGTTCGAAATCACCTCAACCAAGAGACAATGAATCAGAGGAAACCAACAAACAAACAAAAACGAACACAAATAATGGAGATAAATTAAATTCTCTGGGCATACATGTATCAAAAAAATCTAACGATGGCAGTGCTGAACCAAAACTAATTGGCGATTCGAACTCTCGTAAAACAAGGTCAGAAAGAAGAAACCAAGCATTACATAGTAATACAGAATCAACTTCTAAACAAAAGGCAGCTAAAGATAAACCAATAATAATAGTCACTGATGAAAACAAAATCGTCGAAAGCGAATTCTTTAGCGAAGATACAAAACAGACCCAACGGAGGAATCTAAACAGGAAAAGATCCTACACTACTATTGTAAATGCCGATCAAAACACAAATGAGGGTAAAAATACAAAACCAAAAACTAGAACCAAAAGTGCTCCTAGCACTTCTACAGAAAGAAGTAAATATTTCGAAAACGAAGAAGTATCAGGGAAAAAACCCAAGTTGACCCAAAATAAGCTAACAAAGAAAGAACAAATACAAGAAGAGAAACTTAGGGTCAGTCACAGAGATCTAAGACAAAAAGCGAAACCGAAAAACGATGTAACTGAAGATTTAGTTGATATCATAAAAGGTAGAATCAAACACGAGAAAGCTGAATCTAAGAAAGGGATTGTAAAAGGTATATATTTGTGTGATTTTCCTAAATGTGCAGTGCGCTCGCGCTGAGTTCCATTGGTAGGTAGCTGGGCTGTGAACCTGCTCATTTTCTTATTCTCATTTCTCTTTTTCTCATCCAATAATTATATTTCAGGCAAAGTAAAAGATGAATCTGATGATAGCGATTTCTTGCCTGTTGAAGATGCTAAAAGTCTTAACGATAGTGACGAAGAATTTAAACCTACTAAGATAAGTCCCAGGCCTTTGAAAATCAGTCCAAAACCAGGTACAAGCAAGAAGCTTGACAGGCGCGTTCTATCTTCCGATGATGATGTCGTGAAAACGAACAAATTAGATGTATGGTGTGAAGTTTTTGTTGAGGAATTGGAGCAGTGGATAGCTGTTGATGTGATTAAAGGAAAGGTTCATTGTGCCAGTGAACTTTATGTGAGTTATACATTTTCTTCACTTCCATTAAATCACACTAATATTATAAATGCCAAAGTTTATGGTGTATACGGTATGGGGTGTATGGGGTTCCAACCGCCATCTTCGGAACCCAAGCCAACCTCACCTGCACGTGGTCCACCCTACTAAACACGAACGGGGCCCTGGCGGCCGGCTGATTGCGGCATAGCCTACATCGGCACAGTAAAATCCCCTGGCCACCGACGGGCCACAGCTTCGGTGGTGAGAATCTGTGCAGCGTGGAGATTATGGGCATATCCCCCTTTATCAGGGAAGGCCTACGTCCAGCAGTGGACTGATATATGCTGGTGTGATGTGTGGTGTGGTGAAAGTTTATGTTTGTTCCTACTCAACTCCGAAACGGCTGAACGGTTTTGCTTGAAATTTGGAATATACATAGTTTGTAATCTGGATTAACATAGGCTACTTTTTATCCGGATACCACGCGAGCGAAGTCGCGGGCTAGTAGTGAATATTTGAGCAGCGTTTGTAAGTATGACAGTTAGTTTATTATTACGTTTTATTTCAGACCAACGCAACGCACCCAGTATGCTACATAGTCGGTTGGGACAATAACAATTACCTCAAAGATCTGACTCGTCGCTATGTGCCTCATTGGAACACAGTTACGCGGAAACTACGCGCTGGGCCTGTATGGTGGAAAATTGCTATACAACCTTGGTTAGGACCTAAGACTGCTCGGGATAGAGAGGAAGACGAATACTTAGATAGGATGCAGCTAGAAGCACCTCTTCCTAAGAGTATTGCGGAGTAAGTTTTCCTTCGTACACTGTGATAGGCACACTGTACTATAATATCCTATTGATTGAGGCAAACAAAAACAAATAAAATTTTATCCAAATAGCCTGTGCGGCGTAGTGGGCCACTGTGCCTGAGACGCAGAAGGTTGATTCCCGCCGCGTGACAAATATTTGTATGTTCTGCAAATATTCGCCTCAGGTCTGGATGTTGTACTATGGTTATGGTGTACATATTATACTTGCCACAGATACTTCTTGATATCCACATCACACGAGAATCTTATGGTTCTGCATGTTTGCAGGCAAAATTAAACACTTAAATTTTTTGTAGATATATTTTGTGTATTCAGCAAACTTATTTTAATATTTTTAGTTTTTAAATTTTTTACAAGGCTTGCTTCTTTTGTTATAATTCTATAAGTAAGGTGACAGATTGAATCACAGTCACAGAATAATACAATGACAGTGACAGTGACATGCGGGTTGGTAATCGCAGGGCACAGCTTCCGCACCGCCGACGCTGCTGCCCGCCAGCGGTGTTAGGCTGTACTTTGCCGCATTCAGCCGGCCGTTTGTTATACAGCAGAGTGCAACACGGGCAGGTGAAGTTGGCTGGAATTCCGAAGATGGGAGAGAACTTTTTAGACCCCTTCTTAATCCGGTCAGTTTGGCGTGAAGAAGAAATAAACATTTAATATCTCTTTTACAAACTTTCGCCTTTATAATATTAACTAGGTAGGATTTACTAATAAATTATTAACCAATCTCTGTTACAGATATAAAAACCATCCTTTGTACGCCCTCAAACGGCACTTGCTAAAGTTCGAAGCGCTGTATCCGCCAGACGCTGCTACATTAGGCTTCGTCAGAGGCGAGCCGGTTTATTCTCGTGACTGTGTCTACACCTGCCAGTCACGTGACAAATGGCTCAAAGAAGCTAAGGTCGTCAGGCTGGGAGAGCAGCCGTATAAAGTTGTGAAAGCTCGCCCTAAGTGGGATAAGGTGCTTATATAATCTGCTATAATTGGAATGTTTTTTTTTTATACTATTAAGTTAGCAAGCAGGCATACGGTCCTCCTGATGGTAAGCGGTACCCGTAGCCTATGGACGCCTGTAACATGAAGAGGTATTACATGCGCGTTGCTGACCCTTTTAAAAAAATATATACGCCCTTTTTGAATCGCTGCATATTGTAGTCTCTGGGGAACAGCTTGATTTTTCGCGAGATGAAATTCCTCTGGAAACTCAGTGTTATTCACTGTCACTGTTTCTTCTTTTGTTAAGACCAAAAAAGGTTGGATGTGGGTTAAACTATTAGGAATTCGATTTTCCTAATTAACTATTAGGTTTCGAAATTTTTCGAATATCGAATCGTAATTTCTTAAATACATCCACACACAATACGTTTATTACCGTTTGGAATCAGTTGAGTGACAGCTTGAGTTCAGACATTTTCCGTTTGGGACTCCGAATAGCATATGCTATGCAGAAAAAACTCCGAACGGAAAACTACTGTACGTATGTGTTATGTGATAATTAATTCATAGATTTGTATGGATTTACTGCTTTCGCAATCTCGAATCGAAACGATCGCCGCTGTTAATCACTCCGAACATTTTGTTTTCAGCTCTCCAATAAATGTATAACAGACAAACCGCTTGAAATTTTCGGACCATGGCAAGTTCAAGACTACGAACCGCCCACAGCTGAAAACGGAATTGTGCCACGAAACGCCTACGGAAATGTAGAACTATTCAAACAATGCATGTTACCGAAGAAAACTGTTCATATAAAATGTGAGTACCTGGGTTACTTCCACATTCATAAAGGCCGTGTACGTATCTATGAATAGATAAATGTTTTGGTTCCATTTCCAAAAACAATTTGCCGAAAAATATCACCTCAATTGGGGCTACATGATGCTGCCATCATCATCATCATCATCATCATCAGCCTATAGCAGTCCACTGCTGGACATAGGCCTCCCCTGATGAGCGCCATTGCGCCCTGTCCTGAGCTCGACGCATCCAGCTTCTACCAGCAGCCTTTCGCAGATCGTCACCCCACCTGGCCGGAGGGCGTCCTACACTACGTTTGCCGAGCCGCGGTCTCCACTCAAGAACTCGTTTACCGCAACGGTTATCGTTTCTTCGGCAGATATGGCCAGCCCACTGCCACTTCAGCTTGCTAATTCTCTGAGCTATGTCGACAACTTTAATTTTATGTCATGATGCTGTGCCCAGCATTATTTATTTATTTAATTAAGGGGCCTCCGGGGACGAATGGCCCATACAATCGTAATATCAAAATGATTTCAAATTCAAGCATATTTCCACTATATTATTGTATTATTTGTTTTCCAATAGTATTTATCTAGGTTCCTGGATAGGTTTTTTACAAAATACTTACCTAAAATGAATTAAAAGTCAATAGCATTTTGCACATTTTTGACCACTTTTCTTCCTCTTTGTTTCGTATTAAAAACAACAATGTCTGACGTGTCATTTATTTAGGAACATAGCATATATTATCTAGTTACAGAATAACAATCCTTTGTAAAGAATAATTACATAAAGTTATCAGCCATCATTTTTGGTATTATGGAACACAACCAAATTCTTAGAAAATTTTGAACGGCCAATGTTGCTGTCCCGCCCGCACGGCTGAATCATCCATCAGCTAATCAGAGATGCGATATAAGGAGCGATCCTTTGCCCGCGTCTCGAACTGAAGTTAAGAGCGACGTTCGCCGCATTCTTAATTAAATTCTCTTAAAAAAACTACAGAGATTCTTTAAATTCTATTAAGTATAGAATACGTTTTACTTAGTCAATTTTGTTTCATTCACAGTGCCTGGACTTAACAAAGTTGCGAAGAAACTGAACATAGACTGTGCCCCCGCCATGACTGGGTTCGATTTCAATGGCGGCTTTTCACATCCAGTGTATGACGGCTTCGTGGTCTGCGAAGAGTTTGAGGAAATTATCACGGATGCTTGGGTCAAGGTAACATTTTCTACTTGACAAATTGTACATGGGACGAAAGATGGAGTGGTTCCAACTTCCATCTTCAAAATCTATGTTAACCTCACCTGCCCTTGGTGCACCCTGCTAACTAACAAACAGGGCTCTGCTGGCCGGCTGATTGCCGCATAGCGATAAACTGTGACCTGCTATCCCCAACCCGCATCTCCGGCGTGGGGATTATGAGTATTACTCCCTCCTTATAAGGGGAGGTCATATGGCCAGCAGTGGACTGATATGGGCTGGTGTTGTGATCAAAGAAGTAGGCTCATTGTAAAGTACTACCATCGTGGCTATTTCTAGCGTGAAGCAACGTTGCTGTGTTTGGGTTTGAAGTTTGTGAGTACCGCACATGATGCTTAACAACTTTATGGACGTACAGCGTTGCATCGTAAGGTACGTTCGAAACATGCGGTGATGGTTAGCATTCAATATGACGTGATCAGTTACGTATATCATTACCATTGGGCGTATAGGCCTCCATAAAATGAATAAATAATGCGGGACGTAATCACACAGCATCATGTAGCCCCAAACTAAGCAGAGCTTGTATTATGGGAACCACATGATTGATATACTACATATATAATTTTATTTTTGTAAATACATACATATCATACATAGAAACCACCCAGACCCGAGACAAATATCTACAGAACATGTAAACATTTGTCCCGCAGCGGGAATCGAACCCGCAACCTTCTGCGTCTCAGGCGGACTTTCGCCCACTGCGCCACAGAGGCCGTCAAATTTGCCGTAGCCTTAGGAAGCGATTTTTTTTCTTATACATGCTGATTAAAATTTTCGAGCCCCTTGGCCTGTTTCATATAAAGCGACATAGTATAAACGCGACGAACTTAAAAATAGACCGCCTTCCAACATAGCTTACCATTATGAAAATTGTACTCTTACGTGCAATATCTGCAAACGCACGTTTACAGCTAAAATAGCGTACGTTAGTCACTTTAGAGCACACCAACGAAGCTCCTCCGTGTAGCAGAGATTTAGTCGCCGCCGTGGCCGAAATCGGTCGGGATGAATAATAACTCTCTCACTACGTTTTTTTAAATATTTCAGGACCAAGAAGAGCAGGAGCGCAAAGAACGCGAAAAGATAGATCTACGTGTCTACGGTAATTGGAAGCGTCTGATCCGAGGCCTTATGATCCGCGAGAGACTCAAACTGAAGTACGGCTTCGAAGAGCCAAGCACCTCACAAGCTAAACCTAAGTCTAAAGGACCTCGGTTAGTTGTCAAAAAGAAATAGTATAAGCCTTCGCTCTTTGGTTGTGCAATCCCAAGGATGGATGGATCCATCACCCATCCCATAAGATCATCAGTTTCACTTTCGTTCTAGGCCTGCCCTGTCGATGACAGTACCTTCATTATTGTAATTAAGGAGACTATAAGGGTCAAACCTCCCTCTCGCTCGCACTATTCAACATTTTTGAAAATATAAAATTACTGAATGTAGTTATGCAAAATAGCAAACCTTCACGGCCTAGAAAATAACAATACAAAGGTTCAGCAATAATATAATTGTGATTCTATTACGTTTTTTTGCCAAAAAACTGGTACCAATGCATGTGATCAAATTTGGTACCAATTTTTTGGTAGGAAAACGTGTTGGGTTCAACATGATATTCTTGCTGAACCTTTGTATTGTTATTTTCTAGGCCGTGAAGGTTTGCTGTTTTGCATAACTACATTCAGTGATATTATATCTTTAAAAATGTTGAATAGTGCGAGCGAGAGGGAGGTTTGACCCTTATAGTCGCCTTAACGTCTTTGCTACAATTCCGTATGGGTTTTCTGTTGTGACTCGAAAATCTATTGAGTTTCATGTGGATATAAATAAGTTCATAATAGGTCAAGTCGATTATACGGGTAACGTTCTTGTTTGTTTTTAAGTTGCAGCTTTTAGGGTTAGGGGTTTGATGTTTGATGAGTTTGAAAATTCAATATAAGAATCCATATCATTAGATAAGCAATTCATAACTTCTGAATACTATCGTGGTTGTGAACATAATTATAAATATCACAAATCATGGTAAGTATACCGCTTATATTTTATATGAATAATTAAACTCATATTGAAAAACGGGAACATTCACGTACCGTTACAACGGTGAAAGCAGACTTGTTCAGAGAACCTTCTTCAGGGTGTTCAGGTTGAGTGAACGCGACGCTCTCCCTTCCTGTCCCGCTTAGCCCTGAACACTTAACATTCTCATTTATAAAAATCGTCTCTCATAATATTTTTTTTCAATCATACCCCGTTAAGTTACCATAGGTTTATACAAATTAAAAAAAGTAAGTTTTTATAGTAAAGTACATCACGAAAATACAAATGTGATACTAAACCGCCTAGCTTAGTATTATTCTTAACCTAGATACTATTAATTGTTGCGTTATGCCCTTGATTTCGCTCTTTTTAGGTTTCAGTAAAATGGAAATATTGATTTTGCATGATAATTTTAGTCGATGATTTATTGTAGGTATGTGGAGGTTACTAGGTACCTATTTAGAATTAAAGTTTGCACAGCTGATCAACCGACGACTTATTTTATTTTTACGATAAAAGTAAGTAGGTTTGATATAAGATTTAGGGAAATCTCAAAGAGATCAATGTTAAGTAAACATCATTATGTACCATAATAATAATTGTGACTACATCAACACCATTATGTCATAGTTAAAATTGTTACTTTGTTTATTCATCCATGTTACTTCAATCATGTACCTACCGTCATTATTTTTATTTTTAAATATTATGTTACATAAGTAATTAAAATAGCATGTAAACATGATGTTAGACATCCAATTCTTCAAATTCAGTGAAATAAAATAAATTATTGTTTGTTATTAATAATGATAATGTAACAAATATTTTCTTTACTCATTAAATAATTTTAAATGAATTAAACTTGTTTTCTTTTTTTAAATAAAACAAAATATTGTATCGTAATATTTATTTATTAAAAATTACTATAACTTAAAAGTACATAAATAAAATATGTCGTCCAATATTTGATATAATTACCTACTATTGGGTTTTGCAATAAGCTGCCATAATTTTTAAATTACATAATGGATAATTGTGCTCGTTATATTAAGCAAAAGCTTCAAAAGCAAAGTTAAATGAGATTACTGCACAGCTCAGTGCTAAGTAATTTATAAATAATATAAAATTATATACAAAATCTTTGGTGTAAAAATAATAATGTATAGATAGATACAGACAATTCAAATCTTTTACATAAGATCTGGTCGGTCGAAACGATTACACTGTAGTGCAATCTTATCTGCGTTTACAGGAAAGTCTCGCTTTTACCCCTGTATCGCGAGGCCACGATAATATGAGGTAAAACCACAATGCCATTATTTTTTTTAGGTTTAAAATGCCAATTTATTTTGCTTTTTTTAGTTTTTTTTTATTATTTTTCATTCTTAATATCTACATTAAATCTATAGTGTCTTAAGTACTATCATTATTCATATTTCACGACGAATCTATAAACTAAGGGCCCAGACACATTCATCACAATTTGTACATATTAAATGAAAGGAATGTAACCTTTAATTTATATCTTCATAACAAAATATTATTTCATCTATTACCATTCATTAGTCTCATTTATTGTGTATCAACCATTATTAAAGCCAGTTTAATAAATGGTAAGATCAATCGGGTAGCAATATGCTATAGTATCTCTGGATTAGATTCCTTTCATGCTACCATCGTTATAAAATGGTTCCTATAAAGTCCAGCTTTATAGTGTGTCTTATTATGCCATGGTTAGTGTGCCTGCGCCCAAACCGAAACCTACACCCTTCGGTCCAAAGTTCCTGCCGTAGCAGCCTCGGCAGTAAATCTCACCATTTGGTCCGTCGTTCAAGTTGGTGGAATCCTAAAAAAGATAGAGGAGCAATTTTAATCTATATATCAGTAGGTAGTACCTAGGTAGGTATGGCGAACCAATGGCACACCACCACGTCATGCCATAATTCTAATTTACTACTAGTTCATGCATGAAACGCTGTAAAATGGCACAGAGCCCTCATCCCACTGTAGGTTTGTGCCATCCCTGACGTAACAGTTATTCAATGGGTAGGGTATATGAAGGCTTAGAAAGAAGAAAAAGGACATTACACGGTATTCTACCACGTTTGTACCAAGCATAAAGTTATATGTATTATGACGTGTCTTTCAAAGTGTGACAGTGACGTTGACATTTAATCAAGTAAACAAACAAAATTCAAACATTTCATTTTGGTTTTGCTCAGCGTTGCCACCTAAGCCCTTTTTAGGCTAGATCTAGCACTTTACTGTAGGTGAACACGTTTTTTGACGATTGAGCCTGGAAAGAGAAACTAGCCCTTTTCGTATTGCGGTACAATAAAACTTCGAAAATTCGTACCGTGCCTACCAATTTATTAAACATGCGTGCCGCGTATTATAGATTTCGTCATTCACACTCATCATCTCTTTTAATGACATATTTAGCTAAATCCCAGGAATCGACAGAAAATGAAAATGAAATAAATAAAGTAAATCAAGAAGAAATTAAACCCAAGATCCAGCAACAAGAACATAATTTATAACAAGATCACAGAGAAAAGTAAAGCAATCAAAACATTTGTCAAATTAGTCAATAGAACCAGAAAAACGAGAAATGAAATAAAATTTAATATGATTTTGGAAGATTCCGATTCTGACTCAGATTTTTAGCACTTTTCATGAAATTTGCTATTTCTAGCTTGCCGAAATGCCTTTTTTCGAAAAACAAGGTGGCAACACTGGTTTTGCTTTGCGAGTTGGGATTGCGACGAAAAGAAATTAGCACAAAATGAAATCTTTGAAAGAAGTTCCACTGTTTTTATTCTTTATTGTCGTGCTAAATAGCAATTATTATTCCATCAATGCCGAGTTTTCTACAGAAGATTGTGCGGCTCTTGGGTTTATAAAAGCTAACCTCCTATGTTCTTCCTGTGATCAACTAAAGGATTTCAGTCTTGATCAGATTGTGGATCATTGTAAGCAGTGTTGTCATAATGATAAAACAGCAAGTAACGAGAAGAAATATGCTCGCGCCATACTAGAAGTATGCACTTGTAAATTTCCTGCCTATCCTCAGATACAAGCCTTTTGTAAGAGTGATCGACCCGCCAAGTTCCCTAATCTACAGATCAAATATGTTCGGGGACTGGACCCTATCATCAAGTTGCTAGATAAGGATGGAATAGTCAAAGATACTGTTGCTATTGAGAAGTGGAATACAGACTCTGTGGAGGAATTCTTAAAAACTCATCTAGAAAAAGAGGAAGAAGATGATCGCCACTATTTAAAAACCAATGAAATATAATTTTAATTTATGTATTAGTATGTAATGATTTACTTATTAAATTTTTTTAACTTCCAAATCTGTTTTATGTTTGCTTTTTTCTTAAAGAGAGTAACCGCTAGAAGTATGAGGTAGTCAGGCATTAATAACTACAGATTGAGAATATAGCCTGCTAATTATAGGTCAAATAAAAGGGTATACAAAGTAACATTAATTCCGGAACTAACGGGATCGTAAAGCAAGGTAGGAGGTACTTACAAGAGATCTGTGACAGTCAGCACATGAGAAGCACCGTCTGTGCCAGGATCCGTTCTTGGAGTGCATCTGTTCTGCAGCGTAGACAGGGAAGCCGCAACGAGGGCAGCCATGCCCTTTAGCTGCCTTTGCTCCTGTGAATGGAGTCTGTTCGTTGCTGTAAATGATAAGTCACTTAGCATCTGGATAATAATAGGTAAATTATGTTTATGTTTCTTAGTAGAAATATACATTATTAATAGGTATCTAATCATGTTTAAAGGAGGATGCTTATGCCCAGCAGTGGTTTTTGAAAAGCTGAGAATGATGACGATGAATAGCTATCTGATTTATTAAATAATTTTAATAGCTGCTATAGTACCTATTTATTAATTTAGCTGCTATATTTAACCAGCTTAAAAAGTAGGTTCTCAATTCTGGTGTATTATTTTGCATTCTGAAAGGAAAATAATTCCTATCTACCTTCTAAAAACCTTTTTTTCTAGGTACTTACTATGAGACTTGGTGCTCATTGCCGGTGGACACAAGAGTTGGGGCGTGGCCGAAACCGAATCCTTTAGGCCCGAAGAGTTTGGCGTAGCAGGCGCGGCAATGGATCTCCTTGTCGGGTCCGTCGCAAGCCAACATGGAGTCGAGAGGCCGGTGGCATTCAGCGCAGTTGAAGCACTTCTTATGCCACATCTGAGAAATAAGCAGGTATGTTCGACTAATTAGCATCATCCATTAAGAAGCTTTTAAATAGCTTTGAGGGACTTATACGGCTCCTCCAGTCCTTAGGGTAGGTACGTATGACTTTAATAATCTTAAAATTTAAAGGCAGCTAGATAAAATCCCTTGAATCTCTATATTGTACATGGAATCCTTTTCTGCCTTTAGGTATATGTGTTATTGAAAAACTGAATTCAACGGCTATTACTTATTACGTATGACTTGAGACAAATTTCGTTGATCCGTTGTGTTTTTGGAAACAATTGCGCTACGTCTAATGACCTGTAAATGGTTCACTGACCGTTAAAATCGCGATTGTTGAAATCATCCCTAGTTAAATCCCAAATGTTACAATGTTTGAAACTTACAGTGCCCTTAGCCAATTGCTGTTCGGCGGCGAAGACCATGCCACCGCATCGCGGGCAGCCCTGGCCTTTAGGCGCTAAAATAGAGGTCGTGTCGGGATTGTAGAACGGCCGGCTAGCTGAGATTTCATCATCACTAAAAAAAAAAACAAATCGGTTAAAACTATCATAACAAACGTGTAAATATCTAATAAACATAATGGACCCTAAAGTTAAACCTCGAGGAACGCCCGACCATGATTCAAATCATACTTATTATGCAGGCGGCAGACTAATGCGAATCCGAAACGTTAAATTCTTTGGATGCAATGTATCAACGGATTTCTTTTATGTGTGTACCTACCCTACCTACCTACATTCTAAATTTATTTAGTTTGTGTTGCTTTTTATAAGTTTTGTTTTTCAGCGTATTGCACTTTTTTACAATTTCCTATTGCGATTTGTTCATGCTTCGATATGCTCGTGTACCTACTACCTGTGTGTGATACTAATAATCGTTCATTATATTGAGATGAGACGCCGTCGATTGATTAGTATCATAGAATTCTCTCTTTATTGTTACTAGAGCATTACGACGCGATTTCTTGGATTTTCTATGTTTTTGTGGAGAAATTATATACCTACCTAGTTTTCTTCTTCGTATGAGCGAGTTGCCGCCCAAAGGCCTCTGGCATGGTTTAACGGCTTAAGCCGGACCGACATCTTAACTTTTTGCTGCATTATTATTTGTTCATATGTTCATATGTTCCATAACAAAGAATTGATGGATAAACGTACCTACCTAAGTATCAGTCTAGCTAGAAGGTAAGTAGTCTATTGAGTACCTTTTCGTGAGAATGTTTAATAGAAGAAACTTACGTAAGCCCATCAGTTTGCAAGAATCCGGAGCCGCAAGCGAATCCGTAACCGTGAGGTCCCCATTTCTTGCCGTAACAGGTCTTGCAGTAGACATCAGAGTCAGGGCCATCGCAAGCAATGATAGAGTCCAGGGTTTTGGTGCAGTCTTTGCACTTGAAGCACTTGCGATGCCATTCACGGCCCTTCGCGAGCACCTGCTCAGCTGCGAATACCATTCCTCCGCATCTTGGGCATCCTTTACCGGGTGGGGCCTTGATAGAGGTAGTATCAATCAGCGTTGTCTTTGGTGCTTGATCGCTGTTGAAAAGTGACAATTGTAGACTTTTGAAAAAAAAGAAAAGGTTCAATATCAGTAGGTATCATGCTGTGGATAATACTGATTACGGTTATTGCCATGATAAAAATAGGTATACAATTAAAGGTAGATGTTGGCAGATGTCTGCCGTTGCTAGATCGATTAATCATCATCCCTAGCTTCATAATTTAGCTTTGCAGATGAATGGAAAACTACTTCATTGATAAATCTATTATTATTCAACTCTTGATGCAATAATGAGCTTATTTAACCCCATTCCTTCAAGAGTAAAAGATTATTACATATGTGGATAACTGTTACGTGGTCGGAGCGCGTGGCTAGTCGGGCCGTTATTAAAATTAGTCCGATCGAGAGCGGAGCGCGTTCTATTTCAGCTTTGGCACTCTGCCATCTCTTGTTTGTATTATAAGCTGTTTTTATGAAAGTGACTATGCGATGGAAATAACCTAACCTGTCATGTAACCTGAGAAGTCCAACGTAACATGTTACTAAGGGTAAAAATTATCACAAAAAATCTTTGATGGATGAGTTTTAGAATAAAATAGAAGTTTAGTCAAAACAATTTGCTAAAGCTGTCTAAGCAAATAATGAATGTTAGGTTTTATGGTTTTGTTAGTCATGAAAACTAGAGGATTTGTTGTCCTTAGACTGGCAGGACTGCTGATAAGGTACTGAATCCATTGGGTACGGGATGACACAAAATAATTTAAGTACCTTTGCCATTCTATATCCTTTACATCACACATGAGACCGAGGGAAGACATGCCTCCGTGTCCAATGCCTCTAGGGCCAAATTTTATAGCGTAGCATCCTACAGCAAAAGCAAAGAAGCGTTATTATTCATCTGATGAGTACACAGCTTTACAAAGTAAACATCAGAAGGTAAAATCTGAAAATGCTGTGCATCGCCAAACGAGTCTGCTTGAGCCAATTCATAAGTGTTTCTTACCCGTTGGCGTAAGGTTCGCTCTGCAACACACCAGCTCCTTTGCCGTAACCATAGCCCTTAGGACCAAACTTCTTGCCATAACATACTACACAAAAAAATATTAGATTATAACAACAAATCGGAGTTACGTGCATATATTAATAAACCCAGTAACAAATCGGTCGATTAAATAGTTACAATGGTAAACATTGAAACAAATTAACAATATTATGTGAAATTAAATAATATTATTGTTATCTTATCAAAGAATTGATGGATAAACGAACCTTTGCAGTAAATATCTTTGTCAGGGGCTTCGCAACAGTTCGTGGAGTCCAGTCCTTTTTGGCAGTCGCCGCATTTGAAACACTCCTTGTGCCACCCCTGTACATACAGTGAATTGTGAAGGTGTGTCATGCAGGGAAAACATTACACTACCCTACAGGTGCACTCGGTTAACACACTGATATACGATGACGTTATTGTGCATACTCATTCAACTTACTAGAATATACTTTCTAAAAGAACATTTAGATACCTCGACAGTATATTTCTTTATCTGGTCCGTCACAATGCGTCACTGAATCCAGTGTCTTGTTGCAATTTAAGCATTTGAAGCAACGTCTGTGATAACCCTACGGTACAATGTTACATGGTATCAGTATTGCATTATTGCAAGCGTAGGTAAATTTAAATTCCTTGTATGAATTTTACGGTCGTTACAAAGTGAAGGCCATCTAAGGTTAAATATTACTGTTTTTACTTGGTGAGTAAAATGGATACGTAAAAGCTTTAAAAAACTGTTAAACTTATGAGCTTTTTTAGATAGAAGAACTGTAAGACAAATTATAAAAGGACCAACATACTTTTCCACGAGCTAACATCTGCTCTGCAGCGTACACGTATCCACCGCAACGGGGGCAACCCTCGCCGGGAGGTGCCTTCGCAATGACACGAGGCTCCATGCACGCTCCATTGGTCCTGACGCTCCTGTACACACAAATCCATTGAGAAATAGTACAACATACATTTTATCTAGCAACGTTGCAATATCTGAAGAGTAAGTTAAAAGCCTGGGAGACACCGGCAAGCCGGATGCCCTTCAATCAATACATTGGGCACACTGATCGCGGCGAAGCAGTTTTTGATGCCGGCGGCGCACCTCCGCCGTAATGGGAGAAGGTAAGGGCTCCCGGCCGCCCGCTCCGCTCCGGCCTCGCCATAGCACTACTGATACTGAGGGCGCTTTCCTTATCCCATCACATCTATCGACTAGGTTAGAGCTAAGACGAAAGCATTATGAGTTATTAGACTTTTGTTGTCAGTTTGCGAAGAAAGTTAGATAACAGAGGAAATAGTTTCTGCGCATGCCTTCTAAGTGCGTTCGGAGCGATGCGAAGCCGTGCTGAGGCTTACAGAATGGTTTCTCACCGGTACTCCTGTTTGTATTGTAAGGGTCGCCTCGTGGGAAGGAAGGGAAAGGGTGCGGCGGACCGCGCTCGGGCCGACGCTTACGGGCTACCAGCGGCCGCGTCCGCGCCGGCTCGGCCGCGCTCCGACTCATCAACGATTAACTCGAGTTTGGTAGTCGACTCTTTTATTGTTTTTGTATAAATTAATTAAATAGACCGATAAACAAAATAAATTAAGCGAATGCGAATAAATATCCCTAACTAAGGTAATTTAAATTACAAAGTATTGGCGTGCGATCGAGGCACCGCTGGTTGGCCGAGATGCGTGTCGGCGATCGCTGGTCTCCTGGACGGCCGCTCGCTCAATTCCTGTTGCGACATAAACGAAGACTGGTCATGCAATTGTCAGGCGGCGCGTAATGTACAGCCGAGCGCTCTCTCTACTAACGTATGAGTTTTATGTACACGCTGTTAATGTTGTTACGTACGGGTCGTTGCGACCTTAGATAAGGAAAGACCCTCAGTGGCGCTGAACGCGGGCGGCGGGTGTGCTCTAGTCTAAAGGGTCACTTACGTGTCCTTGAGGTGGTCCCCGGTGTCCATGGACAGGCAGCCGGCGCCGCCGCCGAAACCGTAGCCCTTAGGTCCGAACTTGCGCGCGTGGCACATTTTGCAGAAAAGTTCGCCTTCGTGTTCTGAGCAGTTGGTGGAGTCCAACAGCTTTTGGCACAAACCTGTAATGGAATAATAATGTGTTTGGTTAAGGCTATTGATCTCTCATAACACTTATTTGTAAAGGGCTAGGTAAGTACCTAGGTATTCCTTTTTAGTTAACGAATTTATTGTACATTTACACACAATAAAAATATTTTAAAGCCATACCGTCCGTAATTCATAACAGTTCTATGAACCTCAGATAGCTAAAATAGCGCTAAAATATCATATCACCACTTTTTATTTACATTTAAATGACAGGGCCAAGATTGCCAGTAAAAAGACATGTGGTTATGAATAAGGCGGTTTAAATGTTTCATGAAACAGTGTGAAAAAGTACCGGTTCCTAAAATCGCGAATGCCTCAAATTATGTAATTAGGACACGATTTACTATTCGATATTGCTTTCCTTTCAGTAATAAAGCTATGTCGGTGCCTTTAAGGTGCTATAACACTTTGAGTGCTGAAAACAAACTTTCTCAAAGTGGCCTGCAGCCGCTCATACTTGTAGCGTCATGTCCCCCCATGCCCGTAGTCAACATGTTAACCTCTCTAGGTAAATTAACTCGTAGCTCAAGCTCTGCTTAGTTTGGGGCTACATGATGCTGTGTGATAACGTCCAGGTTTTTTTTATTTTTTTATACGTAAAGGAAAAAAGAAAAATATTTTTGTAGAGAGTGGTTTTGAGTCTAGTTCAAGGCTGATAACAACAACTCTATAAACTGAAAGATATGTTTTGTTGTTTTACCGGTGTGCGACAACTTTTCGCACAGCTGTATAAATATTTTTAGCAGACTAATTGTTGAGATCTAGAGCCATCAGTGAGGTTAATATTATTATTAATAAACGTACTTATTAACTATTTAACAAAGTAGAGATAAAAATATTTTAAACATGAAGCTTACCGCACTTGAAGCACATTTTGTGCCATTTGAGTCCTCCAGCGACTCGCTCTTCAGCCGCGTATACGGATTTGCCGCATTTCGGGCACTTGGGGTTATCTGCTGGTTTGAAAGGCATTGTGCTCGCTTAACTTATCCTGAAACAAAATATTTACTGTTGAGTCCACAAAGTTCCTGCTTCAAGTGAGAGGCGACTTGGACACGACAGGAAGATGCTGAAGTCCACATAAATTATCCTTGTTCACTTAACACATTCCACTATAGTGTGACATCATCACATGAGCACCATGTTATAAAACATCGCATCGTTATCAATTATTCTAAATGCAGAATTCGTTGGCTACTATCCAAGTCGCCTGCACCACTTCAATGCATCCGAAGGCACTTTATTGCTCAACAAGCGCACATTTACCGTGCGTTATATTAGCACCGCGGGCTTCTTCCGAATGCTTGGAACGCACGATCAAGTAAACTAAGACGCTGGAGCGTAAGGCGGGCGCATCGCCGCCTGCGCGCCTAATTTGGGGCGTCCAGGTAAAGTTACGCTGGAGCGCTGCATCGCTAATAATAGTTCGCATTAGGAAGAAGCCGTAGGTTCACTCGCGGTTATGTGAGGTATGTGCACTTTCACCGGGAAACGGACCTGTTCGTCGATTCGCTACGAGAGTCGAGCTCCCGAACGCGTGTACAGTCGAAGGCGAAGATGCCGAGACTGTGAAGCGCGAAGTTCGAATGATGCGCGAGGGCAGCGCGCGACCGTAGTCTATGCGCGTGTTGCACACGGCCCCAGTGGGGGGGCGGCGGCCGCCCTCGCCTTCCTACTACCCTTAACTACCCCATACAACCCTATACCCACTATCAATAACAGCCTATTTATCTATTCTAGTGGGTACTTATGTTACGAAGTATCGTGGTTTATACTAACGGTTTGAGTTCGATTGGAGTTGCCAAGTTTAAGAAATTGAACGTCTATATAAATCATTTCATTAATTTATAGCAGATTGTGAGTAATTATAAGCAAATAAAGAATAACTTACATAACTCTATTGAAAACTAAGAAATATATAAAAAAGGAAATATCTTTATGTGAGGCTAAGGGACAATACCCTGTTGTAGTCAACTTTATGCCTTTAAATTCTTATTCTATTTTATTTCATCATCATCATCAGCCTATAGCAGTCCACTGCTGAACATAGGCCTCCCCTAATGAGCGCCATTGCGCCCCGTTCAGAGCTCGACGCATCCAGCCTCTACCAGCAGCCTTTCGCAAATCGTCACTCCACCTGGCCTGAGGGCGTCCTACACTACGTTTGCCGAGCCGCGGTCTCCACTCAAGAACTCGTTTACCCTAATGGTTATTTAATTAAGTAATAAACTGTTTCTATAAATATTTTGCTCATTTGACTTTGTCAAACCTTAGTCGCCTGGAGTTTTCTGGTTGACTTTGGTGTAAACCAAATAATTTAGGTCCCGAATAATTTCTAAGAAGTGAAATCACCTGAATCTTTATCACCAAACCTTGATAAGCTAACGATTATGACTTGAACAACAACTTCTAAGTATACCAAAATTTGAGTTCTACCAACTGTTAATAAAGCTCCTCTAGATGTATTTATTTAAGAAGTGAAATCACCTGAATCTTTATCACCAAACCTTGATAAGCTAACGATTATGACTTGAACAACAACTTCTAAGTATACCAAAATTTGAGTTCTACCAACTGTTAATAAAGCTCCTCTAGATGTATTTATTTAAGTTTCTTTGATCGATGGAGACATAACTGGCAGCCAGCACCCGTTGTTATTAACAGACGTCAACAGACCGTCAGATATTACAAGTTGGACTATTATAAGATGTTATTCATTCACGTCTACATTCCAAATGTGGTTGCATTGGATAGGAATAGCACAAGGAACCTGATTCACTGTTTGGCAACGAAGCTTCGTCCCTAATTACTGCTGGTAATGACCCACGACCATCACTCAAAAAGACACATATTATTCACTCGCCTTTCAGCTCGTCTCGTTCTTCCAATATTTGAATAAATTAAATTGCACCTAAATTACATTATGATATAATCATAAAGAAAATGTTACTATGTGGTAAACAATAAACATGACCTAAACAAAGTACTGCATCATAGGTCGCGCATGAACATGCCCTCTATGATACAACGTGCTGCAACTCTCAACATAGCCACGGAGATGTTTTTTTTAGTATGGGCCAGCTCTTGATCTCGAGGCTTGCGTGAGCAAGGATGAGATCGACAATGGGACGAGCTTTCCCAGAAGATGTTCAGATGTTCGTAGGCCTGGGCTCCGAGTCTAATTTCACTGACACCCTTCAAACCGAAACAGTAATGCTTTTTCACGTCAGAGTGTAAGCGTGTTAGTAGAACTTCTTTGAATGAGTCCTTCACAAAGAGCCTTACCACTTCCAAAGTTAAGTAGTACTTAATAGTGATATTTAGAATAAATCATCCGAAACGGCTAAAGACATAAACTTTTAGAACTTATAACTTTTATCCGTGTTGGTAAAGTTAATTGAGGCTGGTTTATTTACTTGCAACTCGTGATAAAAAGTCAAGGCAGCTAGATGTATTAGTTTTTTTTTCTTATACTAGGTATAGTGTTATAAAAAATAACCGCTTGGATTCTATTCGAAGTCGTTTTAACTTAACTAGTATGGTGTAGAGGCGTTTTAACATTTACCTACTGTAGGGTTGGCTGGGGAGATGAGTTCGTGTACTTAGTAGTAAAAGTTATAAGTTTTCAGTCAATCAAATACCACGTTTCGATCGTGTTTACTGACAAAGATGATGATTAAGCGCCTGCCTGCTCATCGTGGCAGAAATAAACAATAACACCTACTCTCATAGACCTGAACCCACTCCATACGTTTACAATAACTCCAGAAGAGTCACATTGTGACAGAGCAGAACTCCTGCCAACTTACCCGCACCTGCCAGTCTATTAATATTTAAATAAAAATAACTAAATATTGTTCGTAATCAAAATTAGCCCAACAACTCATGCAAACAAAACAGCCGATCTCTACACAACTAAGAAGATAGTACGGTTGCTCACAATAAAGATCAGAACAACAGGTTGAGCAACCAAGCTTTCTTAAATTTAGACTAAGTTGTGTGCTAAATCCTGTTACGTATGTATATCGAGCTCAACTCGGTCTTATTATGTTTAATAGGTACGGTAGGTATGTCAGTATTAACTTGCTCACAAACTATGAAGTAGACGGCCTCTGTGGCGCAGTGGGCGAAGGTCCGCCTGAGACGCAGCAGGTTGCGGGTTCGATTGCCACCGCGGGACAGATTTTGCGTAACTTGCAGATATTTGTCTCAGGTCTGGGGGTTTTCTATGAATAATATGTAGGTATGTATATATGAAGGGACGCTGGTGGAGGTTGGATGCGTCGAGCTCAGGACAGGGCGCAATGGTGCTCATTAGGGGAGGCCTAAGTCCAGCAGTGGACTGCTATAGGCAAGTAGTAAGCAAAATAAGTAATATCAGTCATGTGATTCCCATAATACAAGTTCTGCTTATTTGGGGCTACATGACGCTGTTTGATAGAGTCCAGGATTATTTATTTATTTATTTAATGGTCCAAAAGTACCAAGTGTCGTGGAGCCAAATTTGGAAAAAAAGATTAGTCCAGAATCTAGTTTTATGGAAATACCGTGAGTATCAAAAGTAACAAAAAAGTAAAGTTTCCATTTTATACCAACAGAACACATCTTCATCATCAGCCCATTCATATCATAGGACATAAGATCCAGTATTGAGCGCCATTGTGCCCTGCCTTCAGCTTGACGCATCAATATTTTGCTATTAGTAAAAGTTTAATGTTTTCAGTCAATGAAATATAAAGTTTCTAAAGCTATTTAGTAGAATACTTTTGAGGCTAGATATCACGCAATATACTTTAAGAGATTTAGTGTTCACAACTATAACTTTAGCAACTTTAATGCATCGTATAGGTAGATGGATGTATGAACTTTTGAGTCACTAGAAATAATTTTTATTAATTTTAATTAATCGTATCTTAAGCGCCAATGCTAGACGAATTGTATCCAAGTAAATGTTGTATATACATAGATTAAATCAGCTGTATGTGCCAATTAGTGCCATGTAAATTCTTATATTCTAAACGAATCTCAGGTTCAAAATCATCATAAACATTCCGTAGAAGTCCACTGATGAATGCCACCCCAACTCATACGATTTTCCGACGGAAGGTCCCTCTCCAATGCTGTTTATATATATATGCAAGCTTATGCCCGCGCTCACGTTGTATCGGGGTTTAAAAGTATATCCACACCACACCAGCCTATATCAGTACACTGATGGACATAGGCCTCACATAGGACATAGGATAGGATCATAGGATCGCAGGGGATTTAGCTGTGCCAGTGTTAGGGTGCGCGCTATGTCGCAATCATCCAGCCGCCAGAGCCCCGTTTATTATTAAGCAGGCAGGGTGCACCACGGGCGAGGTTGGCTTGGTATCCGAAGATGTGGATTGGAACTCCTTACACCCCCAAAAATGTATATGCCTTTGTGTTAATCCAGGTCATAAACTATTTTACTGTATATTCTAATTTTCTTCCAAGAAAGAAACATACTCACAAACATACTTAATACACACAAACTTACGCATTTATAATATTGTTGTAACACAGACACAGCTGTTGTCGTTGCCTATAATGAGAGTTGACTCTCAAGTAACTAGTACAGGGCCATCGAACAATCCTTTTAAGGTTCTATTATTACAGAGGCAGCATATGGTGAAGTGTTTTGGTATTTTAGGACGATGTCCGTGCAGTGCTAAATACACTCGAGAGCAATGAATCCGGGTCACTCAAAGAATCCAAAAAATCTCGGAAAGTAAGAATGCTAGGTTAATGCAATAAATTGTATTTAATAGACAATTTAATACTCCTTAAATGAAAGTTAAAAAAATATGAGTCACCATACATTTTATTTACACAAAATTACATAAAGAAAAAAAACTGCTGATCTCTCCTTAAAACAAAAATAGGAAACATGAAATTTTTGAACTTTATGACGATTTTCTTGAATTTCAATACTTCGTATTACCTCCTCGTGCTTCCATTACTGCGTTTACGCGGTTTGGCATGCTGTACACCAAGTTCCTTATACGATTTTGGGGAATATTCTCCCATTCCTCTGTGAGAGCAATTTTGAGCTCAGGAAGCGTGATTGGGGGAGGGTTTCGTTGTTTTACGCATCTCCCTAGCTCGTCCCAAGCATGCTCGATCGGGTTGATATCCGGGCTGCGCGCTGGCCACTCCATACAAGTAATGTTCATCTCTTGAAGGTAGTCATTCACAATCCTACCTGTATGAGGTCGGGCATTGTCATGCATAAATATAGCATCCTCACCCAAATTGACCATAAATGGACCAACGTGTTCGTTGAGGATTTCTTCCACATATCTTACGCTAGTTAAAGAGCCGTTTTCTATGATCACCAGCTCTGTGCGACTTTCAGAGGAAATTCCGGCCCACACAAGTACAGACCCACCACCGTAGGCTACTTTTTCTTCGATGCATGCTTGCTTGAATCTTTCCCCTGGTCTTCTATACACTCTGTGTCTTCCATCGTGCTTGTAGAGCATAAATTTTGATTCGTCGGAGAACATAACTTTCGACCAATCTTCAATACTCCAATTTACGTGGTTCTGGGCATATCTTAGTCTTGAAATACGATGGCCACGCTCCAGTTTAGGGCCGTTTGCAGGTCTAAGGGGTTTTAAGTTAGATTCAGCAAGCCGACGTCTTACTGTCCATGCACTTGGGTTACTTCCTCCGAGGCGTCGAAACTGATTTGTGAGTTCAGTTCCTGTGAGAAAGCGATTTCGAAGCATGGTGTTCACCAAGTATCGGTCTTCTCGTGCTGTGGTACACCTAGTTCTGCCCGTTCCTGGTCTGCGTAGGTTAGAACCAGTTTCTTCGTAACGTCGGAGAACTCTTTGTACTGTTGACAGCGACACACCGACAGTCCTGGCTGTATCGCGCTGACTCCGGCCGGTTTCTACCAATGTAAGTATTCTGGTGCATTCTTCAAGTGTAAGCGACATGATTTCAGCTTGAATAATGAATATTGAGCACTATCAACCTGGTTTATGGACCAACATAAATGACAGATTACAAACAAAAGCAAAAACAAATCCTGTAATTTCGTAGTTCCATCTTCGACAGTGTTCCCTTTTCAAATTTGATTTTTTTATGATATAACTTTACAATAACTAAGAAGTTTTAATACTTTCATTTAAGGAGTATTAAATTGTCTATTAAATACAATTTATTGCATTAACCTAGCATTCTTACTTTCCGAGATTTTTTGGATTCTTTGAGTGACCCGGATTCATTGCTCTCGAGGGTATTATATTGACCCATTGGATAACCTGGTGAACTTCGTACAGCCAAAAACTATTCAAAGACGACCTCTGTAGCGCAGTGGGCGAAGGTCCGCCTGGGACGCAGAAGATTGCGGTTTTGATTCCCGCCCCGGGACAAATGTTTGCATGTTCTGCAGATATTTGTTTCGGGTCTGGGTCTGTTTTCTATGTATGATATGTATGTATTTATAAAAAAATGTATATATGTAATAAATCAATTATTTAGTTCCCATAACACAAGCTCTGCTTAGTTTGGGGCTACATGATGCTGTGTGATAGTTCAGCATTATTTATTTACTTATAGAAATCCGAAGTGGAAATTCATAGTGGCATTTCCTGTACAAAATTACCAATTTCGATTTATTTTTGAATTTTAGGGCTGTACCTTTGTGTATTTCCTCATTTTCTTTTTGAAACCATCCCAATTGAGAAAAACAAAAAATAACAAATCTGTCGACCATTTTCGAGTTTGCGAGACTAACTCACTGCAATTAATTGCAATATAGATAAAAATAAATAATTAATTCTGAACACAATCACACAGCATCTTGTAGCGCTAAACTAAGCAGAGCCTGTATTATGAGAACCACACGACTGATATCACTATACTATTTTTTTTTGTAAAAACATGTTATACCTACATAGAAAACACCTACACCAGAGATATATGCAGAACATTCAAACATTTGTCTCGCGACAGGCCCACAGCCACACCAGCTTATATCAGTCCACTGCTGGACATAGGCCTACCCTAATAAAGGGGGATATACCCATAATCCCTCACGCTGGGCATGCGAGTTGGGGATCGCAGGGCACAGCCTCTCGCACCACCGATGCTGCTGCCCGTCGGTGGCCAGGGGATTTAGCTGTGTCGATGTAGGCTGTCATCATCATCATCATCATCAGCTTATAGCCACTGCTGGACATAGGCCTCCCCTAATGAGCGCCATTGCGCCCTGTCCTGAGCTCGACGCATCCAGCTTCCACCAGCAGCCCTTCGCAGATCGTCACCCCGAGACGCGGTCTCCACTCAAGAACTCGTTTACCCCAACGGTTATCGGTTCTTCGGCAGATATGGCCAGCCCACTGCCACTTCAGCTTGCTAATTCTCTGAGCTATGTCGACAACTTTAGTTCTATGTCGGATAAACTCGTTACGGATTTTATCCTTCAGAGAAACCTCGAGCATAGCTCGTTCCATAGCTCGCTGAGCTACTTTTATTTATTTATTTATTTAATAGGAACGCCAACAGCTTAGATATCAATACATTGTAGAGTTACACTGACAAAGTTACTTTTAACTGGTTGACTAGCCGTACTGTGAGTGTCCACGTTTCGGCTCCGTATGTCATGACGGGTAGGACGCACTGATTGAAAACTTTTGTTTTCAAACATTGCGGTATGGGTGAAGAGAAAACTCGACGTAGTTTTCCAAATGCTGCCGAACCCAGCTGAATCCTCCTCGTGGCCTCCTTCTCGAAGTTGTTTCTACCCAACTGCAATATCTGCCCGAGGTATGTATACTCCGAAACAACTTCAAGGTGTCCATTAACGACGACAGGACTCGGATCAATTCGGTCATTGACCATAACTTTGGTCTTGTCCAAATTCATGCCTATATTTCGCGAGGCTGATGTAGGCTGTGCTATGCCGCAATCAGCCAGAGCTCCGTTCGTTATGTAGCACGGTGCATCACGAGTAGGTGAGGTTGGCTTGGGTTCCGAAGATGGAGGTTCGAACCCTGTACACCCCACAGCACCACAGCATAATATATAATAGTGGCTTCCGCCCGCGGCTTCGCTCGCATACCCAGATAAAAAGTAGGTACCCAGATGTCAATCCAGGTCACAAACTATGTGTAATCCACGTTTCATAAAAATACGTTCAGTTATTACGGCGTTGAGTGGGAATAAACATGCAAACACACACTCACTAACACACGAACTTTCGCATTTATAATATTATTCTGAAGTGTGATTACTATTAGTCTCCTATTAAAGAATATCAACTGAAAGGTATCAACGATTACGTTGGCGTAATGATTGTTAACTGACTTAGATACAAAAGGTGGTGTGGTTATAACCATGATGGACCCATAGATCCTGATACCCGTCAATGCTATATGTGGTTGTTTTGAACGCAAAAGGTGGTGTGATTATCACCATAGTGTACCGATAGATCCTGATACCCGTCAATGCTATAAGTGACTGTTGGTTTGTTGTGTTATTTATAAAATACTGGGTCAACAGAATTATGTTGGATACCGTGGGCGTTCCGCTAATCCTTGTAGAGTCTACATTATGTAAAACAACTTTGTTATTATTATATATATATATATATATATGAGTGTAACTTTATTATTTTATAATAACAATAAAGATGCAAAATAAAAACTTATCTAAATTGACGACCTTTGTGGCGTAGTGGGCAAAGGCCCGCCTGAGACGTAAAAGGTTGCGGTTTGGATTTCCGCCGCGAAACAAATGTTTATATATTCTGCATATATTTGTCTCTAGTCTGGGTGTTTTCTACGTAGGAAAAATATGTATAGATTTACAAAAAAAACGTGAGATTAATATCAGTCATGTGGTTTCCATAATACAAGCTCTGCTTAGTTTGAGGCTACATGATAAGTAGTGTTTACTATTTATTATTTAAATTGACTGGCGCTATAGCTCAGTTGATAGTACGTAGCTTTGCTTTCTTAGCTGGAGGTTGCGGATTCGGTTCCCGCCGAGGATAAACATTGGTGTAGTGAACGTGCATGTTTGTCTGGGCATTATATTAGGGTCGTATTACCTACGACTATTATGGAAACATGAAACGACCAGTATGTCTCTAATTTAAATACCGTACAACACACTCATGAATCTATTATATCAATGCTATTATAAATAAAATGTTGTGTACTGAAAACCCAACCTGTTGTTGATTTAGCAGGAATCCCTAAAGTTTCAGTCACAGACGTAACGTCTGAGAGCATCGTTATTTTAGTCCTAAATTTTATCAGTAGCAACATAAATTTTATGGCCGTGAAATGGTCTCTAAAAAATTAGTTGCGTGAAAATCCGAAGTGCTGGCACCTTTTCAAAGAACGGGTTCACACGGCGATGCTGCCCTGCAGAATTTTGGATCTTGGCAGCTGTTTTGTCCATGACTGTGGAGTCGTATAGCAGAGTACACAAAACTTTGTAGGTATCTCTGCTTGCTCAATTGCAAATGGTGTCGAATCTGTTGTGCGTTTTCGAAAATAAACTTAATTTGACATCTCTAAGGGCGTTAGCATACTTCCGCCGCGAAACCATAGCAGTAGTCGCTTGATTGAACGACTTCAAAAAAGAAGAGGTTCTCAATTCGGTTGTATTTTTTTATGTTGTCGACTGCCATATATTTTTTTTACATAAAATAGTTAAGTGTTTGGCCACTATCAAATCTGAGACAGTTGAAAATGTGGTCTAAGATGGAGCACGCTTGCCTAGAAGGAACCGATTCACTCTGGATTTGAAGTTGTGTTGTTGTTCACTTGCGAATCATCATCATCAATTCTCTGCCCTTATCCCATTGTAAGTAGGGTTGGCACAACATGTTTTCCTTTTCCATTTTCTTCTATCAGCCGTCATCTCAACACATTTCTTTCTCACTCATATCATCTTTCACACAATCCATCCATCTTTTCTTCTGCCGACCTCTGCCAGCAATCCTTACGAATGGCGCACTAAATACTAAATATTTATCTCGGTCATCTCCATCGTTTTGTTTTAGAAAATGCTCAAATCCTTGCTTTGAATGATTTTATTTCATTTAATGAATTCACAAATCAGATTAGGTATAATCAAGTTAGGTTATAACAATATTTACCTTACTTTTTAGATCTAGATTAATAATCAATTATGTGAACTTGACGGATTTATAGTGTTGCAAACTTTTAAATTAAATTAACCAACAATGATGAATAACAAGGAAATTATGTATACAAGGCAAAAGCAAAGTTCTACGGACACATCGTTTAAACTTATTGACGCTAGGGTCAAAGATATCCAAATCTCTTGAAGGAGCCAACTCGTATAGACGACACCTTCGAGGAAAAAGATTATTAAAAGATTATAATTTTTCAAAAAAATTTTTTACACAGGCAAACAATATGTAGGTATTATCAAATCAGAATTCAATATATTTTATTTATTTAAAAAAAAATTAAAAGCAGCAAATCTTAGTGTGAACTATGTCTCTTGACGTAGTTTTGTGGAATATATACATGACGATGATGTATTGAAGTGAGCTTTAAGATGATAGATGTAATTAACCGAAGCAAGCAATTTTAATTACACTCATGTTTTTCATTACTCATGAAAAACATGGTTAGGTAAATATTGCTTTTATGATTGTTGCCACCTAAGAAGATAATAAGAAATTATATATTTTTGTTATTGAAAGAATCCAACATTCCTAACATTTCAACAGTGAAATGATACAAAAGTAGATACTTATACAAGTTCTTTATAATAATAAAATAACTTGATTTGATCATTATTATTCTTCCTACAATTCATAACGGTTGTTTATTTCTATCTAAAGGAACTAATTGAATAAGGATAATAATTACGATTTAATCGTGGAACATAAACGTAAATCTCAGCCTAGGAATTACCTACCAGACAACATTTTTCCGATGTTTTAGCTGGCGTGGGCGCATATCTAAATACACCTTGACCGCCAAATTAAATTGATATTGTAACACTACGTAAAAACAAGCATGTCTGTGCTGTAATAACGAAAACCATTCCATTAGGTATTTCATGAATGTTCTACGAATAGGTTCAGTTTAGAATAAACCTTGTCGGAATTGCATTGCGCGGCACGATGTGACTTACTTTAGAATAGTTCTATGCCATGAAAACTGTTTCATGTTTGGTAGTACCTAACTATCATATTTAAAAGTTGAAAAAACAACGCGTCTGTACTTTTATATTAAATGATCGGTATCTAAATACATACCTAATAAAGATCTTTAATAAAGTTAAAATGTACGTGAATAATCGTCTCGATACTCTTGACGCAAAACGTCAAACACTTAAAGAGAGGCCTAAGCCCTTCTATACATATACTTACAATTCTGCAGGTCAACTCTATTGCAATTCATGCGATAGGGTATTCAAAACCAAATTTAGTCTGGCCAGCCATATTAGGGCCCATAATAGAGACACAAAATAACTAGGGTCGCCGTCATCGAAATCAATGAGGAGGACTATATATATACATACCTAAATTGATTATAATCTCGCTAATTATTATAAGTGCAAAAGTAGGTATCTTTAAACAGGGTGTTTGGTGGAAGGATATAGGATTGAAGGAACCTACTCATGTGATCATTATAAACCACATAAATTATTTTGAAAAAGTTACGGTTTTGAAGTTATTATCAAAACATCTTTTTATTAAGGGATTTTTTCGTTGAGAGTATAGTAAAATAACATATAGTTAAGTAATGTCTATGAAAGAACCTTTGCCTACACCTCAGGCCGCGCCGCCTAAAATATCTAAAACCATAGTCATCCGCTACATACCATACAAAAAGAATAAGCATGACTGGTTGCAACTAAGAAAATGTTTCCGATTGGGTATTGAATAACATCCAGGTGTTATGACTAAATTTTCACTCACAGGTGTGGTGTATCTCGCACTTGTGTGGGCTGATGCTAAAATAAAATGGTGGCCCACCGAGTGGTTACTCAGCTCTGCAAAACTCCACATTACTCATGCTGCTAGCCGGTGTTGGTAGCTAAACCCACGCAATATTAACATTTCAGAGGTAACACACACATTTGGAAGAGCGCACGCGTCTTTAGAAATGTTTTCTGGGTAGGTAGGTAGGTCTGACACATCTGAGATACTAAAAGTGTTTTAAGTAGAATGTTTAGAGGGTTCCTTATCTACATACCTAACTATTTTTTTATTCGACTGCTCATCTGTCAACCGTCCAAATCATTGACCACGAATTAATTTCAGACTTTATCTACGTCTACACTAATCTACACTAACTACATTAATATTATAAAGAGGAAAAAAATGTATTTTTGTTTGTGTGTATGTTTGTTGTTTGCTGAAAACCGAAACAAATGGCGCAACATCGTACGGGAGAAGATACTTCCGTGATGGGTCACGACCCCCAGCACTGGGGAAACGACGCAAGGAGGAGGAGGTTTGTTTGTAATTAATAAACTCAAAAACTACTACAATTTAAAAAATTCTTTCACCATTGGAAAGCTTGGAAATTAGAAAGCATTCACCCTGAGAAACATAGGCTATATTAATTGCTAGAAAAGATTAAGGATCCTTACTAAAACTAAAGTAACGTAACCCAAGGCGTAAAAAAGTCCATCCGTGCGAAGCCGGGACGGGCCGCTAGTGTAGAATATTTAGGCTTTCATTTTATCTACCTATTTTTTTTTCTAATTCGACTGTCAACCGTCCAAAATAATAGCCACGAATTAATTGCCTTTTATTATGAAAAACATTACCCTTCCTTTTGGCTTTGACGACCTATGTGGCGCAGTGGGCGAAGTTCCGCCTGGGACGCAGAAGGTTGCGGGTTCGATTCCGGCCGCGAGACAAATGTTTGCATGTTCTGCAGATATTTGTCTCGGGTCTGGAAGTTTTCTATGATGTATGATGTATGTATGATATATGTTTTTCATGATTGATATATTACATAAATACTTTTTTTGTAATATGTATGTATTTACAAAAAAAGTATTTATGTAATATATCAATCATGTGGTACCCATAACACAAGCTCTGCTTAGTTTGGGGCTATATGATGCTGTGTGATCGTCCAGCATTATTTATTTGTCGTGGTTGTGTAAAAATACATACGACATAAAAACTTAAAGAAATGGTTCCCACGTGTTTCCGATTAGGAAAGTTTACACAAGAGGCATTTCAGTATATTGAAGAAGGGGTTCGTTCCACAAAATTTATGAATGCGGGCATTATTCATGAATTTCTTTGTGTTTGCTATCACAGTTCATCAAAGCCTTTATTGGCAATTTATACAAAGATTTATCACCATTGTCAGTTCAAATTGCGTTACCGCATTTTTGCATCATGTGGTTAATGTTTCTTGTTTTTTAAAGGACTACTTACTTTTAAGGATAATTAATTTCAATGTAGGGCCCAGAAATCTTACTTTCCTACTAATAAAAAGGCAAAAGCTTGTGAAATTTTTCTCCTTCCTTCACATTAAAACTAAACGAATTAAGCTGAAAATTTGTATGTATGTAGTTCTAGACCTGGACATTCCTGGATTAACATAATTATATGCTACTTTTATATATATTTGAGTATATCCGACATAGAACTAAAGTTGTCGACATAGCTCAGAGCTCACAAGCTGAAGTGGCAGCGGGCTGGCCATATCTGCCGAAGAACCGATAACCGTTGGGGTAAACGAGTTCTTGAGTGGAGACCACGGCTCGGCAAACTTAGTGTAGGACGCCCTCCGACCAGGTGGAGTGACGATCTGCGAAAGGCTGCTGGTAGAAGCTGGATGCGTCGAGCTCAGGACAGGGCGCAATAGCGCTCATAAGGGGAGAGCTATGTCCAGCAGTGGACTGCTATAGGCTGATGATGATGCTACTTTTTATCCGGGTACTACGCGAGCGAAGGAAGTTGTAAGATTATTCCTTATGCTTAATTTATAATTGGCATTTAGGTTGAATTCAAACTCTGCATGGGATGAACCAGTGTCCAGAATTGTTTATTTATTTATTAAGGCATAAACAATTACTAATGAATATTAGGTCTGTTCTCACTATTTTCTTACTTTACCGATCTTTCTGTGTGTTTAGTTTACCTTTGAGTATTGAATAGGTTGGTACTCGTATTAATTACTAATGGTTGCGCACGCGTTGTAAACATTTCAAACTTTCAACTTAGTAAGTAGTTAAACGTCCTCATTCATTCAAATATGACTTTTTACAGATGCGTTTTTCTTGTGTAAATATTAATTTTGACTGGAATTTACGAACAGGGTATAAAAACGTCGATCGTCCAGCAGCAAGATGGGCAGACGATATTTCATCCATCGTAGCCCGAAACTGGATGAGACGAGCTTTGAACCGTGGATATTGGCACATTATTGAGTGAAGAAGCGGATGATGATGATGATGATGTCGCTGACTGTATCTAATGCATAAAGACAGAATAAGAAATCAAAAAACACGCAAAAAACAACTAATAAATTATTTCAGACATGTTTTTGCTGCCGATTGTTTTTTAACCTCGACGAAGAATAGGTAGACATTTAGGTCACCTGCAATTCGACACGGTTGACTTTTATATGTCCAACTGTCATTAATCATTATGAATCTTTCACTTTCACGTACGTTTACAGAGAAGGTACATATACCAACTAGGATACATAAATCAGTTTTAGTACAACGAAATATTATTAACCCACTTGGCAGTGCAGTTCGTTAAAATTATGCGCCCTCAATTATTTTAAAGATCAAACAAATTAACTGCTTACATACTTTTTCCTACCAATACTATTTTCTATAATTTACCTATAATATATATTTTTAATAAACTAGTTGTTCGCCCTGATCTGAAATCCCTGAAGTCTCTTATTTACCTTCTTTAGGATAATACATAGAATTATAAAGTCTTTACCAAAATTGTTGTAACAAAATTTTAAGTATACCTACAATACCTTGAAAAGATAAAAGGGAAAGGGATCTTAAAAAAAAACGAAGGAGAAACGTTACTAGTAAACCAGCTTGCCAGTTACTGAAATATTTCCACAAGCTTTACCATGTTTCACCACACGATAAGATGAGTGCAAGTTTTCATCGGAGCATTAAATCTACACCATTACGAAGTGGCGCTACTACACTAAAAAAGTTGTAGAAATTATAATATAATTGCATGTTTACACAGCATGTCCCAGTTAGAGCGATTCGACGTGAGATTCGACACATCCTGTTTTTATTTGGATGTACCTACTTAGATAGTGCTTGAAAATAATACCACACACCTTTTTCTAATCAAGAAATTGATTGATAAAGTATTAGGTAGCTTAACGATAGGGACACTTTGATTGCGGGAGCTGGAGTTGTACTCCAACTCGCGGTATGTTTTCAGCCTTATTCGTCAACTAGCTTGCGCCCGCGGCTTCGCTCGCGTGGTATCCGGATAAAAAGTAACCGATATGTTATTAGAGGTCTATAACTACTTGTGCAATATTTCAGCTCAATCCGTTCATTAGTTTTGGCGTGAAGGAGGGACAAACATTTCACATTTCACATATTCACACTCCACAAACTTTTTCTTCTTCCGTACCAAAAGGATAAAAACGGCACACTATTAAAAAGACTCCACTATCCTTCTGTCTGTCTGGTCACCAGGCTGATCTCATGAACCGCTATTGCTAGACAGTTGAAATTTTCACAGATGATGTATTTATGTTGCCGCTATAACAACAAATACAAATAACAGAATAAAATAAATATTTACGTGGAGTTTCTATACAACGGTGCGCGAGTCCGACTCACACTTGGTCGGTATTTTATTATTATAGTAGGTTTTCAGCAGTGAAATAAAGAAACACTCGGAGTAACTTTGCTGAAAATGGTTATGTTTCAGCATTGGCACCACTCCCCGAGGAACATGCTTAAAATCTGTTGCCAAGTGCTCTAATCTAATGTAATAAAATAAAACTACTCAGGTTATTTTTATACGATCGCTGGAATAGATCATTCGCACAAAGATTTCCTGATTCTCGCCAACCTACTACGATTTACAAAATAACTTTATGGAGTCAGCTGCTTTGCTCTTATTTATGATGTTATTTACTGTTATGTGAGGCGATAATCACCCGTCTTATGTGCTCAGGTTCCGAAGAATAGAGCTTATGGGTTGCGGTATGTCAAGTCTGTCAGATGCTCCATTTAGAATCTAAATGCGATGACACAAAAAGAAAACGAGAATGCATGTTTCCTGCATTGGCGTTTTGAAACTGCGAAAGAATCTTGGCATATAAAGACGCAAGCTTTGCTATTTTAAATCTTAATTTTGCGGTTGTAGAGTTGATAAAAAGACGAGGCACTTTCTTCCTTAGCCACCTACCTACCGGTGTTATTTTTGATCGTGCGCGGGCGGTACTGTCCGGCTGGAGTCCGATTATTTCTTAGAAAATCCAGATAACAGAATACAGCAATTTAATTTGGTAAGAGCACTGGGCTAACTATAAACACCTGACGAATTCCTAGCATTGTAAATGTTTCAAATTATTTATTTCAAGATTTATTTGAATTCTTTATTTATTTTGGTCAAATTAATCAGCTCGGCACTGTTGGCTTGTTGTTTTGATATATTTTTTGCCGATAGATAAATAGCGGACTGAAATCGAGTTAGTATTTATGAACACTTGTTCATCATGTAGAAAAAGAAAAATGGTTGTTTTACATGTGATACTTTATTATTTTTCTCTAAAATTAATGGGGTTTCTACAAAATCCTCTACTTATTTAAAGTAGTTCTTGTGTAATTTGAAAGATTTAATTGCAACGTGGTTTAACTATTTTTATTTTTAAAAGTTCAATGGTAAAAATAAAATAGAAAATAAACAAAGTTTTTAAGGAGTATAGTAACAGTATCAGTAGGTATACAGGGTGTCCATTAAGTAATGAATAACCCTACTGGTATTTGTGGCAGGCGGCACGGCCACTAAGGTCAAAATAAAATACAAAATATCCACAGAAGCCGAAAATACAAACATTTATTAAACAGTACGTTTGGTATACCTTTGTTTACATTATTGGGTGCTACGGCTACAAATTTATTCTTAATCAATTGCTATTATGTAAGAAAGATTAAACAATATTAATTGTGCGCGAAAGTGAAATACATCGTGTCATCACCATGTTTCGCATTCACGATGTCAGCTACAGAAAATTACATTACAAATCTTTCATTCAGAAAAAAGTTCCCGAGTGATAGAACAATAAAAAGTATTTTGATTTTATTTTTCCCGAAGTGGCCCTGCCGCCTCTCACAAGTACCTGCAGGTTTATCCATGACTTACCAGACACCCTGTATATCAATAAATTGTCAGGTAGGTATACCCCCTGTAAAGTATATGTGATAGAGAGTTCTAGACGCGAAACAGCCATGGATCCTTTCAGATGAGCTGACGGGTTCGTTGACAGCACCTGGTTGACGCATGCGCGTGCGTCAGTCCCAAATATCAATACTAGGCACAGACAAATAACTGTACAATTATGTGGGATACTGCCAACTCAGAGTACCTACGTCAGTCAGTTTTTGTTGAAATCGCTATTTCAGAGAAATGACTAACTGTGAACGGACTTCAGCATTTTTTAGGATGACCTTGAATAGTGCCCTTTGAAAAAATAAAAATCTTTGCAAAAAATGGTTTTCAGTACAAGCTATGAGTCTCTGAAGTAGGGTGTAAAAGGTTTCAACCTTCAGCTTGGGTTTCGAGCCAACCCTTACCTGGCCGTGGTGCGTGGTGGCATAAGGCTCTGGTGGCTGGCTTATTACGGCATAGCGCAGCCTAACACCGGCAGAGCTACATCCCCTGGCTGCTGACGGGCAGCAATGTCGGCGGTGTGAGAAGCTGTGTCCAGGGATTCCCAACCAGCATGCCCAGCGTGTGAATTATTGGCATATCTCCCTTCTTATTATTGGATGCCTATGACTAGCAGTGGATTAATATAGGCTGGTGTTGTAAGAGTCTCTCATTGCTGACAGCAAACAGCAGAATGCTTTTCAGGTTTTTCAGGCAAGTATCCAGTTTCCAGTAAATAAAAAATAAAATAAGTTGTTTTATTCTGTAACGTTAAACTCGGGACGACCTCTGTGGGTGAAATGCAGCACAGTGGGTGAAGTCCGCCCGAGACCCAGAAGTTTGCGGGTTGGATTCCCTCCGCCGGACAAATGTTTGTATTTTCTGCTAATAATTGTCTCTAGTTTGGGTGTTTTCTATGTATATTAAGTATGTATTTACATTTTTTTTAAATATTTAATGCATGTTAGTACCTACATATATTAATCATGTGGTTGGAGTGGAGTACTTAGCGTAAGACAGTTGTTTTTATTAAAAACCTCACTTTCTACTCATAAATCTGTTTTGGCCTCTACTGAATATGAAGCAATGGCAAAACGATAAGTTTACCGCTTAACTAGTCCATTATTAAACAACTTTTGCTCAACGTTTCGGTCTTTATATGAGAGCACATGTTTTTAATTCTGTGGTCAAACACTGTGACATTAAGGCCCAGTTTCACCAAATTCTTTTTAATCAGTGATTAGCTAATTAGTGTTTAAAATTAACAACGCTGCTAAAACATTTCATGCCCCATAGTGATAATCTAACAGACCGTTACTAAATCTAGCATCTAACCGAATGACTCATTTGTCATTCACTCACTTTCTAAAACGACCAATACAAAATGTCATTATTTGTTATTTCTTTGACGCAAACATGTGCACTATTCAGCTAGTTGTTTAATAGGTATGTCACGGGCTATGTGATGTGACAAAATTGAAATATCGTTGACTCTCTGCATTTAACATGCAAGCGGGATACCTCCTCTGGTGTCTTTGGGTCTTCTAATGGCATCATATATGGTCGATTCATATATCCACTATCAGCCAAAAGAACAGCATCTCCATACTGGTTGCTTTCAAATATGGCATTTCTGTATGAGGCATTCCATAAAGTCTGATCTTGGCTACTGCCTGGCCATCTTGCTACCAAATCTAATATATCTGGGTTTGCACTACCAATGGCTTGCACATTAATGGACATATAGCCTTTTCGATTTCTAAAATACTCTCCATTTTCTCCACCAGGTGATCTAATACGTACATGTGTACAGTCAAGAGCACCCAAAACCTTTGGGAACCGCGCTATATTATAAAATTCCAATTGTGCTTTCCTTAACTCGTCCCCTGACTCAGGGAACTTGATAAATTCACGGCTGAGGGAGGCTATTGCTGCGATTACTTTATGTATAATTCTGTGAGATGTTGACTTGCTTGTTCCACAATAGTCTCCTACAGTTATTTGCTGCGAATCAGTTGCATAGTATCTTAATGTCAATAACAATTGATTTATAGGTGAAATAGATTCATTCCTGTAAACAAATAGAGGTTATGTTCAATAATTATGTAGGTGAAAATAGTAAAATAAGTTAGTGTATAATGTCATATACCTTTACAAAGTACCTACCTACATAGGTAAAGCAAATTAGGAACTTATCGATCTGATGGGTATTCAAGCTTGTCTTCAATTAATTGTAATACATCCAAAACAGATTCTTTCGATAAACGAAACCTCGTGCATAAATCAATGTCATCGTATTCTTTGAAATACATTCGCCGTTCTTTGTAAATTCTAGGACGTTTTACTAAATTGTCCAAATCATCTAAATTGTCTAAAATATCTTCGTTTTCGAAAATAAAATTATACGCCATGTCCATTTTGAATTCTTGACTGTAATAATAATCGTCTGTTAACTATTTAACGGACCTGTGGGGCAGCCGTTAAGTTTAACAACTGATTAAGATAACTAATCAATCGATAGCACATTGTGGAACACTCGTTAACCATAACAATCTGTTAAAACAATTAACAGGGCATTTAATTAACTAACAGAGTATGGTGAAACTGGACCTAAAGATAAGATAGTGTCTGAAGCAAAGAAAATCATATTTAATGGGTTGGCTAAATTTAGTTATGATGATACCGAAGAAATTCTTAAAATTATACATTAGTTTACGGTTTTTAAATAGCTAAATGCTATATAACGATAATATTCAAATACCTACCTAATACAATGGTTAATGTTTATTATTATTCATCTCTATTGTATATTTTTGTATTTTTATATACTATGTGTCTACAATAGTTAGTGTAGTATTTGTATAGTGGTTACAATATTTGATTACATTTTATTATTATTTATATATTACATACCTTATTTTTCGCTGTTCCTATGGTTTTTTAGTATATATTTTAACTTTGCACCGATTGAGGTAATCAATTTTGTTTAAGGAGAATGCCGAGAATCCGTACCAATTGCGTCAAAACCGAACGTATCCCATAAAATTATTATATTTTATAAATGACATTAACATTTTCTTTAGTTTTACGCACCGACTCGATTAATAATCAAGTTAAAAAATATTTTGTTGATTTGGTTGCCGTTGCACGCCGCCATTAGACTACAACAACCAATGATTTATACGTTGCTATGGGAATAAACATTGATGTAAAGTGTAACTACGGCAATAACCCTCATTTTAAATTATTTTGACAGTAGAATCGACTTAAAACTTATTGGTCATTTTTTTGGCGCACTCACTTTAGTCTTGGTACCGAGCGCCATACATCAGACGGCATTCTCCTTTACTTCTTTAGATTCCTGTGATACAGGCTGTGCCTAGTGTAGGAATCATGTCTAGTGTATAAAAGCCTCTGCATAATTTGGGATTTTAAGATTAAGATTAGTTTTTTAACCTTATACTTATGCAGTAATAAATATATTTTGTATTTTGTATTTTTATTTGTGGTTCCCATAATAGAAGATCTGCTAAGTTTGGGGCTACATGATGATGTGTAACAGAATCCAGTATTACTTATTTACTTATTACAAAAAATAGTCACAGCAGTTTGAGACTTCTTGTCTTGATGTTGTGTGACATGACTTTAAATTCTAGAAAAATAAACGAAATGACGCATGAACTGAGCAACAAACGCCATCTTTTGGTTAAGGATAGCAATTCGTGCTGATCAATTTTGGAAGTGCCTACAAAAACCCTACAAAAAATTATTACTTTTGTATGTACCTATTTGAGATTTCCAACCCACTCATAGGGTTGATATAATAACACAAAAATTTTACACACTTGATCAGGTAGCTATGTACCTAATTTACCAAAAAAATATTTTCATAACTTTTGACTCTACATTAACCATGCTTAAAGTATTTGCCATCTCTCACTGTTTGTTAGTGATAAAAAGTAACAGGGATAGCTTTAGGCAATGGTTTAAGTTGCTTTTATAAGTATGGGGGAATATCTTCTGTCCGCTCAGCACTGACTCAAAAAAAACATAATTTGGTACCTACCTATATAAAATCAGAATGACATAAATAGAAGTACCAGATACCCCCTGGCTAGATGGAGTTATGATCTGCGTAAAATGAGTCGAAGATCAGGCTCAAAGGTGAACCTACCTTGGGAGAGGCCATCTGTGGAATATTACCTATAGGTTGATGATGATCATTAGGTACATACTTCTCCAACCCATGTAAGTTAAGAACTATCCACAATAAGTAGACAGCAGTTTATTATTGTGTTTGTTATTACGACTAGGTATAAAGGAAGGTCACTTTCACTCACCTAAATTCAGTCTCATCTTTGCAGGTAGCTCTATCTAGCGGCGAAAACTTAATACTGATAACTAGGGGGACAACCACTTTGTCCAGCTAGCAGTTCCATCTAACGGAACCCAACAAAACTAAGTAGTATTGAACAGCCATTTGCGCCATCTACACTTCGAGCGATGCGAAAGACACCGCGGCCTCCGCACGACTGAATCAAAAAGCCTCCCGTTACTATTTAATAAAACCGGCGTTGTAATTGAGACGAAACCTATTTCGAGCGTCGTTGTAACGCCGCTAGTCGCCTCACGCCCGTTGGTCGTTATTCTCGTTACATCGTTAGCGTTAGCTTTTATGGTTGGCGCGCCGTTTGTCGATTTTCCGGCAGATGGCGAGTTATTTCTGTTTTGTTACGACGCACATTGCGAATTTTATTACTTTGTAGTTAGATAGCATACAAAAATAGATTCGCACATGGAATATCAGAATAAACTATCTGTATTATTTATAAATCACAAACAAGATAATAATTCATTCGTTAAAATAGAATCTTGTAATTTTAAGAAACCAACGAAACAGCTGCCTCTTCACTTAAACTGTATAAAAAGTACTCCTTTTTACGTAACAGTAGTATTATACCTAGAAAATTATATTATATTTTCGTCATACAATTTTAAAAATGTTTGGTAATTGCACCTGACGTAGATAAGTAAGTATTTTACGAAAACGCCTAAAAATTATGAATATCAACTGAAAATAATCGCCTGAAATTATCTAGTTAGTTGCTTGCAAACTTTTTCCGTTCTGCTCTTCCTCTAATTTAAGGCTTGCTTTTTTTACATTTTCCGTATCATAAAGCTACATTGAGATTTACATAATATTTAGGTACCTATATTGCATGGTCATAGCACAAATGTTTTATAAGTTAGCTTTAGTTGTCTAGTGAAATATTAGTTTTTAATAAGCTAGAAAATATCCTTTCGGATTGTTGGTTGTCCAGCAATATAGACTGCTATAAGCTGATAATGATTAAATAAAATATAGCTTTTGATTTAAGCTAGAAAATATTCTGTCGCCTTTGAAATCAATTTTCTAGCTTAAATCAAAAGCTATATTTTATTTAATCATTATCAGCTTATAGCAGTCTATATTGCTGGACATTAGCCTCCCCTAATGAGCGCCATGGCGCCGTGTCCTGAGCTCGATGCATCCAGCTTCTAAGAGCAGGCTTTCACAGATCGTCTCCCCACCTGGCCGGAAGACGTCCTACATTAGGTTTGCCGAATCGATATTTTATTTGAATCGGACGAATCCAAAGATAGAGCTTGACCTCTCCGAAGTTCTCACAACCATATTAGGTAGCTTTATGGACTTTGACAGACAGGAATATGTTCAGCCGTGGACTGCAAAAGTCTGTTATGATGATGTTGATGATGTTTCTCATGTAGCTACTACTAAAACTAACTTACAAGAGAATACACGTTTTGTACAAAAGTCTGTGCCTAAAGTATTCATTATTGGTACACAAAGGAATAAACGAGGTAATAATCTTTAGGGTATTTTTAAGATGAATAAAATGCACAGATTTTTTGATAAATAAATGATAAATACACCTTGTAGCTAGAGGTTGTATAGAAACTTATTTCTGTTTCTGTCTTAGAATAAGGAAAAGAATAGAAAAAGTCTGAAAATTCACTATGTTCATAGTGCAATTGTATTACAGTAGCATAGTGAATTTGACTCATTTGAAGTCGCATAGAGAGAAGTATGCATCCCTTTCTAGCTGAATAACGACTCATACGGCTGATCTCTACTTTCTTATGTCCTATCAGCTTGAAAGGGATACATACTTCTCTCAATGCGACTTCAAATGAGTTCTTAAAGAAAATCTTACCAGGTCGCTCGATTCTAGTGCTAAGCAGTTTCATTAAAATGCCCTGGTACGAAGTCGCAGCAATCGCATTGAGATAAAGTATGTACCCCTTTCTAGTTAATGATATGTGGACATAAGAAAGTAAAGATCAGCCTTATGAGTTGATGTTCAGAGCATAGTGAATTTTAAAACTTCACCTATTTTTTTACTCTTCTTTATTCTAAGGTTCCTATAATTCCTTTCTTTATGGTTGTAGCTCCGTACTATTAGGTTTGCCACGAGCAACAAAGTTTTTGTATGGAAGTTTGTAATCATTATTTTCGAGGTGAGGTTCTTACATCTTGTGGACGACGATGATATAAATCACCCAGGAAAACATACTTTGAACTCATCTTTTAACTATTATTTCATCTGATAATAATCATAAATGTTTATACGGTACCTAAATGAGACTAATTAAAAATGTTACGACAATGTACCAAATTTCTAATCCGAATATAAACAATTCTAATTATATTCTGGCAGCGTTGCATCGCAATAATTAGAACAACAGGTGTTTATTGTAAATACTGAAACGAACTAGGTTTGTAGACGTGCATGTAGTCAAGTAAGGTGCGTTTTGCTGGACGATTAGGCGCTCTGCAGCCGGACCAACTTTGAAGTCCGTAACCGTAACGAGCAACTCTTTTCATTTTTAAGAAACATCGCATACATACATAGAGTAACTCAATTTTTCAAATTGTCAGTTTCTTCCACATACCTAATAATTTATAATTTATACTGAATTTATCGATAAGAGATGTCAAATCCTTACTTATCACTAACAAAATATTTATGAAAGGAATAAATAGGTTATTTGTTTCTTTACATCACTATTAGGTATCCTCATATCTAAACTAACGTTCGCCATAATAATATTAAGTACGATCATGATAGTAAGTCTGAATTTCGTAGCTAATGCTACGAGTGCTACGAAAAGTTCTATGGTATAATATAAAACATAGATAAAAGTAATATATTCGTAGGATAATTAATTAAATTAATTATTTAATTTTAAAATTTCATTGCGAAAACAACAGCAACACCGCTGCTTAGCCCCCGTGGCAAAGCAGCTTCAAGCTGAGACGGAACCTTTTTAGCCCAGGCCTTTGCAACGTAGACGACACCCGCACCTACCTTTTTATTGGTTCTTTGCTTGAGTACATTTTTTTATTCTGTGACATTGCCTGAATAGTACCTAGTCTTGCAATTTACCTACCTACCTTATTATTATGTTTTCTCTGTGCTGTATTTGCTAGTGTGCTGAATAAACTACTATAAAAAAAAACTTGAATTCCGCTTTGTTAAATTTCACCTCCGACGCAAAAATAGGGGATTCATAAATTTTTCGTATGTATGTGTCAGTCTGCGGCATCTTAACTCCCAAAGAACTCCCGAATGGACTGATTTTAATTTTGTTTGAAATATGAATTGATCGAAGTTGTTCTTAGCTATGTTTCGAGAAAATCTGTTCAACCGTATGATTATCATCAGCTCTTTTCTACTTTGGCCTTACTTATAAAAATCTGTCCGAAGATAAACATTGTTTATGGCATTGATATATACTGTTACTGTCGTTTATGGCCATCTCTCACTGTTGGTTGATGATAAACAGTAACAGGGCGAACTTTAAGTATGGTTAAACTAAAGTAGCGTTTATGGGGGAATATGTTAAACCTGCAGTTATAAATTGTATTTAGGATCACGGATCTCTAATTGCTACGATCCTGGCATATCTCGTTCGTTTCTTTTACTATCATCACGTTCCTCATATACAAGCTCGTCGGTAAGTTCTTTTGACCTGAATTATTCCAGCACACGTCTCTGTAGCAAAGCGGCTGTCCTTGAGCTGCAGTATATTTTAAATTTTAATACGAATTTCTGAAAAATTATGTTTGCAGTAATACAGTGAGCGTTTCCGTGCTTCGGAAGGCACGTTAAGATGTTGGCCCCAGCTTCTCAGGTATTAAGCCATGTCGGAGATCTTCGGGCGGTCTAAAAACTCCGACATCAGAGATGGTCACTAGCTCATACGAAGAAGGAAGGAAAGCGAAGTAATACAGTACCAACCAAATTTTTTGAGTTCTTCAATTTCCTGTACCATACGAATCATGTGGTTAAAGCATGATTTTTCAAGTACATTTTTAAGTAAACACAGAAACTATTAATTAGTGACTATTCAACAATATACCTAAAAAATCATGCTAGGTACCAGTCACGTGCATTTTAGGACTGTGTCGCTGTAAAGTTGAATCATTCAACGAGCGCGTTGTCATCTGTTTGCAAGCGCTTTTTAGTTTGACAAAGTACTAAACTGTACATTAACATCTTAGTGCATGACTGTATATTATCTTGCATCAAAGTATGAAGGCATACCACATAACTACTTTATTAGTTTACAATAGTTTCGTTTTGATTCTATGACCTAATAATTAATTCTTGTGGAAATGGGGTTAGGATGAGGTAATAATAATTTCATACACTGTATAAGTTTGTAAACTTTTTTCGAATTTTATTATAAAATTTATAATAAAATAGAAATAAATATAAATTCTTACAACTAAATACTTATGCACAAAATCATTGGCGCTATTTGGAATATCAATAGGCATGGAAAAAACAAGTTAATCATGTGCTTGCCTATCTATCACGTTCGACTAGATATTCACAAAAGCCTGCAGTCTCGCATAGCGTCCATACACTCAGTTTTGTACAAACAATACTTATAGGTAATATCACTGGTTGTGGCACTTCACTTGCCGAGGAGGATTTTGCGGCCTGCACCCATGTTGGATCCCGCCTGGCTGGCACCCTTGTTGGATCCAGCCTGGAGACCGACGATGGTCTGTCCGGCCTTCAGCTGTTCCTCGGTGAAGTCACGCTTGCACTCCTCAGAGGGTTTGGGTCCCAGGTAGGGGCCGTTCCACTCAGGGTGCCTGTAGGTCTAAGAACAAAGGAGACAATCTTAGTAAATAGGTACAATATATTATACAGCACTTTCTCTAATCACAGAACGAGTTAAATGACCTATCCAACAGCAATTAGCGTCTTATGGTATTATGGTACCTTGAGATTCTCTTCATTTCACTAAAAAGTTCTGTCGAAGCTAGAATACCGCTATACATAGAGCGAGTATGAAATCTCTTCGATCGAAATGGGCAGGTGAGGTCAATCATTCATTTCTAAATAAGGCATCTCGAATGTCGATCCCACTCGGCCTCCATGAAACCGACCTTGGATATTTATGAAAACTGAGGTAATGTTGCGCGATACTCGTAAAATTTGTTTGAACCTGGCACACCGCCAGATCTAACGTTTCTCAACCTAAACAATCTGAGAACTCGATATTAGACTAGAAACGAGCTATTTCCTTACGTGCTAACTTGTTTACAATAATTTACAAGAATAGTATTTTACGTTTTCGCTTTCACGCGTCTACTAGTTACTGGTAGGCCCAGTAATATCACATTAGACTTATTTCGCAAGAATTGTCAAAACTGTATGGTAGTCCTGCGACTTGTGTCATGTGAAAATAATCCCTAATACTGAGAATCAGGGCCCAGGCGATTTTAACCTTCAACACCGTCTCCATAAAAGATTAGAAAAAGTAAGTGGTTGGCTTACCTCACGGCCCAGTGCGTAGAGGGTGCTGACGACTTGGGCGATGTCTTTCTTTTCCCAAAGGTCGACGGTCTGGAACACATCGATGTCAGGGACGCCGTACGCTTTGATGGCCGCCTGGAAGCTAAAGGACATGGGGTAATTAATATTTTAGCCATTATGCTAAATAAACAACATCGCCGAAACTGCGATTCCAAATAATGTTCTATAAATATCTCACACACTTGAATATTTTTTTGTGAAATTACTTAAAATATTTAGGTATAAAAATCTAGCTTCCTTCCAAATTAAATACATACCTAAACAAATTTTATAGTCGCTTAAAAATAATGACTTTCGGAAATAGAAATTATTTGCACCGGATGTTGGCATGTTTACATATTTTTTTGACGATGTAGTTATGGTGGCTTTAATTTCAAATTAACGGCATGAAAACATGACTTCTAATTGTATTTTTATTGTTGTAGTACAATAACTACAACATTGTGAAATGTTACGTCACTCTCATTGTTAAAGATAAATGTATAAATTTTAACTGACTGCTAATTATATTACTTTACTTCTAATGCGTTTACTCTTGATAGATAAATACATTATATTTATAAGAAAGGGCACAAACTTAACGTCACATCCTTTTACTGTATTCGTCATATTTTCAAAAATATGATTTTGAGAATAATATTATATAATATTATTTCAGATGCCATTGAATCATGAATAAAAATGATTAATAATATGCTTGACTGCACTGCCTTAGATTAGCATAGGAACCATTCTGATCAGATCTTTAAAAACCCTAAAAGGAAATCTATCTTTACTTATGGCTTTTCATTTAGATATCCCCTATGTTAAAAGGCTCTCTACTGGTAATAATCACCAATATTGTGGTGTATACTAACTTGGTGATGTTCTCCATCATCTTGAATTGTCCTCCGGAGGTGTTGATCTTGTTGACTGAGCCGGGCTTGATCTTGTTGATCAGCTGGCAGAGAACGGTGCCGTCCTTAAGGACATCTTCGAAGGCCTCACCAGGGGGGAACTTGGCGCCAAGGACTGTCTCGATGAAGTTCTGGACTTCTTTCTCCTGGTCGGGGTTACGCTTGGAAGCGAGCTGTGGGGAAAAGTTGCATGAGTAAAACAAACTGCATGACCAATACTACTACACTAAATTCATTTTGTTTTCATCGCTTAGGAGTTTTGCTCAAAAATTACACAACTGTTGATTAAAAGGTTTATATTTTATTTTTGTTTATTTATGTATTTATTTTATTTTTACAAAAATTGGTTTTGAATCCTTATAAAATGTAGCAAACTCTTTATTTTATTTTATAGTGTTCTATTCAGTCCATTGAGGATGGCCTGCAAAAGCGCATAAGTTTTATAAAATGTAAATAGGACTTAAAAAAATTATTGCATTAAAATGCACTCCAGAATCATTTTCCAAAGTACTAGAAGTTATTTATGTTTCTGACCTTAGCGCGGACTTGACGTTCCAGAGACATGGTTCTGTTGTGTGTTGTGTAGTGAGGAGCTAACGGAGAGCACAGCTAGACTGAACTCCTGAAAACTGAGTCCACGTATTTATAGCGGAGAGGCTGCGCCCTTCTGGAAAACTCACGCGCACACCGCACCAACGACATAGTATACTTGGGACACAGTGATTCACTTGTGTGGAAATAAATAATTTGACGATTGCGAAAGCTACATTTTCATGATACAATAACTAAATAAAGAATGTTAATAATACTTACTAAACCCGATCATGTTTCGGCGAGGATAGGTATAACGGTAGCAGTAACCTAAGTAAAGTTTTGCTGTTGTTTCAATATACTTGCAAAAAAGCACAGATATCACATTGTACTTTGAATAGTTAAATTGTAAAAAGCTTTGAAGTACTTTGTTAGAACTCTAACTATATACTATATTATAATCCTGATTGAACTGTACACTCCTTACAAGTTTGTCGTAAATCGTAGTAACATTGTGAAAATCTTTGATGCACAGTTGAAACAATTAACCATATTGTTTTATGTGTAATGATTATGAATTGAGAAAAGTTAAAATATAAAAAAGACAGTAAGTTATGTTAGTACAAAAATCGATTGTTCCTTGTTGTTGTTCTGTGTGCTACAGCTATTAAAAGGTCCCGGCTCAGCATGCTTCGCTATCCGAATACAGAGCAGTGATTGTAGGATCGCCACGTTTAAGCTTTGGTCAGCCAATCTACAATAGTCGCAACGTATCCATCTATGTTCCTCTGAAGTTGGCTGAAAGATTGGACGTAGTTCCTTGATCGGGGTCGAATCGCACTAGGTTGGATTTTGGATGTAGGTTCGAATTATTTTCTAAGCCTAACTTCAGAAAGACATACATCCGTTGTGACTATCGTATTAATAGATTCGAAAACCGACTTCAATACTATAACTAAATGTACCTAAAAAAAGTAAGAAATAATATTTTAATTACTTCAAACCAAGGACATTAAAGGACATTCAACGAAATTATTGAAACTTTACAATTTAAAATCATTTATTTTTGGAGTCGGTGTCAGCCAAAGCAAGACAACCTTAATAGAAAACCTACTCGATTAATCTCTGTATTAGTATTAGGTGGTATTAGCTTAATCGCATTGAGATAAAGAATGCATCTCTTTCTAGCTAACATATATGGACATAAAAAAGTAGAGATCAGCCGTATGAGTTAATGTTCAGAGCATAAATGAATTTTAAGACTTCTATGCTTTAGTCCTTTGTCTTTGGTCGTTTGGTGGTTGGTAACCCATTTTAAGACTTTATCTAGTTGTCTTCCTATATCTTTGGCCGGGACCTTTTTTTTCAACTTTTTTTTTATTTCTGTTCACCTATAACTCCTTCAATTGTAGACCGATTTTCAAAATTCTTTTTATATTTAAAAGAGTATACTTTACAGGTGCCATATAATTTGTATTCCTGAAGGATTGGTACTTTTACTGGAAAACTCAAAAAACCTCATCCTCACTTGTAATTTTCGCCCTATGATCACCAATATCTCCGTCAATTGTGAACCGATTTTCAAAATTCTTTAAGAAGTAAGAAGTGATTTATTAGAACTCGTTTTTTTTTAAGTCCTACTTGTTTCTTTTTGACAAATCCTGCACCCCGGGCCTTCGTTCACTCCTTTCTTGAGTTTTGGGAGAAAGATACCAATCCCTCAGTAATAAAATTTATATGGGACCACCTCTGTATGAAGTCGGTGCAGTACCTACGTAGATAGAGGTCCCCGCCCTCTCTACGCTCACGCATTTACGCACGCGTTGGGTGATCTGATGTGGCAGGAGCGGAAGTATCAAACCTATCTATCGGCTTAGCACCGACTTGAAACAGATGAGTACCTAGCACATATAACAGTATTATATTTTCTTCTTTGAATTAAATACCTTATTAAGTTTATTTTTCGCTTTTTAGAGCCGTAAGAAAGGTTTTATGCGCAATGGCACTCATTAGGGAAAGCCTATGTCCTGCAGTGGACTGCTATAGACTGATGATGATGATGATAATGATGAGATAAGAACCTACTGGCGCAAATTACAAGTGAGGACAAGGTTTTTTGAGTTTTGCAGGAAAAGTATCAATCCTTCAGGAATACCACCTCTGAAGTATGATCTACTAAACAAAAAAAGAATCATCCAAATCGATTCATTATTAAACATACAGTCGAATTGAGAACCTCCTCCTTTTTGAAGTAGGTTAAATATTTGCATATATCAATATGCAAAAGGGAATAGTGGCGTACTGGTAAAACTCTACTATGTTGTCGATGATTGTACCCGCGAAATAAGCTTCTGACTCAAAGTCTATACATTCAAAGTTAGTTATCAAATTGAATTGTTTCTCGTTACTAACTATTATATACTTAGATTGATGCATCGCTATTATAAAATTAGTATTATCCTACTAATTTTTCCTGCTGCTTCGCTCGCGTTAAAAGTTCTTTTTCTAGGATTAGGATCAGGATGATAAAAACTATGAGATGTAATTTTGTTTTATGGTGTTTGATGATGAATCACATGTTATATGTTCTACACAGCTTTGTAAGCCTTATTTATGTTTACATGATTAGCACCGAACAGTCACTTACATAGCCCCTAATTTAGACTTTTTTTGAGTATTGAGCAACAGGAGACTCAGTAATATCAATCAGGAAGAGAAAAACTGTAGATCACACAAACAGCTCCTATAGCGGAAATCGAACCCAGTTTCATCACTGACTTGAATAGTCCGAGATTTTTTAATTATTTAATCCATACTTTTAATTTACAGGTGAAAGTTTGTGACATGAAAAATGAGATGATGCATTGTTTGATCCTCCTCAACAAACAAATAACAAAAATTACTAAGCATCAAGTTCGCCTGTGTAATTGTTTTGTATTGTGCTATAAAGAATTTTCTATCTATCTATCTATCAATCTATCTATCTGTCTATCTATCTATCTATCTATCTATCTATCTATCTATCTATCTATCTATCTATCTATCTATCTATCTATCTATCTATCTATCTATCTATCTATCTATCTATCTATCTATCTATCTATCTATCTATCTATCTATCTATCTATCTATCTATCTGTCTATCTATCTATCTATCTATCTATCTGTCTATCTATCTATCTATCTATCAAAACAATGGATTGAGCTGATATTTTACATATATACATAAAGTTCTATTCCAGGATTCAGGCGAAGTCGAGATTTAAGCTTCTAGTCCATATAAGGGTTTAGCTTGGCGTAGGAGTAGCGCTACGCTTTACGCCCTCGGCTACAACGCCCGCCCACGTCAATGACATGATGCTGATTTTTCACTGTCGCCATTGCCCACGCTGTTTGGACGGTTTCATGTCACATACCTTACTTTTCGATGAAAACATACTTTTTTTACATTTTAAGAATTCAGAGGAAATGGTTGCAAATAAAGCGGTTGGTGTGACTAATTCGTCGAATAACTAATGTTGCAGAAAGTGCGAGGATAGTGCCAGCAGTAAATGTCGTAAATGCGCTTTAAATAATTCTAAACTCTAAATCAACATTATTTTATTCCAATCATTTACTACCATTTTACATCCTGAAATAAAATGATTAGAAATAGAGTCTTAGGTTATAATAACCGTCTCCTGTTCACACGTCTTCCGGAAGGGTGGACGATATCAGAAAGATTATCAGTGGGTGGCATATTTCTTGGAATAACATGGGAATGAGGCGTGTGGCATTAAAAAAGGAATGCCTTGCATAGCAGTGGGTCGAAAATGGCTGACGATGATGTTGATTATGCATTCAGTAGGGATTCTTTTAAACTCTCTGGCCAGTATCCATGATCTTGGCCAATAAATCTCCAAGTACCTATCTGATCTATCTGAGCTGAGATTTGTAATGAAAACTGTAAAAATATTCTCGGTCACCTTTGAATTCAGTTATTTATTGCAGGCTTCAGACTTTGTTTACTTTATGACTGTTTTAAATCTTTTTTAATGAAGTCATAGCCTCATTCAATTTGATAATTGTATTATAAAATTTAAGTACTTCATAGGAAAAAGTAAAAGTTAGTAAAAAAGATGACTTTGTAATCAGTTTCTCTGAGACACTTTTTCTTTTATATTTTACAAATATAAATATGGTGCTATAAAATAATCTTTGTGTGGAAATCATCGAGATAATCATACTCAGAATATAATATCTCGATGATGGGAATGGCAAAAATGTATGGAAAATCATCAGTGACGTCACAATTCTGTGTTTGTAGAAGTTTGTATGTAAAAGATGCTAAACACTCATAATTTCTGTTTTGTTACAGATTGGAAGATTTTGCTGCTGGGAAATATTAGCAGTTTTATATCTTCACAAATGAGCAAGTAACGTAAACCATCACAAATGGTCAAAAACTATGTCATTATTTGGCTCTGATTTTAAGATTTTTTTAGCTAACTTTAATGTAAAATTATTTGATTCTTAGTTTTTTTTTTACATAGCTCTAGAAGTATCCTGGATCCTGTTCACCCTATGCTGATAATTAGACCCTGGCTATGTTGGACTCTAGTGGTAGTCTAGGGCTACTAGTTGGTGAATGTTTGTAAAATAGACCTTATAGCTTAGTTAGATAGATAGAGCAGATTCTTTATTGCCATCTTTATTTCACAAAAAATCATTGTACATAAAGCAATCTACCAGCTAATCTTATACAGGAACATAGAGCAATAGAAGTACATCCATTATTGATCCATAATTCTATGCTGGTCATAACAGAGCTTAGTTTAGTAACTTTCAGTAAATTTATTCATCTGTATTCTGGTGCGAAAGCACAGGACACGAGTCTCGCTCGTCAGTTTATTACTTAATTTTTATATTTTCTGACTTGTGATTATAATAATTTATTTAAGCCGCCTCCTTTATTATATACGACATGGCATCTACTTTCTCTTTAATGTGACTCATATAATTTATCCTTGGTCTTCCCCTTTCTCTCTTTCCTTCTACTTTTCCCTCTATGATGTTGCGTTTAAAGTTGTCATGTCGTATAAGGTATCTAAACATCTTTCTGCTTCTAGGTTTTAACATAAGTCTATCTTTGGCGACTCTACTTAAAACTTCTTTATTAGTAACTTTGTCTACCCAGCTTATTCTTTCCATTCTTCTCCAGCACCACATTGTCCACGTCTCGCACCCGTACAAAGCTATGCTCCAAATGTAGATTTTTATTAATTCTTTTTGACTTTCTTGGAGATTTTGGAAGTGAATATATGCTTTTTGTAATGAAAGGCCTGTATTGCAATTGCTTCTTTGTATTTAATATCTGGTGTACATGTTGAATCTGTTGTTATGAGGCTTCCTAAGGACTTAAATCTGTTTACTCTCTCTATTAAAGAATTGTCTATACATATTCTGTTTGGTGTAATTTTTTTTTTTAGATGTACCTTGTCAGTTTTTTAGTTTTACTGATGTTAATTTTAAGTGAAAGTCCTTTAATCTTTACTTGTAATGTGTAAATTGATTACTATTCATTCCTTCCATCATCGTTTATTTTATTTTTAGTAGATGCCTCGCGACCTGCTCACAGATTTTCCCCCGTTGCTCTCCTTTAAGGGCTGACTTTCAGGAAATACTTTCTTAGCCAAAAAAAAAACTTAAATACAGCCGCCCATGCAAGGCACATTCTTAATATCTAGTCTCTAGGATACACGGTTTAGGTCGTTTGTTGATAGTCAGTCAGTCACCTGAAATTTTATTAGTTATTCATTGTTGCCGTGTCCTCAAAATTTCAAAAAATATGGATTACGGATGAACTTGACCAATTCCTAAATAGTTTACCTTCAAATGAGTCTACAAATACGTGATGACAAAGAGAGTGCGACGGCCCTAGCCTCGGACGTGAGGTTAGCGAAACAAATGCATGAAGACACTTCAAGGGCGAGATTCTTAAACTTTTTCAGTGAAAAAGCTTTTCGGTAATAGATATTTATTATGAATCATAAATATAATTCCTACACTACTACTATTACTACTATTTATGTAATTAATTTTATAGTGAATAGTATAATCTTAATTGGCGTATGAGTATAGGAGTTCCTAGTAGTTTTAAAGAGTAATAGCGGCCCGTCCCGGCTTCACACGGGTAAGGGCACTTATTTATACCTTGGGTTCGTTACTTAAGTTTTAGTAAGGATCCCCAATGTTTTCAAGCAATAAATATAGCCTATGTTACTCAGGATCAATGTAGCTTTCCAATCGTGAAAGAATATTTGAATGCCGATTTCAGTAGTTTTTGAGTTCATTCATTACAAACATACACACTCACACACAAATACAAATTTTTCCTCTTTATAATGTTAGTGAAGATAAGAGGTAGGTTAGTAATGTTAGACTCAGATCAAGTTAGGTTATTATGTTGATGAGCATAATCACTATCATCTACTAATATTGTTTCGTTTAGCCAGGATCCCCGTAAGTAACCAATAAATCTTAAGCTTTAATAGTACCAAACATATTACCCCGTATAATGGGAGGAAAAGGACACCCAGGTTTCTAAAAAAATCTGCATGTTTGCGTTGACTGCGGATCTCAGTGATGCTACGTGCCTGAGGAGCTGGACCAGCAATTGCAGCGTATTTGTGTTATTCAGTACTCAAATCGTTAAACTCCATTCACAATTTCACATACAATATTCTGAATTTTACATAATCATCATAATATGGAAAAAGAAATTAAAAGCCCGTGTATTAAGAAAAAACAATCTCAGATTCATAATTCACTTTATTAAAACCCTTGACAATTTCTTTATTATCATCGGTAAAATAATTACATACATGGTTACAAGACTACTTATTGGGTATAATATTTACAATTATTCATTTTTCATTATACCGTATTTTACTATTCTACCTACAATATTTACAAGGTAACTTGCAATCCAACCAACTAACATATACATAGGTAATCTTTTGACTTAGTTCAGTGGCATAGCAGTAACGAAAATGGCTTGTGAATGAAAAATAACTTTTAGTTTATACTAATGTACTACTTCTCAGCCATTTCAATATATTTGTAATATCTGGAACAGCAATGTTATCTAAGACTAGAATTATTTAAGTAACTATTTATTTCACCGTGGTTTAATAGTATACTTCGATAAACGTATACAATATTGGAATGTTTATTTACAACATTATCACACAACACTTCAACTAGCATGCCATTTTAATCACACATTTACTCTAATTCAAACTATATAATACACCCTTCGTACATGTGGAATGTACGTTTACAATAAATACTTCTAAAATAAAATTTAAAGTTCGTTATTGCGATAACATTTAATGGACACGATTCAGCACTTACAACTAATGTACATATCTCAAGTCAACCTATATTTTCAGTCACCATCATTCACTATATAAAGTTTCATTGTCTTCATAAATTCACTTTAGTTTTCAGGACCTATAGGACGTTTGACAGACGTAACTCAATGTCAAACATAAGCACTCAATTATTGTTGTCTTTAGCGTGATTATTCACTATATTCATAACTCAAAACCATATCGATTAAACGTTTCCAGTTGCGAAAAAACTCATAGTTACTTGTAACGTCACTCACAATGACTAGGTCCGTACCATGACGGCTGGACTGATGGTGGCTCCGCATTGGCATTGTACAAGAACTCCCAGCTTTTTTGGAAACGAGTTTGACATTAGAAGAGATGGTTGTTTGATTTCGCGAGGGAGCCTAAGTGATCAGAGAGTAGATAGTTGGGCGGTGCTACTCCCAGGAGAGGGAACCCAGACGGCTGGCGCAGCAGGCCGCAGCCGCCTGCCCACTTGCCACCGCCCGCGCTACTCACTGGCGGGAGACCTCCGCCGAGGCCATTCAGCTCCTCGCATAGCTTGTTTGCTGTAAAAGATAAGTCAGTTCTTCAGATAATTCATTTTCAGAGTTCATGAGCGACAATTTTTTTATATGTGAGAGCGACGACTACGAGTTGCGAGCCGACCGTCATGATTTTATTGCTGGATCTGCGGATAGTGTGTCGCGTATGCCGTTCGCATAGATCTTCTACCATAACCGTCGAAACAAAATAGATAACTATTAACGTTCCAAAACTAGTAAGTATAAAAAACACAACAAAAAATGAGCAGTAAGGATGCTTAATATCTTCGTTTCTTTTATAGTTTAAAATTGTAGGCTCTCAAAGTTCGCATACCCTTTTTGTCTACCGGTTAAATGTATTAGCGCTGAATATTATGATTTAGATTCAACAAGTAGGTATAAGTACTCATAAATAGTAATTTTATTAAAAGACTTTTATAGGACGTGTGTAGCCTGTGCTGTCACAAAAAAATGACAAACAAATCATATTGCAATGTGTTAGACCGTGTCTAACTTAAATTTTGTTGTAAATTTTATTGTTAAATAAAGACCTTTTAAAAACAAAGAATATGTGAGAAGTAGTGTATCAGACTCATTCAATAATAACGATGTGGTTGTGTTGTAAAGATTAATTCAATTTCCTAATTGAGTGTAACTTAGTATCATAACTAACCATGGGTCTCAACTATTCACAGGATTATTTATGAGCCTTTCTTTAAATCTTTATAAATAAACACATAAATTTATACATAATACAGAAAGATAAATAAAACATAATGGGTACAAATAATCATTAGTTTCTCATAACTATATTTGTACATAAGCATAACAAATTGTACAATAGTAATTGAGTGCAGTCGCAATCGAGAGTGGGCAAATTGCACAGACAAATAAGCAAAACTGGCGCATTCAAATCTGACTAGGAAATCAGACTGGCGGTGGACGGCGGGCATGAAATAATCGTGGTAACGCAATTAAGCGGTAATCACCTAATCCTAGCGCGTTGTTTATTCAAGCCTGAGTGACAATCGCGCGCACAATTAGCGCAAATGAGCCGAAGTGGAAATCTGGCGGTTGGTGGGCTTGGTGGGCGGTAATGTGATTAATACAGCCACAAGTCCGCCATTATCAGGTGTACTGCCATGCCTCCGCGCAACCCCACTCACATACTCAAAACGCATCCATTTCATAATGCTTATTTAATGCAATCTTTGTTGCTGAATATATTTTGTGAAACAAGATCCTTTATTTTAATTGATATCCAAAACAGAATCATGAATTCCAAAATCAATGATATTGTTTAATATAGTATGTATTAGTCTAATAATAGGTTATACATGTATTCGTATTGTTTTAAAATTCGCTTACAAAGTTTAGTTATTTTGCGTAGGTATGTATAAGTTTGTTTTCGAACTGTGCTACCATCCCATAAGTTTGTTTCAGTTTTTATCGTTTTCTCCATCCAAAGGTTGCCTGGAAGAAATCGCTTAAGCGATAAGGCCGCCCATTGTACAATTTTTTTAAATATATTGTGTTTTTTGTATGTTTCACGCAATAAACTGTTTATTCATTCATTCATTCATTCATTCAATTCTATTTTTGATTAAAAAATTAACTTCTAGTTAAAAAAAAACAAATATTTTAAAATATTTAATTATTGTGATTGACAACCTCGCGTCAAATTTAAGAAAATTATTTCATTTGATCGGCCGCATTTTTATTATGGGAGCATCATGTAAATGACCACATACGCAGTGCTTCTCTGCCACATAGAGCGAGAGTGTGTAACACCTATTATTATGCCAATGACTATTATGAAAAAGCATGGTGTTGAGTAAAGAAGCCTTGTTGGAGACTCCCACCAACTTGCGACTGAAATAGCGCGATAAAGCTCTACTATTGGTTGGAATGTATGACTCACGCCATTGGTAATTTCAGCGATCAATGTTACATCGGAGAAATATGACCGCTAAATTTATCCACATGACATCATTCGGTAAAAATACCGCATACGAATATTCGTTTTTAGCGCTGCATTAGTTATTTTTAAATGTAATTTCGAAAGCTTTTGGTAAGTAATATCTTTGTTAGAGTTTTCATTTCAAACGTTTGTTTATGGCTTCATGATAGCAAACAATTCAATTTCAAGTGTAATTCGAGATGACGGCTATGACACGCTTATATCCAAGTACAACAACCAGAACATCACAATTATTTATTTTTTAATCGACTAAAAACTGTAAAAGGTTACTTTCCCTTTTACCTTTCACGATCTTTATCACACCACCACCACACCACCAGCCTAAAACAGTCCACAACTGGACATAGTTAGGCCAACTAAAAATAAGGGGGATATGCCCATAATCCCCATGCTGTGCATTAGGGTTGGTATTCGCAGAGCACAGCTTCTCCCGCTTACGCTGCTGCCTTTCGGTGGCCTCATTTTATAACAATTTTAACTCTACCACCAGAAGCAGCTAACGTTTTTTTCACGTTTTTTTTGACGCTTTGAATGAAAAAATAAAATTATCCATAAAAATAAATAACCTCCGACTAATCTTTTATTTTTCGTTTCTCATTTTAATGTGTACGTCACAGCCTAGCTGAAAAAATAATTCAACAAAAGAAAAAAACAGACAGATAAATAAATAATGCTGGAAGTTATCACACAGCATCATTTAGCCCCAAACTAAGCAGAGCCTGTATTAAGGGAACAACATGATTGATATATTACATATATCGTTTTTTTTACTACTACTTTCTTAGACTCATTTTTATTGAGATACTTTTATTGAAGCCAGGTTACAAAATAAAACGGCAGCTTTGGTTATAGATAATATTTTCAAAAACTTTCTACTCTAACCCACGCTTGATTGCGAATGTGTGATACAAATGTTAAATAGACTCAATTTATTTCATTTAATTTATTAGATGTCTGTTTTTACGAATATAAAGCAAGAATAAACGAAAGCGCTTTGAAGATTTCTATTTTCGTTGTTTTTGTTACCGCCTCCGCGCATATTTATGTACAAGTAGATACATATATTAATAATTTAAGTACAAGTACAATATAAATAAAATAGTTTCATACTTATATCAAACTAGGTAACTATGCTAAGTACTTACTTATGATAATATAAGGTACCTATAACAATTGGACATCAAACCATTGGTAGGTACAGTGTACACAAGTAGGGAATAATGTCACAGAACAGGAAATACTTCTATTCTCTATTCTGTGGTATCTATGCTGCAGTCAACCAGCATATTTATCCTTTCTATTAACTGCTTAACCTTTTTATTTAACTTTATACAATAGGCTTACGATGTGACGAAAATAAGGTTGAAATCAGATGATGTTAGTAATTATTTTATATTGGTATTTATTATATGGTAATTATGAAAACAAATAGATGTATGTAGTCAAATCTTTATAACTTTTAAATTGGTCGCTTAGTGGACAAAATTCTACTTGAGTGCTTCGGCGACCGCTGCTGCGTTTATCGCGCCTCTGTGTAATCAATCACTATTCGAACCTGGTAACCTAACCAACATATTTCGATATGAAAAGAGTCCTTACAATGGTCCGTAGAAACGTTGTTACTCTCACCCTTTCCATCTATTATTAATTTTGAATCTACATTCCATCCAGCCTTTGAAGTTGTCAATACATTTTAAGTTTATTTGACTAGTTTTAGATTGTTTTGAGTAGTTTTTTTCTCACTTACCTGATGAAGTGATCGGCTTGAGATCAGGCGGAGAGAGATGCGGGAGAGCATGGTGCGCGGGCTGAGGCGCGGGCGCAGTGGGGGTAGGGTGCGGTGAAGAGGAGGGCGATGTCGGCTTGTCTCGCTTTCCACCCTCGGACTTTACAGGGGCCTCGCCTGCCTTCTGCTGCGCTAGACGCTCCTGCTTACGAAACTTCGCCCGCCTATTCTGGAACCACACCTGAAAACCCCAACAATCAAGTTAAACCCGAAAATAGTTGAAAAAATAATGCTTGCTCAATAAAGCAAACGACGAAGTCATCGCCACCTGAACCTGGCAAACAAAGCGCTCGCTGGACTAATGGGAACGCATCTCATGCATCGCGCACCAAATTTTAATGCAAACCGTTTTATATTCGTTCGGATGCGCGCAAATCCGAATTGATCATAATTCGATTTGCTGCGAGAGATAATTGCAACTGCCACGGGCGCTGATTGGGCACAGTTACAAATAAAAAAATGGTTTGTCGACGCTCGATGAGTCGCCGGCACAATCACACGCACGGCTGTTTGCCCATCGCATGTACGCTGATGATGTTTACATTCGTACATATTTCTTCATTTGTAAAATGTAGGCTTCGCAATCAAGATTGATTCATTTCACGCTCGCAAAATGACAATAAACATCGAAAAATAACCACTTACGTAAATACTAACCTACATAAATTATCTTGGCAATAATTATGACAAAACGTTAATGATCTGGCTTAGTTTATAAGTCGTAAGACGTAATTATTAATGCTAATGCATTATTGAGAGCGCCGCCCCAAGAAAGTAATATAACAGCTACTGAAATAGACTCAAATATTTATTTCATTGTAAATTACCGCACGGTAATGCGACAGGACAGCTGCTTTCCGCGATATTGTGTAACATTAGATAGTATTTAGCACCTCTAGCGCAACATTGACATTGGAGGCGGAGATTTAGGGATACTACTTTTGTCTGTGTAGGTCGTGCAATATGTCAGAGAACGCAGCTGCATCTTACTAATCATCTCTATAGATATGCGGAAGAATTGAACTCCTACTCAATATAATTTGACTGGCTAAGTGTTAAGTGATTTGTCTACCTACTGCACATTGCACACGACCCAGTTACGAATTTATACAGAAAAATGATCGACATTCCTCGGACGAAGTGTAAACTTCATTAAAACAGTATGGTATGCATTTATGATTGATTGATTGTGTGTGCCAACACCTGTGCACTTGCAAACAACCTTGCATCTGTAAACAGGTAACTGAATGACTAATGGATCGTTGTGAGTTGTTTAAGACTATACATAGTGACAATATATTAACATAATAAAATCTAACTTCTTGCGTAAGCTCTTTGCTCTCAATAAATGAACTCGAAAATTGCAGAAGTTCATCATTTTATTGGAGAAAATCAGTGCTTTTGAGTGGAAAGGTCCCACGTAGATACGTGAGGGGGTTAACCAAGCGGCAAAGCGGGCGCCGGCTAACGAACACAGGCTCGGGCTTGCTTGATTGCAGCTCGCGAGCACGAGAGCCGATCGCCCCGGGGCCCACGCGCGCCGCATTATCTCCGAATTGGAAAAAATCAAAGCTCCCACAACGTATGCGGAATCCGCAAACAAACAAATAATACAAAATCCACCGCCAATACAAATGAGTACCGATACGACGCCGAGCGGAATGCGAAGTCGGTGAAGCCAAGCGTGGGCCTGCGGCAAATAAACGTCCGCCAATGTGTTTGTACGAATTTGTTGCGATGTTTATCGAATGCGATGCGCGCCTTTAATGTAAACATTCCGCAAATTTTCCTGTTATTAAACTTCGGTGGATCAAACGAAAACAAATTATTACTGAACGTTGATAGCTGATGCTAAACTTCATAAAAAATAAAAGAAATATTAAGTGAACGTTGTTAAATAAACAATGGAGATTATGGACACAAATGACAATAATAAATAACTGCGCGCAATTAAGAGCAGGGTCGAACAATCGAGCGCGGCATCGAAATGCACTTTGCAAATGAACCGATTGGCCGGCGAGGGCCCTGCGTAACTGCCGTGGCAAATGTAATTAAATACGAACATAAACTCTATAGATCGCTATCTCTGAGTGATAGACACGAGATAAAAATGTCCATAGATTTCCTATGGTTCTATTTTCGTTTATTTTATGTTATTGTTATGAGATGACATCTAACAGCACCAACACCTGCCCATTCAGTCCACTGCTGGACATATACCTCCCCTATAGGAAAGGGGATATACACTTATTCCCCATGCAGGGCATAGCTTCTCCCACCGGCAACGCTGCTGCCCGATGGCGGCCTGCAGGGATTTCACTGTCAGTGTTAAGTGCGGCTGGCTGCGCTATGCCACAATCAGCCGACCACTAGAGCCCCGTTTGTTGTACCACAGGGTTCACCACGGGCAGGTGATGTTGGCTAGGGTTTAAATCGCTTCCGAAACCGTTGGGACCGATTTCACTCCTATAACCTATATTATACCTTAAAAGTTATAATTTATGTTTCAAATTAAACTTACAATTTAATATGATAATGAATAATGAATAAATTTTGGATTGACGCCATTTACTGTGACAATAGATAAAGTACCTTTTTCAAATAGCTATAAGTAAATATTCTTAAACTAGGAAAAGGTTTCAAAAAGTTTAATTCAATTATCAAAGTAATAGACGGGGCAGTATTTAACAAAAGATCAGCCGAGACACATGGCAGTCAAAGCTCCCTCATCGCAAGTAACAATGGTTGAGTATTAAAATAAACAACGCCACGTCGCCATGTGGCGCTTTCGGTAAACAGCAAACAGCGGTTAATGTATTCGGGTGCACGTCAACAAGCCAGAATTCCCCAACTTCATGTACAACTTCTGCTTCTGCGTTCCTCGGCTACTCAACAACGCCGCAGAACTTTGATTTCCTAATGAACGTGCCAAAACTAAAGCTTAGTTACGAAAGTAGAAATAGGTACTACCTATATATTTAGTTCATAAAAAAATTAATCATGATGGGTTTTTCCCTTAGGAATCCCGATTAAGGAAAACAATGTTTTAATAAGCCAAAAATGATTTCCCAAAAATATTACGAAAATCTTCCATTTATTCCTACAAATGAGTACTAAAGAAGTTATAAAAATTATTTATAAAAATCAAGCAAACCAGGTGTCATTATTGATGAAATTGTGGTCGTGATAAAATAATCTACTACCTTTGAAATTACATCTATTCCATTCTAGCGCCAGCGTTCATCAAATTATTTCTCTGGTTGAACGCCCAACTTTCCACAAAACCGTGCGACTGTTTGCCTAGTCCAGACCATTTACATTATGTACAAGACTATTTGACACGTCGAGGGTGGTGGCTGCGAGGCTCCGAGGCGTATGAAAAACGTGAGGCTGCGCGAAATGATCTAATTGTATTCATTAGTAGGGGCAGGGCGGGCAAATATTGACTCCGCTCGGTCCTCGCCTCGGGCCAGCCTTTGCCACGCTTTGATCCCACTAGATATTACAGCTACCAATTTATGAAAGCCAACTTAGTTTAAACCTTGCTAGAGAATCAAGAGTGTCTAATTTTTATCGCATAGGAAATAATATCATGATGACTTATGTGGTGCAGTGGGCTAAGGTCCGCATTTGACGCAGAAGGTTGCGGGACTAGCGGGTTCGATTCCCGCCGGGAAAAATGTTTGTATGTTCTGCAGATATTTTTCTGGGGTCAGGGTGTTTCTATGTATGATTAGATTATATATGTTTTCACGATAGTAAAATATATATAAATGTGTTTTCACAACTTAACAGTAAAAGCTTTGCTTAGTTTGGGGCTAGATGATGTTTTGTGATTATGTCTAGCATTACTATTTTGTTTTACTTTTATGAGAGTTCTCGAATAATTCTTTAAGCTGTTAAGATAATAAGATGTTCATTCTTAGAATCAGTGTAATCATATATAGACTGTAGCTGTAAGCGTCAAATCTGCCTATCTACGGAGATCGCAACTCACTTTGAGACACGCGAGATACCAAATCGTGCCAATATCGCTAAATTAATTTTGTACAAACTTTGCAAAAGTATATCGGTGATAGAAAGTAAATCAATCTATGGAGCAGCGGTCGAGCGAACACACCCCCCTGTTTATACTTAGCGGATGAAAAGGCAACACCGAACGCCCCGGAATAATATTAGCTACCCTCGATAATCCAGCCAATTCTATCACCTCGACTGCCGCACAATTTATTATGCCTTATTTTCAACACCCTAAAGTTAACTTTCGTTTGTTACAGTTGAAGTTATTCGAACATTTTGGAATTACAGTTATATTTTTTTAGTAACTGGTAACATGTGTTAACATTTGATGATAATCCTGGATTAACACATCATAATAAAGAGATGAATGCATCGTTTATTCAGGCCGTATGTCGGCTATTCGACAGTATTTAGCTCGCGAATGACAGGTGTGTTAACGCAACTCATCTTATTTGATGATACGGCATGTTATTTTAAATATTCAGGATTGAATTGTTTGTGTATGGTGATCTAAAATATAATCTGATAAATATTTTACTGACGAGTTTGACGCGTATTCGTAAAAGGCGTCTAATGACTTTTATGAAGTAAGCGACTTTTTATTTTTGAAAATAATTAAAGTACTACCGAAAGATAAAAGTCATTTTGAATGCCAGTAAGTGTCATTCATAGTAACATACAATGTAGCTGATCCAACCTACTCCTGTAAACTTTAAAAGGGTCTGTTCCTCAGAGTAACGTACTTTTTGTCACGGAACATAAGTCCCTGCCTAAAAGAGATTTACAATTTTTGTTATACTACTAAAATAGCAAACAGGCATACGGTCCTCCTGATTTGAAGACGTCCCCGTAGCCTGTGGACGCCTGTAACATCAAGAGGTATTTATAATAATTTACGTATTTAAAATACGCTGCTGACCCTTTCAAAAATTTTAAAACGCTACATGTTGTAGTCTCTCGGGAAAACCTCGGCAGGGAGACCATTCCACAGCTTGATTGTTCGCGTGAGGAAATTCCTCTGAAACCTTACAGTGCGAGAAGATATAGGCAGCAATGTATGTGGATTATACCTCAGCCAATGTCGAGTGGTGCGAAGATAAAGAAGCAGCAGGCACCGTCTCAAACAATTCTCCGGATCACTCCCCATTATACAAGCGGAAGAACACACACAGGGATTAAAAGTCTCTCCTGAAATTTAAAGGTTCAATACCACATGTAATTATGGGATCGTCGACCAGTCTTATCTTGTAATCGTGTGTAATTGTGCAAGCTCTTCTTGTAATCGAGTCACGGCTTAAGCTCGTACTCCGGTGCTCCTGCCCTAAGGTGACGACAGAACTTACTCCATGTGGGGCCGGACTTGCTACTTATAAAGAAGCAGCCTTTGCACTGGACTAAAATAAAAGAGCTTTGTCCTTTTCAGCACACAGCTATTTTGATGAAAACTTTGCCTTGTTTTCTAGATGACTACAGAACTGGACGTCGCTAGAGATGTCCATACCTAAGATCTCAATACTCTTGCTAATGGATAAATTACCTCTGGTAGGTATTTTATTCTAAAAACGAATTATGACCTTAACAATCCAAAATCTGTTAAAAAATAATCAATGCTTACTTTAAGCACCATCTCTTGCTATTGGTTAATGACAAATAGTGACAGCACTAACTTTAAGCAATGGTTTAATTTAAGTAGCGTTTATTAAGTATGGGGTAAGCTACTGGAATAGTGATTATTAAAACTAATAAAATCTCAGTTCAGGTCTATTCAGTCTTCGCGTTTATTCATTTTCAACCTACTAAACCATGTTATCATCCCAAAGTTATATATAGGTAGCTTGCTAAAGAAGCTGACTTACTAACTTACTGACACTCAAAGAACAGCCTAAACCTAGAAAATTTTAATCTAGAAGGTAATATTTTCTAACTAACTTCCAGCCGTAGTTCGCTCGCGTAGATAAAAAGGATCCTTGATAAAAAGTAGCATAATATATATTATTCCAGGTCTAGAACTACTATAATGTGCAAAATTTCAGCTCGATCCGTTTAGTAGTTTTTGCGTGAAGGAAGGAAAAACATTTTACTTATAACAAATATTTTGGCCTTTATAAGATACTTCGTAGGATTCATATCCTAGGTTCATACCTATTCCTTGCATTGTGTAGAGGTGCGCTGTGAAAAGTTTCTGAAATTTAGCCGCTGAATGTAGCATAAGTTGAATTTGAAACTCACACTGATATCATAAAGGTGAAAGTTTCTGTGTTTCTATTGGTTTCTATGTTCGTTCCCACTCAACCTCGTAAGGCCGTAAGGCTAAACGGAACTGGATGAAACTTGGGATATCTCCTGGAATAGCATAGGTTACTTTTTACTAGCACACAAACTTACGCATCTAAAACACAGTTTGAAGAGTAATTGTGATTAGCAAATCCTCATCGCGATGAATGTATAACGAGGCGATAGCAAGTCGGCTCGCGACAGATGCGCCCATGGCCCTACGCTCCATTACTCTGCAGCCCTCCGCTTTTATTCTCCTAAACAAACAACGCCTGAACTATTAACTCAACTATAAATGACTTGTTGATAAACTGCTTTCAAAATCATGATGTTATAAAAAAGACGATTAAAAACATTCTTTTGTTTATCAAAAAAAGAAACTTTTTCGATATTAAATTCATCAGAGTAATATCGTATTTTGTCACGTCACATAATATATGTAATGAATTGAAACATGAGATGCATGGATGAATTGATATTATAGCATTCCAGGCTAAATGTTGTGGGTGCTACACAAAATTTGTATGGAAATAAAATTATATAACTATTATTTTATTTTCAAAATCTACGATTTGATTAAGTAAGATATTTCGGGAATTATATTTCTAATGGGAAATTTAGTCAATAGGCTAGATGCCTGAAAAATTCTAATTAGTCCGTCATTTACATTATCAAAAAATATTGGACACGTATTTTTTCTTTTGTCAATTAAACTAAAAATGACAAAGATATAGTGCGTTGAAGTTCCGCGTGACGTCACGTGTAAGTACACTTTTTACATACAAGTGACGTCACGGGCCCCCACTCCCGAACTTTGACGCTCTATAACTTTGTCGATTTCCATTGATATTAAAAATATAAAAATATGTGTCTAATATTTTTTGATAATCTAAATGACGGACTAATCAGAATTATTATTTTTCTACCCAGGCATTATCCCTATTGAGACCAATATTTTTTGTTACATATGTCATTTAATGGCTGGTTGTACAGTTTTTGAAAAATGCAAAATGCTGTTATTATTTTCTTCAAAATAAACATGTAGTTTCGTGAGATTAAAACACTCTGTACAAAAGAAAGCCCTCCATGTGGAAATTATGCCCCAACCTGTATACAAAATAATAATTACCTGTGTTCTTAAAATAAAATTTAATATGAATATATCAAGCAACATAATTTTAATTAATAACCACTAAAAAAAGAGTTTAAAAGTTATTTGAAATGAAGTAGAGCTAAATTTAATTTTATCGTCTAAATAGAGTGAACACATTGAAATAAATTCTACAAAACTCCAACTTTAACGCAATTAATCATTCGTAACTGATCGAACACTTCCCTAAATCAGCCCTTGTCCTTTCAATTAAAAATATAACTTTGAAGGGATATTGATGAATCACCGTGATAGGTTGATTGGAGCTTCCGCGACAATACAGTAATCAGCTACATCGGCACGCGTCACGACAAATCGTTGATACATATCTGCAATGGCAGATGTTTCCTTCATCATCATCATCATCATCATCAGCCTATAGCAGTCCACTGCTGGACATAGGCCTCCCCTAATGAGTGCCATTGCGCCCTGTCCTGAGCTCGACGCATCCAGCTTCTACCAGCAGCCTTTCGCAGATCGTCACCCCACCTGGCCGGAGGGCGATGGGCGATGGGCGGAGGGGATGTTTCCTTACTGACCTTGCATTTTATTGATAAACCACAAGTTTTGCAAAACTAACATGAACAAGCGCATTTTGACCAAAACTGACCACTCAGATTTTGAGATTATCTAAACCTAAACAGTATTTTCTTATGAAGGCTTCCTCCTTCAGCTGACAATTTTAACACACGTAACATTAAGTATACGAAATAATAGCTTCCTCCTGCGGCTTTGCTCGCGTGGTACCGGGATCAAAAGTAGCCTATATGTTAATCCAGGTCATAAAATATGTATATTCCAAGTTTCATCGAAATCCGTTCAGTAGTTTTCGAGTGAAAGAGTATCAGACATTCATCCATACATACTCACAAACTTTCGCATGTGTGATGTGACTAATGATATATTTTAAATAAAAATAACTTTGGACTTTATCACACAGTACCATCTAGCTCCAAACTAAGCATTTATTATGGGGACCACATGACTGTTTTTTTTTTTTTTTTTTTTTTTACTAGCCTATTTCGTCCCACTGCTGGGCAAAGGCCTCCCCCAAACTCTTCCACACATCTCTGTCTTTGGCGGTCTCCCACCATTCCTTCTCAAATGCATCAAGATCGTCCCGCCAACGCTTTCTCGGCCGACCCCGATGTCGCCGTCCGCAAGGTGTCCATTTTGTAGTGATGTTTGCCCACCTCTCTGGGAGCATACGGCTGACGTGTCCCGCCCAATCCCATTTAAGTCTAGCTGTTTGGTGGCCTGCATCGGCGATGCCAGTTAAGGAACGCAGCATAGTGTTTCGTATGCGGTCGGTTCTTCTGTAGCCTAGGACGCTGCGTTCCATTGCCCTCTGGCAGATTTTAAGCTTGGACTTTTGAAATTCTGTTAACGACCATGTCTGTGAACCGTAAGATAGGACGGGCAGGATGCACATATCGATGAGCTGGCGTTTTAATGTCAAAGGGAGTTCACCTTTCATGTATTCCTTCAAAGACCAGAAGCTTTTCCAGGCATTTTGGATTCGACGATCGATTTCTCGATCCTGCCTGTTTTGGAAGGATACTATCTGGCCCAGGTAGGTGTACTCATCGACGTAGTGTATTTCCTGCCCATCTACTTCGACCTTAAGCTTCGTGCTATTCGACATGATCTGGGTTTTTAGACGGTTCATGTGAAGTCCAACCTCAAGACTTGCTGCGCTCAGTTCCTGGAGCATTTCCTGCAGTTCGGTTGCTGTTTGTGCAAAGAGGACAATATCATCGGCGAAGCGCAAGTTGGTAAGGCGTTTGCCGTTTACATCAATGCCTTTGGATGCCCATGATACAGCTAAGTTCTTGAATACTTCCTCAAGTGTACATGTGAATAAGATTGGGGAGAGTGGGTCTCCCTGCTTAACACTTTTTCGTATTTGAAAAGTACGACCGGTGGAATTAAGTTTCATATTTGCTGTGCTTTGATTGTAGATTAATTTTATGAGGTCTATGTATGTTTTGTCTACGTGTTGGCTATCTAAAGATTTAAATATTGCGGAGTGTTTAAGGCTATCAAAGGCTTTAGTGTAGTCTACAAAGGCTATGTAAAGAGGTTTATGAAACTCGGTGTACTTTTCGATGACTTGATTTAAAGTATGTAAGTGATCTGTTGTGGAAAATCCTGAACGAAATCCGGCCTGTTCTGGTGGTTGGTGTTGGTCCAGTACAATACTGATACGATTTTGAATAACTTTGATAAAAGACTTGTACAAATGTGACACTAGGCTAATTGGTCTATAGTTGCCGATGTCGCTTTTATCGCCTTTTTTGTGAAGAAGGACAATATTAGAGTGACACATTTGCTTGGGAAGCTCGCCTGTTATTAGTATGGTGTTGAATAAATTAGTGATGTGTGGTAGTAGGGTCGGTGCACCTATTTTTAGAGCTTCAGAGGTTATTCCATCTTCTCCTGGACTTCTGTCATATTTCATGGATTTTAGTGCATCATGAACTTCTTTGCCACTTATGAAAGGACTGTTAGACTATATAAATATATTTTTCCTAATACATACATATTCATATATTATTATTAGGTATTATACATAGAAAACAACCAAACCCCGGGACAATTATTAATTTCCAAGGCATACAAATATTTGTCTCCCAACGGGAATCGAACCCGCAACCTTCTGCGTCTCAACGGACATTTGCCATTCCATTGCAACACATAGGTCGTCGAAATAAGATATATAACATGAAATACTCTAAGTTAACCGACAACTCTCTGTTTTGGTAAACATACACACACTGCTATGTACCGAATTTTATTTAAGTTAGTTTACAGCTTTTCTCATCAAAAAATTATTAGGTAATCAATAAACAATAAGAAATCAAGTTTTTCTATGCTATTTTTACGCCAACATAAAACAAACCAAGTGAATAGCAAATGAGTGTCGATCTGTTGGATGATAAATGTCGTGGGGAGAAAGGAAGAGTAAAATATAGTTATATTAATGTGAAGAGGAGGAAGAGTGGTTTATGAGTATAGTTAATGCGACAATGGGCTCACTTGTCCTTTGCACAATCGGCAAATGGCGCGTGAGTGCCGTGCCGTCATGAAACGAACCAAGTGTAGGGCGTTATTTAAAAATAATAACTTTCGTAAACTCAATTTTGATTATGTTATATTTTATACTAGGCCAGTTAAAGTGCGGCTTAAGTAATATAAAACTTTGTACGTTTTTTAACAAAATCCCAAATGACGTCGTTAATTTGTTAATAAATTCAAAAATGTTGTGGAACTTAATTTCTTTAATAAAGCTTATTATAATAATTTCTGATCTTTAGATTACAAAAAATCTTGGGATGAAACTGTTTCCAACTCTCTCGAAAATAGTGTAATAGCAATTGTAACAAAGACGTTAAAAAATATAAGTCAAGCAGTTTCTTCCCAATTTTTCACTGTTTGGTCGCGTTATAAATTGGTGTACCTAAATTAAAAGAGTTTACAATTAAAAGTGTTCCTATTTAGAACTTAGAAATTTATTTCATTAAAATTTCCTTATTCATCTTATTTAATATCATGTGTCAGAAAATATATTTAAATGAAAGTGATATAGATGAAATCTCGGCGTAGATGTAAACTTGCCAGGTCAAGTTTACTACTTTTTATTTTGTTAATGGTAATGGTAAAACTTTTCTTCTGGCAAGTAACCACACCCAAAACTGCGCAGTATAAAGTATCAAACCATCATAAAACTAATAAGTTAAATTATTGGCATATACATAAAAAGTCATCCAGGAATTCACTAACTTAGTACAGGTAGTATATTAAGTTAGTACTTAGTTAAGAGAAGTAATATTTATAGTTACAGCCAAATTTTACAAGTCTGAAAGAATGTTATCTTGTAAATACTATCTCGACACATATCTCGAATGTTACTGTAAATAGGTACCTTTAAACAAAATGTACAAAACATTTTTGAACATTAGCCAAAGAGAAGTTTTGCAAGTTAAACAAAACAGTCAATACATCATGCATTACCCCAACATGACATGGGAGGGCATCGGTTATGATGTCCATATATCGCGCTCGCATGATAGTGTGTGACGGCGCGCCTATGCTCCCCCGCTAACTCCGATCGAAATGGAACTAAAATGAACTTGCTCTTTTGGTACTTTCATTCTTTTTTTGTGTATCAATGGAAATATATTTGCTTTACATAGTTCTTAATACTTTTAATAGTAGTTTGTTATTGTCATAATAGCTAATACCATCCAAAGGTTGTCTGTAAGAAATCGCTTTTAGCGATGAGATCGCCCATTGTACCTTTTTTTTAATTGCTAATTTTCCTGCAAACTATTGATTTTTTTGGTGGACAATAAATAATTTATTTTTCTACCTACTAGATTTCGCCTACCACTTCGCTTGCGTACTTACTTGGCTTTGCATCTATTCAACATGATTTCGTCAAGACGTCAAGTGGTAACTTACTCACTGATCAGGATACTATAGTGCCTGGGACGTTCTTAGATTGAGTAGACTTGGCCAGCATCTATATCATCCTCTAATCTAAGCCTAGTTAGCCTTATCTACTGGAATGATATGGTCAATACGGAACTTGCGTAGCAGCCCTATAAAAAGTAGTATGTTAGGTATATCTGGTTGAGAACTACTTATCTATAAAATTTCAGCTCTATATCTTCAGTAGTTAGTTAACTAGGCGTGTAGAAAGAAAAAAGAAAAGAAAGAAAATACATTTATTTCACCTAAATTTCAGTAAATAGTAGTGAGTACCCAGGTAACTATAGAACAGGTATGATTAAACTTGTATGTCATAGATCAAAAGATCTAAAAAGGGAAAAATAGGTACCTAGATATGAGTAATGTTAAGAACATTACTCATATCTAGGTACCAGTGGGTAAAACAGGACCCTACTCAGCATAGGCAGCTTTAGGGACAAAGCTCAGATGCCGCGCTGGTTTTCAGTTAGGGCCCTTTACAAGTGAAGTCACAAATTATAACAATAGAAAAGATAGGAAATACAATGAAGGATGAGCAAACATTCATTTCACATCATTCACCAACTTATTCCTACGACCTACACTAATTACCTACGAGTAATTAGTGCGGATAGGGTTTTTCGTACAGAATTTAGTAAGATAAGCTCCCAGTACTTAGTAACAAACCAATTTTTTCGACACGTAACTACAACGCTGCTATAAATTGAATTGCAAAGTATTATGGTTGTGTGACGGCGCGCCTATGCTCCCCCGCTAACTCCGATCGAAATGGAACTAAAATGAACTTGCTCTTTTGGTACTTTCATTCTTTTTTTGTGTATCAATGGAAATATATTTGCTTTACATAGTTCTTAATACTTTTAATAGTAGTTTGTTATTGTCATAATAGCTAATACCATCCAAAGGTTGTCTGTAAGAAATCGCTTTTAGCGATGAGATCGCCCATTGTACCTTTTTTTTAATTGCTAATTTTCCTGCAAACTATTGATTTTTTTGGTGGACAATAAATAATTTATTTTTCTACCTACTAGATTTCGCCTACCACTTCGCTTGCGTACTTACTTGGCTTTGCATCTATTCAACATGATTTCGTCAAGACGTCAAGTGGTAACTTACTCACTGATCAGGATACTATAGTGCCTGGGACGTTCTTAGATTGAGTAGACTTGGCCAGCATCTATATCATCCTCTAATCTAAGCCTAGTTAGCCTTATCTACTGGAATGATATGGTCAATACGGAACTTGCGTAGCAGCCCTATAAAAAGTAGTATGTTAGGTATATCTGGTTGAGAACTACTTATCTATAAAATTTCAGCTCTATATCTTCAGTAGTTAGTTAACTAGGCGTGTAGAAAGAAAAAAGAAAAGAAAGAAAATACATTTATTTCACCTAAATTTCAGTAAATAGTAGTGAGTACCCAGGTAACTATAGAACAGGTATGATTAAACTTGTATGTCATAGATCAAAAGATCTAAAAAGGGAAAAATAGGTACCTAGATATGAGTAATGTTAAGAACATTACTCATATCTAGGTACCAGTGGGTAAAACAGGACCCTACTCAGCATAGGCAGCTTTAGGGACAAAGCTCAGATGCCGCGCTGGTTTTCAGTTAGGGCCCTTTACAAGTGAAGTCACAAATTATAACAATAGAAAAGATAGGAAATACAATGAAGGATGAGCAAACATTCATTTCACATCATTCACCAACTTATTCCTACGACCTACACTAATTACCTACGAGTAATTAGTGCGGATAGGGTTTTTCGTACAGAATTTAGTAAGATAAGCTCCCAGTACTTAGTAACAAACCAATTTTTTCGACACGTAACTACAACGCTGCTATAAATTGAATTGCAAAGTATTATGGTTATTAATTTTATTTCCGCGAAATTGGTTTGGTTTTGTAGCTAGAAAATAAATAATCCTGGACACTATCAGTATTAGGTATCCCTAGACTAATCAAAGCTTATAATTATGGGGACCACATGACTGATATGTTACTTAAAAACATAAAAAATACCCAGACTAAGGTAAAATGTTCACAGAACATCAAACAATTTGTCTCGTTGCAGAAACCCAACTTGCTTACTTCTGTGTCTTAGACGGGCCTTTATCCACGACGCCACAGAGGTCGTTATCACGATTTATCATAGCTTAACACGTGAGGTAAGAAATAAATATATCTTATCTTACAGTAAGGTTAAATTAAATTCACAAAAAGTACATACACATAATAGAAAAGAATAATGTTTTATTTTGACAAAACATAATACGAGAGACAATCATTTCAGATTTTTATAAAAACAAAAAAAATGTGTGTCTCTCAAAAACCTGAATATAGTGACAATAATGTTATATCGCGGCGTCACAACGCTACAAGTTAGGGTCCGACTCAGCATGAAGCTGTATTTGAAAGTAGAACGCTGATCTTCCGTTGGATCTGTTAATGATATAAGTCTTGTGCTAAACTCTCAGTGCAAGCTCAGAAATCAAACAAAATATCTCCAGACATTAGTGACACAAACGAAACGAGCCGTGAGAATTATTATCAAAACAATGCCAAACTATGTGGAACCCCACATTACAAATCCCGAGGCGACACACCCACGCGCCAATTCTCGATAAAGTAATTTTCTCCCTTTCAAATTGTAGTTAAACTCTATAGGGACGAAAGCAACACTTGATCCCGGACGTCTCCTGGGACCTAGCGACGAGTCGCGAGCTAAATGAAAAATAATTGCAAGGCAGTGCTGAAGGGTGAAAGAGACAACCGAATACGACTATCACACGAGAGATAGGGATGATTAGATGAAATTGCCACCATGGTATTTCTAAGTACTATCGTAATTGCGGTTACCTATGGGACTTGTTTATGTGAGAATCTAGGGTGGAATGAGTTTCTCATGTTATTAAATTTTTTCTGACAAGAGTCCGAGATTCGATAGTATCATAGGTCAGCAGTATAGTCACAGAATAACATAAAGTATCACACACTGGTATCACTTAAAATTTTAATTGTTTTTACCTGTCATGTGCATTGTTCTAGATCCTGTTGTCCAACTAAGGTTCTATCATAGTCCCAGTCGTAAATAGATATAATTATATAACATTATGTAATTTTTCACGAAGACAAGTATGGTAAGATTATTTTTGCTACGAGACACCCTCCGTAGCTCCTCTACGTTGCTACGAAAAGGAGTCAGTTTTTAATCGCCTAAGTGCTGCTATCCGGATTTCTATTTGCAACTTATCTTATGAATAGCAAAAGGATGACATGACAGAAAATTAATATTTTGCATTTGAATAAGCGCTTGCAATTTTTTACATCAATTTGACATGTTGTTTATTTTATGTACGCAAATAAATGTAAGTCTCTATAGTTTTTGTGTATTGTAAGTATTTGTTTATTTTCAATCCCACTGATGAATAAAAGTTATTAAAGTAAGATCAACATTTAAATAGCCCCTAAATTATAATTAGAAACGCACCAGTGGGTTTGCTTTTCTTAAAATTTAGGAACGTTGTACGAATAAATATTAGTTATAATAAGCTTCTCACTGTATTACACATAATTTAATTACGACTTAATTAGTCGTACCGTTATATTCCCCGTGACGTCGTCCGCGTAGAGATATTTTAACACTACACCCCTTTTGGGGTTTATCTTTCTTAGTGCACCATGAAGGAACATAGCCCCCAAATTTCAAGTCTCTATGCCTTCTGGACAGTTTAGGCGGTGTGTAATCAACACACATGAGTCAGTCAGCCAGTCAGCTTCATTACAGTTTTATATACAACGTGGCGCTGAAATGGCGATATTAAAGAATACACGAGTAGAGCTAGTTCCCCTTCTATTATCCTTACTCTTTGTAAATTTTAACATAAAACTGAAAATATGAGAAAAAGCTAGCAACAAACGTCAATAATTACAGGATTATCTAAATACAACGTGGCACAAGTAATCCACATTATTTATTTCATTAATCTATTTACAAATCAGCCTCAATCGTGCGAAAATATCATCGAGATGATAATCTGGCGCGACGAATTATCAGATGTACTCGTATCCTGGGAGTGGGCCGCTACGGTGCGCGGACGCAATCGCGCGAGCCTTCCCACGGTACTTGTCACACACGTTCTAGTGCGCCGTATCGAATGTCACGCCTCGGCCCATTGATATCATGATTTGGAAGTGGAAAATTGTCTGTTTGTATTTATACAGCATTTATAAAATGACTTGTACATTTGCCTGCACTGTTATTTCTGCTGGAAACTTTCCAACAGCAACAGACTCATTAGTACTAAAATTCATTTCTGTCTAAAATTGAGCACTGTTACCATCTGGACAGTAGATAAACCTACTATAATATTTAGAAGTAAAGTTACATAACTGATGCACGCTTTCAAGTTATTGACTCTGATAAGAAGCTGATTAAACTTACCAAGAAGGGTGGTATTATGAGGAATAAACGAGAAACAAAGTGATTTTTGCCTGTCTCGTCGATAACGAGCAATCACTAGCGGAGCGGCCCACTAAGTGATTACTTAATCCGGTTTTATGCGACCGAGCCGCCGGCAATCAACGCGATTAACTAAGGGTTAACTAAACCGTGCCATTATTGTAACGCTCTAATGTAGTTTACGGCCCATATCTATTTATTATTAAAGTACACCACAACAACAGCAGCATCATCATTATTTGTAATATGAATCTTCTCATTCTTTATCTGGCAAATCGGGCTACACAAAATTTCGTGTTGTGTTGAATTGATAGCCAACGCTGGCCTTGTGTGATAGTGCAGTTTGGGTATGACCTAGTACAAAGTGGTGCAGTTTTATTGAGGCCTCTGACATGGCTTAACAATCAAATAAGAAACTAGAACTATGTTAACATTAAAGCCCTTACTTATAAAAATCTGTCACAAGATAAACAATGCTTGAAGTATTTCTATCTCTCACTAATGTTTAATGACAAACAGTAACAAAGCTAACTTTGTGCAATGGTTAAATTGAAGTATCGTTTATAAGTATGGGGGTTATAGATTTAATTTCTGGACAATAAAATAAATATTTGAATTTGAACCCTTCGCTACCTACAGATTTTCTACTTATAACACTTAAACGGTCCACGTGGCTCATGTTATTCCAAAGTCAACAAAAACAACAATCTTTACCAATCAGAGTATTAACAATATTATCTTCTCACAAATGTTTTCCCGGGCATATAATTGTTCCCCTATCTGATGGAGCGGCAGACATTTGTGGCAAGTGTCTGATGGACACGTGTAGGGCGCGTGTCGGCGCGTGCGCCACCTGCGCGGCAATGATCAATACCACTGAAGTGCTTAACGACCCATTTCATAACAGAATTACTTCTATAATCACTTGATTTTTTCCTGATTCTATTCAGTGATTATTATATAGGTATATATATACATATTTGATATAAAATATCAAAATATTTAATCTTTTGCACTGTGACGGACAAAGCATCAATATTAACGGCGAATACATCACTCAGCTTCGATTTGCCCATGATATAGTTATCATGGCAGAATCGCTGGTTGACCTTGAAACAATGCTCAGAGACCTCAATATCGTTTCCCGACAGGTGGGTCTAAAAATGAACATGAGTAAGACGCAGATCATGTCATATGCCCATGTCGTACCTAAACCAGTCTATGTTGGGAACGATATCATCGAAGCTGTTGTGCACTATGTATATCTTGGTCAGACAATTCAACTAGGTAGGTCCAACTTCGACAAAAAGGTCAACCGACGAATCCAACTCGGACGGGCAGCGTTCGGGAAATTGCGGCATATCTTCTCGTCACAGGTACCAAAAAGCCTCAAGACAAAAGTCTTCAATCAGTGCGTGTTGCCAGTGATGACTTATGGTACTGAAACTTGGTCGCTAACTATTGGCCTCATATACAAGCTCAAATTCGCACAACGGGCTATGGAGAGAGCTATGCTCGGAATCTCTCTGCGTAATAAAATTCGAAGTGAGGAGACCCGTAAGAGAACCAGGGTAACCGACATAGCCTCAGAATCAGCAAGTTGAAGTGGCAGTGGGCAGGTCATATAGCTCGTAGAACCGATAACCGTTGGGGAATAAAGGTTCTCTAATGGCGACCACGAACTGGAACACGAAGTGTGGGGAGACCCCCCACCAGATGGACCGACGACATCGTCAAGATTGCAGGTAATCGGTGGATGGAGAGGGCTCAAGACCGTTCTTCGTGGAATTCCTTGGGAGACCTATGTTCAGCAGTGGACTTCTATAGGTTGTTGTTGATGATGATGATGATGAACCTCTAAAGTGGTAAACGGGGGTGGCAAAGTTTGTAGGGGGAACAAAAAAAATCTTGACCAATCGACTTGAAATTTTGAACAGAGACACACTTTCTCTACTAAAAATAAATGAACACGTGTTTCAGGATTTTTCGCAATTCAACCCCTAAGGCGGTTAAAGGTAATCAATGTTAATGAACTTTGCAGACGGGGCCCTTAAAAGTACGTTTGCTACTTTTTGTAGTGAAAATAAAACTTGAACAGGGTATAAAAGTTAGCTAGTAGGTAAAACGATAGGGGATGAAAGTTTGTATGAGGAATCAATCATTTCTTAAGTTAAGTAAGTATAATAAAATTCATCATACTAAACAGGCTGTTGAATTGGTGATCAACGCGAACAGGAGCCGGAAAGAAACGAAAAAGGGAGTGAGAGTGGGAACAGGTACGGGTACGGCTAGGTAATGCAGCAATAATATGTCGGTTTCTTTTTATTCCGCGGAAAACGTGGTAAAAATAAACCTTTATGTTAATAATGAAACACGTTTTGACTTATAACTTTCCACGCGTGCGAAGCCGCGGGGCACAGCTAGTAAGTAATATATAATAAAAAAATAATACTGGACGTTATCACACAGCATCATATAGCCCCGCCCTAAGCAGAGCTTGTAATACGGGAAGCACATGACTGATATATTACTTAGATACATTTTTTTGTACATAAATACATATTATAGATAGAAAAAACCGTCTAAAAGAAATACAGCGTCTAAGCAACTATTTTTATTTAAATAAACGAATAAGCCATAAATGGCTAAAGAGTAGGTAAGTATCTATTTATGTTTATCCGCAAGGTTTTACGAACGACAAAATTCAACTCATAGAGTCTATAAAACAACATTAACTTGTATTACCTTAAATAAAGTCACGGTTTATCAGAACATCTGGTTTCAATCTAACATAAACTATTTCTTGTTCCAAGCGAAGCCATCATGTGCGCAGCAATTATGCAAGAAGAGGCAGACACGGTGCAATCCCCATGGACACGGCCGAGATCTTAGATCGAGAGAATTGACACTGCAGTCCCGGAGGCATGTCAATCTTTATGTCTTGCAGAGCCGTCACGTTTCAACTGACCATTCTATAATAATAAATAAATAAAATATTGCTGGACACTATCACACAGCATCATGTGGCCCCAAACTAAGCAGAGCTTTTATTATGGGAACTGATATATTACTTATATATTTTTTTGTAAATACATACATATTATATATAGGAAACACCCAAACTCGAGACAAATATTTGCAGATCATACAAGCATTTGTCTCTGGACGGAAATCGAACCATAATCTTCTGCGTCTCAGGCGGACCTAAAATTTTTGAAAAAATTTTTTTGTTTGTCCTGTTTGGCAAAACAAAACTCTGGAAGTGATTTTTTCGTAGAGATAAGAATGTCTGAAACCAGATATTCATAATCCAACTCGTAGCACAGTTTCCTATACTGACAAAAAATGTGCGAAATTTTTATTACCACTCGTTCTAAAGCCAGTCTTAACAGTGCAGACATCTCTGGAGTCACTGGTAAATACAAAAATGAAAATTAATTTTCACGTTTCCCTGTCTTGCAACCGAGTCCAACTAATCTCTCACGCCGCACGGGAATAACAATAAAACCAAAATCGTCTGCGATAATATAGAATTTATTGACCGGGACGTTACCGTGCAACGGTTGATGGATTAAATTGCCCCATCTCTATGACAACGTGGCCAGAAAAATACGCTCCGCTATTTAAACCAGCTGGTCATTTTTCATCCAATTCCTTTTGCTCCTCTACAGAGGTAGGTTGTAATTTTTAGCGATTGCAAAATGAGGTAGGACCAGTTTTCTCGCACAACACTAAACTAGCGTTGATGGGTATGTACATGGCTTAATATAGATTTCATAGGTTTAGTATCTTTGTTATCTAATCTATAGGTATAAGAAGCACTTACAGAGTTTCTGAAATTATACTGAATGCATCGAACCGAATTATGATGCATTCAGCATAATTCCAGCGCCACTTAAGTTCAGTATAATCCTCCGCCGCGGAGGGTGCTGAGTGCTGCAATGCCCTCATAAGTACTTTCTTTTTATTTTTCACTGAACTTTGTTTAACACGTTAACTGCAGGTCTCAGAAAGCTGGCTGCTCCACTATCACAGTTGCGTTTTCAGCACTCAAATCGTTATATATTGATTATGATATGCCACTCATGTAACAAAGAAGAAGTTATTGAGGGTTTTCTTGATAACATTGTTTTGTAGATACTAGGACATAAAACGAGGAAGGTATGTGGTTAAAATTGCGTTTGTTCAACTTGTACGCCGGGAAGCAATGTTTGCGAAGAGCCGCTGATGAATTTGACTAGCGTGTTGAATTAGGACACGTCGGTTTTAAACGTGTATTTTTTAAAATCATGAATAATGGGCTTGAATTAAGAATGTACTTACACTTTTATATATTATTATTTGCTGACTCGGCAGAATATTTATAAAATATTACTAAGATTATATGTTCTGTAAGTATTTTAACCCGACTGAGGAGAAATGTTTTTGGGTGTATGAATGTTGTAGGGTGGGTATTGGTAATGGTAAACCTACATTAATTGTCAAAAATACAATTTGGCGGCTGAACACACAAAATTTTTTGTTGAATTCGTCCTATTTGACATAGGATAAAGACACAGTTCATTGAGCGGGAACACGACTATGTCTCGGAAACTACCTACTCATCAAATGATAGCTATCTCAACAAGATCTTCATTTTCAATGACAGCTGTCAAACATCCAACGGACATGTCTGGGAAATCCTTAACATGTCGTTCATTACTCAAATGAAAGTTATTCACGATATTTTAGTTTCATTTGAAATTTCAAACCACTATGTTATATAGTTCTTTGATTAATTATGATATTTATCATGTTCTAATATAACATTGAATTTGCATTATCATTAAATGTTGAAACATAGATTGAATGTTATCATAATCTTGTATACCGCTGGGATAAGCTCTATTTGGTCCCTCTTTCGTGGACAAACGGGAGAGAAATGCAGTTGGGTTTTTGAATTCTATGTATATAATATAAATAATATTTAAAACAAGTAAAGCTAGAGCTAGAGGCCGCCAATTACCTTTAAGTTCATAATGCTTAGATTAAGTTACTTTTACTTTTCCTTGTGGCGATCAATAAAGTGTTATATATCTATCTAAATAAGAGCCAAGTCAAAAAATCGAATGGGATCCAACAGGGTCATTAGAACAGATGTAACTGCAGACACTGGCAGAAACAGAGTATAATAAGAATTCACCTAAAGTCACTTCTAGTAAGATAACATTACAATCACATACATAACCTTGATGAACCCTCACTAGGACTCTCTCCTATATCATATAGAAACAATGAGAAACCTATACCTTGACATCGCAACACTAAGCATATTTTTTGTCACATGGCATAAAGTCCAATAACCATCCAACGAATCAAATGTTACCATACCGCGCAATATCTCCCAAAACATTGCAATATAAAAATTAATTTTATATTCGGCGAATAACGGCCCACTCGTTGCAGTTACGTTTTAATTGTAATATGTGAATTCGCATTTTGCAGGCGAGTTTTAATTATCAGGAGTCGTGCGCGCTTGAGTTATGCGACCGCCCTCAGTATTTATGGCACCCCCGCCACCGCCATTCCAATACACTTTTTAACGTAATGAGCGCTTGTTGCCCTCCCCCTTCCGCCCCCACATACCTACACAAACAGGATTGTTTTTCCATTACACGGCTATGTATTCAAACTGATCGCGCATTTATTTACTGTCGTTTAATTATTCAGATGTAACGAAACCAATTATCTTGTACTTTTAAAATTCTATTTTTTTTTACCCGTACTTTCAGAAGGCTGGCTAAAGGCGGATACGGAAAACCGAAGATTTCATGCACTACGGAGCGTTGTGCTCTGACAGTTACAGATAATCATTGCCAAAGATTACAGATAAAAAAAATTGGTATAAAATTCTGCTAAAAAGAACTGGTAATGGAACTGGCTTTACAACCGTTTGGCAACTTGGGCATTAGATATCAATTATGAAAATGACAGAACCTCAAAATGTAAAAGTAGATTCGAGACAATAAGCAGCGGTCCCGTCGAGGGCGTCATATCTCGGAGCCCGGAATACAGGAGTAGGTCGCGAAGTCGAGCCTCTTACGTGATCTGATAACAATAGAACCAAACCACTACCTGATTCTATTAAATATTCAATAGGAGCACACGTCGCACTCGGCTCACATAAAAATGAGCGCTTATTATGAAATTAGCTAGACGCTCGAGTTGGCTAGGCATTTTTTTTCGTAGGCCCGTCAGCCGCAGTCGAATTACTGGACACTAATTGGACTGTAGAAATGACGGACGGCGCGGGAAACCACATTTCTTTTTTACTAAAATAATCCCCTAAATCAATTTCGTTTGCCCTTTTTTAGGCTTTTGAACTATACGTGATTATTTATCGTACTTACACGTATATTTGAACCGCGTATATTATCCGCCTAGCAGAAAATTATAATATCTAGATACTATTGTAGCTTTATAATTTTATTTTTATTTTTATGGGCCAGCTGTTGACCTCAAGGCTTGCGTGCGCAAGGATGAGGTTGACGATGGGGCAAGCTTTCCCAGAAGATGCCCTTTATCTCTCTATTTTAACCTGTTAGGGTAATAAGTAAATAGAAAACAGATGCTGGCGGCTGATTCAATATTTTAGCAGTGCGCATAATAAATGATGTTCGGAAGCGCTTAATTAGTTTATTTAACTCAACTATATCATCACGCCATAAGCCTTTTACTCATTTTAACATAAATCTCCTTGTCCCACGCTAGGTGAGATGCTTTTTCTGATTGAATCTATACCTATTAACATAAATTATAAATCTTAACTTTAACCTGGAATATGAAATCAATCCATAAAAACAGTGGTGAAAAATACCTGCACCCTCGCTTCCGTGAGGTCTATCTTCATGGCGATCTCTTCCCTGGTGTAGATGTCAGGATAGTGCGTCTCCTGGAATGCTCGCTCCAACTCTTTGAGCTGAGCTGATGTGAATGTGGTCCGGATGCGTCTCTGTTTCCTCTTTTCTGTCAGCGAACCTTCGTGACCGCCGTACACTTTGTATGGAAGACCCGCTGTGAAATATATTTAAAAGTTATAAAAAACAAACGCTTTCAATATACAGCATGGTCCTATTTAATGAAACATGGAGGGAAAGTACCAAAAATATTATAGAAAGATAATTTCACTCAAAAGAATTATGAGGTTACGATTGTTGGGTTATTTTTATTATGTTTTATTTTCTAGTGTTTTTCGGTTTCTATGTTATTAATATTAGCATTTTAACCAATATACCCACCAAGTGTAGTTAAATGGTTCTTTAATTAATTTGCACTAGAATTATCTGATGAATAAAATTAGAAGACGATCGTGTTTGTTTTATTCACCATGGCTATAGCAGAACAAGACCTGACTGAAGACTGGACGACTGGCTTATAAACCCTACTACGTTGCCTCATATTATTATAAACTGGCAAAATTATCTAAATTGTAATAAATAACAAAAAAATAAGTAAATTGTTATGTCCTAGATGCTATTAAATTAATAAATACAGAGAAATCTTTATTTTATTATTTATGTTAAGAAAAACTACATTAACAGAATTTTAAAAAATTACTTGTCTGACCCGGATAATAGATCGGCTTTTTGAGGAAATAATACTCACCTGAGTACATAATATTGGCAATTCGATTCCCGTTTCAGGCTATTGAATTACAAAAAATATCTGAGAATGCATGAAATCAAGGTTACTTTGGGTGAAATTCTCTATCTTTAATATTTTTGGCACTTTTTACCAGATCTCATTGGTTTGGACCATTCTGTACGTATATCGACGGCTCTCAGAAAGTCTTTTTCTACGTCCATAATTTCAAGATAAATCAGAATCAGAATATTATTTATTGTAAAAACTGTGTTAAAATAGGTCTTATTAAAGGCATTAAAGACACAATAGTTTTTCCATTTCGGTACAGTGTTTTCAATATTACTTAATCAATTCTTTAATGGATATTTGAAACGGACATATTGAAATTAATTTGATATTAAAGGTAAGTAAAGGTATTAAATACATTTATTATATGAGACGTAGAGACGCGTCGGTGGTGCGAGAAGCTGTGCCCTGCGATCCCCAACCCGCATGCCCAGCGTGGGGATTATGGGCATATCCCCCTTTATTAGGGGAGGCCTATGTCCAGCAGTGGACTGTATAGGCTGGTGTAGTGTAGTAGTGTAGTAGAGTAATAACAAAGTTTTGGATATACCCATTTACTTATTAACGCTACTTAAATTTAACCATTGCTTAAAGTTATCTCTGTCACTGTTTGTCAATATCCAACGGTAAAAGATGGCAATAGTTTGAGTTTCGCTTATCTTCTGACAGATTTTTATAAGTAAGGCCCATAGATCTAAAACGAATGCTTGTTTTCTATTTTTCTTTTAAGTTATGCCAAAAAACCTGATAAGCCAATTAAAAAGAATGTACTCTTGTCTTGACTTGTCTTCTTTTACACTAGTTCTTAGACTGTGATTTAAAATACTTAATTATTATTAATTATTACACGTTGGTAGGTATTATTAATATCCTCGACTAAAGAACATTGACTCTCGTGAATTAGACGTGCAATAAAAGCAAGATGCAGGAGTAGAAAGCGGCCATTTTTGTCTCCCCTCCGACCGTCGATCCCTCCTTGCTAACATACCTACAATGTGTACCTACTGCTTTATTTACAGTTAGATTCTCTTACAGTCACAGTTATATTAATTAGTTGGATGACGATAGTTTAAAATATTACAGGTGTTTTGGTCAATTATTTTTTACTGTTTTTATTCGATTTTGGTAACATTCACAGATACTTATAATTTTCTAATAAATAATACAATAATAGCATATTTAAATTTTATCACTTCACTGTATTTGTCGAAAACATATAACAATATTATTCCATTCACAGTGTATTTAGTATAATATAATTTGGTTTAGAAGCTAACTTTACTTCGTTCTTTTTAAATTAATGTTTCAAACTCATTCATTTACCAATTATGTATACAATAACTGGCTTCTTAAAAATAAACAATCGAACATTACCGCATTTACGAGCTATAGATGTATAAAGTTAAGTAGAAAAACCCTCGTAGCGGTGGGTTGTCGCGTAGCGTATCGATCGTAGCATTCCATAGCCGTAGCGCTACGAGACCAACGGGTTTCTTTTTATTCCGCTTACTTTGTTAGCGTCTTAACTTTCTGCGTAATCTTATGAAACAGGACAGTAAAATTTAATAAACGTTTCAAGTTTTCGTTGATATATTATCTACCGTGTGCTTTGGAAGGTATATCAAAAAGATGGGATTCAATTGATAACTAACATAGTATTCCCGTGGTCTTCAGTTCTATTATTAAAAAAAACTAGTTGTTCTGAATGAAAATATAATTTCGTGTGGTTTGTGTTAATTGGTAATATCATAATAATCGGGTTTCAACAATTTAAGCATTAAAATATATGAAAATTCAAAGATAAAGACGTCCCATATTTGAAAGATCGCATATCTTGCGTATCTAGAAGTCTTGCGTAAGCTAAAAATTAAAACTTTACTTTTCAACTAACATAAATCACACGGTTCAGCACGCGACGCGAAAGCTTGATCATATAAAATTCCTATTTAAACATTATAAACGTGATCCTTGAAACCAGCTCTGACATCACGCATTATTGCGGTCTTGCGGCCGCAGACCGCAGCCCGCAGCGCAGCGACAATTACCTCAAATGAACCGGAATTAATCGAGCCTCGCTTCTTGGCCAAGCTGCGGTCTCATTTGCATTATTAATATAGGCAGCAGGCGCGGGGGCTGTGTCACTGCCCCCTCATGCCCGTTCAAAGGGGGGGGGGGGCGCAATTTGCGGGACCTAATGAAGAGGATCCTCGCAAGATGTTTCTGTTCATAAGATGTTTAATTTGAGTTTGCAGTTCGTGGGTCAGACGGCGCCCGCTCATTGTTATTGTAGGGTTTATGTTTTATCGGGGTGGATCGGACGAGCGATCTACTCGCTTCTCGACCTGACGCTCAAGAAAATGTTTTCAGGTTTTTGTATTATGGTACACTTTAGGCCATTTGTTTGTCCGTGGAAGAATCAGCTGCAAAACGAATTTAACATAATTATACCATAAAAATATTTTTTTACGTTATTAGTGCCTTAGCAATTTACATTGAAGAGTATCACTATACTAATTATCATCAGTTAAAAGAGATATTTGATCAGGTCCTGCTATTACGTGGTAACACGTGGTGCTAATTAATAGTAACAGGGCGATTAATTCACGGTTGATATGATCCGTGACCCCCTTCTCCCATATTCCCTCGGAGGCTTTGTTAATTACTAGACGTGCCTGCTTGAAGGGCGCTAAGGAATTAAGCTGAACTGTTCTCAAACTTCGTAGATATTTTTTATCTAAAAAATGATCTCTGCCTTATTTTTGGTAAATGGCATGATAAATAGGTTTAAATTTAGTTGTAAAAAAGTTTATTTAGATTGAAAAGACAACCACAAACTCAGATTTTTTAAATCAAAATTAACCTAAAATTTCTTAAGAATAAAATCTTCTAACTAGAAAAGAAAAAGTAGCTTGAAAAAGGTAACATCGTGTACCACATTTGTAACCTAACTATGCAAAATAACTCAATTTCTAAACATTATTATTTCAATCGTAAAATTCCGAAAAATCTCACATATTCCCAGTATATTACATAGCGATCCATCTACGTTAGCTGTGGTTCATTTTTCTCGCGTCACGTGGAAAGTTCGCCAGCATTCATAATGCAGGGTGTCGGCGCGTCATCGCCATATTGCTTCGCTGAAGGGTTAGAGATTAATGAAGCCAGTTTTATGCTAGAAATGCTCCTTTTTTCAAATAAGAAATCAGAAAATTAAAGCTTTTTACTTTGTTCAGGTGTGGTTTCACGGAAATACTAAGACGATAATCTAGGAAAAACCGTTCTTGGCGCTAACTCCCCTATACTCCGCATCTGTAAGCATTATCATTTTAAAGAATTGGATATCGTCTTTGACGAGATGCCTAAACTACGTTCATGTGTAAATCGGGGTCCATGTCCTAAAAGATCCTTGTTTATGTAGCACCAAAATTTATATTCCTTGTACAAAAATACTAGTTAGGTTATGAATATCGTTCAGCCATTTATACGCTTAGAAGTTATTGAGAGTAGTAGCTTTTGCCCGCGGCTTTGCTCTCGTGGTACCCGGATAAAGGGTAGCCTATGTGTTAGTAGTTGTAGTTTCATCCGAATCTGTTCAACCGATTCTGTCTGAGCCTCTGTCTGTCTGTCTGTTCTTTTCATTTCTTTACAGCTTTATATCAACTAGTTTGAACAAGCTACTTACCTTAGTTATAGTTATTTATATCATAATTGAAGTTTTTTCTAAAGGTAGTAAGAAAACAATTCCATGTTAGTATCTGGTTATCAATGATCAGTTACGAACATGGTTGAAATATATAATTTTTTGTATAAACTCTGCAATTGGGACAGGGCAGCGTCTGTAGGGTCATTTGGTTTTAATATCTAGTTGAATGTTGGAAAGTTAATACTAGAAATCACTGCTGAAGCAAATTACTACTTCATTAGTCTATTCAAGATATAAATGCGTACGAAGAACTACATTAAATACCTTAAAAATTACAAAATTATTTAGTTACCAACAAAATGTAAGTAATAAAACGTTCAAAATTACCTAATGCAAAAGGTATGAAGCATATCGGGGGTAATATACAACGGCAATATATTTTATATTGCAAATAAACATGTGGATAAATTTGCGTAATGTTCGCCGTAAAACGCCGCAAAACAGAGCATTTTTCTCGTGTATTCACGAGTACATATTATTATAAAGCATCCATTAACTGATATTTGTTTAATCGGCAAGAAAGCCTGTTCAAGATTATGATATTAATTAATTCACGTAAGATTACGCGTTCTATTTAAAAATTATCTGACAGATAGTTTTAACTGAGAATTTCGTATATGCTGATTATTAAGTTCTGTAGCAAAAGTTTTGATAAACTGGTTTACATTATTGCAATTATCGTAGGGATCTTTAAATTTTTTGAAAATAAAAAATCCTTTGCTAACAATGGAGTTTTTTTAAGTGAAAGAATTTTTAAAATTTGTTTATATAAGGGGATTATGAAGCAATATATTATAACAAATCAGAAGTAAAATTAGTATATTACTACCATTAGTATAAATGAGAAGGCAGGTAGTATCTAGGGTACCAGGTAGGGTTTAACAGCATTATATTCAAAACATTGGCATTACACAACATAACAATGATCAAAATATGTATAAGAGCGCTAACGAAAACAATAACTTTTTCTTTCTAAAAATAAAAGTCGGTTCTGTTCGAATGTGCCGCAGTAACATTGTAGAAGTTACGATCGCGGCTCCGTCGCTGCTCAACTGTGAGATATTACCTTTTTTATAGCCCACTCTTCTATACTATACTGGGACAGAATAGATCACATGATGCGATAAAATATGGCCCTCCGTACTGCCACCAAATCGAATTAACCCGTCCACTTGCATACAAAGCCGATACGTGAATACGAATGTAGATATTGAGTTAGGGCACATAAACATTTTCCCTCGACATTGAACATTTCTCGGGCGATACGTTTCCTTTTTATGTTTCTGTTTATTCAGGCATCTCATGTAAACAAAGTATTGAACTACTACTAATTTTCATCTCCATCATAAAAAGCGTGGTGCTAGAATTAACTGGATAAAGACTCTAAAAACGAATGTTGACCAAAATATAGATTTCATGATTATCCTGTAAATTAAATCTGTGAAAGTCTGGGAACATGATTATGGACTTTATAAGCACTGTCAGCTTGTTGGGTGTCACTTATTACATATAGATAGTAAAAAGAAACATAATAATTGTTCCATGTGAACCAAAAGATAAAATATCGTGTGAACCCCAAACGTGTCTCTAATTTCTACAGTAGAACTGGAAGCCTACATCTTAAGCGTAATTTTGTTATTGTACAGCAATTAATACGCAAACTTGTAATTAATTTCCGCGTGATTAACGGGTATAATCCGGACTTACTCGAGATTACGTGAGGTGCCCGAGGTGAGTTATTGTGTTGCGTGGGCGTCGGCGGGGGAGGGAAGGAGCCGCAAGAAGCGGAGGCTCGCTGTGTTGTCCTCCCTTTAAGATTCGCGCGGACGCCGCTGCCAATTAGGGGAGCAATAGCTCACGCGGCGAGGATTCCCCTCCTCTTCCCCCGCCATCCTCTTTCTATCTGAACTACTCTTTGTTCTGTAACCGGTCGTCGCAGCCTCCCTTCCACCTTGTTCGCCAAATGAAAACGGTTTCACTTTAGCATTACTGAGTTAAAGCAATAAAGATAAAGTTTAAAAAAGGTTTTTTACCTTTTTTGCTTTGGTTTTCCGAATTGATTTCAAGAAGACATTATGTAAAAAAATTGTATGCAATTAATTAGTAGCTCTACTTGGTGTTGGGCTAAACGATACCAGAGTGTAATTAAAGGGTTGTAAAAGTTACATACCTCTAAATTCCCGTCGCATTGGTTATCTCAAAAAGCTTTTCAGTTGTTTGAAAATGAAACACTTTTATTATTAAGCTATTTATTAACTTGCAACTTGCTTGATCGTATATATGTTGTTCGTTCCAAAATTTGCAAACTATTTTTCGACCGTATGCTGGTATCCGATTGAGCTGAAATTTGGCAACAATGCAATATTATGGTATCATCGAGCAGATCTGAGTATGGAGCTTGAATGTAGGGATTGGACTTCCTGATGTCCATTTGCCACTAGGAAGTCCAATCCCTGGTAGGACAATCTAATCTAGGCGATTATGTACTTTCCATTACACTTGATGACAAGGGTCTTAAGATGGAGCCGCAAGTTCGCCATTGCGTTCCAGTGATGAAAATGCCAAATACAGACCAAGCCTGTATTTCACTTGGGTTGCATTGAGAATTTGAGATGTAAGGACTCCAAATTAACCACTTTTAGGAACCAAACTAATCTTACCTGCTTGTAGTGAATTAAATTGTATTTTGATTTAAACAACAACGATATTAAGTTTTATGCGAATTTTTTATAGCCCAAGTCATGGTTTTTGATTACGCTGATGCCTGCATATCATGGGGAAACCATTTTGCGAGTAATCAACTACCCAAACTCAAGGTGGGGTATGTACGTGCTAAGGAACTGAATGGCATGGAGTGGCAAACATACGGTAGCACAAAATTTCAGACTAAAATTTAAATTCCTTTTAAAAAGAAAAAATAATAATTAAATTACATGTCGATCCCTAAGATCACGCTCCATACAAACACCGTTAGCATTGAAGTAACGATGTCAAAAGTTTTATATTAATCATAATGATAATCATATTCTTTATTATTTCATGTGGTACATTTAGATATTAAAATTGAATATTTTCTGTAATAAAATAATGTTAAAATATTATCCGTTTAACACGTCATTAACAAAAATCCCATAGATGAAACCACTTATCCCCGTATTTCTGGTCCGAGGTCCTGCGATAGCAAGGCGCTAGCCTGATCCACTGGCGGCCCACGACGCTGACTTTGTCGTCAACCCATCGTGGTACTGGACGACCGACACTTCTCTGCCCAGTCTTCAGCCACCATTTTGTTAGCCTTTTGACCCACCTGTCATCACCACGTCTCGCTAGGTGTCTGCCTCAGGTTAATAATTTATTTAAAAGTAACGAGTAGGAAGGCAATAGGTACTGTATATCAATAGGAACACAATTATATACTTGAAAAATAAAACAAATAACCTGACTGCATAGTAGAAATTTTTCGTTCGTTCCCAGTAATCAATAGTTCTTAGATTGCTCATTTAATTATAATGATAAAATATTTTACAATACAGGCCTCTTTATAAATTGCTTCATGAAATCCTGTCCGTCAAAAACTAAAATCATACAAGTAGACCTCTCTTGCTGAGCATAGTTTGGCGTACGTTGGTCAACTGTATCTTGATCCATCCATTTAGATTTTGATAAAAACTAGCCTTTTTGTTACCGGACTGAGGAGGGTAATATTTTTAGGGTGTATCTATGTAAGTACGTATGTTAGTTTCTTTGGCTGTTGTCGTAGCTCAACGGTTCGACGGGATTTGACTAGGTGTCGCAGGACCTGTCAAGACAACATTTCCACAAAAAGGTGTAATTTGTTTTTTTTTTATTAATAAATGAGATATTTTCGAATCGATGCTAGATCTCCTGTAAGACAAATTTAAAAAAGGAATTTTAGAGTTTTTATCTGATATCTACGCGCTACAATGTTTGGCTACATTCATTAATAATGTTTTTGAGATCAGTAATTACGCATAAACCCCTAGGAAAGACGATTGATGAACTTCTACTTGTCTTAATAAGAGAAAAAATTTAAAGAAATACAGGGTAGGCTTACTAAATAAGAAGAGTCTGTTTGCTTGCACCCTTCGGGTACGGAACCCTGAAAAATGCATGCTTATAAAACTACTCTCAACTATGCTCAAAGTTATTATTATTATAATACTTTTTTAACTTAAATAGCTTTTCACTCGCTTTACTTTTTTTTATATGGCTGGTGTATAACGGAACTTCATTATCGTAAGCCATTTTCAAATTTTTTTAGTTCCTTGATTGAAAATGCTGTTTTTTTATCATAGTTAGGTACACTCATTTTAATTAATTATGTAGGTAATGCGACTAGCACAAGACCGTGATTGATAGCACAAACTCCGGGAGGCCTATATCTATATAGCAATGGATAAAGTCGGGCTGTAGATGATGATGATGATGATGATGACTGCATACTTTAAAGATTAGTAGTACAGTTAACGCCTGGCATTACCTTCATTTAAGTTTGGTACCTATTACCTATATAGTTAGACCATCCGTGTTTACGTAAGAAAAAAGTAAATTTAGTCAAAAAAAATGATAATTTTGTCAGTAGTTTACAGAGCAATGTGTAAACTTTTTGAATAAAACTACTAATGACATACTTAATTTATGTGTAAATAAATTCAAAAATATTGTTAATAGTAATAAAAACTGTTACTGTCATGAAAAATATATAAGCTAAGCAGAGTACCTTGCTAATTCTTCCCTGTTTAATTGGTGTAGATTAAAGAAAATTGATGATTTAAAGTGTTCGTATAAAGGTTATAATTAAATACCAAAATAATAATCCAAATTATTTATATAAATCTTTTTTTAATAATTTTATCAAAGAATTTAGTTCAATATTTAAACCAAAATCGATCATGGTTTTGACAGTCCTACATTCTGTGAGTGGGCAACAGTAGGAATTCAGAAAAAGAATGTATGAGCTTCACAGTGAAAAACAGTATAATTTTAGTGAAGAGTTTAAAGATAAAGTTAAATTTAACTCAAATTTTTTTTTAAATGTTTTTCGTGCCGCTTTATCAAATTATAATAGTTCAAAGATTAAAAATAGTAGTAATAAAATTAAAACTACCTGGAAAATAATTAACAGTGAGACTGGAAGTCAAACATAACAATAAGCAGTACAAATTAAATATTGGCTATTGTACTGCTTATTGTTAAGAAATATAATTATAAATATTATATTATTGCCAAATAATTGAATTTTTTTTTACGGACATTCCAGTCTCTACCACAAGATCTTTAAACTCTTCTCCTGCAATTGCAAATGCATTACTAAATGAAAATGTACTTAAATGTCGAACACCCTTTTATTTTAAGTATGTCAAAAAAAAATGTCAAAAAGACTACAGATCTCTGGGGCATTTCTGTTAGAGTTGTAACATCTTTGATTGGCATTATCGCACCAGAACTAGCGTTTATATTTAATTAATGTATTGACTGTAGTGAGTTCCCTGATCTAATGAAACATAGTAAAATAACGCCTCTATTCAAATCTGGTAGTAGTTCTGACCCTACTAACTTTAGACCGATATTAGTACTGTCAACATTTAGTAAAAAATTTGAAAAACTTATTCTTAGTCAGCTTCAACGCCATTTTAACTTTAACAACTTACTTAATGGCAAACAATTTGGATTTACGCGGGGCAGATCAACAACTGATGCCGGTGTTGATTTATTTTTACATATTTACGATGCATGGGAGGACTCACATGATGCTTTAGGCATCTTTTGTGGTTTGTCTAAGGCATTTGACTGCGTACACCATGAAACATTAATAGGAAACTAGATCATTACGGTGTCAGGGGTATGGCTTTAGCCCTTCTTACTTCTTACCTATCTGACAGAATACAGAAAGTCGACGTTAATGGAAAATGCTCTGCGGGATCTGTGGTAAGATGGGTGTACCTCAAGGGTCAATACTTGGCCCATTCCTATTTTTAGTTTTCATCAACGACCTACCTCAACTTGTGAGGGACAACTACGAAATTGTATTGTTTGCAGATGACACGTCTCTTTTATTTAAACTAAAGCGATGGCAGACCAATTTTGACGACGATGCAATAGCGAAAATTGTTAACTGGTTCGATGTTAACAGCTTATTACTGAACACAAATAAAACAAAATGTATATATAAGATTTATTTTAACTAATTTTAAACAAGTTAAACCTAACATTAAAGATAAGATAATAAAAGATGAAGATTTAAATCTTGTGGATACTAATATATTATTAGGCATATCCTTAGATAATAAGCTTCAATGGGGCGCTCACATAGATGGATTTTAGAACACACTCAGTTCTGCAGCATACGGAGTCAAAAGAATCCGTCAACTTACTGACGTAGAAACGGCTAGACTGGTTTATTTCAGCTACTTCCACAGCATTATGTCGTACGGCATTTTGTTGTTGGGGGAATGCTGCTGATATCAACACCATATTTGTGCTGCAGAAGAGGGCTGTTCGTGCAATTTATAATATGGGCCCCAGAGAATCACTTAGAACTAAGTTTAAAGATATAAATATTATGACTGTGATGTGCCAATATATATATGCACTTAATGTACGTCCGAAAAAATATCAAATTGTTTAAGAAAAAGAGCGACAATGTTGTTATGTTAATTATGTTAACACTAGAAATAAAGATAAACTAGCTGTTCCTACTGTAAGGCTCCATAAAGTTAATCAATCATATAAAGGGCAAAACGTACGGTTTTTTAACAAAATCCCAAATGATATGCTTAATTTACCTGTAAATAAATTCAAAAATGTTGTTAAACGTAACCTCTGTATTAAAGCTTTATTATAAAATTTCTGATTATTTAGATGACAAAAAAGCTTAAGTTGAAACTGTCTCCAACTCCCTCAAACACAATGTAATAGTTAATAATAAACTTTGTAAAAAACAAGACTTTAAAAAAATATAAGCCAAGAGTCTCTTGCCCATTCTTCTCTGATGGTCACATTACGAATTGGTGTAAATTCAAATTTAAAAAATTACGTTTCAAAGTGTATGCTTATTGAATATACTTATTTTGATTTTGATTTTTGATTTTGATTGGCTCTAAGACAGCTTAAAAATGGAAAAGCCCTAGGTGAAGATGGAGACACTTCAGAACTTCTGAAGGCTCGAGGAGCTTCTGTTGTGCAGGAGCTGCAGAACCTCTTCAATTCCGTTCTCCACTGTAGGAGATCTTCTAAGGCCTGAAAAGAGAGCTTGGTGGCTCTGTTTTTTTAAGGACGGAGATAAAACCCTTCTTAATAACGATCTATCTCGCTCCTGAGCAACGTCTATAAGCAGTTCTCAAGGGCTATTGCGAATCGTCTGGCCAGAAGACTCGAAGAGTTCTAGCCACCGGAACGGCCGAGAGCTCGAAAGGCCGGGTTTTGCGGAGGATATGACACCATAGAATCATCACTTGCATCACTATCTACACTTGCTGCACCAAGATTTGCTAATCGCAAACAAAGGCGTGTTGTCGCCTTGGACGCGCAGGCAAGCCATGGAGCCTGCGGTGTCCGCGTGGGCGCAACAAGCTTATTACTTTGTGTTGAAGTATACTTATGTGCCGTTTTGTGGAAATAAACTATATGAATATGAATATGAGTAGACCACATTCACACAATGAGGCATATTATATAGAAGTCCGAAGAGTAAAATCAGCCTGTGAAATCTAGCTTTCGTGGACTATGAAAAGGCCTTTGACTCTGTCAAAACAGCTCGGCTGTCCTGGAATCCTTGCAGCGATGCCAAGTGATCTATCGTTATATCGAAGTGTTGAGATGTTTGTACGAAGCCGCCACTACTCGTGTTCGAGTACAGGACCAGCAGTCTAAGCCCATCCAACTGCGTCACGGAGTGAGACAGGGAGAGGTCATATCTCCGAAACTGTTCACAAGCGCGTTGGAAGATATGTTTAAGACGCTGGAATAAAAAGGTATGGCCGTAAACATAAATGGCGAGTACATCTCACACTTACAATTCGCTCATGACATAGTCCTACTGGTGGACATAGGAGCTGAGGAGCTGCAACACATGCTGGATTGCCTAGCATCAGCCTCGTGAAAGATAGGTCTCGGCATGAATTTGGATAAGACCAAAGTCGTGGTCAATTACCAAATTGATACGAGACTGTTGTTTCGGAGTACACATACTTCGGGCAGATTTTTTTGTTAAATAGAAATAACTTTGAGGAGGCCAAGAGGAGAATTCAACTGAGTTGGGCAGCATTTGGAAAACTACGTCGAGTCTTATCGTCACCCAAAACAAAAGTTTTCAATCAGTGCGTTCTCGTCGAAGTGGACACTCATAGTAAGGCTAGTCCACCAGTTTAAGTCGCCCAGCGAGCTGTTGTACGAGCTATGTTCGGAGTTTCTCTGAAGGATAGAACGAGACTATCCGACACAGAAAGAAAGTTGTCGACATAGCTCAGAGAATTAGCAAGCTGAAGTGGCAGTGGGCTGTCCATATCTGTCGAAGAACCGATAATCGGCAAACGTAGTGTAGGACGCCCTCCGGCCAGGTGGAGTGACGATTTGCCAAAGGCTGCTGGTACAAGCGGGATGCGTCGAGCTCAGGACAGGGTGCAATGGCGCTCATTAGGGGAGGCCTATGTCCAGCAGTGGACTGCTATAGGCCAATAATGATGGTGATGATGACGAATTAAACAAAGAAAAGGAAGACCAAGATAAGCTACATGAGCCATAAAAGAGAAGGTTGCCGTCATGTCGTTTAAGGAACTGAAATATACCGCAATAGACAGAGCAAAATGGAGAGAATTCATCACTAAGCCGACAAGAGCTAGGCTCTTAAATTATAGTAGGTATTAATAATTTTGTATTAATTTTTCATTATGGGCCAGCTCTCTTCAACAGTCAGTTACAAACTAGGAAATCATCCGAAAAAGGTTGGGCGGTTGGTGGTTATTTTGTGCACTTATCTGATGATATGATATCAAATTGATTCATGCTATCAGCCAATAGCTAGTGCAGGATCGGCCGATATTGAATTGTTGTAATATGCGCACTTGCTGAAATTGTCATACAGAGAACAAACTATCGGCTAAGAGAAAATCTGTTGTCTGCGAGGGCTCTTAGCGACGTGTCAAGAATGGCTATTTATTCGTGACTGTGACACACGTTTTCTATTTTTAGGGTTCCGTTCCCAAAGGGTAAAAACGGGACCCTATTACTATACAGACAGACAGTGGAGTCTTCCACTGTCCGTCTGTCTGTCACCGGGTTGCATCTCATGACATCTGGTATAGCTAGACAGTTGAAATTTCCACAGACGATGTTTTTTAGTTGCCGTTGGAACATCAATTATTGAAAACAGAATAAAATAAATATTTAAGTGATGCTCACATACAACAGTACGGAACCCTTTGTGCGTGAATCAAACTCGCACTTGGCGACTTCGCTTTTTTTAAATAAACTCTATGCATGCCATTTTCATGTAAGCTAAGCTAACTGGCCTATTGAGTGTACAGTAAAATAATGATGACGGAATGCTAAAATGTGTCTTTTTTCATTTATGTAAAAATTAAAGAATACTAATTGAATTTAAAAATTAACTTTAAATGTCGAAACTAAAAAAAAATTGTAAGCCGATCATAAACTTTTCATTTTTAGGATACCTGTACTGTACTGTAGCCCAATCGATAGCAATATATAAGAAAAAATCCTACAAACTGTAATACTGTTACAAACGCGCATTTTCCGACGGTTGTCGAACGTGCACAAAGCGAGCTACGTCACTGTAGGCCGTAGACAAGCGTGTTATTCATTTTCAAACCAAAATTTTTACCTTTTCATTTCTATCGCAAAGTAACTTTATCATTCTGAAGGTATTTTTACTTACCAAATAAATTATTTTCACAATAAACGAACATATTAATAATGAGTAAATAAAAAAAACGTTTTAACAGAGCTCGCAGCACCACCGTAGCAGGACCTGCGTTGATGTCTTTAGTATATTTTATTTTATTTTATTTGGGAAACAAACAGAACAATATGTCATATAAACTAAATTCAATAAAAATAATTCCTAATCCAATAAAGTTTCCACTTATACAAATCTAACATATACGTCAAAATAAATTGGTGGACAGACAAAAAAAAGTTAAAACAAATAAACAACTCAAAGAATAACTAATTTGGACTCTATGAAAGCTATTCAAACAATAAACATTACAAAAAAAGAAACAAATAATAAAATGTTTGATGAACTAAATAGAATTTTCAAAACTTATTCAGAGGGCAGAGATTGCGTATGAACTTGTTATAGTTTCTCTCAGTTTGGTTTTACGGAAATTAAAATAATAATATGGATACTGGCTATAGTTTTTACCTGACTGCGCCAGAAGGAGGTTTGAGTAATGTATTTTGGTACTTACGCTGCAAGTTCATGGAAGGTGGGAATATGTGGTGGTTCCTCATAGCGGCGTCCTGGGGGCGCGTGCACTGCGGCGGCGGCGGCTGGTAGCGCATGCCCTGGTACCGATACGCAGCTTGGGACATCTGCCCACATGATGCCAGCTCGCCCCACGACAGCTCACCACCGCCCGAGCCCAGGCAGCCGCCCTCGAACCCACCGCCGGCGCCGCTTAGGTACCCGTACTCCATCGTAAACAACTCCGGCTATCTCACCAGCTCGAACATGTGTCGAAGACCTATTCTACGTATTCAAAACAACGTAAACCGGCGTTTCCGCCGCGCCGCGCGGGGCGCGTGCGTCTTGTGAAGGGCGCAGCGCGAAGGCTCACAGCAGCATAATTGGATGAACCGCGACTATATCGAATTATGCCGATTACAGACGGTATCGGGATCCGGGATAGTTTTTGCTAGCGTGGAGGACCGCGCGCTCGCCCCACTCGAAATCGAATGATAAGCCTAATTCAATAAGGGCGAGCCTCGAGGAGGGGGCGGGGCGCGCACCCCCGACGCGCGGCCAATGGTCGGGCGCGCCGGCCCGGCCACCGACCCCCATTGGTCTCCGGAGCACCCCCTCCGCGCAGCGAGCGAGGGGGTGCGTGTCACGACACTTGTCTACTTTTCTTTTCGCCGACAGTTCCTTTGTCATTGAGGAAAATAAAAAAAAGTTGTAATTAACGGTCCGGTACCTAATCCTTAATGAATGGCGGTAGGTAAGTTAAGTATTATTGCTTACCTGCCCTTATTACATGCTAATACACTTTCAATATATTTTTTTACTGATGACCTACCTCAAGTTGCATTCAATTGCCAAGAAAAATACCTATCTTGTGCTTACACGTAACTTCTAACGGACCAATAAATATTTGATTTACGTTTGTATGTAGTCGGTATTGAGTCGCCATCATAATAATTACGGTTAGTCAAAGTCATAAACTGTTCTCAGTATTTCATTAAATTTTGTAAAACACATCAAACAAATTAAAGAGAATCAACGCTCTGGGGAGCTACAATAAGTGCGTTATATGTGTGAGAAAGCAGCGAGTATAATATTCACAATATTGAAATTACTACGGCGTCGCATCGCGTCGTCCCTTGGGAGGCAGCGGGACGGCACGCGCTCGCGCCCGCGTCGCTCGTGACAGCGCCACATACCTTATTTATTATTTATATTAATTACACTTGCTACAACGCTTTTTTGGTGTTGTTTTATTTATTGTCTTCGTATTGCAATATCAGTTCATAAATTATGACTTGGAATTATGCTAAAAATTTAAGTAATCTCGGTTAGCTCGCTTGACAAAACATAACCTACGTAATACTCAACAGTACATACATAGACTTGACCACACACTCAGATTCTCCTGTTTTGTAGGTATCAGGAACTTTTGGTATGATAGATTTCAATATTCTTTTAATATTTTGTTATTCAATAAGATCCTAGATCACGTTGAAATTGCTTATACGAGTAGGTACCTACCTATGTCATTGTCAAGCTAGACGCATTGACAAAAAGTTGACTAAAATTATTGCCTAGGTTTTTCTATTTACAATTTTCATTTTTATTTCATTCTATAACTTTGTAATATGTACTATGCTCTCGTTTGTTTCATTTACCAAATACCGTCTACTAGAAATTATAGAGCCAACCTTCAGCCATCGAACCAAATAAGTCATCATATTTTCTGTCCTTTTACATGGATATCTATTTTCCATCACAACATTTTTATACCTAAATAAGTTGCAGAAATTCTCAACATAGAAACAATGCTTACATGCTACCTACATACATTTAAAATAAATAGATAATCTCGTAATACGCAGCAAAAAGTATCGCGTATATTTATCAACTGTTGAAATTCGGAGATGAAAAACAAGTCACCCCGGTAAAATATGTGATCACTTAGCAACCTGCAATCAAACAACACTGCCTCCTAGTTTTTCACATTCCGGCGACAAAAATAGCTAACTAATGTATGTTTTGTTTCCTTTATCTTCCTCGATGTAGAATAGCTAGTTTTGAGAATAAAATGCCAAGCTTTGTAGAATTTACTCAGCTGTTTCAAATAATTATATGCTTTTTCAGGCAGTGCTGAAACGACTACATAACTAACTTTCTCTTTTTTTTTTAGGAATAATAAAAAATAAATATATAATCATGGACATTATCACGAATATAATCTAGCCCTAAGCTTGTTCATTATGGGGACCATACTGATATAAATTCTACTTAAACATAATAATATTTTTGTAATTACTTACATACATAAAATTCATAAAAAACACTCAGAATCAAGACAAATATTTGAAAATCATACAAACATCGGATGGTTGATGATGACATCGGTTCAAACCTCTATCTTCGGGAGCCCAAGCCAACCTCACCTGTGGTGCACCATGCTAACTAACATGTGGCTCTGGCGGCCGGCTGATTTCGGCATGGCCCAGCTTAACACCAGCATAGCTATTATAAATCCCCTGATCACTGATGGGTAGCAGCGTTGGTGGTGTGAGAATCTGTGCGCCCTGCGATCCACAACCAGCATGCCCAGCGTGGGGATTATGAGGATATCCTCTTTCTTATTGGGGAAGGCCTATGTCCAGTATTGGACTGATATAGGCTGGTGTTTTTGTGTATACAAACATTAGTCTAATCGAACCTTCAGCGTCTGAAGCGGGTCTTCACCCACTGCGCCACAGAGATCGCCGAGCCGCGAGATAATAAACATAGGCATCCTCTGAGCTAGACACAGAAAAGACAAAGCTTTTTATCGACATTTCATCATTCCTACAAATCAAAGACAAATCAAAAAGCGTACAATTATACACTCCATCGTGCGATCAGTGGAAGGGGATCCAAGATGCCACTCCTCTTCCTCCTCTGTCGTTCCTTCAATGCTGAAGATCGTGACACCTTTTAGTGAAGTAGTTTCACTGCTTCACATTCTAACAGCTGCTTGATGGAGAGCCAGGTTGACTGGTCTCCCTAGGTGTTTGGATACCTGGTTCGTCCATCAATTGAGACTTTTTGGCCGTGGCGTTTTACAGTAATTAATATAATTAATGCTAGCCATAAGAATCACACACGTAACGGGTAAATGGATATGGATGAAAGTTGGAATGTACGTACATACGAGTAGTTTATGTTTTGAATTTACGCATAGGCATATTTATTTATCCCAGTACTACGCAAACCGCGAGCTAATAATCTTCACATACCTATGTATTAAAAATCAATTGCTGCGCGCGTGTCTCGTAAAAACTGAAAAATGTTTTGTTTTGTTTGCTGGCTGTAAGGCTGGTTTAAAAAAACAGAAAAAAACCCAAAGGAAGCTTTTTTGTATCAATTTTGACGGACAATGTCTGTCGGGTCAACAGTAAGCAAGAAATATACTGAATCAATCTGTATTGGCCAATTTCGACCTTGACCAAGTGAAATTAGAAGTCGCAAATCTAATCTGATAATGCGTTCGTTATGGGCGGCGTGCGTACTCCTTGGCATCGGGTGAGTAGGGATAACAGGGCCAGATAGATAATTCAATTTGCACCCCACAGGCCACATGCTGCTGCATCGCACTGTCGCAAGTCGCCTGTTTTTAATTAACGACCCTAGATGAAATTCTTGCCAGTCATGGCTATGAATTCTGTGGTTAACCATTTTTTTAATAAATAAGCGATTTTGCTGTCTGAAAATTTTAACCAATAATAAATAATTCAAACTATTACATTAGACTCTGTATTTTAGTTACATTCACATAGTCGAGGCTCTAAAACTTTCTTAATCGAAGTTTGCTTGAATTCGCAGCTGCTGTTAATTCGAGTTACCTAGTTAAAGCCCTGGGTTTTATTTAACACGTTGACTGTAGGCCTCTGACTTGACGCTACGTGCCCCAGGAGCAGTAGCTGCCTGTAGAGCAAGTATGTTTTCAGCACTCAAAGCATTCAACATTGAACAAAGTAAGACACTAGGTACGACATTAGTACCGATCATCAAACACAGGCTACTTTTTATCCCAGTATCTGAAAGTTTGTGTTTGTGTGTGTGTGTGTGTGTGTGTGTGTGTGTGTGTGTGTGTTTGTGTGAGTATGTTTGTAGTCGCTTCACGCCGTAACGGCTAAACGGAGGGCTTGGGATTGACGAACTTGGAATATACATAGTTTAAGACCTGGATTAACACTTATGCTTCTTTTTATCACAATATCACGCAAACGAAGCCGCGGGCGGAAGCTAGTTAATTATAAATATTTGAAAGGTGAAATATTTGTCTTGCACACCAAAACTACTGAATGGATTAAGTTTTTTACATGTAGTCCTAGACCTAACATTATACAAGGTCACTTTTATCCGGGTACCATTCGAGCGAAGCCACGGGCGGAGGATAGTCAACCAATAAAGTTGCAATATTTATCTATACATCTATCTTATGTTATGTATGTTATGTTGTCTTATCAACATTTAAGAAGAATGTGATGAGAGTGAAAGAAGCAAAAGAGGTTTGCCAGGATCGTAGCGAGTGAAGATCAGTGGTCCAACCCCTCTGAGAAATAGTTGTGGCTTAAGGTATAAGTTTGTAGCTGATCGCAGGTCGTCATGTCACTGCAGTCAAATGCAAACCGTACTGCAGGTATATGGGTTACCAGTTGGGTACTACCACAACTACTGATCTGCAGTCGGGCGACAGTATCTTCTTACGTTCGGTCCGTAGCGGCAGACGACGCGACGCGGCAACGTTTCGCTAGCCACGAAAGGTATTTCATAGAAATGCATACAAACGATTAGAATCGCAGCAACATGTTGCCTGCTGCTGCCGTCTGCAGTCGGCTACGAACCTGTACCTTAACACAGACCTTTTTATGCTTAGTTTATTACATATCTACGTTATCTTTTTGGAATTTAACCAAATTGTATACTAAATTTATCTAGTCATAGAACATTTATTTTACTGTTATAAAATCTATTCATCTTGAAAGCAAAATATCTTAGACTAGCGGCCCGTCCCGGCTTCGGATGGGTTTTACTAAGAATCCCTAATCTTTTCTAGCAATAAATATAATCTATGTTACTCAGGGTGAATGTAGCTTTCCAATGGTGAAAGAATTTTTGAAACCACAACACAAAAATACAAATTTTTCCTCTTTATAATATTAGTGTAGAAGTGTAGATATATGCATAAACTATCAAATAATAATCCTTACAGGGATTGTTCTAAGAATCTTTAAGCAAGGTTCCAGACGACGGCTGAGGAGGGAGGAGGCAGCAGGGGGAGAGAACAGCACCTGGGACCGTGATTGATGAGCAGCCATTGCCATGATTGCGAGCTAATGTCACGTTGCACATCCATTTACTGTGATCTGAGGTAGGTACTGCTGTGACGTTTGATGAGGAGCTTCCGTTAATTCAACAGCCGCAGAAATTTATTTATGCAACTCTTTATTATAAGCTTTGATTTTTTCATTTAATTATTTGTTAGTTAATCACTATCGGTAAGTTATTTATAAAACAGAATGAATTATTTATATCTTGTCATATTGTTGCCTATCACTATTTTTTGTGCTTTTTTTACTTTTTCTGTTAACTTTTTTTGTGCCATATATTTTTTTTATCTACGAGTATCATGATAGATTTTATACATTTTTCAAATTGACATGAGCTATCGAAACTATGTGATGGTTGAAAAATTTTACCTAACTACCTCTACGCAAAACAAGAAGACTCCACTACAATCCTACAAACCTGTAAAGTTTTTCTGATAATACCAATTTTGTCATAAGAATTGTATCGAACATAAGAGACAGATGTTGTCTCTATAGAACAAAATTATTCTACGAAATGGAAATGCTACGTACTGCTACAAGATTCTCTCCAAATGATCTGCTTGTTGATGATGATTGTTTTGTTTTTCCTAAAACATTTTACAACTAGCTTCTGCCCGAGACTTTGCTCACGTGGTATCGGGAAAAAAAACAAAACTTTAACACTCAAACTATGTAGGTATAATCCAAGTTTCATCCAAATTCGTACACCCGTTATGGAGTGATGTAGGATTGAAAATCTTAACGAGTTACGGTAGTGTATCTTTCAAGGGTTTTAAGCCGCCTGGGTCATTTTGACTTTTGAGATATCAATAACTCTTACATCAATCTTTTTAAAATTTAATGATTTTAAAATTATATGTTGTTTCATTATTGTTTGTTTTATTAGTTTACACATAAAAGTCCGATACAGAGTCAAGTGGTCTGTAAACAGACTTTTATAAACAGGGAAGAAGGGTCTCGGGGACTTCAGCAAATGTTTGGTTACTCGTACCTACTGCTATATTCTATGTTCGAAAAACCCTCTGCTCCAGGCGTTCAAACACACCGTCTCAGGGGAGCCTCTCATTAGTTGTTCAAACACACTGGCGGCCACTTTGACAAGCCAGCCGGCCTGTCGCCCGACGATCTTCCTCTTCACTGATCTAACGCTAACTATAGAGACCTATTGGGACAGCCGGCAAATACGAGGTCGGTTTTATTTGCTTGACTGACGGTCGACGATGTCTTTGTACAACGGTATATACCTAGCTAGGTATTGTTAGAAGAACATCTTCTATAGTTTGCTTGCCTATAATAACGCTTTTATGAACTATCGAAATCTATATCAAAACTTAATCTATAATTACGCGGAAAGAGCATGCATTCATATAAACTTATATCTAAATCAATACCAATATTATACGTACAAAGAGCATGTATTCATATAAAATTTAGAAAGTGAAGAAAGTGAAATAAATATGCAGTTTAAATTGTATGAAACTTATTTTAAAGTTTAGGCTTAGCAACTCGATGTTTACTCCCCGCTACACGAGATATCCTTTTTAGTGCTAGTACCTTGTGGTACTAAGTATAGTACAGCAGTTAGCATTGATTGTCAGATAGTCCTTCCTTCTTCGTCTGAGCTAATGACCAACTCTGGTCTCGGAGCTCTTAGGCCGCCTGAAGGACATGGCTTAGCGACATAAAACCGGAACTTTAACTTGCCTTCTGAAACACGGAAGTGCTCAGTTCTCATCAACCTTATCATCATCATCCTCATCAGCATATAGGAGTCCACTGCTGGACATAGGCCTCCCCCAATGAGTGCCATTGCGCCCTTTTCTGAGCTTTACGCATCCAGCTTCTACCAGTAGCCTTTCGCAGATCGTCACTCCACCTGGCCGGAGGGCATCCTACACTACGTTTGCCGGACCGCGGTCTCCACTCAAAAACTCGTTTACCCCAACGGTTATCGCTTCTTCGGCACATATGGCCAGCCCACTGTCACTTCAGCTTGCTTATTTTCTGAGCTATGTCAACAACTTTAGTTCTATGTCAGCTCAGTTTTAAATGCTATTAAATGGTCACCAATCGAAGAAGTAACCGGGCTTGCTTAACCAACATGGTCTGCTAAGAACACATAGTAAGTAGAGCTATATCGAGTCAATCAAAATATAGAGACTTATTTTTATTGGTTTCGACACAAATATCATCAATATCAACTTCGATGTGCTATAAAATATTGTTACTATATTGTAACTCTATTCATAGATTCACTTCCGCTTACGTGGTGCAATAATAAATAACACTGCCTATGTGTTAATCTAGGTCACAAACTATGTATAGTAACTATTCAATTTTTCATCCAAATCCGTCATGGAGTTGAGTGAGAACAAACATAAATAGTTACACACAAACTTTTCCATATAAGAGTTGGTGTGATGGGATCATACACCAGCCCCGCAATTTGAGATTAATACATGTTATTCCATGTATTTTGACCGGAAACGCACTAGTCAATTACATGTTTACTTAGATTTTAGATATCTTGTTATTTTTGTTACTTCTACACTATCCAATAATTGTAAAATGCATGTGTTGTGTTTGCCTATAATTGATTTGTCACGTAGCATAGAACGGGTTTGGCAAAGAAGCATATTATTTTAGATAATATCGTGTAAACTGTTGGTGAGCCTAATAAACATAAATTAAATAAGAATGGTTACTAATTAGTCTACTTCCGCACTTCTTCACGACTCTTAACATAACGAAATCGATAAAGGAGTCGATTTATCTAAAAAAAAATATATTGCACAATTAGGTCAACAAAATAATCTTCATCAAAAAAGTGAAAATGGTCCCTAAAACATATTAAATGTAGTTCAGTGAAAACGCACTGTTACTTTAACGTAGAAGACCTCTACGAAAAGCTACGAAATGCTACGAGATTTTAAAGAATGGCTTTACACTTCCAATCTCTAAACTGAATACGTAACGTATACATTCCCATTCTGAAAATCTATCATTATGTTTAATGTTTTCTTAGATATGATTCTCCTATGTTGTGGGTATTAGGAACTATGAGTATCATTGCAATAGCAACACGAAATAATATAAATAATAAAAAAATGAGTTTTAAGTGAGTGTAAAGCTCGCTAATAAAACTTCTTCAAAAAATTTTTAGGAACACAAATACTGCACTTATAAAAGTAATTGCATATTTAATAAAACTTCTTCAAAAAATTTTTAGGAACACAAATACTGCACTTAAAAAAAGTAATTGCATATTTTTGCTTTTACTTCTTACAATCAACCTTTTTTTCTACTCAGTGTATCCCATACGATCTATATGTTTATTACGTAGGTAGATCTAGACACCTACCTGATATATTTGGAGTCGGTATCAGCCAATAAACAATTGAATTGAGAACCTTCCCTTTTTTAAACGACTTCAAAAAAAGAAGGAGGTTCTCAATTCGGTTGTATGTTTTTTATATTTTTTTTTAATGGTTGTATTCAAGCCTAATTAATAGGCTTACAGGTGCACTGCAAATAGGTATGCAGGTACGTGGCAGTGTACAACATAACATCACATCACACTAATATTATAAATGCGAAAGTTTGTGTGTTTGAGAGTATGTTTGTTCGTTTGATCGCTTCACTGTGTAACGGCTGAACGGATTTGAGATATACATAGTTTATGACCTGGATTAACACATAGGCTACTTGTTATCCAGGTACAACGAGAACAAAGCCGCGGGCGGATTCAAGTCTTCTATAATACCAAGTACGAAGTACTAATAATAATTCCTTGTATGAGGTACCTACCAGTACATAGGTACCTCATTGACAAATAGCCACTGCCACCTATACACCAAATACACAGAAAACTTCAACACACAATGTATCAACCTTTTATCTTAGTTTCATAATATTCCTACAGATGGCTGCATTTGACAGCTTTGAAAATTTAGAATGCTACGAAAGCTCATCATGCAATTTAGTTTTATGGTTATTTCATAGATGACGCTTTCTGAATATGCGCAAAGTTTGGTACAATGTTTTGGTATTTTACATTTACATTTTAATTCATTGGTGCTTATTTTTTGTTTAGGTTCTTATTTTTTGACTTTTTTACTTAGTTTCATAATTCTGATATCTTATTTGTAGGTATGACTGTTTGGTTTATGTAAGCATTATCAAAAATATACCTATGATGAAGGTATATTGAAAAAAATCCTGTGCTTTAAAGATCTAAATATATTTTTTATTTTATTTATTAAAACGAAGTTTAGGTGCCTCGTAGGTTCAGTCCTAGTGTTTTTTAACTAGGAAAGTTAGTTTGGGTTTGGGCAAATCCGAATCAGTAGTGCATAGGGAGATACTTGCGTAGAACTATTTTTTATAAGCTTTTATTTAACTTGCATTGTAAATATGTATGTGCGGGTGGAATCTTGCAACTTAATTTTGAAGTAGATAACCGATTGAGTTGACATTTTGAATACACGTTTAGTTTGGGATGGTTTGTTGGGTGACAATGCATGGTAAGCTGTATGACGTCATTCTAAGTTCCACATGGCGGAGCACCCAAGATAAGTTTGCATTTTAACTCGGGTGAAATCTTGCAACTCAATTTTGAAGCAGATATTTTTAACCGATTGAGCTGAAATTTTGTACACACGTTTAGTTTTAATGACAATGCATGGTAAGCTATGTGACGTCATTCTAAATCAAACATGGCGAAGTACCCAAGATGGCGGCCTAGTTATTTTTTATGCACTTCCATGATATGGGTATCAAATGAAAGGGTTTGTTGAGAAAAATACGAAAAATAAAATGTCTAATCTAAATCCAATATGGCGGACGGCTCAAGATGGTGAACTTGTGGTTTTTTGTACACTCTCATAATACAGGTATCAAATAAAAGGGTTTCCTGAGAAGAATACGACGAAACTGACGTTTCAACGAGCGTTCAACCCTTCGTCTCCTTATTGAAGAACATAAAGACTGTACTAGATTAACAGGCAAACTACCAGTCAACAATGACACTTTAATGAAATTATTGGTAAAAACACTTTTAAAAACAAGTTTTTATTATAAGCTCTTAAAAGAAAAAAATAAACTTTAAATTTAATCAAACCCATCAATTTATAACATTATACAATTTATATGATATAAAAGCTTGTCGCAAGATTTACTTGTGCGTATAGATAAACAAGAATACAATAATTATGTAACTTGATCTTGATCTATATATAAATTAATGAAGAAGTATGTATTTTATAAAATAGGTAAATACTTCTACACATACATGTTAATCTCGCGACAAGCTTTTATATCATATAAATTGTTTTTCTTCTAAGAGCTGTTAATAAAAGCTTAAGTGTTTTTACCAATAATTTATATAAATGAAGATTATTTGGTTATGAAATTTTGTTATAGTTAAACTTTTAGTCAAACATGAGTTGATTTTTGCACAAATTGTTTTTTTTTCGATTTAATTTTTATTGCATAATATATAAATTCTTAGTATAATATTATAATATTTTTTTCAAATTCATTATCATCATCATCAGCCTATAGTAGTCCACTGCTGGACATAGGCCTCTCCTAATTAGCGCCATTGCACTCTGTCCACAGCTCGACGCATCCAGTTTCTACCAGCAGCCTTTCACAGATCTTTACTCCACCTGGCTGGATGGCGTCCTAAACTACGTTGGACGAGCCGCGGTCTCCACTTAAGAACTCGTTTATCCCAACGGTTATAGGTTCTTCGGCAGATATGGCCAGCCCTTATGTCAACAACTTTAGTTCTATGTCGGATATACTAGTTACGGATTGTACCCTTCAGAGTAACTCCGAGCATAGCTCGTTCCATAACTCGCTGAGCGACTTAAAATTGGTGGACTAGCCGTACTGTGAGTGTCCACGTTTCGACTCCGTATGTCACATACATATACTAGTTTGTGGTATGGTTTCAAACATTGCAGTACTGTATGGGTGACGAGAAAACTCGACGTAGTTATCGAAATGCTGAGTTGGACAACATGCTGAATCCTCCTCTTGGCCTCCTTCTCAAAGTTGTTTCTACCTAACTGGAACATCTGCCCGAAGTATGTGTAAATGGGGGCCATTTCCGTTTCGTGACCATCATTTTGGTGGTTAATATTCATAATAAGCACGGTGTAACGCAGATTAGGTTGGAACCCCATACTCCCCTATTTCACCATTTACAATATTTTATTGAATTCGACCATAATTCAAATTCAATAAAATCTTTTTCATCAATTTTGTATACTCTACAAAATACCTAATTACAAGTAAAGACAGATCGTTTTTTAAAATTAAAATTCAGAAATTGCTTCTATCTTTTTATTAAAAAAATACTGTACATAAATATAAACTAGTAAATTAGAACATTTATTCTTATATTTACTTATTCTGTACCTACCTAAGTAGAAACTTACAATGAACTTATAACAACTTAAAAAATCTAAGTAGGTAATAGATCTCAAACAGGATATTTGACTTTACTAACAATAAAAGGCAGAGATTCGTAATTTATGGAACGAGCATACAATAGACATAGGTACCTGAACTTTATCTACTCGATATGGCTAAAAAGTTAAACAAAACTGGCAATTCTAACTTCTATCTTTAATTTGAAACTTATGAAAGAACATTGTTGCACCGAAATTTTGCCTCATATTTTTAAACAAACAAAAAAATACGTTTTTATTGAATGGCTTCATTACTGCCTATTAAATGTTAGGTACGATCATTAAATTCCGTTGTACGCAAGCTCACATATATTTGAACTACTTGGAACTACTTATTCATAATTAATATAATTAACATTGTAACGCTCTCCGACTTTGAATTTCTCTTGTACATAGTAACTAGTTCATAATCTGTTACTAAACCATCAATCCTGTTTCTTGTAGGTACAATAATTGACCACACGAATAATATCAATTACTAACTTTTACCAACTTGGTTGTACTTAACATTAACAAATACAAGAAACTTTTGTACCAAGGCAACTTGCTCTTGAGTAATTTTACTCGTATATAATTAACAAAACAAAAATGCTGCCGATGAATTGATTTCACCATGCGAAAAAAACTTTCAGGCTTTTAACTAATAACTAAATACTTGACTAAAATGCCGAGTAATAATCTTATAATTAATCATAAATCAGTTTGGTCGAAAACAGGAATGTGTAAAACGCATGACTAGAATTTACTAAACTTAACATTCGACCTAATAAATATTACTTACAATTGTTAACAATTCACTCGATATCTAAGAAACTTATTTACAAGCATATTTGGAATTTGCTACATTGAGATCCACACACACACACTACAGATCATTATAGTAACTTAATAAAAATAAATCTAACTAAAATACATACAACTGCTGACAATTTTTTATTGCTGCAAAAACGAAATAACTACTTGATAATTTCCATTTAGCATTATAAAAAATAGTTTTGATGACACGATCCGGTGGTAAAATATGAGATGAAAATATATGCCTTACGTATATATTTCAGTCTTTCAAATACACTCGAGAGCAATGAATCCGGGTCACTCAAAGAATCCAAAAAATCTCGGAAAGTAAGAATGCTAGGTTAATGCAATAAATTGTATTTAATAGACAATTTAATACTCCTTAAATGAAAGTATTAAAACTTCTTAGTTATTGTACAGTTATATCATAAAAAAAACAAATTTGAAAAGGGAACACTGTCGAAGATGGAACTACGAAATTACAGGATTTGTTTTTGCTTTTGTTTGTAATCTGTCATTTATGTTGGTACATAAACCAGGTTGATAGTGCTCAATATTCATTATTAAAGCTGAAATCATGTCGCTTACACTTGAAGAATGCACCAGAATACTTACATTGGTGGAAACCGGCCGGAGTCAGCGCGATACAGCCAGGACTGTCGGTGTGTCGCTGTCAACAGTACAAAGAGTTCTCCGACGTTACGAAGAAACTGGTTCTAACCTACGCAGACCAGGAACGGGCAGAACTAGGTGTACCACAGCACGAGAAGACCGATACTTTTTGAACACCATGCTTCGAAATCGCTTTCTCACAGGAACTGAACTCACAAATCAGTTTCGACGCCTCGGAGGAAGTAACCCAAGTGCACGGACAGTAAGACGTCGGCTTGCTGAATCTAACTTAAAACCTCTTAGACCTGCAAACGGCCCTAAACTGGAGCGTGGCCATCGTATTTCAAGACTAAGATATGCCCAGAACCACGTAAATTGGAGTATTGAAGATTGGTCGAAAGTTATGTTCTCCGACGAATCAAAATTTATGCTCTACAAGCACGATGGAAGACACAGAGTGTATAGAAGACCAGGGGAAAGATTCAAGCAAGCATGCATCGAAGAAAAAGTAGCCTACGGTGGTGGGTTTGTACTTGTGTGGGCCGGAATTTCCTCTGAAAGTCGCACAGAGCTGGTGATCATAGAAAACGGCTCTTTAACTAGCGTAAGATATGTGGAAGAAATCCTCAACGAACACGTTGGTCCATTTATGGTCAATTTGGGTGAGGATGCTATATTTATGCATGACAATGCCCGACCTCATACAGGTAGGATTGTGAATGACTACCTTCAAGAGATGAACATTACTTGTATGGAGTGGCCAGCGCGCAGCCCGGATATCAACCCGATCGAGCATGCTTGGGACCAGCTAGGGAGATGCGTAAAACAACGAAACCCTCCCCCAATCACGCTTCCTGAGCTCAAAATTGCTCTCACAGAGGAATGGGAGAATATTCCCCAAAATCGTATAAGGAACTTGGTGTACAGCATGCCAAACCGCGTAAACGCAGTAATGGAAGCACGAGGAGGTAATACGAAGTATTGAAATTCAAGAAAATCGTCATAAAGTTCAAAAATTTCATGTTTCCTATTTTTGTTTTAAGGAGAGATCAGCAGTTTTTTTTCTTTATGTAATTTTGTGTAAATAAAATGTATGGTGACTCATATTTTTTTAACTTTCATTTAAGGAGTATTAAATTGTCTATTAAATACAATTTATTGCATTAACCTAGCATTCTTACTTTCCGAGATTTTTTGGATTCTTTGAGTGACCCGGATTCATTGCTCTCGAGGGTATTTGGATTTCATGGAGATCAACTGGATTATCATAAATACTTGAAATAATGAACATTTCCTGTTGTTATTTTATGAAGATATATCTTAGGTATCTATAAGTAATTCTAACTCACCTACGTTATATTTTACATAAACAAACTGAGATCATTGTACAAACAAATCTTTTTCTTATTTAGACGAAGTTAATACATCCGAGATGTTTTTCTATGCGTATGTATCTACCGTAGAGGCGTTTTTTATTCTTTTTGAATAGATTTTTTCTTGTACATTTACCCCAGGTGCACAGAACAAAAGTCATAACAATGAAATCCCTGTCCATTCTTACACCAGTGAGATCGACCGAATCCAAGGTTCAGTTCCCAATTATATTTATTTTGTGACCTGACTGATAATCAGGATGGTTTCGTTAGCTAAGGCTTTATTCTAAGAAATTTCCTCCTAATCTTAAGAAATATGAGATCTATCTATTGATTTACAATAACTTTTTGGGATTTTTATTTTTTTTTAGCTTTCGCACATCCTATCAACTTAAAAACCCGATTTCACACCAATTTCACTTTTTGCTTAGTAGTTCTACGACACGTTGGGTGTATGATCAAAATAATTGACTGAAGATTTCTTACTATATTTACTTTATATAAAATATTTGTTTTTAAGTAAAAGAAAGCCTTTTTTGAGTAGGTGTCGAGTCACGGTGTGCGACTATATCTAAAGCAAGTTCAGTCTACTTCCTCAGAATAGAACATCTTGGACATCAGTAGGTGTGTTCGGGAGCTGTGTTTGTTCTGGTGTGGATTGCTTGCATGGCAATGTATGCCTTGACCTGGGCTCTTGGGGTTGAGTTTCCCTTGCCAGGACCCGTTCGACGTGTCTTGCGACCAGCTCTGCGGCGGCGGCAGGCGTTCTCGTAAGAACACAGAGGTCGCTGACGGACATTCGCACGCGAAGCCCTCGCGCCGCGGCGGTTATGCACGCGGCTGCGATCAGAGATGGTGGCACGAGAAGAAACTCTGTTTCTGTTGACAAAGAAAAATTATGGTTAGAAATATTTTATAGAATCCTTGTTGACTTCGTTGGCACAGTGTAAGTAGACTGAGAGCGAGGATTTGATTTTTATTTAGGGCAAATCACACTTACAGACTAAGTTATTAGTTTGGAACCAAATTAACATAATACTTTAGCGAGTTTATTTTTCAACAGTTTTTATAATTAAAGCAGACCAAGATGTTAGTTACATTCTCCTTATTGTATTTACTTGTCATATACAGTATCAATAATGTTACTTATTATATGACCTGTATTTAAATCAATACCGAAACAACATTTATTATTCTGCGTTGAGTTGTTTACGTTTTTGTAAATTCCAGTTTTGTCTTACGCAGATGCAGGCTGCGTCGCAGGTAGATTACTTGTCCGAAGGACGCATCTGTTGCGGTATAATTGAGGCGGACAGGTGGGTTGGACACCTTGCACACATATCCTCCATCACATTATTAAGTATCGGAATAAACTTGGACAAATTATATTTACTTACGAGATTCTTAAAAACCTAACTCACATATTGGAACCTAGGTCCTCGAAATAGAAACTATAATATCATAGATACTGATTTTAATATAAGTTTACTATATAATACTGAAGCATGCTAAACTAAAACGTTTCTAAACATTCTATGAGTACCTCCTATGCCTATTCATAAAGGTCTTATGAGACGAATCACGGTATAAATATAAGTTTCGAGCGAATAAGAAAAGGGTCCACGCAAAAACTCCATGTTACATTTTGCACAATGCGAGACGCTTATTGTTCAGCAGGGAAGGAGTCGCACAGCTGCCTTGTGCATTTCGTCCCCGTCTGCATCTTTGTGTACCTACCCTTAGCACAATAGTAAGGGAATAATGTTAATTTACATCTTAAGTCGTCTACCTAAGGACACAGCTGCGATTTTGCAAGGAATAAGGACGGACCCTATAGAATTTAGTAGCCTTCGATCACAAATCAACTAATAAATACTCTCTTGATATAAATTCGTTATTTTTTGGTCGTCTTTGAGGAACACGTGGTTTTAAATACACGTGTTGAAAGGAAAACGCTGGATATATTATTATGCATTATTAAATTGCTATTAAAAGATAAAATTATAACTTTTAATTTTATTTCCTAGGCTAAGAACCAAAATTAAAGCTGAAGGAACTTTTATGTACCTATAAGAAAAAAAATGCTTCAATCTTTTATCATCAGTTTACAATTTTAAACCTAGACATTGTTATAAATTATCTGGTAGTATAGCTAATGAAACTACCTACCTACTTATAGAATTATCGTGGGTGATAGCGACGATTAAATATTTATAAATAATAACGGTAAAGTTATTGAAGCAAGACTGGCTCAGAAGTTCTTTAGGTGCATTAAGTCGGCGCGGGCGCAGGCCAAGACGGCAGATGTGACGACACCTGGTACGACCCTTCCGCTCGCACCTACTTACAGGATCTACCTACCTACGGGTACGGGCAAGGGTCACTGCCACCTACAAACGCTTTACTTAAGTTCTGTGCCCTTATAAGCCCTACAATAAAAACAACGACGATACACGCGAGCGCGTCATAACTTAATCAGAAAAAGTGCCCACACTTTAATTACGTGGTTTAATTATGTAAGTCGAGCTTACCAGCTCGTAACTGCAGGTCAATGAAACCCGCTAAGATAGGGTGCACTTGATTTAGATCCCTTGCAAATGCTAATAAAGCTCGTTGGAACTTGGAATAACGACCACTAATCAGAGCGACAGACTGTTAGCGTATGCCGCATGCTGCTGGTACTGTGTGTCAAAATGAGGTTGAATAGGAAATGTGGGCTTATTAAAAATCAAAAACGCTCGCGAGTTGCGTATCAGCGGCGATCTCAGCATGGCCAACGAAGCGTCGCGTTCCGTTGCGCAACAGGTTGCCTGTCAGTTGGTACCGACATCTGCTGCCGAGACCTACGAACCCAAGACATAGTTACACGGCACATGCTTACACCCCCGCGTCTTACCCTTCTAATTACCCCATGTAATGACGATCAACAGTCATCGAGGACCGTTAAGTTCCGTTCGGGAAACCTGTCGACCCCACCCTAAATAGTGAATCCCTATTATCAAAATAATGCAAATGCAAGGGTTCAAATAGTCAAAGTCTAATCGTGCGAAAACGGGTGGTGATAAAATTTTATGAACTATTGAATTTGATGTCTTATTTTGAAAAAACAAGTTTAGCTAGACGCATTGTGAGGATTTATACTCGTTACAAAACTATACAGTTGCATTCTAACAACATAATCAAATTGCACTTATAATTTCCTTGAAAGTGCCCTTACTTTTATTAGCAACCTAACTTTTTACAGACAATATCCGGTTGAGATTCCGGTTCTTGATGACCTAATCATTTCCAGAATTTAAGGCTTCAAAATCATCGAGATAGTAACAGTAATATCGATTTAAAAAAATCACAAAACCCGGCACGTCAACTACACAACACACCTTATCATATGATCGGATGTTCAAAGCGGAAACGCGTTGATCTCGCGAGATCTTAAGAATAATGGTGCTTAAAGATTATGTTGCGCAGGATCGGGTTAGATGGGGTCCCGAGTCTCGACTCCCAGTCCCGTTGGCCAGGTGCGCGCAGGGACGTTTTCTTTTTCGGTGGCTTTTGTCGTCGAGTTTGAGACTCGGATTGTACACAAGCACAAAGGCAGCGGGACGTCTTCGTGTATTGTTCTGAATCAGCTGTCGGCTCCCCTTGAGGCCAGTGTCGCGACTCAGACTGGCACATGGTACTGACTTTAGGTTAGGTAGGCAAGTAATTTGTATAGATAGACGCATCAATAGGACCGGTTTCCTTATTTCGTTGGTAACTCGTATAATATAGGTAGGTACCGTTACATTTTGGCAGACTTTAAAGGAAGTTTACAAGGGCCCCATTGTGGCCTATTGTTTATAATGGGTAGATGCTTAAGATTGTAAATGAACCCCTTAATTAATTATGAATGCTATTATAAGATGAATATGTAAGCTTAGGGTCAAATAATGTTATTAACCCTTCACACCTCGGTAATGCGCGATCGGTTACCGGCAATTATCTTACTTCCGTTGACCGACACCGACAGAACTCAACTCCCAAATGTTTTTAAACGTTTTTGTTTCCGACAAAGTTTTGATAGACAAAATTTACAACAAAAATGCAGCTAGCTTTGTTTTTTTTTTATGCTCAACCTACCTGAATAGGTACCTATAGGTATATAACTAATTATATGGCCTATTTTTAGATCGTAGCATCGGTCGATGACATGTTTGTTATTTTTTGTGGTCAAACATGTTATCAGTACTAACTAGTACCATATGCGCATGAAAGCTTAAATCTATTTCCAATGGACCAATTAGCTGGGTGTAGCTGAGGCATTCGGGCATAAATAATCCTTATCAGGAGCCATGGGCCATACGGGCAGCATGGGTTGAATACCATCACATTTTGGATTGATTATGTCATTGAAATATAAAGTCAAGCGCGAATGGAGTTTTATTTCGGTCAGAAACAAAAATAGAATCATATCGAATATATCGCTAATTATACTATTATTATAAATGCGAAAGTTTACGTGTGTGTATGTATGTATGTTCCCACTGAACTCCGTAACTGAACGGATTTGCATGAAGCCAACATTGATTGTGACCTAGATTAACACAGCGTAGGCTAATTTTTATCCGGAAGGTACTATAGCATTATACCACGCGAGCGAAGCCGGGGGCGAATGCTAGTCACTAATAGACATCACATGTTTAAGCTTCCTCGGTTATTGTGTTCATTCGGTTTTCAAGCTAATATGTATAACCCGATTGAGCCAAGCATGGTTTACATAGGAAAGGTGTACTTTACAATAACAACAACAACAAGAACACCAGCCTGTTCAGTCCACATAGGCCTCCCCTCTAAGAAGGGGGATATTCCTGCGCTTGGCATGCGGGTTGGGCATCGCAGGGCACAGCTTCTAGCACGGTCGACGCTGCTGCCTATCGGCGGCCAGGGTATTTAGCTGTGCCAGTCATACTTGATGGCTGCGCTATATCGCAATCAGCCGACCGCCATAGCACCGTTTGTTATTCAGCAGGGAGCACCAGGCTTGGGTTCCACATGATTGGTTAACCTAGGCCGTAATAGACCCATCATAAAACTCTGATTAGATATCAGTAGCAGTAACGTAAAAGTCATCGCAAAGTACAAAATGAACGAATCAGTGGTGTAACGAATAGGTCCTAGGCTTTACTTAGACCTAAGTAATTGCCATTGGTGGTAGGTACATACCATCATATATACTGAACATGCCATCTGCGAGTTTTATAAAAACGCGATGGAACAGCTTAGTGGACATGTGAGTTTTCTATCGTTTTAAAGGTCATATAAGACCAGCGAGTCTGTTATGAATTAGTTATTTTTTTCTCTTTTATGTGCTTAGTGATCGTGCAAGCGCAACCCTCTGGGGTTGTAAAGTCCAAAGGTCATTGTTGGTCATCATTCAACCGATACTGCCGTTGTATAAGGTAAGTAAGTAAGTGTACGGGATATTTCACACATGGTCAACTGATACCAAACTAGGCAGAGCCTGTACTATGGGCACCACAGACTGGTACTTACATAAATACTCGTATAACACCCAAACACAGAACATGATTTATGTTTGCAACACAAATATTTGCCCTGGGTGGGAATCGAATCCATGACCACGACCCAGGAGGCAGAGTTACTACCAACTGAGCTGTGAGGACAGTCAAGGTATCTAAATGTGAGTGTTTCTATTTACTATCTACCCACTTACTACCGCACTGATTTTTTTAAATTGAAAATACCTTTTGTGTAACTCGGGAAAATATTATGATGCATCTGAGAGTGGATGATGTTTGCGAAAAAGAAAAACTTTATTTACTGAAAAAAGAAATAAATATCAATAATAATAATAATAAATAATGCTGGACGTTATCACACAGCATCATGTAGCCCCAAACTAAGCAGAGCTTGTATTATGGGAACCACATGATCGATATACTACATAGATACATTTTTTTTTGTAAATACATACATATCATACATAGAAAACACCCAGACCCGAGACAAATATCTGCAGAACATGCAAACATTTGTCCCGCAGCGGGAATCGAACCCGCACCTTCTGCGTCACAGGCGGACCTTCGCCCACTGCGCCACAGAGGTCGTCATGGTTGATTCAAAGAGGAATTTGATGGAATGTTCTTGAATCAAAACCATGCTAAAAACTGTTTAAATCATAGCTTCCATCTTTCAATGAACCTTGTCAGGGTAACAAGCTTTTTACGACTCATAAAAAAAAGTAAAAAGTGCCAATCTTTTTCAACTTTTACCAGCGTCCTTCGAACGCAAGCTTCTAGCACGTGCTCAGTTTACGACCGACTTGGACATTTGGACGACCATTTGCATAGATTGATACAGGCCGACCGCGAAACTGGTTTACGTTACTCTGATTGTAATGATAATGTACATGGTAACTGCCCCAGTTTCGGAATATTATAACTTTTTCGAAGGATTCAAATTGCTGCGCAGATACAATTGGAGTGCGAGGGCCAGCATGTGGGGTGACACGCGCAAGGTGTGCACGTTATCAGTGCTCCGGCATGTGCGTTCCGATACATGCGGCTGCGCAACCCTCACACCCTTACGTGTCCTGTTGACCGCACGCACAATTCAGAACAAAGGGAGGCTCCACTTTCCCTCATTAATTTATTTATTTATTTATTTATTTATTTATTTATAAAGGAAAACCAACAGCTAAAGTAACACAATGGTATAGACTTATAAAAAACAGAAAGCCAATTACAGGTTTTCACGAGTAGTTAATGTAAAAATGTGTTTTAAAAGCACCACAAAAAGTGATAAAAAAATGCCTAGAGCACTTTATCGATTAATGGTAATTAGCAACCAGGAAAACGATTGCACCCGCATACATACATAGCTAAAATTAGAAACTTGGGCAAAAATTATAGTACTCACCAGTGTAGCAAACTGAAGTCAAGGTCAGCGCGTGCGTTCGCACCAGGGGATTGACTCTGCCCCAGGGCACTCGCGCAAGGAACGGCTCCACGAAATCGAATGCTGTCGCTATAGACAGCTGCCAGTTCAGCCGTTGAAGAAGCAACACTTCCCATTGCTACAAAAAAAGGAAACGGCATTGAACTCACAAGAAAAGTCCCCATGCAAAGTGCAATTTAAATAGCTCATCCCTTAACAACCCCATGTGAATATGACACAATTGCCGTTCCAAAGAATAATTTGCTTCATTCAAAGTGACTTAGGTTTGAGGAAGGGACAACTAGTGCATATTCTTAGTAGTTAAGGATCGTAACGGTCATACTTGATGGGTTTAGACGGAAACCGCAAAAAGTGGCAAATCACATTACAACTAAAAACTTATATGTAGGTACTTCGAATGGCAACTTTGAACTAACAGGGCAAGGTGTGCTCCCAGAGCTCAGTCCCAGAGATTGTAAATTAATGATCTACTTAAGTTAGAATTTAGTATTTATTTAATAAGGTAGGTGCTTAAATTTTATTTCACCGAAAAATACATTTTCTACCAGAAATTCCTTTGGTTAGTGGCATGATGGTGGGAGGCGTGCTTACTTAGAAAAAATCTTAACCTACTATAAAAAAGCACAACGTATTACCTACTAATACCTAAACATGCATAAATAAACTGCATAAATTAACAGCCTTACATTTTCTGTTAGAGTACTTAATCATCAAAAAAAATGTTTAACAAATACCATGACATCTAAGAGTACCTTCCTACTAGCCTTGAAGGCATTGTGTGGTCATTGTCACTTAAACCACCAAGGTCAGTAAAAGAGAATAAAACTTAATCACTATCTCTAAGTTCAATGGTCCTACGAAGATAAGCTGGTATGGATAACAATAATTAACTCTACACTGAACTGTAATCGACGTCATAACAAATAATTTTTCACGTTTCGTAATTTAATACATATTGATGCTTAGTTCCTACCTGAATAGTATATTTCATTAGTGTTTTGTATATATTTACTAAGTCCTTATCATCGTATTCAATTGTAATTAGTATAATCTTGTATTAGTACATCGCCATCTAATCTAAAGCCTTGCTCCCTTACTACGGTTTCCTGGAAAAGACCGCTTTTTCAGCGACATAGCCACCCTTTCTATCTATCTTTGTTATCAAAAGAACATTCATAATGAAAAACTGAAACTATATAAGCCGAAAAGGTATTACAAATTGTAAGAAATTTAATTGATCGCAGGGGCTGGAATTCAAATTGTCTAGAGTAGAATTACAAAAATAATGTCAAGGTATGAGAAAGTAGCTGCCCTCGAGCCATATGACATCATTAAGTATTCGTAGTGCACGCATATCGCGATCATCGCCCGAATTAATTGCAAGGAAGTATAGGATGCCATACGGTAAGGAAGGAATTCCGAAACGTTCACACGGTCTTTGTACATTTGTAGCCACATTATCATGTTTATTAAAGTGTAGGAAAGCTTATCAGATCAGCTGGTACCGTTGCATAACGAAGCTGAACAAGTAGGTACCTGACGTAACGTACGATAGAGGCGTGTGAATTATGGGGACTTTGGGGACAAAGTCAAAATTCATTGTATTGCAACGCAATTGACCGAATAACACCTGCTCGAGCTTAAGCACCGCGGTTACAATTTTGTTATCATTAGCCTATACGTGGGAAAAGGGTAGTCCAACCACAATAACCATCCATCGGACACTTCACACGTCATGGTAATTATGTAGATTTTCCTAAATGAGGACGACGCCTCCGAGGCCGTTACTCTCGTTTAAAGTAATGTAAGTTATGGCCGACACTCTCACTAAAAATACTTACTCAATTGTAAGCAAGTACCTAATAGACGGTGCACTATCTTATATCCGTCGCGTTACTCATATTTCCGTCGGAAGGATGTCTCGTAAGTAATTTTGTGACTTACTCCGTCACAGGTTGTGCTTCATGAGGGTGACATCTTTCTTGCCCTCTTGCGTCTCAAGGAAGGTGTAATTGCCGGAAGCTCACTTGTAGGAAACTACTATTTGGGGTGAAGGAGTGACATTTGACTTGGCCAATTGAGTGCATTCTCGAAGTGAAATCAAAACAATGAATAAGTTGCGGTCGGCGCCGGATGTAAGTTGTGTGGCTGCTCGTGGGTATCGAGTGATTAGCCGGGTTAAATATTTTTGTAAAACAAGCCTTACAAGGCAGAGAAACCTTAGGATGCATGTTTCTCTCTTGGAAGCAGTATTTTGTTTATGCTCTGATACCTACACTGGAGATGTCTTCAAAAACATTCACACGTGCCAAGCGTATGGAGTTCCTGTAGCGTTGACCAAGTTGCGTATCTTTGGAACATGGACAGGTTGATGTCGCAGTTACATCCTTGAGTGATATACTATATAACATGTGAGAAGAATTGCTAAGATAAATAAGAACTTACCCTGACTTCCTGTGGGTAGACGGAGTTATCGGTATATGCACAGAGCAGTTCAACAGACAGTGGATGGCACTGGCGGAACTTGGATGCGAGAAGCATCGCGGTGACTGCCAAAAGTTGCAACTGCTGCCGTGAGATGGCCCGTTGAGCCAGGAACCGGTCCATATAGCTGACAGCCAGAGGAAACACCTGCTCCTCGCATTGCTGTTCCTCGCACACCTGGAACAACATTTTTATGTTGGATTTGTTTTGATCTTTTTATTGAACTGCACCTGTCGTATTAAGATCGACATACAGATTCGAGTTTATTGCTAATTTTTAAATTTTAAAAAGTAGGAATTTGTACCTAGAAGATATTTGTGTAGAAATCGTGGTAGCACCTGCTACGTGAGTCTTAATACAAACCTATTCATAAATAGGGTAGATGTAGCTCTACCACGATTGAATCTGAATGAAATAAGATTCGTACCTACCTTTAAGCATGCTTTAAGCGTACCGTACCATACATACTATACCTACATAATTAAGTCGAAACGGCCGTGCCTAACTACCACCGGGAAGGTTAATTATCTGGCGTTATTCGAGACAATGCCTGAATCATGGTACGCAGAAGAAATACCATTTTAGTTAAAAGCCCTTTACTACGTTACACTACGGTTTATTCTATGTCTTCTGATGATTCCCATGCTCAGTGATGGAGATCCAAAATTGTACAGAATGGTGTATTTTCGTAGAAAACAGGATGAACTGGCCGGGTACGTGGGTTACCAGCGCTTATAATAAGCGTGAAAGTTTTCGCCTTGTCAAGTATGTTTTAGACTTTGAATCAAGGAAGAAGATAGTGTTTATTTGGCAGCTCTAATAATACCTTATGACTCTGCCAACCCATAAATGTTAAGAAATAAAATAAAACGCAAATTCTTTTTAACATAGGTTAATAGGTCAAACAGCTCAACAGGTTTTGTTTTGGTAGATAGTTTTACACCAGTGCAATGTTTAAGTTTTTAAGCGCTAACTGCTAGGCTTAGTAGGTGTACCGGTCTTACATACTGCTGGAGTTTGCCGGTTGTGAGCTTTTAGAGCAGAGCTTTCAATGTGCCTGCTTTCTTCGTGAATTTAGCCGAAGAGATGAGGTTCCGTTGCGTCATTGTGAAGCGATGCAGTGCCGGTGAGGTCATTGTCATTGATGCGTAAGAAGAAACTTTCTAAATAAGTTAAATTACTCTATATTTGAGAACACGAACTAATTAGTTCGCTCCTGTGTAGCATTATTATCAGTGAAAACTACAGCTAAGAATATCTTACCATTAAACGAATAATTAGGTTTCCTTTTCGTATTGTGTTTTGGCATCAAGCTGAAACTGACATAAGTACCTACACCTTTCTACCTAGGTACTAAGACCGAAATCTGATCAGTGAGGAAAATTGTCCAGATTCACGGATTATTTAGGTAGGATTTTATTAAGTACTTACCTACTTATTAAGATTAAACTAAGCTAATACCTAGGTGGCTAGATGATTATGATATTATATCACGCGCAGTTATGCAAGGAGGAAAATGGTAAATAGTAGGTAGACGTAACAAATCAGCTGCTTAAAAAGTCTGCGGTGCATTAACCTACCTGCAACCTTCAGTCGTAAACATATGAGGCATATATACGAAGTTATACCAAGAGTCAGTTCAATATCAAGGTCAAAAAAAAGATTTAAAAATAAGGTAAAAATATAAGATAAGAAAATAAAAATACGCATTCATATGCGCAAATCTCTTTTTTATATTTTCTTATTGTCTGATAATATGCGCATAATATCCTCACTATTTTAACTCGACACTTTACCGATCTGTGCCGGGGTCTATACCTATGATGTACATATAGAACTGCTAAAAAAAACTTCAGGTCTCACCTCCAGCATCCATGTAGTCACCACCTTCCTCATAAAAGGCTGGATATCAATCTGCACATTCTGGAAGTAGTCAGTGTGGAGTGCGTGAGCCCGCTCAAGGGTCAGCAGGTTCAGAACGACCCTGGGGTCCCGGTCCAGGGCCCGGTCAGGACCCGCTACGCACATGTCCACCGCTCGACTTCCACCGCTGTTACCAGGACTCTGCATGTTCTCCCCGCAAGACAAATCCATTGCCACTATCACTGAGTTCGAATCACACAAATGGACAGTTCGATCGTATTCCAAATGGATCCGATTTCGCGCAATTTTTTTAGTTTGTTTACGTTTGAAGGTACACGCAGCACACGGCACAACCGCTTCGCGTGCGGCTCAAAGATAAGTGTCAAGTTCGGCGCTTGCGCATGAAGGGCTCGCCTGGCTGTAGTACCAGTGTATCGGCACGTCCACTCTCCGCACCCCTCAGTCCCTATTGTATTCCTCGATCCTAAGGTAACTATACTTATTCTATGGCTACGGTGGGTAGCAAAGACCCCATTGAAAGCGTGTGTACTACAGTTACGAGTAAACCATAAACATGGGTCCTATGAAATGCAAACTTTGATAAAATTTTAACTTAATAAATAAGATCTATACCTACTATGTTTTTTTATCTACCTATCTACCATTTTATCTACCTAAGTACCTAGGACGACCAAGTGCGTTTAGCGAACCATGCACACGTTGAAAAGCTTTTACACTTCAAGGGTCGCAATCAAACCAACTGATTGATGTTACGTTTATCATTCACATAAAATTATGTTTACCTATCTACCTAATACGAGTACCTATAACCTAGGTATTATTGGTACCGATCTTACGTTGTCTGGTTGTCTAATTTCAATTCAGTTAACGCTGCTCAAATATTAATTTAAGCTTTTGAGTGGTGGTCAAATCTAGTAAGCCCTGTCACTGTTGGTTATCTAACGGTTAGAGATGGCAATAGTCTAATAATTAAAATAATACTCGAACCTAGGTTAAGCCTGGCTATAATTCAAACATTACAATAATCTTGAAAACCAGGTGTACATTCACGCTTTAATGGTTCAATTTTAACACAAAAAAGTAATTCGGACAAATAAAATACAATAAACATAACAATAGGTACAGAGGTCCTGTTTGTTCGGAGGGCGCTGTCCGGAGGGCGGAGGCAGCTGCGCACGCGCCGGCTGCAGTGCCCGGTTGACATTTTTATAACACAAATCCGAGCACACCTGATCTTGGACCAGTTAAAGCCAGTCATTATTATAATTCCTTTCTTTTCGGTGCCCTCTCGTATAATTTGCGACGTGTGCTCCGCTTGCCCTCCCGATTATAGTAACAAAATCCATCACCTGTCTAAAAACCAGCTCTAAGAACATGTTTTTTTTTGTTTTCTTTTTGGCAACTTTCAATTTCTAGCACTTCAATATATTTAGATTATTATTTTCTGAGTTTTTCTCAGCTTATGTCACATTAATCGCACCCTCCCCACTTGGCTCCTTGCTTGAACTTGCCGTTGTAGTAGGGGATGAACGTAACCACAGCCTTCCAATCGGTGAGGTATATAACATTGATTGCGGCGGCCAGCCCGAATGATAAAGCCGACACTGTGAACCCAGATAGCTGTTCCAGTTGCTTCTTGCCCAAGCCCATTGTTGTCAAAGTATGATCATCTAATTGGATTACCTATATAATCAAGCTAGGAACCATAAATAGGTTTTAAAATTAAGTCGTCGGAGCTCTTCAAAAAAATTGACAGCGAAATTGAGTGATTTTCGATTTTTTTTATCTATGTCACTTTTGGCCAACCAAGGAGTTTGGCTGTAAGTAGGTAAGTATTTTCGAGACAGCGTTAAAAAGGTACCATATTGACCACCCCTGACCTTACATGTTGTGTGATGTGATGATATTATGTAGGTATACGGTCGGTAGGTGTACGTGCACAATATCATCACGTCCTACGTACGCTACATGGGTATTCAGTTGACACAGTCACATGCCTTCTGATGCTAATTAATGCAGACATTAATCCCGTTTTAATAAAGTAGGTAGGTATGAACTTAGTACAAACTAAGTATCTACTATTTCACTTAATTTAAATAACTACTTTAAATTTCCCGTGTACACACCGGAACCAACATTTGGTCTCCGTCTGGGATTCTCCGAGTGGGCAGTTCCCATCGCATCGCTACGCCACATGCCATCCTCGAATTATGATGCCACAGACCACTAAAAGGTATCTAATTAATTAACAATAATAATTTGTCAACCGATTACCTATGCAAACACAAACACCACTGTAATAAATTCTGCTTGATCGGTATTTGTAGTCGTTTAAGAGCCATATAATGTTATATAATTAGTTGTGTCAGTTCCTATATCATCCTATATTAAGTAAGTAGTTACCTAGCTAATACAAGGTAGGTACTGAACAGATCGAACTGAAATTGAAAAAATCCTTGCCTATGCAAGCCTCGAGGTCAAGAGATGGCTGGCATATATTAAATCAAAAAATAAAATTTTGCTCGAATCTCTAAGTTTGATGTATACGTTATAACTTATTAATTACGTAACTTTAAGAACGAAGTCACGAGTGGAAGCTAGATTTTCATTATCGTATGCATACCAAAAGGTAGGGTAGGTACGTAGGTAGATACATGTACTATTAATTGTCTGTGACCTGAGAATACCTAGGCTTATTCGATGTCAATAAGACCAAATTGTCATACAATTAAATGTCATTTTCTGGGCTAAATATTAAAATTCTGAAAATGCAATACTTTTTTTCTTCAAAATAAGCCTAAAGTTTCCTAAGAAAAAAACTTTCTAACTAAAAAAGAAAAATTAAAATGTTGCCTCACCTGTATAAGCTCATTCAGGGGACTAAATCCCTGACAGATATTAAGTACTAACCTATAATAATAAACTTACTACATAACAAATTGGAATAAATTAATGTAAACCATTTTTATTGCTCAAGGTAGGTCAACGATGTGGACTAAACCACAGATCCCTCACAGAACATATGAATATTATCAAAATACCTCGTCAGTTATTGAAGCATCGCTTGAGGTAGAATCTAAGTAAGTAATTTGTTTCTAGTCATTGCTATTTACATAGGTAAACAAACTTTCTTAAAAAAATAATTAAAACGACTTCAATACAAAAAACTACTTAGGTACTGCTCTAAAAAGCAAAAAAAAAGTTTTGCGGGAAAAGTATCAATTCCTCAGGAATAAAATTGGGACCACCTCTGAAGTATGATCTACTAAACATAAATAGAATCAATAAAATATATTCTTAATTGTCGAGTTATCGCGTAAAATACATACAAAAAAAATCATGCAGTCGAATAGTGAACCTGCACCTTTTTGAAGTCGGTAAAAAAAAGCAAGATGTCACCAGGATGCAACAACATACCTACTCATAAAAATCAATGAAGCAGGGTAGAACTTGAATGGTGACTTGGCTAGATTTGGCATTGTTTTAGCAATAAGACAATCTGGCAAGTTATTGATTTAACAACTGGTTGTTTCGATAACAACATTTTGATTACTTGATATTTTATGCTGCACACACATTTTAACAACTTGGACTATTTGACCTTTGGATTAATACCATCCGGAGTCATATATTTCTGTCATTCGCTTCTAATAACTTTTAGTTATTAGCATTAGACTTTCGACAATTCTCGTTAACTTCTTTAGATTCTTCCTCAGATACTTAGAAATAATATGAAATTGCTTTTAAAAATCAAAATAATAAAACTAAATGAGTATTTAAAAATTTATTATAATTGGTTCATGGACATCGACGGATATTGAATAGAATACCATAAGACACATCTCTATTTATGGTTTTGGAATGTTGGTAGTAGTTTTTTTTCAGGTTGGACTTTAGAGGTATTCCCTCGTTGACGTTTAGTATGTACTCACTCTGTGTGATTTGATTTGTTTTGATTTGTCAAAGATAATGCATGATTGATCGGATCAAACTCAAAGTTCGATTCTCAAGCACCAAGATTCGATTTTGATAAAAACAGTCTGCCTATGCATAAATTATAACATTAATTAGTCTGCTTACGCATAAATTAGAACATTAATTAACGTGTAAGTTGAGAAGGGAATAGTAAGACTTGAAACCTTTAGACTGATCTCCAAAAGGTGCGTTGCGTATCACTGACAATGGCTTCGGAGAAAGACCCCCTTGTTAGCGAGAGGTCTGGAACGGTTCGGGAAGTGGGAAATCACGCTATTTGGAGCCTCTCCTCATGCAAGCCAGGTACCTATACATAAAAAGCAACTTTTAAATCCCTAAGAGCTTGTTCACATGGAAGACGGTAGGAATCGTTGTCGGACTGTTATTGGGAGCATAATTATGTATGAACCAAGGCTGTAGGCCTGTTTGCATAGGAGAGGACAGTATCGTCTGTCAAACTGGTAACGGGTGGAAGCAAATTTATAGGCCCCGGCACGGATATAAAGACGCAAGCTAAAATAGTGGGGATACTGCACAGAGCAAGAAGACTCGGTACATAGTCCATACAAAACTTTAAAAATGCTAGCTGTATGCTTGTATGTTGGTGTGTTGTGATGGTGGACCTAGTGTTAATGCAGAGAGAGCATTTTTCATACCTATCATTCTGTCTATTGTCATGACAGGCATTGCCCGCAAGTGAACATGCTCCAAGTACAATCAACATCAATACCTAAAACACATTTTTTATACTCAAATCCAATTTTTCAGGCTTTGGAATCGACCAGTTGAGGGATGACTGCATGGATACTTACTGGCAATCTGACGGCCAGCTCCCGCACCTTGTAAACATTCAGTTCCAACGAAAAACTATGGTATCCCACATCTACATCTACACAGATTACAAACTAGATGAGAGCTACACTCCTAGCAGAATATCAATACGAGCCGGCACACACTTCAACGATCTGCAGGAGATAGAAGTCATTGAATTGATTGAACCAAGTGGTAAGTACCACGTTCATTTTGTGATTTAGTACAAGTACTTTTGATTTTGTGACTAAGTATGAGTTTGCAATCGCACAATTTGAAAACTTTCATAACTTTTCCAGTGCCATTTTAAAGTAGCTTTTTCTTTAATTTCCTGTCTTGATTGATAAACATTGCAAACTGCAAGAAGATTACATTACATACCATTGTTCGATTAATTTAAGATCATCTCAATTTTGCACCCCCAAATCTTTTTAATTCCTCATCCAATCCAACAACCAGAATATCCAAAGAACTTATCAGATGTGGCTTCCCATTGGATGGGGTATTTGACATCACCAATCATAGCAAACTTAGCCAATATGAGTTCATATTGATATTCAAGTGTCAAGATTACCTACTATATCTAAGTGTAATAAGGTTGCTTGCTGGTCTGTCTCCTAAAGCCAAATTCAAAAGAATTTACCATAAAAACTACTTAAAACTCTTGTTATTCTCTTTGGCCTCTTGTATTTCTCTTTGTGATTTTTTTATTTGCCTAATTGTTTAATCACTTATCTTCCTTGTTTTAGGTTGGGAAATGATACCGATCAAAGACATACATGACCGACCAATCAGAACCTACATGATACAAATAGCGGTACTCAGCAATCACCAGAATGGTAGAGACACACACATGAGACAGATCAAAGTGCACTCACCTTGTGAACCCACATCGTTTGACATAAACAAATTCAGAAATTTTTCCACTGTGCAGTTTCAGCAATATGCTACTATTCGTTGATATTAATAGGGCTAAGAACAATAATAAGAGTAAGAAATGCTATGAAGAAGTTTTATTCATAGATTTGTATCAAACATGAATATTTACAAGAGCATTAATATTTTATACATAGTTTTATTGTACAAGTAAAATATTATGTGAAAATTATAGGTTCAAATCAGTTGCATAAGAAATGAATTTTCTCTAATACCCTGTACAAATTGTTAGCAAATCATACAAACAAAGTGTCTATGGGATTTAAACATATACCTCTCACATAAACCTTGAGTATGTTATTAATAATATACCTATTTGCTCTAGTCTAGTCAGATTCTTCATCTGCCTCTTGGAGCCACTCAAAGAATTTTATAGCAGAGTTGTCTTGGAGAAACCTGCTGTTAACCTGTTTGATGTCTTCATAGAATTCCAGCAAAGAGTCTTCATCAACAACTTCTGAATCATACAGCATGTGAAGGACATGACCACTGTTTCCTTTCAGCCATTCACATTGGATGCAGGTTTCCTGTAAATTCCATGTTTTAAGTTTTTGAAAATTTTGTTCACTGATTTTGATAGTATAAATCTCCAATATAAAAAAAACATGTCAGTAAAGAATCTACTTCGACACCTTAAAAAACCTTACTTCTCCTGGGAACATTAATGTACGATTCACACCTACCAGCGTGCGTCGGAGAGCATCGAAGCGCGTCGGTAAGTGTAAATCGTACATTAATGTTCCCAGGAGAATAAGTTTCTTTATGAGAATAAGGTTTTATCAGACAGAAATCGGTCATGCATGCGTTCCGCGTTCTCGCGCGTCGTACCATAAGCCTGGATGCTTACTACCGAGCCAAATCGAGAACGGGATTAGAATTGGATTTATGTCACTCGAAAGTCAAGATGGCGGAGCCACATCCTCACAAATAAATTTTTTTTATTAGTGTATTGTAAATTTTCGACCTGTAAATAACGTGAGCAATACTCGAAAATTATTACCATGAATTATATTTTCTTTGTTTAGATAAATTTTGTAATATTTCATATTTTATTTAAAAATAGATAACTCAACGTTATTATAATTATCCGACATTGAAAGGTGTCCCGCCAGATTTAACGTCAAGAGGGTAAGATTGCTGTTTGTCTTGCAAACGCACAGCAGCATATTTCAGTATTTATCTAAATTTGTACCTCGGAATTAAGTTTTTGTAATAGGTAGCCATTTCAGTGAATATTAATAACAGATAATTTGTATGTACCTACCTACTTAGATGATTATTTATTAATTTAGCGCACAAGCACATAGTTATGTACCAAAATAATGTTTGGTTTTGCCTCAGACTACCTCCTAATTTTTTTACCTACTTTTTTCAAACTTCATCATGATTGAAATCCTCGATCGCTAAAAAGTTACTTTCACAAAACTGTAAAAGCTCGATAGTAAACTCGATCAATTTCAAATTTATCGACGTCAACAGTGTCAAAAATAGACAAGTCTATCCTAATCTCGATTCAAATTCCGCAAGTTGTCATTTTTTGTATGAGTACGAGGCAGGCTTTCAATACTACCAAATGACAGAAGTCAAATCCTAATCCCGTTCTCGATTTGGGTCGGTGGTAAGCACCCTAATATGTGTGCATGTCTCTGTAACGCAGAAAGTCAGATAGATCCCTATGTAGATACCCTTCGGAAGGTACAGTCACGTGCAATAAAATTACATTTATTTTAGGACTATGTCGCTGTAAAGTTAATGCGACGATACATGTCAAACCTCCCTCTCGCTCGCACTATTCAACATTTTTTAAGATATAAAATCACTGAATGTAGTTATGCAAAATAGCAAACCTTCACGGCCTAGAAAATAACAATACAAAAGTTCAGCACTTTTTCACTTCTTCACAACTTGCACTAAAATTGATGACATTGGTGCAAGTTTTTTTGGTAAAAAAACGTGATAGAATCAAAATGATATTATTGCTAAACCTTTGTATTGTTATTTTCTAGCCCGTGAAGGATTGTTATTTTGCATAACTACATTCAGTGATTTTATATCTTCAAAAATGTTGAATAGTGCGAGCGAGAGGGAGGTTTGACCTGTATTGTCGCCTTAAATCATTCAACGAGCGCGTTGTCACCTGGGTGCCTAGTGCGAGTTGTTTTACCAGCTCGATCGCGTTTGCGTTTACGCAAATTTGTATGGAAAGGAGTCAGCGCGACGCGTTTTTCACTAGATGACGCTACCTCGATTCCATATAAATTTGTGTAAACGTAAACGCGATCGAGCTGGTAAAAAAATTCGCACTAGGCAACCTGTTCGCAAAACCTTTCTTGATAAGTACTAAATTGTATACATCGTAGTGTACCTATCACAAAGTACAGTCACGTGCTGCGTGACTAAGACTATACCTGTGTGTGTACTTTGATGATTAAGATTTCAACTACAGAAAAGTTCCAGATCGCAAATTCTTTTTATTTGTTTTTGCTTGATTTGCAATAAATGTTTCAAAGCAATTCCAAAACTATTTAAAACACGAAAATAGTATTACTGCATTATAAGATTAATTAAGTATCAGTTATGTAGTTCTCAAAATACAAGCTCTGCTTATTTTGTTGCTAGTAGATTATATGATTTAATGTCCAACATTTTTATTTTATTTATCATGATTTTATTTAAATATTTTTAACTGATCTAATGATCAAAAATTACAGATTTTAAACTTACCTCCACAGCTCTCAAGCAGTCCATGATAGAAGACTTGCTTTTGATATAATTGGCGAAAATAGGGCGAAAGTACTTTATGATTTCCCTCAGTGTAACAAGGAAGTTTTTTGCTTGCGATAGATGCGGCAAGCTTAGCAAAGCTCGCACCACGAAGAAGTTGACCTCGTGCAGTTGAATGTTGTAAGCATATCTTGAAGAGTTGATCTCCAGAATGAGGTAATCACATTTGAGCTTGTCTTCGAACCCTCGTGCAAGACTGTCTATCACTTCGTTCAGGAATACTGAAATCAAATAGTTAATATGGGTTCCGTAGGTATCTCAAGAGGAAAACACAAACCCTTATAGGATCTCTTTGTTGTCCAACAGTCTGTTTAACAAGATCCTTTTTACGGTTTTCCTACCTCGAAACGGAAAAAAGAACCTTTACCGTATATAAAGGTTCGTTTTTAACGAGTTCAAAAAAGGAGGTTATTTCCTTTTGATTGCGTTGACTATAAGTTTGATTTTTTCAGCTCCAAGGAATTGCAGACCTTATTATTTGATATTAAATTTTACTTGAATTGTTATACCTCCATGCATTCATGAGAGGTCTTGACCGGCAGACAAATAGACAGATCCTTTAAGGCGTCCTATAAGGGCCTGTTTCGAAACGCGAAAGTTGCGACCAAAATGAATTGAAATGGTAGTCGTCACAGATTAGTTGCGAGAGAACTGTCTTGAACCTAATTTATTGTGCAATAATTTTCTCACCTCAGGATCTAAAGTATTTCAGTTCCTCACTGTAATGATTACTAATCATAACCACTAAAGCACTAACCAGCCCTGTTTTTGCAAACTTTCACAATTTGTCAGTTGACGGTGTTTGAATTTTGACAGATGAAATTTCAAAGTTTATAAATACAAGTCCGGTATCAGTGAAATGATTAGTAATTCAATTTTGATACTAAAGAGAACCTCAGAATCGAGCAGACTGACAGCTCACTGTGTCATGGCTCATGAGTCACCTCTCGAAGAGGAACAACTAAAACACCACCAGCCTATATCTGTCCACTGCTGAACATAGACCTTCCCAAATAAGGGGGATATGTCCATAAATCCCCACGCTGGCATGCGTGTTGGGCATTGCAGGACACAGCTTCTCACACCACCGGGCAGGGGATGTAGCTGTGACAGTGTTAGGCTGAGCTATGCCGGCTAGGCGGCATTTGCTAGTTAGCTGAGCTTTGCCTGTTTGCTAGTTAGCTGGGTGCACCACGGGCTTGGGTTTCGAAGATGGAGGTTGGAATCCCTTACAGCCCTTGCTTCTTGAAGAGCATTTGAATCAAACTTACTATTAGTGTCATCCGGAATAGGTGAACCGGCAATGGAGGAGTCTTCGCTACTATCTGATGAGTAGCAGGATTCACTGTCACTCCAAATCTTATCAAAACCAATGAATTCGTCCTCCCCACTGCCAGCAGACTCATTTTCCCATTCCGTGCCAGATTCTGAATTCGATGGTTTGAGCTGCTTCTCTAAAATAAAGGAAATCACGTAGACTAGCGACAAAGTGTTCATATCGTATATGTAAAATTTTCAATGAGAAAGCGTAGAATTCAAAATAACGCATTGGCATTGGCCAATATTTTTCGTTAAGCGTTACGTCAGGTTGAAATTTTGGGGATCGCCCCACTGATTACTTTTGTTTTAATTTCATGCTGCAAATTGTAAGTAGAGCAGTCGCAAATCGAGTTGCTGTCAAAATTGCACAACTCAATGAGACTGCAAGCACACAAAGTATTATCGTGAGTCTTCTTTTTCTAATAATAATAATAATAATTTCAGTGAACGGTCTGATAGCGAAGAGCCTTGACCAATATCTTAAGAGACTCTCGCTAGGCAGCTGGATCAAGGGTCAGATACAGAAGGCGGCTCTCCTGCACTCGGCACGCATTGTGCGGAGGTTCCTCTCTCTGCAGCCCTAGCCACCGACCGTTTGAGCCCTGCCCCGCGGTCGATGATCTCACGTTTTGATACATTTTTTACTATAATGTTTTTGATATTTATTTATGTACATAAGTAGTATTAAGTGTAATTATAGTAAAAAATGTATTTTAGACGAGTTTACAATTAAATAAAGTGTCATAATAATAATAAGATTGCAAACATTAAACTCTGCATTATATCTAAATTAGGCGTTACCTATTAAGCAGCTAAGTATACACAATGCAGGAAGTTATTGCCACAAAACTAGCCCATTTACAAGCACTATTGGTTACTGTAGCTTTGAATTTGACTTTGTTGTATGTTTATATTGAATTGTTACGTACGATGCAACGCCCTGCCTATGGACGAAGGGTGCAGAATTACTTGGTTGATGGCAACTTGAGGCATGAAGATGTTAAACCTCATGTGCCTGTAATATCACCGGCACTCACACCCTTCAGACCAAAACACAGCAATGCTGCTTCACGGCAGAAGTATGCATGGTGGTAGTAATTCTCCGGATTAGCCCTTCACAAAGAACTCTACTACCTACTTAACCTACCGCCGCCTATACAGATCCACTGCAAGGCATTGGCCATCCTGTTTGAGAGTTCGACAATCATTCCGCTCGAGAGTCGGTCCCCCTTGTTATTACCAACATTATTCAATTTATATATATAATAAATAAATAATAAATAATGCGGGACGTAATCACGCTTCATGTAGCCCCAAACTATGCAGAGCTTGTATTATGGGAACCACATGATTGATATACTACACATATTTTTTTTTTTGTAAATACATAAATATCATACATAGAAACACCCAGACCCGAGACAAATATCTACAGAACATGCGAAAATTTGTCCCGCAGCAGGAATCGAACCCGCAAGCTTCTGCGTCTCAGGCGGACCTTCGCCCACTGCGCCACAGAGGCCGTCATTTCTATTTAATATCGCACCTAGGTCTTTAAACTCACCTCCAACAAAGGTATCTTACCTTGCTCATCATCTAATTTCTCCAAAATCGTGCCGTTAATTCTAGTGCCTGGTTGCACGTTGAGTTTATGCGCAATAATGCCTCCTTCAATAATGCAGTGTTCATTTATTATACACTCTTCATCAATAAAAGAGTTGATGATTTTCACATCATCCCTTATAATTGTGTTATCCATAATGTGGCTTTTTTCTATGGTAACATTATTGCCAATTGTGACATTATTACCAATGAAGGACTTTGAAACTACTGTGTTGCCTCCAAAGGAAGAATCACCGCCAATTAGAACATCTTCCACCAAGTTACAAGATCTGAAAAAAAAAAAACAATATCTTCCTACTAATATTATAAAGGAGAAACTGTAAAATATATAATGCTGGAAACTATCACACAGCATCATGTAGCCCAAACTAAGCAGAGTTTGTACTATAGGAACCACATGATAGATATAAGTACTACTTATATGCATTTGTATTTGTAATTATATAGGTACATATTATACACTAGCTTCCGCCCCCGGTTACCACCACCACACCACACCAGCCTATTATTATCAGTCCACTGCCGGACATCTAATAATGGGGGATATGCCCATAATTCCCACGCTGGTTGGGGATCGCAGGGGACAGCTTCTCGCACTTACGACGCTGCTGCCCGGCGGTGGCCAGGGGATTTAGCAGTGCCGATGTAAGCTGCGCTATGCCGCAATCAGCCGGCTGCCTGAGCCTCGTTCGTTATTTAACAGGGTGCACCACATGCAGGTGAGGTTGGCTTGGGCACCGAAGATGTCGGAACCCCTTAACAACTTTACAACTTTGTTCAGTGGTAGAATGCCCGAATGCCCCGGATTAACTCGTGTGCAATCCGGATAAAAAGTAGCCTATGTGTTAATCCAGGTTATAAACTATGTACCTATATTCCAAGTTTCATCCAAATCAGTTCCGCCATTATGGTGCGGAGTGACCACAAACATACTCACTCACTCACACACACAAACACACACACACACACACACACACACACTAACTTTCGCAAGGCGACCCACTGCGCCACGGAGCTCGTTAAATGTGAGTGAAATTTGAAATGTTGTCCCTCTTTCACGCCAAAACTACTGAAGGGCTTAGGCTGAAATTTTGCAAATATGTAGTTCTAGACCACGCGAGCGAAGCCGCGGGCTGAAGCTACTATGCAATAGAATATTGTATTAACTCATGTTGAATTACCGGCTCAATTTAGCAGTCTTATTCCTATAAATATGTTTCCCCGAGCAAGCAAACTCCTTGTATACACCTGACTCTATTGACAGTGGATACGTCCAATTGTGAAACACATCACGGCTGTAAAAGACAATAGTATAAATTATGTTTGTTATCATTACATAGCACACAGATAACACCCCAGTACAGTAACAGTACCTATAAGCATCACTTACCTAAGCTAATATTTTGTCACAGTACCTAGACGTACATACTTTCATCTACTGTTTTGACGGTTTCATAAATTAAATAGCTGGTTTCATTTATACCACAGACAATGAGACTAACATCCATATGTATTTTTTTTAAATAAAAACAACAAAATACAAGACTTTTCTTCTATGAAGAGATCAACAGATAAATACCTACTTCTATCTTCTTCATTATGATCTGGTGTCCAACCAATTTTTGGGTAATCCAAAGGCCTTGAAATGGCTTAGTGACTAAAAAAGCAGAGACTAACATAAAAATAAATAAATTTGCCTTTAGCACAGCATCTTGACGTGCCGAAGTATGAAAGCGCTCAAATCTAAATTCCACTAATGATTATTTTATTTTTAAAGTATTAGCCCACACACTCTCCACACAAAAATCTAAGACTTTATCCCAAAAGTTCTACTCAGGAGCGATTTCCTGGAGGAACCTTCCCATTAAGCTGTTTTAGCCATTGAGCAGGCTTGGAAGCTGCAACGTTTCCCCTGTAGGTGGAACCGACAGAGGTTAGTCGTGTCATGTTTGCCCAAAAATTTCGACAATGTGAGGAGTAAGCGCAGTAGCGCAGTTGGTAGCTCATCTCGGTATTTAAAAAACGTTCAATGCGAACATTTTGGGATATTACAAAATCTTAAATATCACCCACTACTTATTAACAGAGACTCATAGAAGCTGGCCATAAAAGAATATTAGTTTATTGCTTACCAAACAGTTTGGTAGGTCTTCCAGTTAGTTACAGCAGCGGCATACTTATTGCAGTTAACAAATGTATAATAAATAGAATCAGCCAAAATATCCTCCTGAATAAGCAATCCGTGTATGAAGTCATCTCTGGTTTGGAAGTCAAAGTTATCAGCAAACAGAGGTGGTACAGAGGGAGAGCATACAGCGATGTTCGGATCGGCCAAATTATTGTGTAACTTAACCTCAGAATTGCTTAAAATGTGTTTCTGAAATGATTTTTATTATCATTAAGTGTGTGTAGAAATGTTCCTTTTTTTTGTTTACGCGATCTTTGACCCTTAGGCGGCGTCCTAAAAGGCAGCGATCGTACGATGGCGCGATGCGTTTTCGTCGCACGACGAGATTCAACACACATTTATTTAGTGTCCTAATTGAAGCTTGCAAGTCATAGCGCGAGCACAGGCCAAAATTTTCATCGCACGACCAAAACGCATTTAGGACGCCACCTAAGGATTTTATGCGTTAACGTCATCATCATCAGCCTATAGAAGTCCACTGCTGGACAAAGGCCTCCCCTAATAAGCCCCATTGTGCACGGTCCTCAGGTCGACGCATCCAGCTTCTACCAACAGCCTTTCGCAAATCGTCACTCCAACTGTCTGGTCCATCGAGTCACGGTCTCAACTCAAAAACTTTCTTAGCCCAACGGTTATCGGTTTTTCGACAGATATTGCCAGCCCACTGCCACTTCAGCTTGCTTATTCTGTGAGCTATGTCGAAAACTTTGGTTCTATGTCGGATAGTCTCGTTGCGGATCCTATCCTTCAGAGAAACTCGGAGCATTGCTCGTTTCATAGCTCGCTGAACAACTTTAAAACTGGTAGACTAGCTGTACTGTAACTGACCACGTTCGTTTCGGCTGCGTAATCGTGGGTACGTACTTGGAATAATGAGCATATCATGGATCATGCAACATTGGTGTAAGGGGTTCCAATCCAACCTCCATCTTTGGAACCCAAGCTAACCTGACTTGTCAATGCACCCTGCTGTATGACAAACGGGGCTCTGGCGATCGGCTGAATATGATATGGCATTGCGCAGCCAAACAACGACACGGTTAGTTCGCTGACTGACGGGCAGGAAGGTCCAGTGGTGCGAGAAGCTTATTCCAACCCAAGGAGTATTATGCGCATATCCCCCTGGATACCATTTATTAGATCGCCAGCAAGAGATATAAAGATAAACAAAATAAAAGTAGCTGATATTCTAATAGACGTGTGTTGCCTTAATTATGGGTTAACGCAGGTCCTAGGTAATTGTTGTTGTAATAATGTGGGGATTATAACCAAAATCCCCATGCTGGGATGTGTGTTAGGGATTGCAAAGTACAACTTCTCACACTGCTGATGCTGCTGCCTGTCGATGGCTTGACTGCAAATTTTATCTTACACCATCACACCAATATTATAAATGCCAAAATTTGTAAGTATGTATGGATGAATGTTTGTTACTCTTTCACGCGAAAACTACAGAACGGATTTGGATCAAACTTAGAATACACATAGTTTAAGACCTGCATTAACACATATGCTACTTTTTATCCCGGTACCACGCGTGCGAAGCCGCGGGCGAAAGCTAGTCACCTATATTATCACATCGTCATTATCATCGTCATCGTGAAACCATCATCAACCTGCTAGTTACTCACCGTAGGCAAAGCTATCGTATTTTCATTAGACTTTGGCTTAAATTTCTGATGAACTAAAACTTTTTTTGTTTTGGCATCAGCGGCTAAAAATACAGATTTGTCTGATTTTACCAATGGATGCTCTTGAGGCAGTTCTTTGTAAACTAATGTCATTGCTGCTCCTTTATCTTTCTTGATTGTTTGCCTGAAAATACAACATAAACTAGTGTTAAAGTGAAATAGTTTTGAAGAAATTAAATTGCTTGATTTTTTGTATTTACTTAATAACTTAATTATTTAATTTTAAAACCTACCTAAAGTAATTAGAACTGAGGTAGATATTAAACTTGTGAAATGTACACATAAAAATAATACAAACATCCATATGTAAAATTTTGTAATTCAAAAAACAAATAGACGGAGTACTAGTAGGACAAATAATCTGTAAATCTCATAGACTTTTCTATGAGATTTACAGATGAATGCCTACCTCTACCTTCTTCGCATGAACTACATAATTGATAACCAATTTTTGGGTAGGCCCTGGACATGGCTTATTGACTGAAATAGAACTAAAATCTTAATTTAAAATAAGATGCTTTATGTATTTATATAATTACTTAATTGAAATACCTAAAGTAACTAGATCAGACATTCTTGGTTATGGTGTATTTGCTGACTCATCAAAATTGTGAGTTCATTTCTGCTCAGCAAAAATAACAATAACAATAAGTCTAGAAAACAGGGCATGAATAGATGGCATGTTTCCTTCAAAGATTTAATAAATAAGTATTTTTATTAATAGGTACCAACCACAAGTTTTGAGTCAAATTATAGTGAAAAGAAGATCAGTTTACTAAGTATTCCGGCTTTAATATTTTTTTAGTTATAATTTCTATACTCCATTATCAAGAATATTTTTAAATAATACACATTTTTAGTCACTTCTCTATGAGGTCAGGTCTAAAATAACTGGCCTTCTTTACAAGCCAGTTCTTCAATGACAAAACTAAACAAATGGTGTGGAGTAAATCTTTACTAGGATAAAATTTATGAATACAAACTCACTATTAGATAGACAATTATTTTTTTGACTTACTTGTGCTGTTCCAATAAGGAAACAAAATCAATGTTTGTCACTGTGGTAATGCCAAGAAGAATGAAATCTCCTTTCACTAGAGATGCAGCATCTATTTCTCTCATCACATCTCCTACGGACTGGCAAGTGTCTGATGATTTTACTTGCACATCCATAGTACACTTCCACAAGCCATTGCTCTTTCTGGAAACATTTATTGGATAGGTTAGTTTTATGACGTGTAAGCAAAGAGGTTTAGTATGGGAGGGCGTATTTTGAACAAAAATCTGTGCCAAATGCATTCTCCCAAATTAGGGTCATTATTGTTTTTATTAAGAAAATTCAGGCACAGATTTTTTATTCAAAGCGTGCATTCCCCAAGTACGACACACGCACAATGGACTAACTTATTATTATTATTTCAATACACAGGCAGCTTAAAAGCTGATATGTGTATATCGGGGTTATTTTTCAGTGCACTTTAAGTATTTGTCCAGTCTATTTTTAAAGGAGTTCACTGATGGAGCACTAACTACAGTTTCTGGAAGCTTATTCCAGTTGTGTACAATATGGTTAAAACTGGAGTCCAATTGCGGAAAAGGGAGTCCATTTACATTAGTGTGGTGTGCGGTAGTTTAGTCGACGGCCTCTGTGGCGTAGTGGGCGAAGGTCCGCCTGAGACGCAGAAGGCTGCGGGACAAATGTTTGCATGTTCTGTAGATATTTGTCTCTGGTCTGGGTGTTTTCTATGTATGATATGTATGTATTTCATGATATGTATATAATCAAATTCATAGTGACACATATTTTTTGTCAGTTTTAAATGAAAATCTGTCATTTATGTTATGTATATAATCAAATTCATAGTGACACATATTTTTTGTCAGTTTTAAATGAAAATCTGTCATTTATGTTTAAGTCACAATCATGTCTAAAATGATTCTTGATTATGGTCCTAAGTTAGGAGGGATATTAATTTATTAGCCCAAATTGGACTAAAGCAATCATTCTTGCAAAACTGTAAACTAATTGATAATCATTGGGACGATCGAGCTGCCAAGTCAATTTCTGGGGTTTAGGAGAGGAATGATAGGAATTTCATAAATGACAATAGGTAGGCGGAGGGATGAGAAAATCCTCTCCCCCGTTAGGTACTTACTTTAAAAAATTCTTGATGATATGAGCATCTTGACAGCAAAATAATATTGCTTCAGTGATTCCACCAACAGCCATCGATTGTAAGGCGTATTCTATAAGCGGTACACCTGCGACTGATAGCATTGCCTGGAATATTATTATAGATAACACGGGCACAGAGAGGCTTTTTTAACACGAATCATAAAACATGCAATAAGTACCATAGGTTTATATTTTGCAATAGGTGTAAAGTTGTTGTTGAAAGAATCCATTAGCACGATGGCTTGAAAAACATCTTCTTTAACTATTTCCATTGTTAGAAGTTATTTGGGTTTGGTTGAGTTGATTCAGGTTAGTAAAATCTTCAGTGTACACTTTGGTACACTTTACTTCGTGTATGACTTTATGGTGCAGCGTTGCCAGTATGAATTTTGGAAAAGGTACGGTTTTTCGCTTCAAGGTACGGTTTTCCAAAATTTCAGGCCTAATTTTTTATTGCTAATTTTAAGCTTGTATTTACTTTTAAATTTATTAAGCTATTGCATAGCTTCTATCGAGGGCCTTGAGCGCGGGGACCGAATCCAGAAATTCCGTAACGAAAAAAAACCTCACGCTCCCCACTCCGACGGGCACGGAGGTGTGGCTTGAAGGCCGTGCATTGTTTATAATTGCATAAGTTGATACAAAATGCTATGCAATAGCTTTACCGCGGCAGTCCCCGAGTGCCACACGTCTTTTATTTTTTTGATAGATTTTATGATATATTTTTATCATTATATTTTCTTTACCGCAATTGTATTGTTCTTGATAGATGTTAAACGAACTTTGATTCGAAGTAAACGAACGTAAAATCTCCTCTACGCAGTGCCGTAATAGCCTTTTATGCGCCCGGTGCAAGCTCCTTTAACTACGCCCCTAACATTTTCACTTTTGGGACCCTACCACCCATGCGACGATTATCTCTGTTAAGCCTGGATACTGAAAATCTATATCGCGTTCCAGAATATGACGGTAAAGGTTGACTTCTCAGTGCCTAGTTCCTTACAGAAACAAAAGCAGCTAACAAAATCGGCAAGCGCAGCAAGCCACGAAATTTGTGGTGCACAAAAGAAACACGGCAATTTCAATTAAAACACAGATTATTGCAATAGACGTAGAAAACGAAGTCGGCGAGCGGAGTGAGCCACGATTTTTTTTACTATTCCTAACTATCGCTCTTGTGTTCTAATTTGTCATTGTTTCAAACTTCTTAAGATGTGTTTTGACCATTTTTACACCTTATTCGTAAACATTTTAGTACGTAGATAATTGGCATTAAGAAACTGTTTTTTTTTGCAACATACATAAAAGAAAACTACAATTCATGTCTGAATTTGAAGCAATTATTATCTTATTTTATAATCAATTCACAAATCAATGAATACTACCATGCTTCAAAAAACTATAACTGGATTTCAACCTAATAATTAAAACATGGTCCTGGTCTGGTCATTTCTGCGCCTCCCAGAAAAGAAAACTATGATTTATATCTGGATATCAACCTAATAATTAAAACTTGGTCCTAGTCTGGTCAGGCCTGCGCCCTGTGCCTGCGAACCGTTGGCACCGCCCTATTTACGATACTGCCTCTACCATACCTAATCTGATATGAGTATTTAATTTTAGTTAACTTTAACGGTGTAACTTTTGAATGTAATGGGTCACAATAACATAACGAAATGGTATGGTCAGAGCCAAGGTACGGAAAAGGTACGGCCGGCTGAAAATAGGTACGGAAAACCATACCTTTTAGTACGTTCTGGCAACGCTGTTATGGTGTGTGAATTAATCAATTGAATTCACTTAAAATTGTGACATGACAGCACCAAATTTTGGAAAAGGTACAAATTTTTCCTCAAAAAGGTACGGTTTTTCGCTTCAAGATACGGTTTTCCAAAATTTTTAACAAACTTTTTTTACCTAATTTAAGGCTTGATTTTACTTCTAAATTTAATTTTTTGATAGATTTTATGATATATTCTTATCATTATGTTTTCTTTACCGCAATTATATTATAATTATTTTTCTATAAAGATGTTAAAAGAACTTTGATTCGAAGTAACCGAACGTAAAATCACCTCTACCCAGTGGCGTAAATAGCCTTTTATGCGCCCGGCGCAAGCTCCTTTAACTATGCCCCTAACATTTTTACTTTTCAGGACCTCACCACCCATGCGACCATTTTACCTACCTATTTTAAAGCATCTAAGAAAATCGGTGAGCACAGCGAGCCACAAAATTTTTGGTACACAAAAGAAACACGACAAAGAAAACGGTGGCAATTTTATTTAAAACACAGGTTGTTGCAATAATAGACGTAGAAAACGAAGTCGGCGAGCGGAGCGAGCCACGATTTTTTTTATTATACCTAACTATCGCTCTTGTATTCTAATTTGTCTTTTTAGGATGCGCTTTGACCATTATACACCCTTATTTGTAAACATTTTAGTGCGTAGTTATGTGGCATTAAGAAAAAAAGCTGTTTTTTTCTTGGAAAGATATAAAAAAGAAAACTACAATTTATATCTGAATTTCAAGCAATTAATAAGTTATTTTATAATTAATAATACAAATCAATGAATACTACCATGCATGACCCAAAACTTGGTCCTAAAAAAAACTTTTGTACCTGGATTTCCACCTAATACTGCTAATACTTAATAGAACATGGTCCTGGTCCAGTGGCGTATTTAAATATTCAGCGCCTCGGGCCAATAAGGTTTGCCGCCCCATAAATTATTGAAAAAAATCATACATCCTACTACTAATGGTGCTGCCTTTATAATTGGCTGAGCGAGGTAAGGTTGACTACTCAGGGCATTCCTTATTAAGAATAGGTGAGTTGAGTTAGCCGCGATTCTTTTAAATAAACGTTTTAGGATGGGTTACTGTAGTTTTGTCATTTCACCCTTATTGGTCAGAATTTTAATGCGTATTTATGCGCCTTTGTTACTATTGTAACAAAAGCAGAAAAACCTGCAAGCGTAGCTGGCCAAGAAATTGTTGGTGTTCAATAAAGGCAAGACAAAGAAAACGGAGGCATTTTTTTTTAAATAACTAAGTAATTTAAAACTTTTTGCAACTGAAACAACCAATGCAGGAACGAGATCGGCGAGCGGAGCGAGCCTCGATTTTTTTTAATAACTTACTAACGCTGCTGTGTTCTTTTTCGTCATTTTTGCAAACTCATAATAATGTTTTCACCTTTATAATTGACTTAGCGAGGTAAAGTTGACTACTCAGTGTATGCCTCATAGAAACAAAAGCAGAAAAACCGGCGAGCATAGCAAGCCGCAAAATTTTTGGTGTTCAATAGAAACAAGACCAAAAAATGGTGGCAATTTTTCTAAAACATTTTGTAACTTCATCGTAGCAAATGACGTCGGTGAGTTGAGTTAGCCGCGATTCTTTTAAATAAACGTTTTAGGATGGGTCACTGTAGTTTTGTCATTTCACCCTTATTGGTCAGAATTTAATTGCGTATTTATGTGCCATTAAGAAACAAATTATGACAACATAATCGGCTTGCAGAGTGAGCCAGGATTTTTTTTAGCAATCGTGTGCATGTCTTGTAATTTATTGCGCTTTCTACCTAATAATTACTGAATAATACATTTGAATATCAACCTAATAATCACTGAATAATACATTTGAATATCAACCTAATAATTACTGAATACTACCATACATGATCTAAATCTTGGTCCAGAGGCCTCATTTACTAACTCAGTTGCACACCAAAATGATTGGCACCGGACCTTTATTTGCAAACTTTGACATTTCATCTGTCGAAATTCAAAGAACGTCAATTGACATATTGTCAAAGTTTGTAAAAAGAGGACCGATGCTTATCATTTCGGTGTGCAACTGAGTTAGTAAATGAGGCCTCTGGTCTGGTCATGTATGCGCCCCCCAGACAAGAAACATACGATTTTTGCATGGTAGTCATTAATGAATACTACCAAGCATGCATGACCCAAAACTTGATCGTGGTCTGGTCTTTTCTGCGCGCCCCTAGAGTGCGCCTTGTGCTTGGGCACTGGTAGCACCACCCTATTTACGTCACTGCAGTAAACTAAGAAAAACTACGAGTTTAAACATAAGCTGCAAACTACTTGTCATGATGTTATATAATTTAACAAGTTTATTATAACAGGCTCTTTTTTAAATTTCTTCTGATGTATAAATTCAAAAAGAAAGACGCAAAAAAGCTGAAGCTGAGCCATGACCCACATGGCCCTGGGGTAAATCGCCCCTGTCCTGGTCTGGTCATTTCTGTACCCCCTAGGGCCTGCGCCCTGTGCCTGCACACCGGTGGCACCGCCCCAATTACGGCACTGCCTCTACCGCACCTAATCTGATATGAGTATTTCAATTTAGTTAACTTTAATGGTGTAACCTTTGAATGTTATGGGTCACAATAACATAAAGAAAAGGTACGGAAAAGGTACCGTCAAAGCCAAGGTAAGGAAAAGGTACGGCCGGCTGATAAAAAGTTCGGAAAATCGTACCTTTTAGTACGTTCTGGCAACGCTGATCATAAGTTACGTTTCGTTTCCAAGTTCGAAGTGTTACAATTTTGCCACAAAAGTTACATGATCGTTTTTTTACATTGAAAAATGTTTGTTGTCCTGATCGAGTATATGTAAATATATATGAAATTGTGATATTTGCATGTAGTTTTGCAGATATGTACAAAACTTCACAAAATTTTAAAAATTGTTCGCTGATTTTAATCAAGAATTTCTCAATCACTTTTTTTTGAGCCCGCTATTCAAGAAATGGAAAAAATGGTATCTGGGGATTGAGTTAAGCTACTTTTAGAGTCACTTGGGTGGACAAAAACTGTAAGCGATAGAAGGGCCTTTACGCGCGAGCCAGTCTGCGCTCCGTTCACTTAATCGTCAGTACTTTTAAGTCAAATTTTATCGTGTGCTTTATTTCTAAATTACCTTATCAATGCCTTTGATAGTTGCGCGTAGAGTGAGATCCGTCACCTTGCCGCTAAGCCCTGGTTCCTAAGATGCCATGGCCGTTGATTGCAAGCTGAACCAAGACTTAATGTAGTCAGTGAGTAAGGACGATTAGTATCACAAATAACTCTACTTTACGTGCGTAGTTAGATACCCTTAGCAAACCAAAGTAGCTGTTTCTGAACCGTAAACGAAATTGGTGAGTGTAGCGAGCTGCGAATTTGTTTAAGTTAAGGTGAACAAAAGAAACAAGATAAAGAAAACGCTTGCCATTTCTTAAACACCTATGTAACTGGTACACTAGATGAATAATACGAAGTCGGCGAGAAGAGCGTGCCGCGATTTTTTTTGTATAGCTAGGCTATAGGTGAATACAACATATTAAAAAGGAAACTACGATTTAAATCTGGATAGTAACTTTAAAATTAATAACTACTAACCATGTAAAAAACTTGGTCCTGGTCTGGTTGTTTCTACACCCTGAGCCACGAGCCCACCCTACTTACGGCACTCAGTGAACCACCAGGCCAGGCGGCCGTCAATCGATTCATTCTCATCCAGCCCAGCTGGTCTATGATGAGAAGGGAAAAAAATGTTAGTACGCAAAACGTATACTAGTATACTTACTAACATCCGTACGTACAATATAAACTATAAAATACCTGTTATAGGGGTTTGTTTTTAGACAAGATACAGTTGCCAGTCGCTTATCGTCGTGGTCCGAAATTCAATTATTATGCATATTTGCGTAGTGTATTAAAAGTAACAAAAGTAACTATACAGAATGAACTGAATAATAAATAGTATGTTATTTTTGTGTGAAGTTTCATAAGTGTCCAGCCTAGAATTTCAAATCGGTAACCCAACATCCTGGGAGGGCACAGTGGCCCATATGGCCCCCCTTTATAAACGCCTATGTCGGTAGGAGGTAAATTGATCTCAGCAAAATGGTGGAAACAAAGGGAATCTATAATGTCTTGTTGTGTATTGATTCAAATTATGATAAAACAGACTCTTGTTTCACTTTGTTACAACAATAACTTCACCCACGCACTTTTCTCATAGATGTACGACAAAACGTTAACAAACAAACCTCACAACGAAACAAAAGAAATCACAATCAGCCAAACTCATGAATTAAGAAACGTGCGCGTTCACGTTCAACGCTCAAGAAAAATCAAGTTTCAACCCATACTGGATACATTTCATATTGTCATGGCGCGCTCTTTTCAGAGCCATAGTTCTGAGCGTTCTAAAAGGTGAAATTCTTTTTAGAAGCGCCAGTTATAGGTTCGTTAAATTTTGATGCGTTCGTGAACAGTTTGCAATAAAAATATTGTATACAAATCTCGTTTTTCTCAAAAGATACGAAAATTGCCATAAATATAAGAATTTGTTACATGTTACGTGAGGGGGTCAAAAGTACGAAAAATGTAAGAAAGATGACCTTCTGGCAATGCTGATCATGACAGTTAAGTGTTCAGTGCTGCCACCTTTATAAAATAGTTGACAAGCTAGAAAATTAGAATTTGCCGGCAAAAGCCGGAAAAAGATCAAAAGGCCTAAATAGTCCGAAATGCGACAAAAAAATCCAATACTCAATACTCAATATATATATTTATAACACAGTATAGTGTGGTAGTATCACATGTGGCCACCCCTTAGGCCATGGCAATAACCCGTTGTGTAATTTCAGGTAGTTAAAAAAACCCTAAAATTCAAATTGATATTTCCTGCTTCGTCAACAGACCCTGATCTCCCTTCAACTTTGACATACAAGCTTCGCCCCAGGGTATCATAATCGCTTTAGCGACAAAGCCCTTTTTTGTTGAATAAAAAAAAGCTGTGCCCGTAGGTTTGCTCGCAATACTTTTTTCTTGATGAAAGGTAAGGGTTATGTCCTTTTTTTTACCCTAGATGCCCAAACAACAACACCAACAACAACATCAGCCTATTCAGTCCACTGCTGGACCTATGTCCAGGGCTATGTCTTATAGGGGAGGAAAAAAATTACGGTTATTTATTAATATGGAACGATTCACATGGATTTTGAAGCATATTTTGTCCTGGTTTAGATGTAAATGGTTGAAATAGATGCTATTTTCTAAACTTAAATCTCAGTCTATTCAGCAGGTGTCAACATGACAGGATACATTCTAAGATAGATTCCTGTAAGACAGATTAGAATAGTATACATTGATATAATTCCAATGAGCCTAAACACGATACCTACACCTCTACTGTATGTTCGTGAGGAGTAAGATTTCATGCAGATTACAGGTGAAGCTGCAGCATCAGGTCACCTGGTTCTTGAGATCATTGAAGAAACCAACGTAATTTCGAATGGATGCATATGGCTTGAGTGTAAAATAGGTTGCGTTATCAAACCAACTTAACTTTAACACCTAGCTACATACTAAACTTTGACACCTAGCTACATAAGCTAGGTGTCAAAGTTTTACACACACCCCGCCAAGAGCGCTGTTCTATATCCATAAATTATAAATATAACGCAAACGTTGTATTTTGGATCATAATTGGTGCATCTCACACTCAGACCTTTGACCTGTGGGGTTGGAAGTTACTTACATTATCAACAAAGTTGGTGAGCGAAGCCAGTCATCAACCTTTTTGTAGTAGGCATCTTATTAGAGATAAATCTATGTAATACTAGATAAATATCCTAATCTAATATAACATCCTATCCTAGATAAGAGTACATTGTCTAACAAGGTAATGTGAGGGATAGCACTCAAAAGTAGGTTTTGAAAATCGGCGAGCGGAGCGAGCCGCGTTATTTTTGGTAGGTCAATTGAATTACATCTTCTAGAAAAAATCCGAAAAAGTCGGTAGACCTCATGATCCGAAAAAATCTACTGAGGCCAGAAAAAGTCCGAAAACGGACCAAAATGTCCGCGCCGGTAACGCTGCCCTGTTCTCACATGTTATTAATTGAAGTTTGGAACTCAGCGCTGCCTATGCCAAAAAATATGAAAAGTGTAAAGTCATGGGATTACCGATACAGCCTGGTGACAGACAGACAGACAGACAGACAGACAGACAAACAGACAGACAGACGGACAGTGGAGTCTTAGCAATAGGGTGCAGCTTTACCCTTTGGGTACGGAACCCTAAAAAGTACATACTGTTCCCGTAAGGCAGAAAAATAACGTATACTATAGCTTTTAACGCGAGCGTAGCCGCAGGCAAAAGCTAGTTTCTAATAAATTAATAATCTCAAAGAGGGGTGAGAGCTAAAAGAAGCGTCTCATCGAAATAACTGGGGTGATTAAATTAATTTCCTTCATTATACCTAATATTTCAAAGACAACAGGTAATAATCGCTATTAGGCAACACATTGCAAAAGGCAGCCAGTCATTTCACGTCGATAAAAATAGCAGATGTGTGAGTAGTATCTAGAATATTTATCCGTTTTAATACATAATAAGTGATTTGATTCATTATGGAAGCCACATTATGTCCACAGTGGACTGCTATAGGCTAATGATGATGATGATTATTAGATACATATTATGTGAGTAGCTAGGTAACTAAGTATCCGAATCACCCCTATTTATGTACTTACTTTCAATTTAAATTGCCTTTATTTGACGACCTCTGTGGCGCAGTGGGCGAAGGTCGGACTGAGACGCAGAAGGTTGCGGGTTCGATTCCCGCTGCGGGACAAATTTCGCATTTTCTGCAGATATTTGTCTCGGATCTGGGATTATTGATTCTTTCATTATAAGCATAAATCTATTATGCTTTTAATGAAAGGAGGATATCATCATCATGAATAAAACATCCAGCCTATCTTCAACAAGCTTTTGTATAATTTTTATTCATCTGTCATCTGTCATGACGCTTGAAATAAAATTTTCGTCTTTATTTTATAGTAACTATCTATCTATTTTATTATATTTATTCGGTTTATAGATCTTTATTTTCTCAAAAGAATAGAAACTATTCACTGCATGAGAAATAACAAAATTATACTTACAAAATTTATTAGTTTATTATAATTTGGTGCCCTAGTAATTTATAGTAAATATTAGTATGTATTATTTAATTAGTAAGGTATGTAGCTATTTATGTTTATGTAATATAATATTAATTATAGTATTCAATAATAATCAATAATAGTCCTCAAGAGATATTTGTGTTTATTGATATTTTCACCATCGTCTGCTATAGTCTTATAAATCCATTCCATCCAAAGGTTGTCTGGAAGAGATCGCTCTAAGTGATAAGACCGCCCATTGTACTTTCAGTATAAGTTATTGTATGTTTTGTACTTTATTTAAGTTGATGTGAGTACAATAAAGAGTTACATATCTATCTATCTACCAATAAGTAGCATTTTCACCCATGTCACACCTACCTTATATGTCAAAAACTGGGTTCATCTCCCACTTTGGGGTGAGATGGTTCCAACCTCCATCTTTGGAACCAAAGCCAACCTCACCTGCCAGTGGTGTACCCTGTTGTATAAAAAACGGGGCTCTGGCCGTGGATAGATAGATAGATAACACTTTATTGATCACCACATTCATACAGGAAAGAGCAAAAGTAACTTAGTGTAAGCATAATAAGGTAACACAAGTGGACTCCTTCTTATAAGGCCATGGAGCCTGCAACCGGTCTTAAGTAAACACTTTTAGATGAATCAATTGTACAACGACTCGGCCCGATTGATTCCGTGGCAATTCGCGTCGATACGCTGACGTTATCATCACGTGGAGATTAGCCGAGAATAGAAGCACGGACTCGGTGTCTGCGTGGGCGTAACAAGCTTCTCACTGGCCTCATAGCTAAGTTGGTAGTAATTCTGCCTTCAGAGGGCTTACCACAGGTTTTTATAGTTTACGAAAACTTTATAAGATTCGGTATCTTTCCATACATTTTCAGTACAGCGCCTCTAGGGAAACGTGCATGAACTACGAAAATGTATGGAAAGATACCGAAACTTATAAAGTTTTCGAAAACTATTGAAACCTGTGGTAAGCCCTCTGAGCTGCAGGTCGCGGGTGCGATCCCCGGCCAGGGGCCTCATTCACTAACTCAGTTTCACACCGAAATGATCGGCACCGGATCTTTATTTGCAAACTTTGACATTTCATCTGTCGAAATTCAAAGAACGTCAATTGACATATTGTCAAAGTTTGTAAAAAGAGGACTGGTGCTTATCATTTCGGTGTGCAACCGAGTTAGTAAATGAGGCCTCAGGACAAACATTTGTGAGGCGAACATGAATGTTTGTTCTGTGTCTGGGTGTTTTATAAGTGATCTATGTATGTTTATCAGTCTCTGGTACCCATAGTACAGGCTCTGTCTAGTTTGGGATCAGTTGACCGTATGTGAGATGTTCCTTAAATTTATTCATTCTGATGAAGAATTACTTATGTGCCGTTTTGTGGAAATAAAGTCTAAGAATATGAATAAGCCTTGGT